>OW804101.1:60181259-60793402 GCA_942159475.1 Sthenelais limicola | reverse complement strand
TTTTTTCTCATTTGCTTGTGCGTAGATTTTTTGAAATTATCCAGTAAGACTATTTTATTTGTTGACACGCGTTGCATACTCATAACTCATAACTTGCAATTATTTAGGAAGTTGTACGATCATAGCTGTAAGATAGAGGCGTCAGGGTAGCTTTAACACTTGCGCTCATAACTCCGCAGTAGAATTAGGCTAATTTGTCACATTCAACCTCTTCCCCATAGGATTATAGAGCATATGCATGCTATGAGGTAACTTTGGTAGCACATATACAGTATATTATAAGGTGAAGGGCTTTAACAATCCTTTACCACTAAACTAATTTCTTGTACTAACATATCTGCGGTCTTATCCGTTTACAACTTGCTAAGAAATATACCTTGGAACTCCGCTAAAGTATTCCCTTCTAAAAGTCCACAAGATCTGTTCTACATAAGAAAATATGGTTGTTCTTATTTCTTCTCATGTTTCAAAGAATTGCTGCTTCTTTGGATTACCAAAAAAGTATAATGGCTCGGAAATTTATGATGATTAGTCCCCATTTTTACTCTCATTGCAATGACTCAACAAATTGCTTCATACTATTTTGAGTAAGAAGACACATCATTTGGATCCTTTGTATTCAGTACAAGTAACATAATATATCTCATACCTGGAATGAGCCTCAGCGGATATTTCTTAGCGACAACTAATGAACTGTGTACATTTGCTCGGAAGGTGGTATAGTACACAATGATCCTGAATATACGTTGCGTGTGGTTACATCATTTCCTGCGGTAGTCTTCTGGGGGCATTGCGTAACTAATAAACACACATTAAGGCAATATCACCGACCTTCACCTGGGCTGGGTGAAATAGAATCCAGGCTACAATCATTTCTAAAAGTAATTATTTCACTTTTAACATACACAACATTATGGACAGGACTTTTTGAAATATTTAAAATAATGTATTTAGAAATATATACCGAGGAAACATACAATAAACGTAAATTTATATCATTCAAATATTGCGATATTTTCCATTAATTTTAGGTATAAGATATTCCAACCGAAAGTATAGCCATCAGGATGTTTGCAACATACACACAAACCAATCGATTGCCTCATCCAAAATAATAAAATCATCCCGTTATATCATTTCTCGTCATTTTCTTCTTACATTACAAAGGCGGGAGTTTTTATGGAATTGTGATTATGAAACTCGGGTTTGAATTAATTAACTTGGGAGTTTAGGTGTGGTGACGAGGAAGCTGATACTCTTAGAAACATTCTTCTCACCTACTGTGTCTTTGAACTTCCTGAACTATTTGATAATCATGTATCATTGGTTTTAATGACAGAGTGAAGATTGGGGGTGCATGATATGTCGGTGGTAGATTGAGTGTTAAAGATCCATGTTGAGTACGTTTATTATCTCGTATGTGCTCAAGTATATTCTAGATTGAAACATTATACTGTTTCACTTTCCTAATGCGATAGTTCTTCGAACTTGAATGAAATTATTTACTTTTAATGTTGTGTATTTTGATCTCTTATGTGAAGGATTTTGAGTTAGTTTAAATCAATTGGATCTAAAATACCGAGAGCAAACATACATGACAAATTTGATATTTGTGACATGGTGTGTGACTCGATATCGAGAAAAGAGAAGACGAATGCAATTTCATAAGTTTTTTCCTATAATTACTTTCTTTATTCTAAAGTCGAATGGACCCTAACAGCGCACCTGTGACACCGAGAGGGGGTAACTCAGGTAACGCAAAAGCTGCTGCAAACGAAATTCTTCCGTCTGAAGTGAAAAGAGCCATCTCCAGTCGACCTGTGCTCGTCCCTAGTCAACGAGAAAACAGCCTCTTACAAAGCGCCAGGCAAGGCCGACGACGGACAAATGGTTTGCACATTTATCATGAATCTCTTTTACTGACTTAATTACTTAAGGCACCATCCTACTCATGCGATATGACGTGCGATACACTTGCGATATACTGTATATCGCATGCCACAAGAAAGTGGTATGATGATTCTGAACCTTTTCATACTTATCGCTTCTTCACATGCGATATAAACCTTTCGCATCAGTGGAGAACTACTTTTATTCCGATACCCTATTAACTGGACTATTAAAATTAGTCATAATGATCTACTGAAACGGGAGACAATTGTGCCCTTGCAACTGCACATTGTCTCAATTTCTGCCCAGGCAAATCAGTGTTTAGTTATTGCAGCGAAATGTATGTGGCGATTGTAAAAGTATAATGATAAAAATAATGATAATACGGTAATTACGTAATTATATAAAAATTGCACAAAAACAATAACTATTTCTTTCGTTTGACCTGTTCCTCCATATATATTATGCACTTCCCAGAACATTAAAAATTTGCCGTTTTTGCATCTCAAATTTTATTTTACTCCACTCTTCCATATTTTAAGTGACGACAATTGTGGAGGAGAATGAAGAGCAAGTGATTGAGCGACCCACCCCAGAGAGATCCTTGAAATTAGACAAGTCTCTACTCCAGGGTTCTGTGACCTTAATCAGGTCTAAAGATGGTCTTGCCACATTGGAAGAAAAGCGGCCATCCGAGACGTCAAAAACGCCTAGGAAAGCTGAACTCAAATCTAAAACGCCGCGCCAGGTGGATAATAAAGAAGAAAAGCCTTCCAAGGTTGTGAAACTTGATGAAAAATCAAAAACTCCAAGATACCAAGAAGGGGGGTCGGACAGAGGCGATAACACAAGGCGTAGTAACAAAGACTCCTCTGAGAAACAAAAAGACTCTAAAAAGTCTAAAAAGCGACCGCAAAGTGCTCATGAGCCACAATTTATAAGTAATAAAGAGTGGAGGCGACCTACTAGTGCCAAACAACTTATAGACAAAAAGGACCCTAAACTTCCCAGCTTGAACGAAACAGAACGATATAACAATGTTAGTGAGACTGTGACTGCAATTGAACAAAGACCGAAGACACCAAATGGTATAGTCTTTAATGAAGACAGAAACAAACTGACATCACCACTCAAACCTATTAGACTCCCCGAGCTTGAACTTTCTCAGAGTCTTAACCTGCCCCAAAAAGAACAGCTGTGTAACTTAGATTTGAACCTGTCCAGCAGTCTTAATCTCAATAATATGAACAGTACGATTAAGCATAGAAACAGCGATCCATTATCGCCCATCAATTCCCCACGAAGGAACAGGGTTGCCGAGCCCACGAGAACACCAAGAGGCCTAATAAAGAATGCTTTGTTAGTACAAGTTGAAAAGCCTCGCACACCTCCATCCTCTGGTGATCACATTGTCGGGACCCCACCCAGGATCCTACCTCCAGTGAGACAAAGCAGCATGCCAGAGAAAACAAGATCCAAGAAATTCAAAGCATCAAAGGTATCTAAGTTAGGTGAGAGTCCGAGAAAACCATCGGACCGGGTATCACCACCACCCAGTGATAGCTCAACCCTTGGTGTACCCAACGAACATATAGATTATTATTCCGATGATTTTGAGGAGTCTTCGATTGAGGAAGGTGGGTTTTACTCTCTGCTCCTATTTAACAAATTCATATATCACAAATAACCTGACAACGTAGCAAAAGTGCCGATGCTTGGGCTGTGAAAAATAGAAGTCACAGTGTTTGATCTTACAATAATTAATATTAAATAATAGCATACAAACATGACTGGTTGTTTGGAGGTTTGAATTTGGCAGGAATGTAACTCTGTGTATTCCCATAGTCCGAGACTTTGCCACCCACAGGTAAGATCCTTTCGTACGAGACACCGCCATTTGTATTTCGCAATCACAAAGTACAAGTGTATACATATTTATGGCATTTGTTTGCCTAAGTATAGAAGGTTTAACGCAGGCGGATCATGAGCCTATCCCCAACAGCCTGTCTCCTTGATAAACTTACCAACTACAAGTATATATCAGTGCATATACGCCATCCTCTTGCTATCTATATTTGATAAATCCTGGATCCACGGTTTGCAAAAGAACCATTGCTAATATTCGGAAAAGAGCTGGGTATGGCATCCCGTTAGTGTGCTTCCTCTTTCGCCCTGATATGACCAAAATATACGAAAGTATGGTGTCATAACAGGGCATAAAGCAACCGATCCCCACCCCACCCCCGCCGGTGACAATCTTCCATATTAAGCGGTCACTATGCTATGCGCGTGACTGCACGAAATTACGTCCCACCCATGTGCATCTTGTGATATCTACACACCGCTGGGCTGAAACATGTTGTAATCTTAAACCCCATTTACATGCAGCAATCATGTTTCTTCTTTCACTCGCTTCTTCTTTCACAGATATGTTATATGCTCACTTCACAATTGTTACATGTTTGCAAGCATTTCTAGTGCACCAATTCGGGAGGCTACAAAAACAAGTCAATACATTTTTTCATGAATTCATTTCGAAACCGTGATTTTCTTCTACTACTATCTTTTTCGACATTCTTATTACCTATACAATCTCTGGCCCGTATTTGGTTATAGTTCTATGGTATGGTCTATGTATATAAATTTTGGGATATCAACAAAATAAAATATAATGGAGAAGTTGAGCGTATTCTTTGACCCGAATATGTACGAGATATAGACCATGTACAAAACAATATTTTTTAGAATGGAGATTCAATCGTAATTCCTTTTCGTATAGAAATTCCTGAGGAGTTCCCCCATAGGCCAAGGGGATCGGCGAAAATGGCAAGAAGTTATTCGTATGGAACAATGGGTGAGTAGATAGTTTGATTACTTTTGGTAATGATGCATATACACATCCCCACATTTTATCTCTCACTTTCAATATCATCATTCATCCACGAAAATAGATCCTAAGAAGCACACATTAGACCTGCACCGGCTAAGGGTATCTTTTAATCTACCTTTTCAGATAACTTTTCTCGTTTCTTCTTTTCATATTAATATTTAGGAAAAAATAAAATTGTACTCCTTCTTTAGTTAGGATGTGTTTTGAAACAAACTTTCGTCGTCCTGTGAAATGTGGGTTAGGTGCACGTAGAAGGTGTTATATTTATTCAGTCTTTATGTATTCGTACTTTACAAGTTGATCGCTGTGAATCAGGTACGTTGTTCATTACTGGAATGGTCAAGAATATACATTATTTGTGGTGGTTTATATTAAATGAATGTATACATTTTTTTTATAGCAATATGATTAATTCCCCAACAGTGCTTTGCCCGCTTAGTTATGCATAAAGGTATTTAGAAAGTCGATAGATCGTGATAGAAAGTCCTTTTTGATGTACATATTTTTAAAATTAGGATAAAGTTACTTATGTGCTGCTTTGAATTCAACTAAAATGAGATTAAATCATTTTGTTCAAAACTTGCCTATATATAATCATAAGTCCAATTACTAACATTTGTGTATTTGAAAGTTTTTCTTGCTTCATTTTAGTTTTTCCTAACATGTCCAATTTTGTATTTTAAAAAAAGAAAAAACTCGCAAAACTCGCAAAAGATAAATAGATATGGGAAAACTATTCTTTTCAGGACTACGTTCTGAATACAACTCGCATTCATTGAAATAGAAAGAGGTTACATCTAAACATATAGCTATATAGTTCATTTTGCAATCCGGTTGATAGAAACCGCGTGGAATCTTATCTAATTTAATTTTAATTCATTTACAAATAAATAAATCTCTTCAGAAATTCCTGAAATCCCCGAGGACTTGCCAGATGGGTCGCTCATCGACGATGACGACTACGCCAATGACTTCGATACCGATGCAGAAGAAATCGAGGAAGAAGGGGTACGGAATTATGCATATCTTATTCTTTTCTGAGATACGGATACAATCAAGTTCGCTGTATTATATAATGACGTTTAATTGATCAATCCAATAAATTCTCAAGTTTCCTAAGCATTATGTTCCACGATTTGAAATAATATTCGATGCATAAATTATAGTTCTATCATCCAACCACATATTAATGACTACACAAATCCCCAATTATCATAATCATCAATGAAACAATTCGCTAAAGTCCATTCACAAATACAAAGGTACCGTGAGAGCAATTTAGAGTCCTACATCAGAAAACAGAAGAAACTAACAAATATTAAATGTGATGTGTCACACAAGACTGAGCCGTGATTTTGAGGTATCATCATTATTTGAAAAGATGAGATTAAGTGGATTCCAACTAGGTTAACATTTGGAAAATCTAAAAAGTATATATATGTCAAAATAACGTTTGCAATATTTCTGGGTGGACAATTACTAGTAAAATATCCAAATATCTATAATGACCTTAAATGCAAAGATCTATTCAATACACAGTCTTGAAATTTAATACATATATTCATACAACTGAGAGCCCTACGCGACCCAAATATGAGAACGTTTCTAAACAGATCTCCGGTGAAAAAAAACCATCTGACATGTCATTGTTGCGACTTATAACTCACTTTTCTGTCACACGTCACAAATAAGTATCAATGTGGGATTCAATTTAATATTTTGCTATATTCATTATGATTGCTTTCAGTATCTTGATGAGGTAGTAATGCTTGCACGAGAGGCCCAGCAGGAGGTCAACAAGAAATCTTCAGATGACGAGGTCGTGGTTGATACTCGCCGCCCAACATCCAACACTAGGCAGATGCTCCACAAGTATGACCTTATACATGTTATACCCGTCTTTAATATTAATTCTAATTGATTTCTTTTTCAATGCTCAAAGTTGCGCTATTCATAGAGAATAATTGATTTACAATGTCTTGATTTGATAAGACATATCGCAGAGAAAAGGTGATTGTCCTGAAGTTTCTTTTTGCCAAGTCATGATTAATTCATAATGTCCCTAATATTATTCAAAGGTCAACTTTACAAAGTCTTCATGTGTTTATCAATCTCATCAATCCCATATCCTTCCCTTTTCAGACACTGCCTTGACACCGTGGGTCCAAAGAATTATGCAACAATGCGAAATCTGTGTGAGACGAATGGACATAAGGACAAGAAACCTGAGTTGAGGTAATCGAACTAGATGCGCTTAATTCTTATAAGAACGTTTTGTCCTTTAAACTATATAATAATTAAATGGGGTTTCATGATCTCAATATTTGTTATTCATTTTTTTTATTCATTTCAAGGCCAAGATATTTAAATATGTTAAGAAAAGTTCATATGTAAAGATGTAGTGTCCACCATGGACGTATTTCATACGCTTCCTAATGTATAATGCAATATTTCATGGTATTTGAAGTGCATTGAATAGTGCATTGGATAACTAATAATCTGTTTTCCTTTCAGTCAATTGGAATCAAGCATCGGATCGGAGAACATGAAAATGCTGTACCTCATGAATGAAGTGATGAGTCCAGATTCGGATAATTCTAAACAGTGATTAACCTGAAGGTGGATGGTATCCGGGACCTTCTAGAAATACGACAAAATGAACATTGCACGTGTTCATGTGAATACTTGGTGTAAATGATAGCACAATAAGGATTTATGTTCATAGATCTATCTATGGTGAAGAGCTATGAGCCAGAGCAGTCCTTGTTTTTACATTGACAAAAACTACAATTTAATCTTCGTCGGACGTCAGAGAGAATTGGTAGTAGCGTTGGGGTGAGGTGAAGGTGGTGGCACAGCGATTTAAAGCGATGGCGTCAAAACCAGAGGTCCGACAAATTAAAACAGAAGGTAACACTTCCACCACTACCTAAAACAATGGGAGTAGATAGCTGTGATTCCTTACAATAACCTGCCCTTAATTAAGGGTTGTCACTTGTAGTATGGATGGAAACTAGTATCGCTGCCCCAGATACTCTTACGTTTTCAGAGCTATGAATGTAAACACTTTATTAGCATTTTCGGTAGTGGATTTTATCCTTTATTACCGTGAATTTCAAAATATGCCTCAACAATCTGTGGTATCCCCAGAAGAGGCATTTCCACTATTGTGAGTTGCGATATCAGATGCTTGACATTGGTAGAATGATAATTGTACATAATTGTGTTAGGAATTGACTGGATCTAAATAGAATCCTGCACTCTGCAAACTGTGTTGCACAAACCAAAAAGACTTAACCGATGGAATCTAATCCACCACTACTATTAATACTGGGTAGATTCAGTTTTCTGTGTCTTGCATTCCCTAGTAATAATATTGAATGGTTCTGTTGAAATTACATTCAAATTAGTTCCCAAACTCACTATTATCGATCTGCTACTTATTGAAAAGTTCAATAAATGTCTGTATTCCATGATTTTACAATCACAGACATACAAGAATAAGTGCGGCCGAGTGCGGCCATAGTAGTGTAGATGCGTTCAGTAGACACCAGGGGTAGACACTATCTTGAGATGAGCCCAGTCTGTCAGCCTGTAATACACTAAGTGCGCCTGCGCGAGCTGACTTGCCCATGCGCTAAACGCTTAGACTGCCATCTACACAGGTCTCTTTGGAATCATTCAGTGACATGGGTGTATACCCGTGTCCACCAGTGCATTTATTTGATTATTTAGACTCAAATATTGATCTTCAACATTAAGACAGAGACCCAACTCTTGGGGAAATGTGGAATAGGATATGTCTGCTCTAAATAAGTGAAATTTGAGATTTGTATAGAAATTAGCTGGGAATGTAGCTTTAACAGAATCTGGATGGGTCTCATGTTTATCTTTGCAATGGTGGGGGATACAATGTTTCGGGCTTCTTCGATGGGTAGAACCCTCGAATAACTACTACGGAGTATAGCTTTTGCTGTTGTGCATACGATCAGTGATAACGGATCCGAGTAGGATATATATGTATTATTTTAAGTACTGCGATTAGGTACGAATACAAGTGTACAGATAATCGGTATTTAGTGCATACATCACTGATGTATTTCTAATATGGTCGAGTTTCGATGCGGGATGCTGCATTTCCATTAAAATTCTCAGTCGATTGAATATGCAGCTTTCCATTTCCTGCGATGCATTTAATTTTTTGCTTTTTATTGGCAATTGGAATTGTGGGACTAATTGTGTATTCTTGCAGTGTAATTAACAATCTAAATATTCTTTTCCGAGAGCTTCATAAGATATGAAGTAAGTGTAGAGTATTGTAACATGACCCTAAAGCATGGGTTTCTGAGCCTGTTTGTACTAAAGTAGTCTTGGATATATTTGAGCCAGTGACTAGGCTCTAAATGCTCTATTTGCTGTAAATAAGGACGTCATATGTCCCCTAATGTACAAAGAGGAAGGCTTGGGTCGATTAAATGGTCAGAGCTTCTAGAATATACCTTCAAACTATTATCTGTTACCTGAAGTAGTTAGGAAGTTGAATTGAATTGAATTAACTTTTGTTGATAATTTGTTCTCACCGGGCACATCTATTGCCTGAATGCTATAATTTAGCATTTTTTTCATTTGTAGCCTAGTTGCCGAGATACATTTTGGAATCTCACGCAATTGAGGAAAAACAAGCTGAAATCAATCAAAACTTTTGATTCATTCATTTCCAATTGATGTGAACAAAATGTCAACGGATGCAGATGTATTTTCGTTTTAGCGCGGCCTTTCCAGATTTGGATATATGATCCAAAACAGGACTTATTTTTTTATAAATGACTTGTGATAGCTAAATCTATGCATAATCTTGGCTTTTAAAAAAATATGGATAGTAGTCTAGGGATTGAGCTTTAGATGGTCAGGACTTAATGTAATGGTTAGCAGTTATACTAGGGAATGGAAGACAATCACAGCTAACGTGCTAGATATATCTGTAGGGGTATGTTTTGTATATACTCAGATTGAGGAATAAACTGATTATGTGATTCTATTAGTGCTTTTCTGTCTTTATTATATGCGCATTTCACTTAATTGAGTGCGAGAGGTGCGTACGTGTTGGAAACAAATACGAATTGGTTTTTCTTTTAGCTTTGAGATATTTTGTGACAATTCGAAACGAAAAAACAGGTTTATATTTCAATATTGTTCTATACTAGGGGGCATATATACTAAACAATCTATTTACGGAAGATGCTTTATTTCTCAAACACCTTAGAAAAGGAAGCGAATCGAAAAAGGAATTTAAAAAAATCAGAGATACATTGATCAATGCGTTGTATGTGTTTATTATTCATAATTGAACTATTAATATAATCGTAGCCTTTATCAATACCAGAAAAATTGTCCTCATAAATATAACTAATGAATGGCATACACTGAAGCGTTGCGAGTATTGTTAGAGGCGACTATACTATCTTACATATACTTCGTATATATATTATAATGCCTATAGCTTGACACACTGATGTGTCAATTGCGCCCACGTTTTTAATGTACTGCGAATTAACTATAAGACAATACATGATTTGGTTGAATCTAAGATCTTTATATTTTAAAATTATAACCGAGTAGATTCATCAATAGTAATTGCACCTTTGATTCATACAATGACAAAATCTAAGAATCCATTTTGACAAGCTTTTTCATCTTAATTTCAATGATTTGTTAACGCATGATCTAGATACAAGTAAGCCTTATATGTTATACATATATATTCACTGATAATAGAATATCATATGGGGAAAATGAGTAATAAAATTAGCGTATATGTAATAAGCAATTTGCACTTTTATACAAAATTAGTGATCTACGTATGGTTTATCATTATGATGAACGCCCGATAAAAAATACATTTACGTTAAAACTGAAGCCAAAGGTTAAATCGCATCATTCCACTTTCTCTCAGTATCACAACTTTGTTCACATGTTTCCTTGCGGCGGCAGAAAGAAATAAGAGATAAGAATAAGAATACAGAAGGTAGGCAAACATCAGGGTCATTCTTTAGGTTAAAATTACCTAGTAACAATCATATATATACCATTCTAAATGATATAACCATTCTTAAAGGGGAAGACAATATTAATACAAATGTGTCTATTTTCTTCGTGAACTTCTCCGCCTGTTCTCACTTGTATCCAATTCTTGTGTCGGTGTAGCTGGATTGCCACTCCTCCTAGAACTCCTTCGCCGACCTTTACCTGTGTCGACCTCGGTACTTTTAGAGGGAACAGGGGTAGTCATTTTAGAGGGAATAGGAGTAGTCCCACTCCGAGAACTTCGCCTCGGGGTAGGCTTTTCTGGAGGAGTGTCTTTCACTTTCCCTTCAGGGACACTTTCTCTCTTTTTTGGTCTGCCAGCCCGCCGTGGTGGCGCCTCAGTCGCTTCCTCAGCTGGCGCGTTGCCAAGTCTGTTCTCTTGGTCGTCACTCTCCGCCGTGTCAGCTGCCTGCTGGTTTTTCCTGCTGTTTCGTTTCGGGGCGAGAATTTCGCGGGATTTTCCCGTCGATCCACCGGCGGCCGCCGCCTCCTCCTCTTCCCCTCCCAAGTCCAGTCCTATTGGTTCAAGGTCGTCGCTGAATGGTCGTGCTCTAAGGGGACCCGCCTGTAAAAGTATTGTTAAAATTTACTGACACACATTTTAATTTAATTTACTATGTGATCTGTTTATCTAGTTTATCGTAAAGAGTAATTAATAGAATCGAGTGGTGAGTGAGTTTGGTTGCTTTACGCCCTTATCAACACATTTAATATGGTTATATCAAGGGCGGGAGAGCTGGGAGGGAGGTAGTTTATGATCTTACCCAGGAACATTAATAGGGACAGAGAAGAAGGGAGAAAGAGACAGAAAAAGAGACAGAAATGCACTTAATGGTCTTACCCAGGACCATATAATCGAACACCGAGTGGAACGCTGAGTGTGACTCGTTTATTGATATTGATTACTGAAAAAGGCCAAGTCGGCCGAAAGCTAGTGTATATAAAAAGATAAATCAAACAACACATTTATTGATATCTTATAAATACGTCGGTCGCTCTGCGGTGCTACCACTGATCTGAGATAATGGTCAGAAACTACGTGACGTCATAATCTATGACGGATTAAAGAACAATGATCTGCCGTGATTTCCATTGGTTAATCTCAGCAGATCGTCGAGGTACATGGTTATCATAGATACGTCACTAAGGTAGATTAGTGTTGATACATTGTCTTTGTTGATGTAGTGATTATAAGTAAGATGAGCAATAAATGTCAATATCTCGCCATTATTTCGCCAAAGAAAATATTGCATGTATATGGGTCAGATTTTCAGAAAATGTACAATATGCAGCTCTACACATTTAGTAAATTCTGCTAGATTAGGCTGAGAAATGTGAAGAATACCGGGTATATCTGAGTATATTTGGTATCGCATTGATTTAAAGTATCAGTTCTGTTATGTTAAACTGCATTTTGAAGCTCATTTCTGTCTTTAATGTGGGTTATTTGAGACGATTGATGACAGTGAATTGTACATTTTCTGAAGATCTGACCCATATGGTGGTACAATGGTGGTCAAGTAATCAAGTGGTGAAATGAACCCTGGAATCATTGAGTCTCTGAAACTAAACGCTAGGGGGTATGGCGGAGGTGGTGGTTGCAGTCGATCTATGAATAAGCAAAGTATCCATTGGGGGTAGATCTATGCAGATTATTGAGACCACTAGTTCTGTAGGTATTGGGTAACTTACCGGAGACTTGATGTTCCAAGCTCTAGGTTTGGGACGAGGCTGGTCAGGAGACATGAGATGAATCATGGGCGGAGGCTGGTCTCCCTCTTCGTCGCTCCCTGTTGCAAAAAAGACGAAGATAAGTTTCACTTTACTTTAGAATCCACTTAAACTCTTTCCTAGTATTGCTACCATGTAAATAAATTAACATTAACAAACAATTGACTATGCAGTCTACACAAATTTCCGAGATATCAACTATGATTTTCCAGATGTTTTGCACACATGTTGATAAAAGCAATATTTATTTCATTTATGCAATACAACTGTGAAATTTTAAGAGATTTACCAGTTGTAAGTTGAATTAAAAATTTAGATCTTAGGGACGGAGGAGACACAGTAGAGGACAATTGCACTGCATAAAATAACGCTTCGTCCATATGCATTATTTACGGTTGAGTACTTTTGTTTTCTCCTGTAGGTCCTCATTAGTCAGCCAAATTTAGTCCTCGGGGGACTATTGTTTGAAGACGGTGCATCCAGTTTCTTTCTTCTGAATAATACTATGACGTCACGTATGAGAGTTCTTTGACTCACTCTCAGTGGTAGCACGGTAAAGCGAGCACCTCGTTTATATCTGCTTCGTCCATATGCAGGTTTTAAGATTTAAGATCTAAGAAACATTTTATCAAAAGACTGCCCATAAGAGGGCATCTCTCCAACAGGTGACTAAAAATAATTAAGACTATATGACTTCAGTGGTGTGTATTTTTCAAATGAACAAGTGAATACTTTAGCTTCAGTGCCATGAATAAAGCCATTATCAAACTGCTCACCAATGATATCGGGTGTAGATGGGATCATGCTTAGGTCTCCCTGGTGGAAGGTGATGTCTCCTAGTACAGACAGGTTGGCTGAAGGTGTGCTGATAGCCCGCAGTCGTGGCTTGGCCTTCTGTTGCTGTTTAGGCGTCTGTAGGATCAATGTAAAACCAGTTTAAGTTTATTCATGTTTCAGATGTTATGAACATCCCTGTTTAACTGCAAGTTTATTCCAGGCTTCCTCACAGGTTCAGTTGGTTCCAATTTCCTATATTATTAACACCATTCAACTGTTTGCATTCTACTAATTCTAGTTTCAATATATCATATTTAATTAAATTAATATTTTATTTCTTAAAGGGTCTGTCCTGTTGTTCAATAGAAATAAATGATGCTAATATTTTAATCTTGGAAAAATCAACAGTAACAATGTCTAAGGGAAGACAGCATATATTATCAAAGTAAAAATAGAGGAGTGTCCAGTGACAAATGTTAGATAGAAGTTTAGAAAATTTGAGTCTACTCCATAGTATACATTAAGGCAACAGAGAAATTACTCTTGAAGAATTAAACTGAGCCTGGGTTCCACTGCCACGCTAATTCTCCCGCTACTACTCCCGTTTCTTTGGTCCCACTACTTTAGAAGTAACGGGAAGTAGCCGTTTCAAATCAAACATGTTTGAACTGAAGCGGCTACTTCCCACTTCTAAAAGTAGCAAGACCAAGAAACGGGAGTAGTAGCGGGAGAAGTAGCGTGGCAGTGGAACCCAGGCTTAATTACATCATAGAAAACTGACTTACAGTAAAGACGGCAGACTCGTTATCATCTGTGCTGGTGATGGTCTCAGTGAGCGCCTTACTCGTCTCCTTCTCATCTGCCCATCCTACACGTTTGGTGGTGCACCCACTCCCTATGGACTCCTTGGAGCGGCCGGGCCCGGAGGTAGAGGACAGCTTGCGAGCCTTCTCCATGGCCTTCCTCGCCGAGTTCATGATAGCCAGGGTCGATATAGAAGTACGCCTGAAAGCAGGGGTATTTTTTTTCCATTATTTTAAACTTTTTATTTAGAATCTAATTCTAACTATACTAGAAAAGGTGGGATAACAAGAAGTGTTCATTTATGCTCTATCTATGATTACAGTAGGTCTGCCTAATTGGAGAACTAGAAATCAGAAAAGGAAGCTCACTTGTTGGCAGCTGGAGTGCCCAAATGTTTAGCCATAATAGCGACACAGGGTGAGGCAGGGCGGGGAGATGCTGCTGCACCAGTGACAGGTGCTGCACCGGGGGAGCCGGGTGCGGCACCACTACTTCCTGCCCTGCTGGGGGATCCACGCGCTCCTCTGGGGGATGCACCTCTCGGGGATGCACTTCTGGGGGATCCTGCTCTCGGGGATCCTCGAGGTGACATGGCAGGAGCTCCGTGTATGAGAGGACTTCCCTACAATGTAATTAAATTGAAATAAATTATATTTCTGGTAAAAGAGCAATGTCAGAGAATTTTGTGTCTGTAGAATTAGAACATTAGATAAGAGTACATGAATATTATGATTGGTGCGATATTAGATTTATGTTGAGACGAAGAATCAAAAAGCGTAAATCTAAGCAACACAAGTGTTAAGCACTAGAAATATATGAGTGTTCAAAAATAAATGATATGATTAAATAGATGCAAATATGTGGCGATATATAGACATTTCCACGCTGAGCAAAACCTATGAGAAATACGCCAACTCTCATCTCATGTGTCGGCCTACATTTATTCTAAACAGCAAGGAAATGTACCAGAGGTGTGTTGGGGTTAGATCTCTGCTCAAGTTCTCTCTCGGCGCGCTGTCGCTCTTCTTCCTGTCGTTCTTCAAACTTGCGTAAATCAAATTCAATCTCCTTACCCAGCTGTCGATCAGCTGCCATGATATCTGTAAATATGCATCAATGGATAAATAATGGTTCAACAGCGACCTCATGGGACAAACCGTCAGACTAATCGGTAGTAAATATCAATGCAGGCTTGGCAAAAAGCGTAAATTTGCAGGTTATCTCAGTCATTATCAAGTATTTGAAGACTCGGAGGTGTCAACATTTTAGTTGATAACTGCGAGGGGGGAGGGAGCGGTTGCATGTTCTACGAAAAATTGCGATTTGGGCCAAACAAATTGTAGCACCGCAATAAGTGAAAAACGTAATCACTGGCCAAATTGGTAAATATATAAGGAAAGATTATGCTCTTACCATTAACTTCAGTCTTGTAATCAGCAACCAATTCTCGGAGGTAGAGCATAAGGTCCTTGAGCAGGGATGAATGATGACGCTCCAACTGTAATTTGATCGATGCCAATGATAGATAGCATTAGACTATTATTTGACAAGATGGTTGGTACACTTTGGATATGGAAGTTTTGACTAAGATCAATAGAAATGTTAAACACCATAGAATATATCCACATAAGAGCCTAAATCGACTCCCTCTGATGCGACATTACAATATGTAGGTGCCAACATACAGCTGCATATTATGAGAACTCACCATGTGTTTCAGGCTTATAACGGTGGGCACTATGTTCTCTATAACGTTCTTCTTCATCACCTGGGTGATGAGCGTTTTCTTAGCGGCGTTCATGACGGCTGCAGCCATGTCCTGAGCCTCCACTACGTCCTCGTCCACTGCATGTGACCTCATAGCGGACAGCTTGATCTCCTGTAACAGTGGGCAGGTGGGGATTAGACAGGGACAATGTTATCAACTATCTTATAGGCTTATAGATTTTCAAAATTATGTCATGTAAAGCGTGTCAGGTGGTGGTTCTGTTTTCTACCTCAAGAATTAAGTTAGGATGAAAAACGGTTTAGGACTAATGGTTATGGTAACTTTGTGTATATCCATCTTTTCTCCAACGTCTCTATAACAATCTATGTTATATGATAAATCTAAGGTTCAATTGAAAAAAGCGATGTCCCATTGTGTAATATTGTTCCGAGGCATACATACCTTGCTAGCAAGAATGAAGAGAGTGTCTTGGATGAGTCCACTGGAGTCGGCATCCAGCGGCATCAAACCGTCCACCACTGGCCCCAGAATCTAAATGAGATCATTACATTGACAATCATATTAGAGTTGAAAAATCAAACCAACTTCACATATATAAAACTTGGGCAAAATAAAATATTTAATATCTTTTTCTCACAAGTTGAATATGTAAATTTACGTGTCCTACCTCTTTGGTCAGTTTTGCAGTGAGAGCAAATCTGTGTTCATCTGTTAGATGTTCAAGCAAGAAAACGTAAATCCGACGGCGTTTTCTGAAAGAAGAATTTAAGACTGGTTTTATACTACTGCCTATAGTGGTATGTCAAGAGTGCTGTCATTTAACCGTCGCTCAACCGAATTGAATATAGGTAATGCATTGGAATAATGGTGAAATGTATTATATTACAATGTATTTCAAAACGATCATGCAAAATACAATAAGAAAACTGTCAATACTCACGTTGCGTTTGCTCTACCCTTCATAGAAAATCTTTGTTTTTCTTGATCAGTTTGATTGAACTTGTTGTAAACTAAAAAGCAGAATAAACAATACAATTCATATCTAATGACAACATTTTAAAGAGGATCTGGAGAACGTTTCACTCTTTTTTTTAAACATTACAATTTGTAGTTTACATTCATACTTCGGAACAATAAAGTACAATCTGAACAATTTCTTTAGTATTGTGATTTAGCACTGTCACTGTACATTTAGTATTGGTTTCTTTAGTATTTTCCTCTGAAACACAATTATCTGAGTACATGGAGCATTTCACCTGATACATATTTCGGTTTAAATTCGATTATTCTCGGAGAATGACATGGTTTATGACTCACCACTATGTCCAGTGTAAGAGTTGAAGTGGAATATACACTCGATGAAATGATGATGGAACATGCCGGGATGGCGCTGCATCAGCATGTGGACGAGACAGAATTCAGCTGAAAATATTACACACATTATACAGCTTACAGATAGAATTAACATTTTAATGGAAATCATAATCATTTATGATTAAAGGAGTCAGCTAAAATGATCTGGGGATATTTTTTTTATAAGATCCCTGGCCCATCTTCTTGTGAAGTGAAATTTATGGAATTATTAGCAAGTCAGAAAACAATATTTTACTTACCGAATTCCTGGATTTCTTTGCTCTCATCGACAAGAGTTATTATGAATCGGAAAAATAGTCCTCCTTTCCATTTCAGGAAATCTTCCTACAATTTGGATAAACAAGACCTCATTACAAGTCGTAAGATACTGGTGACTTCCACTATTGACATCAGCGACAGAAATTTAATAAATAAATATACAATGTAACTTGGTAAAACTATTTAAAATGTAGTACACAGGGTCTCTGCGGTTTCGGTAACAAAGAAAAATCAAGACACAGCCTCTCGTTTTGTAGCTCAGAATCATTTAAAGGACATGGAATTCAGAAATCTTCCAATAAATGAGAATGCAAGAAAGAAGGCCAGAACCATCTGACAAATAAATGGAACTTAAATATATTTATGGTTCTTCCTCTATGACTTCCAAATAACATATATATATATATATATATATATATATATATATATATATATATATATATATATATATATATATACAAGATCAAGGCCCTTTGATAAGTTTTAATACCCTCAAACCATTTTTAAGGCTTTTCAGGGCAATATTTTTTCTCTCTCTCCAAATTCAAGTACTTCTAAGGCTTTCAAAGTGCCACGGAGACAATGATAGAGAGCTACCTGAAGCAGATGAGTGATGAGTGTCAGGGTCTGTTTGCGGACGATGAGGGAGTCGTCTTTGAGGCAGGCAGCAATGTTATCTATGAACCGATCCACCACCGAGGTGTACCTGAAGCAAACATTCGCAATTGGTAACATTACAATCTTCAACATTTCATTATTCCCAAAACTGGGAAAAACAAAATGATGACAGGGTAGATTACAATTATTATTTGATGGTGTTTTTTACTACTAATTAACTAGACCTGTGGATTTCGTTGGTATAGGATTTGTAAGGAAGACGACTTTTGGAATGTAGTTTGGGTTTTTTTTAATTCAGACTTATGGTGTTAACTGTCCAACGTTTCAAGTCACTTTGGCTCTTCTTCAGGGACTTCGGAAATACAAGTGGTTCTTTGGTAAGAAAGATCTTTATTATTTTAATTAAGAATAATAGCCATATCTTGTATGTGACTCATTGTCATAAATCATAAAATAAGTATAAAACTAAACTTTAGATTCATTTAAAAGTTTACAAAGGGTTTCTATATAAGGAGACTAACCTAACACAAAGGTCACACAGAATGATGATGAGGTTGTTCCTTATGGCAGGATCAGTTGCCACTTCTAGTTCACGAGCCATGGCAGCAACACACTTCTTAGCAAGATCTTCATTTTGCAGACATAGCTTTCCTGTGCACAGTAATTAAATCTATCATGTCCACGACACAGCAAATTATATGAAGGTAGATTCACTGTAGTTGGAATGAAGTAATTTAAGGCTGATGAATCCAAAACGTAGAATGTGTACAGATATTCCCAGAATTTACTTAAGTCACTTCGGAAAGTAGTTTCAATTTGCTTGGAGTGAGAGTAATCTAAGCCCAACATATCACAAAAGTAAAATTTGTACAAAGGTTTTTTTAAGTACATAACATTTTTTTATCAATTCGCTTAGGTCATATCATATCCATTTCAGTGGCCACTGAGAGAAGCAAGAAAAGTTGTAACGCTATTGCTGAATAAACATAACTTACACTAAACTAAAACTGTATCTCAATAGCAACATTGTCTACCTACCTAGCGTAATAAAAGCGTAGGCCCGCACACGGCTGGACATCCTAGAGCCCCTGAACTGGGAGAGTTGTGTGTACTGGGTCTGGGTGAGCTGAGAGCCTTGTGTGAAACACTGGGAGGAGCCTACATTAGACTGTGGTGATGTCTCCTGACTGTTGGATCCAGTGCTGAGGTGGTGGCCTCCTGTATCCTGACTGCACCCTGGATGGGACATCTGTGTGTTGCTTGGGAATTGACTGCTTCCATCTGGAGTTGACCAAAGAAGAATGGATTCTTTATATTGCAAAACTACATGGTACAAAATAAGTAGTACATTTCAGATTAAAATGTGGTCTTCCAGGGTTTGCCAAGAAGCTACTGGGGGTGACTAGCTACAGTTGGGGTTGAGTAGGGTTGGGGAAGGGTTACAAGCAAAGGGTGATAAATGTGATAAGAAAAATAGACGGAAAAGTTATCCATTTCTACAATTACAGTATCTGCCATTTTAAGATAAATGACCGATAAGGTGACAAATAGTGATCTAGAGGATTTCACTAAATTAGGAATATATGAATACAAGAGTATTAGGAAGAGTATTAGGGCCGATAAGAAAAGAGCTGATAAGAACAAGAATCTCAATCAGTAAGACATATGACCACCAGGAATCCTAACTTTTAATAACAACTCTAAACAATGTCCAATAACTGAATAGTCCCTAGAAGTACAATATGAAAATGAAATTTTGAGAAAATATAGTAGGATTTAATACTATAGCTGAAGTCTTGGGGGAAAAGAATAACAAACAAAAATCTAAATGTTGGGAGGCCCAGGGGTTCTGCCAACCGTCTGAATTTCAATTGTGTTTTGCTTATGACTTGTGTTCAATAAGAGAGGTTTGGGGTGGAGTTTTTGCACTTTTTATTTGGACTTACTACTGGTCGACGTTTCGGACATCTCTGTCCTTCTTCAGGGCCAGTCCAGTTATGGCTGAGCCAGTCAGATCCGGGTTTATATACCCCAACAAAGCCCCTAGATTTCGGTGTTGGAGTCACACGTCTTTTCTATCAGTCCTAGTTTATTTAACAAACCTTTAATGTAGTATACCCAACACGATAGTACATCATATCAACCCCTGAAGTGACAATACGCCCTATTGATAGTAATTTGAAACAGTGGTAAAGTCTGTTTGTAACAGAACCTCCTAGAAACCCCATCACTTGGGGGGATGAAGCACTAAAGAGGCAATAAGGAAGAACTCACCAATAGAAGTAATGACAGGAGAAGCGATGAGACTCTGGACGAGCATGAAGACACGTTTGGGTGTTTGGGCGGGGCAGAGCTGGGCGATTTCCCCCAGAGTGAACAAGTGGCGCACAGTCTGGTCCTCGTCAATTGGTGCACCTGAAGATAGACGATGAATCTCTAGTTTTACTACTGTTATATGTGAGAAGAAAATATCAATAACCTGGCATTGAAGATCCCCGTTCTGAAAACAGCAGCATGTGGTGTTTTTAATAGCTATTTTTGTTTTTAAGTACTCTCTGGCCCCTACCCTGATATAGCATCACCTGTAAGCTATCTCTATTTAAATCATAGGGTATTTTCATTGCATGGTAGCAGTTGAAAGAGGCAAGAGGTGCATCGTTTCAAACACCCAACTATTACCATGTACATAATACTACATGATTTTTTTTTTACTTTTGGGGGGACGAGAGATTAGTTACATCGTCTCTACATACATGATGAAACCTGTTGTATAATCAAGTAAACTGAATTGAGAAATACATATTATAACAAATATAGTTGTAAAGGTAGTTGTAGTTGGTAGATTTCCAAGGCCTACAATAACCTACCTGGGTTCTCTTCAAGTATAACCTTAGATAGGTAGCGATCACAGGCAGTGAGGAGTTCCTTGAACCATTCGTCTGTTTTGGCCTTGGCTGCAACTTTGTCCCCTAGTGCTTGAGACTGGCAAAGCTGGGGTAGAAAAAGTAACCAATAACTTATAAAGTATACCTTCACAACATTCCGATTGTATCAACTTAATGATTTTAATTATGACAGTATAGATTTTTCGTACGGCAGAAATTGGAAACATGTATTTCAAACAAAAAAATAGTTAATGATTGAGTAAAATTCATGAGGAACACCAATTACATTAATAATATGAACATGGTAAAGAAATTGAATTCTATTGCGTTCAGTCGTAAAGTGATTTCAACTTTAACACGAAACGGGAAAAATAGACCAGCTACCTCGACAGCTTTCAGTGTCTTTTCGTATGAGGAAAGAAGCAAATTGGTCATAAATCAGAAAGCCTAGGACCGGAGGTTTTATGGACTATAATAATAATAATAATAATAATAATTGACCACTGAAGAAGGAGACAACCCATCTCCGAAACATGTATGGTCGTGAATGAATAAACAACAACAAAAAAACTTTATCTCTCAGTGTCTTATTGGGTATTGTGTCAATCTTATACCATCCTAATAATAATAATAATTTAACTTTTATTCTTTTTTACCATGTGAAAAGAAATTGTTGGGAAATAAAAGGTTTTGACATTCATAGAGAAGAGATAGCGCAGACAGTAACTCTCAAAAAGACAAGGTACCTTTCCTAGAGCTGTTACAGTCACAGCAACAAGTTCCGGTGGAGAGTCAAACTTCATCAGGCGGTTTTTAAGATCGGCTGAAATGGCAGAGAAGAATCATCAGAATGGAAGAAGTCTAGTAAATAACTTTAAGAAACTTTAACTCTAAGTAACTTTAGATTCATTCAACGTCCGACGACTGAACGCGGAGATGGACTGGAAGTTCTGGGAAACCCAGAAGTGCACTTATCATTTACGTGAACGTATCAGTAAAGAAATAATTTCTAATCTATGAAAAATTACGAAATTACTACGAGTGATATCTTTCTTCCGTGCTTGTCACCATGCGAATGAAAGAAAATCTCTGGTTGCACAGGTAGTTCAATAGCCCTGCGTTTTTCCATGGGTGAAGAAAAATTATAAAAGATTCCAATATAAAGGAGAGTCAGTCGGCCTAATAGGCATGGGGCCGTTATTCAAGCGTTTCCAAAATATCATTTATCGTTGGAAATCTTGAGAGAAGCATGTATTGTTAAATATGAGTAAAGTAGTCGTTTCACTTACTGGCGATTTCTGCAGCATCTTCCGCGGGAATATGTTTTGCCACGTGACCAAGAACGGAAAGAACACGATGGACTGTGCTATACTCTGCATCTGTATCAAATAATGGGAAATTGTGATAAGAGTACGCGCAAGGTGTTAAATCTGTCATCCAAAGGATGTAAAATACACGAGAAAGTTAAGAAAAATAATTGTATATTGACAGCATTAAGTAAGCAAAGTGTACCTGGCGCACTCTTAGCAACGTCATTCCAATAGGCGACAACAAAGGCATGAGGTAATTTCGGAACGAAAGGAGCGATTTCAGACAAAAGCATCCACACAGCCTGAAAAGTAAAATCACACCGAATGAAGGTATTATCAATCAGGAAAACAATATTTAGACAAGAAAATTGTCTTAAAGCATTTTCGTTTGTAAAATACAATTAGCTCACACTAATATTCTTTTAACAAAGGAAGATTACATGTACGTATTGTAACATATATACTTATTACAAAGGTATTAAACGTTGTGCTAACGGCAAGTAAGCCATAGAAAACATTATGCATTATCAACTCACATGGTTATTCGCTGTGCCTACGTGTGTCTGGAGGGAAGAGAGGAGCATTCCCTTGAATTTACCAGCGCGCCCCCAGTTCTGGCACGCCCTCTGGAGGAACCGCCGGAGATCCACTCCGTCGTTACTGGCCAAGATACTGAGCAACTCCCAAGTCATTTTGTGAGCAGTTGAAGTTGATCTGTAAGTTATATTTATACTTTACTACTTTACATAATGATTAGATATTATACTAAGCTTACCTTGCTGCAGTATATCTGATTAATTTCTATTAAAACGAAACTCATTGTATAAAATATTTATTCCTGGATGTAGCGCTGCCCTTTTTTTTCTTCTTAGTTTATATTATTTTTAAATACAGGAAAACATGGGGGGAATGTTTGTTAGAAGCTCTACATAAATTAAGACAAAACTCAACGTAGAAAATACATTAGAGAAACTCGATATATTTATGTGATATTTGTTCAGATCACCAAGATTATATTATACTTTAAATGATCTCTTTCAGATCTTTTGAGATACTTAGTATCAGAATATCACGAAGGTATTCCCTAAGTGGATCTGAATTCAGGAAGGTTTTATGCCTTTTTCATTTTGTATTTCTTATAAGTCAGTTCAATCAATACCAAGTTCCATGAAGGATCTTACCGCGGGTGAGGAACAATAGTGTTAAGTAGCACTTGCTCAAGAGTCTCAAAGCATTTCTCCTGGGCGCTGGTCTCTCGGTCCATGACGAGGGGAAGAACTCCATCCAACCAAGCTCTGCAAAACACATGCTTAATATTTAATAACTTCTCCTATGGAGTATGCACATAGCGACGATTTCAGATGTAACATGTTATTTCATTTTTTTCCAGACGATATATCCGGTGTAACTACCAGTAACAAAACCCAAACATGATGTTTCTAAAAAGATATTGATCACATACGTTTATCTGAAATTGAAAACATCCATGTGTTCGAACCGTCTCATATTCAATGTTTTTTTTGGGCAATGATATTAATACCATGCCTTGTAATAAAAACAACCCACATATCTATCTCAAATAATTAATCTCCATATGCCATTATGGCCTTTAAAATATTACAGCAAGTACATGGAATATACTGATGAAGTGTAAACTGACTTCTGTAAGTGAGCATTGAGAGGTATCTCCTCCAGCAGATCAGTCAGACTCTGCATGGCTTGTTTCCTGACAGACAGGGCTGGGTCTAGACATCGCTCATTGAGGATCTTGAGATCCTCCTCGTTCAGCAGGTCCCCTTCTATACGTACGAGCGACTCTAGTGCCTGTAGGGCCGCTTTTCTCACGTTCACACGCTCGTCCATAGCCCGCCGGCGAAGCATTGATATCACGCCCTTACCATCGACCAAGGCTGAAGGGGAGAAGAAATAATATGATTTGAAATATCAGACAGTGTATGTGTTATCAAAGGGTTCAAAGCAATTGGGAACTGAAGGATTTCTCATTAATGGGTCCTTAAAACAGAAGCAAACTTTTTAGTCCATCAGATGTAACCTAAATGCAATGAAATGTTTTACATCAAATTATTATCACTTTCTACCCTAGCTAGCTAGCTCATTCAATAGCTATTCTGATACCATAGACTATCACACTAACAAGTAATCAGATATGTACATGTGTCTGAATGGGTCACAAGAAGAGAGTGTTATTAATGAAAGGAATCGTCAGGGAAGTAGGCAACGATTGATGAAGCAGAAGAATAGATTTTGTTTTCGTTTTCCTCAACTCCAATTGCTATACCATGATAATCATTTTTTCATTATAGTTAAATAAAATTATCAAAGTTAATTAAATAAGCTTACATATTTCGCCGCCAGGTGTGAGAATAACGCCACCTGGTGTAGCGGCTGCAGTGTTGGGATCCACCGCAGGTGTCGCTGCTGCAGTGGGGCTGCCTTGGTCTGGAGGTTGAACCATCGGGGTAGTGTTAGCCTCCTGGTCCGGGGAAGTCACCCCCTCCATGGCCGCCTCTTTGTCTGTCTCAGGTGTCTGAGCTGTAATGTTCAAAAGAAATTATTAATTAAACATCTGAACTGAAGGAACTTGGAGGGGTAGTTTTGCCTTTTGGTTACAGAAACAGGTATGAGTAATTTCAGTAGGTTTATATTTTGGACATATTTAACATATATGTGTATGGGTAGAATTCTGCCAACTGGTAGACAATATGAAGGGGTGGATATTTAATTATTCAAAGGACAACTCAGGTGGTTGCATTTACTTTTACTTTATTTCCTTAGCGTCTGTCCAACATTTCGGACCAGTGGGTCCTTCTTCTGCGACAAATATGTTACAAATATTTTAACATAGTTTTCAACCAATAACCTCTTTACAATAAATCTTAAATGGAAATACGGTCATCAAGGTTTGGAAATTCCTTGTTAAAGCAAAAATAATCCCGAAGGATGCTGAAATAACGGTTCACCTGTGACAGGGACAGTTCTGGTAGGGTCGGGGGTGGGCACCACCCTGGAGACGGGCTGTCTGCCTCCCACTGGACGTGGAGTGACCAGCTCCTTCACTGCACCGGTCACTAGCGGCTCGCTGGAGGCTGTACATGTAGCAAACACCTGTATGGCTCTCGCTCGTACACTGGTCAAATAGAAATGGTAATATTTGTGAACACCTATTTCACTTTTTGAGATTTTGGATTAATAACATTGTGAGTGATAAGTCATAAGAGTAAAACACGCATGAAAACATCCAATGTGGATTTATAATTTCTTTATCTCATTATTAAATATTGTATAGGCCTTAAAGGAAAAATTAAAAAAATGACTTCTTAGGCGCGGCAATAATCTTCATTTTTGTTTATGTGAAATGACAGAAGGAACTATCTAGGATCGTCAAAACAATTTTAGACACTTAGTCACCAGTTAATATATATGTTTCTTTTAAAATCAAGCAAGTTTTAAATAACCACTTTCTATGGAGAAATAGTGTTTGAGGAACGTACGTAGGGGCAATATCGGAGCATCTGGATAGGATCATCTGCAGAAGGAACCGTCTTGACAGAAGGTCAACATATTCTTTCTCGACCGTTTCTAATTAGATAAAAGCATTGTATCATATTAACACACGAACAGGTTGGCAAGACTTCTTGTGTGGGGAGCCGAAGCATTCTTATTTATTGAACCAATAAAATAAAGCACCAATGTTTTAGTTACAGATATTCGCTTGTGTGGGGTTTTTTTCGTGTTTTTTTTACAGGTTGGCAAGATTTCACATTTTTCTTCTCACATAACATTTCTCTGGCAATAAAGAACTTACATTAGATAATATAACTTCTGCATATTAACGACACATGACATCAACTCTTCAATAATATTGTTTACCACAAACTTACCGTCGGCAGCACGTTCAGGTTCAACTATCAGAAGACTGACAAGGCTCAGGGCAAATGATCGATAACCTATCTGTCAGAGAAAAGGGGAAAAATAGCGCATATATTTGAGTCAGCGGTATGCAGCGAGAAAAAACTTTGTTCCTTGAGTCAATATGTTTAATGGCTAATAATAAGGAATGACTATATTCCCATAAAAGTACCCTTGAACCTAGATTTTAACAAAGAGTTGGAGAAGACCCTTCTGTCCCCTTTGTCTATATTCAGCAGCAATACCACCATGCTGTTTTTAAGGAACTGTAAATAATTTGAAATACACATTCAGAGGATCCATACCTTGGCGTTGCGAGAAAACTTGTAGATCCAGTCGAGCATCTTGGCATAAGCTAGAGGTTTGAGCTTGGCCACGATGTGTACGACAGTGGAGGCCACGCGGGTCCGGTACTCTACCTTATCTGGCACCTTGACACACATGTGTTGCAGGAGCACCCTCACAGGTGGCAGCACAGGCGCTCCGTAAGCATCTATGAGGTACCTGCAACAATTTACAAAATATTCAATACAGACACAAGTTGAAAATTAAAGTGTTTTTTGTTGTTTTTTTAATTAAAAAATAAGTCAATTGTGCAGCAGCCTCATCTATATTCACGTTAAAGGGTATTTCTTTTTATATGGCTTTGTTTGCATGCGATGTGTGGAAGTGCAGTAATAGCTTTCTCTCTAAACTGGACAGAAAACATTTAGGGTTAGGACTGTACACAACTGTTAGTATATAATATAATTTTACAGTTAACCAAGACGTACTTGGAAGTTGAGGTTAAACCTGTAATTATGTTGAGGACATCACGTTTGGAGGGCTTACTATAAATTATAAAATGATGAATCTTAAATAGCTGATCACTTACAAAACATAAGCCTCGGCATGACTCTTGATTATCTGGATGTATTGGGGTATACTAGAAGCAGCAACGGCATTATTCTCTCCAATGAACATGAGTAGATTTGGTAAGAGATTCTTGAAGACCTGTTGGTGAAAAGATCAAAAAAGAATTATGTTTGAACAAACATCAGACTGATGACTCTCAACGGGCCTTATTTCTTTTTGACAGTCAACTTCCTAATTAAGTAGGACCCCCAAAAGGCACATTATCTTCCAAAGAGTGATAAGTTAAGAATTAAATCAACAAACATACCATGCTGACGATTCCCGGAACAGCTCCATTGTTTGATACGCAAAGACACGTTAACCCCTGGAACAAATTAAGAGAACCTGATGGATCAGCTAGTGGTTTATAAAAACGATTCGATTAATAGGATGCTCAAAGGTTTAGGTTGTACCTCTCCTCTCTGCGTTGAACATTGTAGACTATCAATGTCTTCAAATTTGAAATTAGATAATGATCTGGTGATAATCGGTTATTGTGACTGAGTGGTCAACTTTATTTAATCAATATATATGACATGACACCCTTCAATATTATCATGGACTCATCTCAAGAACTGATGACACTATGGAGCGCACTGAGCTTGAAGGCAGAGCAGAAAGAAACCACTTCCGAGGTAGGCAGAGGACAACCTGGATCGACAACATCACTGAGTGGTGGACCTGCCTCTCCGCCGATGATGTAAAAGGTTTAACTGCAGACAGATGGCAATGGGGGAATATGTTCGCCAAGACCCAGGCAGAATACGACACATGATAATGATGATACGAGGCCAGACCCCTTGACCAACCTAACCAAATCCCACCAATGGCGTTTTGTCCACCTTAACCAAAAATGTCTAAAGATAAATTTGATGGTCCACTTATGGGCGTCTTCATGACTTGGACGAAAACTAAAAGGTTGTGATCTTGAAGGAATATACTCGCACATTGCACTAAAGCACCAACTCCAGTTGTTAAGAAAATAAATTAAAGAAATGATAGACATAGAATATACTAGAGTGTGAGAATCAGAGTTAATTAACAAAGGACATGGAAGAATCAATTACATGTAGTACCGAAGCTACTTATACATACATGTATGCCCAGATAGTATGAGGGGTGCAATACAAATATTCATATTGAACACGTACCATGAGTTCGAATTTTGAGTTTTAACTCTTAGATATGGCGATTCGGATTTTTTTATTTTTTTCAAACCATCATACTCGATATTCTTCTTTGCTTCGCATATTAATTGCACACGATTCCTCCCAAATATTGTCCCATAATTTGATAAATATACAATTACTAGTACCTCTATATATAGAGGGAGAAATCTTATATTTAAATCACAATTTGATTAACAAGCAGCGGGCACCTCATGTAACAACAAAATCAAAGGCAGGGAAATGGGTGAACTGATCCATGGACCAGCGAGTGGCCAGGGGGAAGGAGGAGATAATCCTTAACCATTGAAATGGATTATAATAAATAAGCCACCTCCACCTAACTCTGTAGGACTGTTATAAGCTACCAGTAAGTGCTGGGTCTCAGGGCAAAGGAAGAATTTTCTTTTTTTAAAACAAGGCGTCCGCGGCTATGGACTGGGGGAAATCTCAAATCTAAGAACCCTTTAAGACACCTCCCTCGACTTTTTAAGACTTAAAAGCAGTAGTATACATGATAAACTGGGTTTGCTTTTTATGGGAAATGCTTATTTGAGCCAAATTTGAGCTGGTAAATTTCCAAATACTAGGAATCAGTTTGCACCGAGGTCCAACAGGACTTTCGGGTCGTAAGGCACATTCTACCACTGAAGAGTGGAAAGAAATGTTTAATGAAAAAAGCAATTGAATGTTTTGTTATGGATGGAACCTGAAGTTGAACTATGATGCATATTTTGAAGACATGTAAGTAGAACTAATAGGTGTGTGTGTGGGGGGGGGGGGAGGGAGAGGGAGACCGTGCCACCAGCAGGCAGCACGCGAAAAGATGATATAATTCACAAAATGGGAACAACTCTTTCATATGGCCACCAGGTAAGTCAGATGAGGGTTCTAGATAGGATAATTGTAACTGCTGGGTTTCTGGTTTGCTTGTATTTTGTGTTACCCCTTTTCTCTTATATTACCATTGTAGCATGGACTATATTACTATAATTTTATGTAATGTGGCAGCACTTGTCAAGAAGTCTGGATTGTACTTCATGTCATGCAGAGATACGATTTGGCCTACATGCCTTGGCAGGAGGACTACGATCCACGCGAGCTAAGGAATATTCCCAAAACAATAACAAACTCCAAAGCACTCAAGTTTTACAAATCCGAACTCTCCTTCAGAATTATTATCCCCTCTTTTTCTTTTCCACAAATGCTCATTAATACTAAGCAGTTCCTTGCATCCCACAGGCAAGGAATCGTTATTAGTTCTCATGTTTAATGATTAGTAAAGGTTTCTTGTTTCACCCCTTAAAAAAAATATACTAATATTCCAATGATTCGGACCACAACATATAATTTTACCACCTTTTTATGAATGAATGGGTTATGCATTATTGTATTCTTCCTCATTATTTTGTTGTTTCTGCGCTTGGGAAAGAAAAGGTGTAAGGTAGAACAGATCAAGATCAGGATCAGAATAAAACCCAAATGGTCAATTAAGTTTGGCTTTAGTGTTTTGGTCTATTCCACAGGCGTGCTAACTGTGGGTTAGATTGATAAAGCAAGCTTTAAATCCATGCTAACTTCTGGCATCTAGTCCGGCGGATAAACCAAAAGCAACATTATTTGGCACGCGTTGCCTACAACCTGGAAAGATTGATTCCATACGAGGCAACACCAAGCACCTCTGCCTCGCACTTCTAATAACAATACATATTGGAAGGATAAGATATAACAATAATAATATACTCCATGTGAATATAGGCGCATATATGTGCACTCATAAACAATATAGGCTTGGTATTGCTAAAACAATGCGTTAGTCTTAATATCTTTCAAGTGATTGATCTCAAAGAATCCTCAAGGAACGAGAGTATTTTCTTTATATAAGAGCGAGACCCAGCTTAAAGCTGGACATATGGCATAAGCTAATCCAAACCCAGTAGACTTCCCCACGTCGCTCAGATTAATATTGGTTTAACTGAATGCATATCATATTGGCGAATAGGTGCAAAAGCGCTCGGTGTCAAAAGCCTGTCTACATACAACCAGTCGCTATAGAGCCCTCGGGGCTTTCTAACCTAGAGAAGCACAAGGCCAATTAACAGATCCTAATTACACAACGTTGTCTCTTGTAGGTTTGGGATGATTTACAGACCGGCAGATAGGTTTCTGTGTAACAACGCTGGAGAGAGAGAATGTCAAGAGGATACTCAAATACACTCGTCTATTGAGAGTCCGGTCGCCCTGTTCACGGTAAAAAGAGAAAGAGCGCGTATGAGAGGAAGGACGGGGAAAGAGCACGATTCAGCTGAGAGGATAACCTTATAAAATATAGGAATTCCATTTGCAATATGTGACAATCCAACACACTCGTGGATATATAACTTCATTACAGATATTAACCAGTCACTGGAAACATATGATAGGACGTTCCTGTAAGGAATTCATAGGAAATGGCATTGATTACATGACTTATGAAATGCCTATGTATTCATGAAAAATCGGTTTCATTGAATTTTAAATCCACTTAAAAACATAACTATGTGTTAATTCTTTAGTTGGCACCGACACATGTAATCTGGTGAACTACAACCGTGGATTAATGTAAATATCGCCTGTAATTAATGGACAGCCTTGAATGGAGTAATCGATCCATTCTGCATCGTTTACACGCTACTAACTCAAGTCCAACTCCCGTAAAGCTGTCATATAAACAAACAAGACCAATGGGATACAGTTGAACACTGTACGAGTCCATCATAACCGATCTTTTGTCATTGACAAAGAGACCATAAACAGAGGTTGATGACTAAATCATATTTTAGCCCAACAATATTGCTTAAAGAAATTAGTCCGATAAAAACCCAACAGGCTCTTTTTATTTACCCGTATTGTACATAAAAGCCAATACACAAGAACGGTCACTTATCGATATATATGGTCATATTCAGAAGCAAACTTCCAAGCTGAGAAAACTGAATAGGTTCAATATTATATACGCAAGATCAGATCAATAAATGAATGCCGACTGAGATGAAAGCAAATCAGAAGGACTCTGAATGAACGGTGGCAAACCAAGCTGTGAAGCATATAATAACAATGTTAATACACTCGTAGATGCCCCGATATACCCGCTAGATGATTAACTAATCAGAGCAAGGCAAGGTGGCTATGATCAGGTGGCTGGTAGGAGTAACTCGCGAGCAAGTGAGAGTATCAAATCGAGGAGATTAAACCAGTTGAGCGAAAGCTATACAGTGTCAATCCGGCGATAGGCCTATGGTGGTCGATTGGATTCCATTTACATATATTATACACACCACTCTGATTGTTTACAACAGTTTGTGACAAAAGTAATACTCAATACTGCAGCTAGATATTTGTATATGGGCTGGTGTTTGGAAGTTACTCTAGCTGATGAATGGATGGGGAAACTACACTGGATAACTTGTGTAAATATTTAGGCATTCAGGACATACCATTCTGGACAACGGACAATCGAAAATTAGGGATCGAATTACCATTGCTCCTGCGCCGCGGTAATTGGAAAGTTGTGAGGATGTTTTTACAATCTGAATTAGAGTGGATGCTTATAAGAACAACACAATTCTACTTATGATTTGATACATTAGTGGAAAGTACAAATCAGAGCTAAACAGCAAAAAAACTAGGCTACGATAAGGACTCTAAATCACATTGTTATAAAGAACAAAATGTAAAGAATGTGTTGAACATAAGGCACGGAAATCTTACACATAGTTATATACCTTCTCTGCGCTAGCGAGATATTTTCAAGTAAACATCCATGAAATATACTTTTTAAAAAAAACATTACTATACCAAAGCCGGCGTATACTAGAGGAAACACAAGAACAGATCCTTCATTTCATAATTAACAAGGGCTACACTTTCTACCACATTTAAAAACCTTCGCTCTGTTATTTGAGGACCACATGTCTTAAATCCAGGCATCGGGGATACCAATTAAAGTACACACCTAGAACTAAGAAGTGAGACGCTACCAGTTAAGGAATTAGATGTGTAGATTGTGTAATGATACCAAGGTGAGACTAGTTGGTGTGAATGTGATCATCCCTCGCTGCTCAATGAGAGGAGTATTGGGCGGGGGCGATAGTACGGTCAGTCGGACAATTACGGCCCTCGAGGCGGCAATGTGGGAGGTTGCTGTCTCTGCATTTTCCTGATCACAGTGTGTTATGTTATGGTGTATATCAAGTGCACTTCACTTCCTCATCACAAATAGCTCATCAATGACATCAATGACATCACCTCATCCATGTAGATCTATATAGTCTTACAAGGCTAAAAGCTAAAACAGCTAGAAGATGTTATAAAAGAAGGGTCTATTTTTATTGCAGTGTTCAAGATCATTGTATTGCTGATGTGCCTTTTGTACGGACTGAAGGTGAATTAGTTTGTATTTATTTTTTGTAATTCTTAAATGTAATAATAATTGGAAACTTTAAAAATACAATCAATAACTGTGACGTCAAAGATTGGACCTAGAATAAAAAGTAGTAACTGGAGGCGACTCATCTGAAAACAACTTGTTTCAATTCAATTTTAGCATTTAATTTCGCGACCCTAAAGTATTTATAAAAATATTTATTCGGCAAGAAATTCATCCAAGTCAACGAGGAGATGTGAACACCAACTTTCTCCATGGGATGGCATGATATATATATTAGAAGCTATAATCGTCCAAATATGAGTGCACTTACGATCTCTGGACATGTCCTGAATTGAGATCGTCGGTATCACTCAGAGAACATTGCCCGAGGCAGGGAATGCATTTGATTATAGCTCATACCCCCTGCTGGAGATTGAAATTGAACCAACACCGTGTCCCCCAACAAATAACAACCCCCTACTGGGACAGTGTCCATTATTAGTATATTATGATTACAACAGACAACCGTTATAGGCACGGGATCTATTTCTGGACAGTTCTAACCGTAGCCGGCTGTGAATAAATAGAAATACATTTCCTAATATTGATGAATAGTCTTGGAGACCATTAACATCGACTAATGTTCCCAACCAAAATAACCCTGAACTGGAATGAATACGTTCTCTCTTCCATACAAACAAGTGAAACCTAAACGTCGGGAACACAGGAATCGAGACTGGATTTAAATGAATTAATTTCATAATTCACTACACAAATCAGCGTTGGGGAGACAATTTCTCAAATATCTGACAACTAGATGCTTACATAAACTGACAATGCTCAAGTGTATCCACTTCAAGTATACAACCTCTAAGGAAATAACATAAGTAAAAGGAACATTACATCGAGACGTAAAAAGGATAATAAGGACCAATAAAGATGGAGCCCCATCACAGACAGGCCCTACAGAGGCACCTGGTAGCGTTTATGGAGGACGTAGACGTGGACACAGGTATCATAAGGCACCTACAAGCTGCAGGCGTACTTAACCAGATGATGGTTGACGAGATCAACTCATTTGAGTCCAAGACAAAGCGCGCGCTGGCCCTCGTACAGATGCTGCCTAAGCGTGGACACAAGGCCTTCGCTTCATTCGTGGATGCACTGAGAAGGACAGGGCATGAAGTGGTGGCAGAGAGACTCATAAAGGATACCAACTTCAACAACTCTGGCAGTGAGTATAAGATGTAAAATTTAATATTGATACCGATATTCGTTGCTATAATTGATATCGCCATTGTTATCATTATCAACTATTATTGCTGGGCTTCAGGAGTCCAACAATAAAACACATGCAACGTTGGCATCGTATTCACAATGTAATGTTAATTTACAATATAATGGTAATATCCAGATAATTAATTATACTATCCCCAGTAAGAGACCACCAGTAAGCAATAGATCTTAGGTCGAAACATCGGACGAAATCAAGAACAAAAGAAACATATCAATAATTATGATTTAATAATATGATTATTATAATTCTCTGTAAAAACGAATCCAACTTTGTGTATCTTTGGTAATGCATTCAGAAATCAGAAAGGTCTTACAACCTTTTATATTCGGCCCTGAAGAAATGGGCAATGTATTTATTTAATTAAGAGATTGTATCACATTTGAATTTCTTTATCACAAAGTTTGCTTTCTACCGCGGTCTCCCGACCTCACTAGAATTATAATCATTATTTTAAATAGTAATTACATTAAATTCACAACAGAACCTTAGGGTAGTAAAAAAGAACCTAATCCTTAGATGGCTAACAATTCCACCCACATTTATAACTGGAATTTAGTGCTCATAGTTAGCGTAATCTACGTTGCTTGTGGAACATTTCAAATTCAATTAAGCTCATTATTTCAACTAATGCACTGTTTTAATAGACAAGGGTCTTCAAATTGTAAGCAAGGACACTAAATACAAATTTACTATACTAAAACTATCCGTCTCTCCCTCTTTCTCTCTCTCTGTTTGTCTGTCTCCCTCCCTGTCTCTGTGTATGTCTGTTTCCATACACTACCCGGTAACCCCTACGCTAAATTTGTTGTTTATTTAGTAACCATGACAGTAGCATACTCATAACGATATTCATATGATGTGGTGATTGCCATGCTGTGGCTATCAATATCATAATATAATGGTTAAATCATAAATCATGGAGCTGTCGTGTGTCATTGAGAGACAATTCATTTCATCACTCACAGAACCCGTCCCCACAACCAGTCCTGTTTACTACTCCCGGAGACATGACACGCCGCGAATAGCAAACCCTAATCAGCCTGTGGCACCTCCTTCTTCACCCATCAACACTATTGACGTCACCGACGGTAAGCCATGGAGTATATGTATATAGCTTTGTCTATTCGGCATAGAATCAATTAAACGTCAAATTTATCATTAAGTGAAATTATAGAAAGGCAAGCTCTGGTTCGGGAGGCTAAGTATAATTGACCAGAAGATGGGTCACCGATTTTCAATTCATTATTTTTCAATTCAGACTATAACACCTGTATTGTTGACAAAAAGATATTATTCAAATTTATTTATTAATAACTACTAATTTATGACAGTGGAATAACTCTCTACAGCAATATTTGACAACTGGTGTTCTAATGATAAACCATGCAAATATTCGCATTAGATTATTTCATTATTTCCTAATATTATCATGTTGGAAAACAAAAAGACCTAAGCCTAAGGTAATCAAAACAAACAGGTATGGTAATGGCATTGTTTTTGTAATTATAGAATCTGACAGTGAGAGTCTGATACCAGAACAACATCTCAGAATGAAGGTAAATGTACTTTCTCAGTCATATCAGTTCGAACTTGAAATTTGAATCTACCCTTTTTTCCTATGTAATGTAAATATGGACCTAAAGTTTGACCAGTTATTTAAATGTTTGTGTATAACAGTGTTATAAATTTGCTATGCATCTGGGCATAAACTGGAGGGCATGCTTATACTGTTGCCAACCATTTTAATGACAATAACAAGAATTCAATATTATTAAGATTGTGCAACATAACCCAGAGACTGACGCCCAGGTCTCCACAGAATTTTCGTCGGTTTCTGAGATTGAGATTTTTTAGGGCTATGAGTATGACCCAGACTTTTTGTTGTTGCTCACAGTAAAATCTTTTCGGTCTCCACTGTTACAATTTGCCAGAGACCGGCGACGGTCTATCATCTCCAAATTCACTATGTTGCACACTGTATTAATAATCTAGACAATATGGTTAATTGGTGCTCATTTTGCAGACTTACGCAATGGATAAGATTAACCTGGGGAACGCTCTCATTATCAATAACCACCGCTTCCACGACACACAACTCAACCGGGAGCACGGGCCGAGGGATGCCACACAGCTGCATCATGTTCTACAACAGATCGGTTTCAAGGTGCTCCTCAAACACAACCTCACAGCCAAGGTGGGCGCTCAATTATGATTATTGTTAATCTGACTTTGAATACATATATGTTGGAATAGGAAATTATGATACCATTAATCGCCATCTTCCCCCATGACTGAAGACAGATAGTTTTAACACAGTGTCGTTACAACTGATCTGCTGTTGATTTGGGGTGGGTTTTTTATTTCCAATATTATTGAGGCTATGGGAAAGAACTAAAATCATGAAATATTTTTCTCAGCCTAGCTTCCTATCATAATAGTTTTCATGATGACTTAAAGTATATTATTTGGGATTATTATTGGAAGTAAATCTCTTGGCAAAATCACTTTGTTACCTATGTATATCAGTGTTATGCTACACATATACAAATTAAGAGCATACAAAGGAATTTCTTTCAGGCAATGCAAACGACACTGGAGAATTTCAGTCGATCAGACAGACATGAGAGGAGTAACTGTGCCCTAATAGCAATCATAGGACATGCCACCAATAAGAGTGTAATGGGAGTAGACGGAGCTTTCTTCTCTACCCAAGTCTTGCTTAACACTCTCTGTGATGTCCCAGCTCTTCTTAATAAACCTAAAGTGTTCATCATTGACGCAACAACTGGACAGAGTAAGTAACATTATACATTTAGGACTTAAGAATGAAGGAGTTATTGAACAGTTCCAATGCCAAAGCATTTGTCACAGCTTCTTTATTTTATAAATGTTTTTATTAGAGATGATGGTAAGCTACGGTGGAAAGTCAAGAGAGTAATGGGTGAGGGACGAAAGTCTTTCTGTACATGTTTGCTTCTACAAAATGACCAAGAAATACAGAAATATATCTGACAAGGGGAAAAGCACCCTTAGAGGGAGGTCCGGGGTTAATTTCCCCTGCGAGAAATTTGGAAACATAATCTATAAATGGTTATCGCCAAGCCAATAAAACATCAAATATTGATTATTTAATGCTTTGAAAGTTTAGACGGAATTTGGTAAATTCAGTTTGGTGAAATGTTTTTGAAATTGAATTCTGTGTAACCATTGGGGGAAATTTGATAATGTTTATAAGTTTTTAAAAATAGTAGTAAATGTGCAATTAATTTTGCTAAATTGGAAGAATTCTAAAATTAAGGAAAGTAAATGCTCTATGAATAAAACAGGGTGGTTGCAAAATGTTGACTAGGAAGGGGCAGCTAGGGGGAGACGAACGACTAGGGAGGAACAGCGAGAGGCGAATATAGCACCAGTCACAGGGTGTCACAAACCAAAGTTAACGAAAAATGTCCGAGAGCATAATTATGGGTCTTGTGAAAGGACAACTTTCCATTTGGTCCTACTCTTGAAGAAAAGGCGCCCTGGATTTCGAGGAAGAGAGTAGAATAGAACTGTGGTATCAAGGCAAGTCAATATTAATGCACATGCCATCAGAGATTCTAACAAATATATCTTAATCAATCCTGATGAACTGATTCCTTTATAACTGATGTATTTTCTTAATATTTCAGATGAGGACAGACCTAAAACAGCAAAAAGTAGTCGAGCCAGCTCAGGTGTAACATATTCAAGGATGGGGTTAGGGAGTGCAACATCGGGATTATGGAGCGCGAGTCAATCTAGTAGGAGTCATTTAACCAGTGGAAGGAGCAATCGTTCAGCCCTCAGAAGTGCCAACAACGGGCCTTCCCGACCGGGCAGTTCTATTTCACGCCACGTTCAATCCATCTCAGGCTTCTTGAACTTTGTAAATTCTCCAAGCGAGCCTCCAGATGATGTTTATACAGACGACCAAGAAGGAGAGTTCCTTTCCATAGTGCCAACTACAACTGATCTCTTTGTGATGCGGTCGACAACTGAGCGACATGTGCCATGGGAAAATATTGTAGAGGGTAGTGTCTTGATTCAGTGCTTTGCCAGGGTAATGGCAAACTACCACAAGAACACAGACATGCTCGGTATTTACAAAATGACCAAGGAACTTGTGTCTATGAAAGAGTTCAAAGCGCATGACGCTGACGGTAAAATCTTCACGTGCAAACAATCATTAGATGCAGTCGATAGGTTACGGAATCTGTTATTTTTTAGGTCAAAACCAATAGTCAAGATACCACGAGCGGAATCCGAACTGGAAGTAATAGACTTGGATAATCACGCCAGCCCTAGGGAAGACTTACAGAAGTATGCCCTTAAGAGAAGCAAACATGTACAGTTTGACACAGAAACTGAAGTGATCAAAACAGACTCCAAGGGACGAGTGTTAAACGGTAAAAGTGTCCCGGTGAAGAAATCTAAGATATGTGTGATCTTATGAGACTTATAAACTATTAGGCCAAGCAATTTTACAGACGAAAGGACGTTTTTTACCTCCCGACTAAGGATTTCAAATGACCCGTTCATCGTACTATGTCTAAACATTCTATTCGGAGAAGATATGTAATGAAGACGAGGGTACTTACGATGTACGCCAGTTGTGGAATAGACACGCCGCGTTCCATCGTACTAGAAAATAAAAGATCGCGTTGAGATTCTACCAACTGTATTTGGTCATCGCTTACTTCTTTTTTCCCCCCAACACCGGGTCTTTATTCATAAAATAGACAGAGACAACAGTCAAGGGCGAATACATATTTTACAACGCTCTCGTTTCAAAACCTGACTCAAACAGTAATTTCTTGATAAAACCTCCAATAAAGAATTTGCACTGTTCATTATTCTTGCTTTCATGGCAATACAAATAAAAATAATACAAAAACATATGTATTGTACATTATGCTTGCCTTCATAGGTCATCGCATGTTTTTAACTTCCTTTTATTAGACCCCCTGTGACGTAACGGTGTACAGTTACTACTCTGTACACCTTCTTCAGGGTATGGCCCAGAAGTCAAAATGAAAAATAAAAGATTGATATTGTCTATCCTCTAGAATCAATGCTACATATCAGTCAATGTAAAACCAGGTTTTTAAAAATCATAAAATGAATCGTTATCATGATTGATAGAAGCAACTTGAGAAAAATACTTATTTATCCGAAGGAAACCCCAGTAAAATTTAACACCTTTTAGTGGTTAATTTAAATGTAAAGAAAGAATGGAATGAAAGTTTTCCTAGTGTAAATTTACCCCACCTCTCATCAAACTTGCCATGGAAAGTTTCTGGATCGCGTTTGGTGAGCTCAGTCAAAATTTGAATGCAGTGCATCGTCGTCTGTTCGTTGTCTTTAAGAGAATAGCCTGATAACAACGCCACGAATGTCTGAAAAATTGATACAACAGTTATCAAAATAGAACATACCAGTGAATAAGTAACGCAATTCCGCAAAAAACTACATTTCAAGGTAATCTAAATATATATGGAACTTCGGTAACAATAACAGAAAAGGTTCCGTAGACAAATTAAACATTCAAGATAATTGTGAAACTGATCAAAATCATAGGAGTACAAAGAACGCTGGTGGTTGGAATCTCATGAGGGGATGTGTGGGATTTTAATCTATCTCTGCGTTGTTAAAAAGAGAGAAACTCACATTTTCTTAGTTACAAACATTGGGAATAGACCATGTTATTTGATAAGCTTGATAAGATATACACTGTTCTCAGCGCTTCCATCAAAGCAAAAACTCCAGACTAGCCTTGTAAGGCAGGTGTACATTTGCAAGGTCCCTAGATTCAATTATACAAACTCGGACCATCTACCTTTAAGAGACCGTGCAGAGACTGGTAAATACTCCTTATTTCCTGAGCTGAATATCCTTCAGATTCTTCTTCCTCCTCCTCTTCATCTCCCGCAAATGGATTATCCTAAAATTTGAAACAAAACGTATCATGTTCAAGAACTTTATCTAGAAAACAATTAGGAAACAGCCGTTACCAAAAGATATTTGATGGAAATATTGTCCACCTTATTGGAAGAATACAAAGAAAAAAAATTACTGATTTTTATCAAACTTACATCAGCTTCATCTTCATCATCATCAGTGTGTCTTGCGCCGCGCCCTCGTTTGCGTCCTCTTGCACGCTTTGCTTGTTGGCTGGATTTGCTCTCAGGCTTTCTCTTCTTAGGAGCGGGGTTTTCTGAAAGCAATGGGGTTAAAATTGCAATAGGAGCAGGAGTCTAGCGATTTTGTCTAATCTCCTTATGTATAACCATAGGCAAATAAAGTATTTTTCAATTCAATTCAAAGAAAGAAAGAATATTACCCAGATTCTTCCAACTCTTGAAAATATCAACAGCTTTTTGACACAGCATGGGGTGGAAAATCTTGAAGGCACTGCTTCCTGATATGCGAAGGAGGGTGAAGTACAATTCTGCCCCCAGAATTCCAGCTTCTTTCTGTTTAGCATTAGCCTTGCGCTGTTAGAAAGAGAAATAATTAATATAGTAACAATCGTCCTGAACTTGCATTGATTCGAGGCATTGGTAGAATATAAACGGAATGCAAGTCCTAATCTGCGTTTACGGATGGGCTATCTCAGTGCAAAGGAATAAGCAACGAGTGTTAACTTTGTTTTGCTTATTCAGTAAAGACATTATACAATTAGATTGTAACGTACCTTGTCACCTTGGTCTAGAAGGTGGAAAATAAATGCAACCAGCCTCCGGTGAGGCAGATCATTTTCAACTAACATAGCCCAAAAACCTGAAAGAAAAATGCATGAATTTGATTTAAAGATAGAGATTATATGCTGTTGTGTTACTGTTACTGTGTATGTCTTGATAAGGCCTTAGGTCAGAGTTATCTACTTATAATGATGAATACACATCTATGATAATAGCTGGTATGAAGAATTAGGATGAGTAAGAGAGAGAGACTCAGAAACAGCCTGTAGTTCAATCTTACACAAAAGTGATTTTATTATTCCACACAGGTCAACAAGTCTTAAATGTTACGGGGGAGACCCGGTCAAAGCGAGGATATTTTGACTTTGTATTTAGTCTTCTTCAACTTGCAAACAAAGGAATATCGGAGGTTGCTTCAGATATTCTAACTTATATTTTAATTATCCTTCCTTGATGTAAATTTAAATTTAGACAAGTGAAATTCATTACTTTGGAATTTGAGTGAATCACAAAAGCAATATAGGGCCTATATCGTACATATGTTAGGCGACAAAAATATCTAACCTTTCTCTTCTGTTCCATTCACCCATGGTGTAAGGGATTTAATGAGTGACTTAATCGTCTTGACGTGGCAGTCCGCACTCTGAATCTCCTCCAAATTTGCGATGGGTACTGGATGGGCTTCAGCGAAATCTTCATCCCACACATCTTTTACCCAATCTAAAACAGAAACAAAAATATAATTACAATCAGATAGAAACTCAAATGTACTTAGGTTATTTCCCAGAATTTCACACGAAAGAAAAAAAATTGAGTTGCCATATGACTGAAGCATTGACAAGACCATTGACTTTACAAATGATATATTCCTAAATAGACCTGTGCATGTCTATTACAGAGTGTGAAACCATTTTTCAGTGCATATTTTACGTCGAAGATAATGTGTAGGCCTACCTGTTTATCATGGCGGAAATAAAAGGATTATAATAAAAATAATAAGATCAACATGTCAGTTGGCCCTTTTGTGAAATGAATTATACCATAAGAAATACACATGTAGCCTACTGGTAGTAGGAACTAGTAGGGACCTGGGAAATAAAAAATCAACCCGGAGACTTTGCGTTAGTCAAAATAAATTTTGAAAAGGGAAGTTTTCATTCATCACTGCTATAAATCACATGTATAATAATAATGCGTAATTTTAATGGCTACCGTACTATGGTTAGGGACTATAATAAAACTACATCAATTCAGTCTTTCTTTTTTATTAACGTCTGTAGCTGATTTTTTGCCTATGATATCGCTAATCTAACCCCGACAAAAACCTTTAAACAAAGCATGGCAAAGAGCTTGTCTCTCATCGATAACATCTAGGAAATCACCTAGAAAAAAGAACAGTTCTAAAGTCGAGATACTTTAAAGCGAAAGAATTATCGGTTATATCTAATCTATTCTCCAGCGCCTGGCTTACAACAGTGTAGGCCTAATATTATAAACCTACAGTACAGACAATTATGTTAACTCTGCGACCAGTTTAGCCTACATTTTATTATTCATAAACTAACAACTAAAATCTTTAATAATAATACAAGCACATGTTACTTGTTAGGTTTTTATTTTTTGCACTGGGGTAGGAAACCAAACGAATCAATGAACAGGGTTATACGTCCAGAGATTCTAGAATCAAAGGGAAATGCAAGCTGTCTCTATTATTAAGCCATTATGGCATTAATTATTATCTTAAATCAGCTGTTCAAGTTCCAAGGCAAAAGGTTTGTTCGGAGTCGGAAGATTTGTTGCCTATGCCTATGCCGGGCTGGCTATATATGAAAATTGTAAACCACATTCATAGTGTGTTAATGCAAACATCCGATGCCGTTTATGCACCCGAACCCAAAACCTATCAAAGGCTACAGCTGAAACCCCTCCCCGTTCAACTTCAATGAATGCATTTTGTAAACAAACGATTCCAACCAAGCAGATGTGCCGTATTTATGAGAAAGACGCCAATGTATGTCATATACCAATTAAAACAAAATATTTTCTTGATATCGGGGACCAAATGAAATAAAATAAATCACCATACCTGCGTCTAACTGCGGTAAATTTAATTTCTCAAGTAGCCCAACGGTGGCTGCCTCGTCCGCCATGTTGAAAATTCGCGCCAACGGATTTCTAGTTTGATAGTCTGCAGTACCACCGAAATACAAGAATATCCCCGCATGGCTGATGGTGCGGGCGGGAACGGTTGCAGAGTGGGCGGGGAGGGCCAACGCATCAGGGTCAGACCGGTCTGGACTTATTTGGAACTCCCTTACCAATTGCATATGATTATGCTTTTATACCTTCCTCTTGAATTATGATTTAGTTGTAGGTATTTATACCTATATCTTTAATTATGATTTATTTAGTAGGTATTTCCAAAAGATAATTGAAACTGCATGAGATTATAATAATAGGCTGACTATGTGATGACAATTATTTTTCATTTACATTAATTTTTACAATTGAATTTCATAGGTTGTTTAATCTTTAATAGTTCTGTTTAAACTAAGAGATCACTTGAAATTCTCGGTCATAATAGCACGATTTGCTACCAATCTTGTAAATCTTAATAGCTGAAAACCTAGAGGGCGCCTATGATCCTTCAAGCACTCATACTCTATCATTTAAGCTAGGGGGAGTTCTTGAGATTACTACACAAACAAAACTAAATCACGTATATGAATTTATTATTTACTTACTGGTATACTGTACCGAATCTCAGTAATCCGTCTTTTAAAATATTAGAAAGAAACAATCGGACATGAAAGAAAAACATAGGGTGAAACATTTCTTTATGTAATGATTTATTTTCTAAAATTATTCTTCCTCACATACTCAGATGGCATGAAGAAGTGTTTAAGCTCAACAGCTATACAAACAATATACAATCTGACCATATAGATACATAGATACACACCCGCCCAAGCATGGGCCGCCGACGCTACCAGGGACCACTGGCAACTTGAATTTTTTTTGTTTTAATTCTTTCCTCTTAACTTATCTTACAAAGATGTAGTCGAGGTCTGGATGAAGCAAGCGGAGAACTCAAAAAGCTAGCAACATTCGAACATTCAGTGTAACAAAATTTTGTTTTATATCATGTCACAGAAGATTTGCTTTTTCTCACATGCTACAATGTTTTCATCAACACTGTCACTCGCTCGCATTAACTTATACTTTGTACTAATATGCTATCTTAAAACCTGCTCTCTCCTTGCGCCTATAAAAACAAGCAAAATGCAATTATTCTACATATATATATAGATTCATATGTACCCAGGTTCATATTTTCTAATCACAATTACTCTTGACGAGAGATGAAGAGAGATATCGCGTGGCATCGTCACACAATAAGGAGAAAAAAAAAGATTTGGTCACTTGTGCGAATAGAACCCAAAAAGCCAAGGATACGATATATCCAGTTTCAATATATATAACAAATATTAAATTAAATCTCTTTGACTCGAGCTTGACAATGAAAACATCGGCCAATAATCTAAAATAATAAATTATGTGAATGTAGTGAACGAAACCGACATTCCCCTTTGGATAGTCGTAGCAGAGAACAATCGACGTCAGGAGAAAGAAAAATATGTACAAATCGTGACCTCCCCTTCTATTCAGCGGAGATCATATATGACGTACGGATGCTCCTAACAGGAATGACGTCATCGACACACACACACTCACGTGATCCTGGGATAATTCTTGGCCACAAGAATGCTTGGGAGATAAATCGAATGCTCGCACAACTTCCCGAGACGAATATATAGATTCACTTACACCTTCATCTCATTTGGGAAACACAATGGAAGAATTATACATAAATTCCCTTTTTACATACATATTGCAGGAACTCAGTTGGAATACATAATATTCCAGAGAAGGATACATCTAAAACTTACAGTTATCTATAGTTTTGTACGAAGACTGGCACTATCTCATAACCTCAAAAGCTAAAAAAAAAAATCCAAAAAATCCAAGGGGTTATTGGTTAACAGAAGACCTTTCGGACTGGGATGGATGACTTGATCTATTTTTTCTTCACATCAAAATGTTACATGATGTGTGCTGGATCTTTCTAAAATGTTTATTTTTATATAGAAGTGTGAACGTTAGGATGTCGGGAAGCCTCACTAAATGCAGCAACAACTTTTTGAGAAAAGCAAATAATAAAACACACTTTCCCCAGACTAGGCCCGTGATATAGTTAGCGGACCGTGAATGAATGATTGACACAAACGCACCGTAATCTGATGCATACAATACAGATATGAACAAATTCATGAAGAAATTTGTGCTCTTTTGATGCCTGTATTGATCACCAGCTGAATGTCAGTTTTCATATATAGCAAAAACTTGCTCTCGCACACTGACAAACGAAACATCGTATCCCAAGTACGAAGCAAAACATATATTCCCCATTCATATGTTAACGAACGAGAAATGTGCCCATATACTTTATACATCATTCTCAAGAAGGGCCAAATTTAAGCACAAACCAGGGGCTAGAAAATCTCTTCACAATTTTCGACATTTGACTAATAATGGTTATTATGTTCGACAGTCAACTACGAGCTTTTCAACTCAGCATTGTTCACAGATTTTCCCTTGCTTCCTTAGTTCAATTGATTTTTACCTGATCTGAAAATGATATTCAGTGTTGAAATGGTCGATGCGATGCGGAAGTACTCAATAACTTCACCGGTTCTTTGACAAAATGGGAGGATGGGTCGATGAAAAAAAGACAACCATAACCCCAGAGAAAAAAATAAATAAGGGCTACACGTATACAAACTAGTTTCCCTCTGGACAAATTGCAGGTAACGTTGAGAGTCGCAGGCCTCAAATAATACCTTCTTTGGGAAATGCTTTATCTCAATTGATATAACAACCACATATTTTTGTTTTCTGACTAATCAGTGAGTCGACACTGCCAGACGGTACAGAGTATATCAAATGGGACTTGGCTGTTTACAGAATAAGCTTGACATCACTAAGTTTGCGTCATTTAAAAAAAAAAAAAAAATTATTTCCAGCATTTGGTGCAAAAAAATGAATACACCCAGTTAACGAATGAAGAGTTCAAGAAAGTATTCTGGATATGAGTAGTCAATTTTTTCGTGTTATTGATGTATTTAAATTGCGAAAATAACAAAATAGTGTAATTTAGCGGTAGATAATTCTGTCAGGGATGCTGCGAGGCTCAGTCTATTCGATATAATACTCCCGGTTACTAAATGTTAACTACGGTATGTAATGATTTTATCATCAAGGTGCAAATCCCCATCATTTTTTATGATGATGTATATAAGTACAAATAAATTGCAGGACCAATGTCAGGTACTTTCTTTATGTAACTATTTTGTTTTACCTAGCACCTGAGTGTAATACATTGGAAATTAAATCTGGGGGAGAATATTCACAAATATCTTCCTACAAAGCGAGTGACATGTGTTTTTTCCCTTTTAAATTAATAAACATATGAAAGACAATACGAGGCCATAACAACTGCGTGTTAAATTATGCCGACTATCAAGCTTGAGAAATTGTTCACTGCATAGTTCAAGTAAATCATTTTTTATATACAAGGGGAGCGACAGGCGGGGAGGGCAGAGGCAGAACAGGGTTACAGAACCGTCTAAGTCAATCAGCCAAGCCTGTGTAGGCCTGGTCTAGCTGAGAGTACCTAAATAACAGGATATGCTACAAGTATCATATACAAAGTTGTATGGTACATTTTATTTCTACATTTATAAACGTACCTAATAAAATTAATTTTGTCTTAGTCCTATGAAAATAAACCGACTATCTTCCAAGTGTTTTATTTGAGGTTAATATAGAAATTGCGAGCCAAAACCAAGTTGAGTTGACAGTGTGTCCAGTGGAAGCTATTTCTTCACCTCCCCATTCACACCGCTTACTGTGTATTTCATACAAAATGAGATTTAAATGGGAGAGAGAGGAACCACTTAATCAATGCACTTCTTTTCTTTATAAACAATATCTCCATTAGAAATCTACATTCTAACAGAGACAAATCCGAACATGAATTGCTCTAGAGTATAAATGGCATTCACATTGTTATATATCTCAATAACATTACATGACTATATCATATGCTCAAGAATTAGAATGAGGTGAAACAGATAGACGGGAGATTTGTATTATCTTTACTCAATGTGGTGAATAGATACTTCCTATGATGAGAGATATAGTTAAAAATTTACATGGTTGGTGGGTTGGCACGCACATGCTCACACAATGAAATGATAGCGCCTGTCGTTGACGTGGTAGTAGTAGTCGAAAAGGTTCGTCCCGGTATTCTACAAGACCCAGAACGAAATCTAAACCTTATCCAGTTTTCCATTACATAATCGCACTCGCGAATTAAAAATCTAACATAGGCTCATTATAGTTACTTCCCTAAATATACCAACTTTCCAAAGGAACTCACTCGACCAGTTAGGTAATCGCACACACATACACCACTTTCTTTCATACCTAAGTAAAGTTACAACTGCTGCACTCTTTGGGGGGAAGTTTTTCTTTTGAGTTTCGAGTTGTTGTTTAGGATTCGTTCACCTTTCCATTTGCTGGTTAAAACCGGGCTCTGTGTATTTCCAACTAAATACCAATAATTGTTATTCCCTGTAGTTGTGAAAATATTACATGTATTAGCAATCTATCTCCTAGCTCGATCTGGGTGCCGTTTCTCTCAGTACTCTCCTTCATTCATACACTAATGTTTCTTTCTTCTAATTAGTCTAGCGTATTCCTTCCTTCCTCTCACTTGGTGAGTTCACAAAAGCATTTCTCGAGCTGCTTTTATCTGCTGCCCACTTCATTTTGGTAGACCCCAAGGCAGGGGTACACACTGATTATCTGTAACCATTTCGTTTGATTAGCTCGAGTGTCATACCTCCTGTTCACTCAGTTCCAACACAAAGTCTCCCAACACAAAGCATGGCTTGCCATCCACTAATATAGAGACCACTCCACCAACACTCAAGAATGAGGTCTTGCCAATGCCTGCCATCGTTCTTAAAAGTTTAATCCATCAATGCCATTACATGCATTAGTAAAGTTTTTGATGATTTTTTCCCCAATTTCTTTTTTCGTATTCTTAATAAATCAATAATCCTCAGTGTTATCGGGTAAAGGTTCCTTATCCTCTCATCCCCCAACTGCTGCTCCTCCAACAGTGACTACGAATCTTGCTGCTGCTGCTGCTGCTACTGAACAAAGGACAGGTGGTGATGATGAGTGACAAGACCGGTGATCCAGGCCTTGATCATGGGCGGCTGTCTGGGCCTGCCTTCCTATTGTGACGCGTGGTCCGTCAGATGAAGAGGAGGAGCAGGAGAAGATAGAAGAGGAAGAGGAGGAAGAGGGCGGGTAATGGAGTGTAATTCCTGTAGTTGTTGTTGTTGGTATAGTTGTTGCTGGTTTTGTAGTTGTTGTTGTCGCTTCTGTAGTGGTTGCTGTTGTTGTTGTCTTTGTGTAATGAGAGAAGAGAAGAAGTCTATGTACAACATTTAGGGCAGGGTACGGGAGTCATGATTTGGCGTTGGATGTTAACCAGGTAAGACCCTCATACAAACCATCACCCGTCGTCGCACAGGAAGGTTGCACATACCAGTTACGATCTCGTATCCGCGTCAAACCTAATTTCTCTTGGATTTCATGTGGTTTCATGGCTGTGGGAAAAAAAGGACAATAAGTAACTGTAAATAATCGAAAAGTAGAAAATAGAAGTTTTTATAACGTTCAAATTATGTACAATTTTTATTTATAGAAACCCAATAAAATAATTATTGAGCTAAGATTGTCCCCAGCTTTTCAATCTGACAGTGTATGTGTATAAATATATGCATTATATTCTCTAAATATTACATGAAATGCCTAGCTTGCAAACTTACGTAGTGGAGATTTTTTTTCATGATTAATATTTTTTTTTCGATATCATTCTATGACCAGTCTATGAATTATGTAGTTTGCAGTCAACTTATCGTCTAAAGTGGAGCTTTTAACAATTAAGAATTTTCTTCAAATGTCATTCTATGACCAGTCTATTCATGAAACAGTAAATTAATCAAGCAGAAAAACTCTGGTTATTGTAGATGATAGTTAGTACCTTCAAGAACGTGAACACCATTGTGACACAAACGTTTACCGACAGACATGAATCTTTTAGTGTTCAGACAAAATTAAATTTAAGCTTTGATCTAATTAACTAACCATCTGGTAGATCTTGTTTGTTGGCGAATATCAAAATAATTGCGTCCCTCATTTCCCTATCGTTGATGATGCGGTGTAGCTCTTGTCGCGCTTCGTCGATTCTGTCTCGATCCGCGCAGTCCACCACGAATATTAACCCTTGTGTGCCCGTGTAGTAGTGGCGCCATAACGGTCGAATCTTATCCTGCCCTCCTACATCCTGAGAGACAGTGGGAGGAGAGAGAGAAATATATCCATTATTCACACAGTGCTACTACTACTACTCACTAGAATACTGGCTCTAATGCTATGAGGGAATCAAAGATCACCAGACCAGACAACAGGCCCATATTTACTGTCTTCGCCTTAGCTTCTGATGCATAACATATGATTGGAGTGGTAGCACCAGCTCTACTAGACTAAGAGTCATTCATCAAATTTGAATAGGCTTAGAACGAAGTATTCTATCATGGCAGTGACACTTTACATAGTCATTTACAGTTTTGTGCAATGTCCGGAAAGGTGCTAATACTTGAAATTATTCAATAAATATTACTTATTAATGATTGATACTGGTGGAAATACTTTTATTGTATTTGTTAAGTTCCAGGAGGATCGAATGAAGAAAATTCACTTACCCATACATTAAATTTGACATTTTTGTATGTGACAGTTTCTACATTGAATCCTACGGTTGGTATAGTTGTTACAGACTGGCCGAGTTTCAACTTGTATAAAATAGCTGGGCAAAGGTTAAGGCTTACAACAGACAATTCTCTTGACAAGGATAACATAGAAAGTAACAGTAGAGCATAACAGTAGATCAATCAAATAAAAAAATTCGCATGACGCTTCTTTCAAACATGACACATATATTTTATTTCTGCATGAAAAAGATTGTTCAAGCTAGAATTTTAGACTTGCGCAAGTCTTTCAGTATTTTTGTTTAAAAAACGAAATCTGAAAAAAAAAAAATGAAACTATCATGTTATCGTCACTCCCCCTTGACTGAGGAATTAAAGACAACTGGGGAATACTAGACCTGCACTAGGGCCCTACAAACAACACCATCCTTAGGGACGAGGACTAGTCAAGCTAGAATTTGTACCAGATGTATTCAAAGCGAATTTCATTAATTACATGATGTCTGGTATATGCCAATGACGCAACAATATCAGGCACAATCACCAAACATACATGACCTTACCATCAATCATTCCCAAGCTATCTCAATAGCAAATCATAGCATGTACATGTGTACTTGTATAGGGATATGTTATTACTTATTGGCATTATTAGTGTAAGGAGACGCCTTGGGGTATACACAAAAGGGTTATCTATATGTGTATATAATCATCCTATATCTTCATCCTTTGATGAACACGAATGCTGGGTTAGTTTTTGTGCCTGTAGATGTGCCGCTGGTAATGTAATGTCGATGTGTATGTCTTGGCAGTGGCGTGAGTAGTATAGAGAAAGTGGGTGTCCGGGGCAGATTTCAGACACGCGAGCAGCTAAAGGGAATCAATCTGCTTTATGGGGGCGAGTGAGCCTCGGGGACGGCGGCTCAAGCAGCTTTCTGCCAGCGAGACATGTTGCAAATGCTTCCCCTACAAAGTAGAGCCAGACTTTTCAATTTCCCAACTTCTGAAGTTTTTCCACAAAGGGCGCGAGTGAGAAGTTAAAAAGCGGAGGTACTTCAATAGCTCCGGGTCACATAAACCCCTGTAAGAGTTTGGAACGAGAGGAAATGTGTCGATTTATCTTCATCCCAGTGTTAGTCGTTGTGTTAAAACACTATAACGCGAGAGAACCACATGTATTGCCCCTCTAATTGCAGCCTTCCTTGGGGCGATTAAAAGGAACCGAAGAGAACCTATTAGTAGGGCTCTAAGATCTTAAAAATCAGAACAATGCCGAAAGTTTTCACAACAAATAAATCTACCAACTAAGAAGTTCGGTTTGAAATGTCATGTTTTAAAAATAAATCAACTTCTGATATTAAAAGTCGGAAATAGACAGAAAGGAAAACAGGGATATTTGTATGAACAGATGAAATAAAGTTTAAAAGGCTTAACATTTCCAAGACTTAAAAGTTCTTTCCTTCAAAACTTGAAGCTATATATAGTTAGTTTTCAGACAAAGCAATTTCAGGCTTTGTTCTGCTTATTTGAAATTTTCACATATATATCTCTTCAAGTTCAGTTTTGGCCCTAATGACACGAAGGCCTAACAATCTGCACGAGAGAAATGTAATTACGAAGGTGGCTTAAATGTCCATAGACAGGACCATTTATTTTAATCCACTCGTTCAGTCAACCCAACTATATCCAAGGCAAGAACAGTTGGGATACAGAAGATGGGTGTAACCATAGCAACACATTTAATTATCAAAGGTCGATTCCCCAGCGTGAAGTTACACATTTCATTAGTACAAATCAAGGTGGTGGAGGCAAGTTGGAGCGCTTCACTTTTGACTAATCAGTTTTAACTACATTTTTATGCCCCTCATAACCACGGAGCCCACACAAGCCTTTTTCCTGTGGTTCAGTCACCATTCCATCAAAAGCCGACGCCCATTACCGAACATGTTGTCCTATTCCGGGCGGTAAAACAGAACAAGGCAGGAGTCATTAAATAAATTGTTAATGGGAAAAACAGATCTTGCCAAGCCTGTCATAAGAGCTGAATATTGGCGGCGGTCTCGGAGGCAGATTTGGAATATCTAGCGTGGATCAGAGTGGCTGAGGACCATGTGGTGAATACATTATTTACGTATCACCCAACATCAAGAAAACAGGAAGGGTCTCAAGGGCATGTTTCCAGCGTCCACTCGGCACATCTCAGGTATATATTACCCCTTTCTCTAAAGATGACCAGCGTCTTAGAGTATACGGTTGGCAAGGAGACGAATGGAGGATAGAATTAGGCCAAGTTTCAAGGAAAGTGGAGAAAAGTTGGTATCATCAGGCCATACAGGAAAGTAGTTAAATACAACATAAGAGCCTTATCCACTAAGCCGATTCCCATGCGATTTTCCGCCGCAGGGGACACTTTAGCACTAACTTCTGTGAGAATCGCATGACAATCGGCTTAGTGGACTAGGTCCTATAGACTTTGTAACTTGTGAAAGTGATACTAAGGACTAACTAACTGTACTATATGCATGTACTGTATTAATGGTAGAAAAGATCAGAAGGAAATCTGGCTGCGAGGCTATTTATCAATGTTACCACAGGCTTCCGTGACAGGGGAAACTCAATGAAAGGAATGTAAAGGCTGATTCTGTGTGGGGGAGAATATATAAGATTTCCAGCATCGTCTTACATCATAGCGGCACCTGATACAATGGGCCTCTCCCACACGTGGGCATTGGAAGAGAATATTGGATTCCACTTGCAGAAAATCGGATCCCATCCCCACATTCACAATCAGGGAGACAAGGGGACTCCTGGAGCCATGCTGATCCACTAGATGTCTTATCAGTCATAATCCTATGGACAAATCCAACGAGCAGGGGCATAGTTCAAGGTGAACATGGACTAGCAAGTAGTCCAGGGACTGTTATAGACGATTATATATACTGAACAGTGAGATTAGGAAATCTTATCACAAACATGCTTGCTCTCACTTTCTCTCCCTTAATTCATGTTCATAATAATTGTTACGCATAGATTATAAGGGGTACACCACATGAAAGACGTATCAAAATACCACATTAAAATTCATGTGCCAATAAAATCAGCACTTAGACGCGTTCTAAGCCAAACCGCATAATTCACGGTAAAACGCAGGGAGAACTGGATGAAATCTAAAAGTCTGTATACCTGTTTATCATATGTACTGTTCAATTCGATAAATGAAGTAGTTCCTTATCTTATCTTATCTTAAAAAGTATACATGAAATATTCGCATAATTATCAAGAACTTCAAGTGCAAGAAGAAATCAATGTCATAAAAGAAAAGACTAATTTAAAAAATACACCCCCCTTTATTTCCCCTATTCAGAAAAACAACTTATCGTTTGATGGATATGTGGAAGTTGCAAAGTCTAAGCACCAAGATTACAACCCATTTTTATCAATAATATGACATTCAAGGTATAAAAGAAGCCAGATTGATGTATTGGTATATAACACTGAGTGATGGATGGATTGATGGCAGGACCTCCTGGCGATCCAATGCCTCATAACATAGTAAAAAGTAGGCAAGTGATGTTGATTGCATCTGTGGATATTGCTGCAGATTGCACGGAAGGGGAAGGATACAGGTTTTGCCTGAGGTATCCAACCCCAGCATGAGGATACGGACCTCGTCGTTACCGAGTATCTTAGACACCACCTTACCCATCCTCCTCTCCTCCCGCTGCTGGGTCAAGGTCACCACCAGGGCAAGGTCACACACAGGGTTACCACCATAGCAAGCTCACTCACCGAGAAAGGTCATTGCACAAGGTCATATCTAGCTTACATTCCAAGGTCAATCATGTGTTCTCACAAAGCTCCTTAAAGGTCAGAAGTGTGTAGAAAATTTAAGAGGTCAATCGAGTCGTTTGTAACCAACGTAATAGCGACTGAAACCAAGCGAAGTTGGCATTTTTTCAAGGGCAATTATGTTCAGCAAACAGATGGTGAGGATCCGGCGAAAGAATTCAAAGGTCGGGCCTCGGCCAGAAATGGAATTTTAAGGCCAGAGGATAAGTTTTCATCGCTCCTTTTAGAGTCAAAGTACCTTTCTAATAACATCCTTTGGCTTCACCTAATGTCAGTCCTCTTGTAGTTACACCCAAGCTTCGCCTCGTTGGGAGAGGTTGAAAAAAGTACACATCAAACCATTGTTCTTTCAGGGTGACAACGTAAATCCATTAACGTCTGGGAGAAGTGTCTAATAAGAGTTTTATACGAGGGCCGACATATTAATCCACTTTGTAGACTGGTGGTAACTGCTGTAGTTATCTATCCCACGGTGGCCAAGGCGAAGGATGTTTGTCTGTCATAGGTCCAGTAACTCACCATCTCCTCCCGTCCAATAAAGCCCAGGTCCAGGTTACATTCCAGACGCGATTGACATCATAGAAGATATGTCAGTCGTGCCGGAGCAGGGGCTGTTTTTGTGTTGAATTTTTAAAATATATCCTCTATGAGCTGACTATCAATCTTCTTCTCCCAGTGTCAGCCGGCCTGTGTGTGGATATGTTTGTGTGTGTCTTTGGGTGGGCCGTCAATAAAACCTCATTCCTTCTCCAAAGCGCTGGAATAGTTTCCTTGAATGACAACACAAAGAAACTGAAACGCTCTGAGCTGAGTGGAGTGAGTGGGATTAGTTTTCCCCCAACATCACTTGGAAAATTCAATACTGAAATCATAGCAATATGAATAAATAATCCAATACATAGTACACAACCAACGAGTATAGAGTTTGTACACCCAAGTGTTAAAACCAACCGTTCACGGTGCATTGGAAACATCCAATGTGTATTACAACCAATGCAAAGCAGCAGCAACTTATGCGCTATTAATAAGTCATAAGGAATCCCCATCTGTCTTCGAGGAGCGCCAATTAGGCATTTTAAAGCCAGGAATCCATTAAGATATGGGGGCAGTTTTAAAAAGCGCCATTGAACATCCCTTATTTCCTCCCTGGGCCTTTCAACAGATAGCTGTGCCCCATGCACACCAACGAAATGAGTGATTATGTAAATCGAGCCCCTCTTGCTAGTCGTAATGATAACCTTCATAAATCATTTCCTTTCCAGGCAACCACTGTCTAACCGTCAGAAAAAAGGTTCGTGCTAAAGGAATTATACCAGATGATATATGTACTGATACCCCGACCTCCTCCGCCACTCTACTTCATTACATAGGCAGCAATAATGGTATGCTACTAGCTAGCATTTCAGATCTTCCAAATAAGATTAAGAGGTATCGAGTCTGATCAGATATCGACTAATAACTTCACCCTGCTATCAAAGCCATGTACTTAATTTGTCTACAAGATCATCCCATAATGGCTAATGGTGTGTTGCAGTTTGCTTGTGAGATTAATGACATGGGCACACACAGGTGATATTCAGATATGCACATTTTTGTCAGTTGCTATGCTCAAATGCTATTTATAAATGTTGAGCTACATGAGCTCATTAATATTAACCATGTCAACTCTCAAAGTGTTATCTCAGAAAGTTCATTTTCAATCAGCAATGACCAGGTGTTTGAGAATAGTTTTAAGAGTAGGACGCAATGTTGCTCCTTTCAATAGTATCTAGAACCGATCCAGACCTACTACTTTGGCCCATACATATGAAGTAGAGGGGAAGGGGTCTCGCTGTATACCGGGGTACATATGAAACTTAAATCCACAGGCACATTTACCCACCGTAAAAGTGGATGGATGTTTACTAATACTACTATTACAATACTAAGCGTGTCCCTTGTACAATGACACAGCGGAAATTTTGACTGTATTGCAGTATTGGGACAAGGCGAAAACACATTGTAAGTCGAAGATTTATCGAGTCTCTCTAGTGAGTCAGCTAAAAAAAATAACAAAAAAACCCTTTTACATAGATTGCCAACTAGATCATAAAATTTCGACAAGAATGTCTAAAACTATAGTGCTATAGAGCTAATTTGGCAATCGGTATTAAGACCCGTTTGCTATTATGTACATAGTAAATCCTGGTATTTCCCCTGTCAGAGTCAAGCTCACGCCATCTTGCCTCTTGCACGTCTATTCCTTAGTTACATGTAGTTTCTTTTTTGTTTCCTCTCAAGATTCTGATCGCCACTTCTTGTCTACAGTCTACCGTTTCCTAGTAGAACCATTAGATGAGTCTCCCCAATTTATTACATTACAAATTATAGCCGCGAGTCTCAGGATCCAGCCACCGTTTTACCCTATTGCTGTCAGACCCTAAGACCTAGATCATCTGTCTAGAGAGTGGTGTGCGCTCATTACACCCGCCAGGCCAGGAATCCCTTCTGTCATTGTTGCCCTGCCAGTCTGTCAGTCTCCTGCCTCAGAACCTCATCAGGTCTTGACCTAATTATTCCTGACCACTCTGCCTTGTCATTAATGCACCCCAGAGGGCGCCGTAAAACATCCGCCAGCGCTACCTGGTGGGAGCCGCTTCAGTTGGCGCCGGATTTAGATGATGGGAGATAAGAAAGTAGTGAGGTCAGTTCTGGCTGTCGGCAAAATGGCAAGAGCTGACATCTCCCTGCTACAAGTTGGATTTAAAAGACAAATCGTTTTGACATTTTTGGGGGGAATTCCTTGAAATGGTTACTGCATATGTGTCCCTTATTGATATATGGGTGAGTTCGTTCTCCTTATCTGGAGATAATATGATAATTTGGATATGATCATACTGATCTAGGTAACCGATCCCCTTGACGCTAGAGACTACATGCATCCGATCCCTTAGCTGTCTGGCAATATAGGCATGCATGCTTTTAATGGGCGAACAGCATGGACACAACATGGAAAATAATTTATCTAATGATGCACATCCCAGGTGTTGCTTTTTCCGAATCATGGTTACTGGCATGTTCGCATGCCAATAGCTTTATTTTTAATGAGCCACTTAGAACCTCCAGCCCTAAAAACTGGGGACTTGGTTCTTTAATAATACCTCGCCTCGTGATATGATTTATATATAGGCCAGTCCATTAACCTCAGCAACTTAACCTTTGTTAAGGAGAGGTTTGAATTAAAAAATTAAAAATTGAATGCTGGCCAGAACATGTGGCACAGAATAATGTGTATCCCTCGGCTCAGTCACACATGGGTGGGGTGGGAACCATATCATATGAAGAAAGCAAAACATTTTTTTTTCAAATGGACACCAGACACTAGAACACTCATACAATCACTCTAAGAGGTATCGACCAAATGAAGTCTGCATAGAGAATCGAGTGGGCACAACTCCAAGTTCCCAGCCAGGGAATTCAGTGGATCATAAAATCCATAAAGGAGTCACGTCCTATTTTCTTTTTCCGACCACAGTATATCCGCCCCTTCCACACTTCGCCACTCCCCAAGCTGATCTCCCTCTGCCTCCCAAGCTCATTCCAGACACGTCGGTAATGTTGATCCTAAGGAACAAGAAGGCCCCAGATGTGTAAATCAATTAAAAGTATCTACAAATACAAGCTCTATGGTTATCTTTGCCTCCAACAGATTGATTGTCACCCAGGATAACAGAGGCGACAATGTATAGGGAAGGCAGGTGGGTCCTCTGACATTGTTCATTAGTCACTCTCCCCCTTTTTTATAGCCAATTCGCTGAATGTATTAATTACTCGAGCAGAATGCTGCTATATCATGGAAATCTGTTAAGATAGGTGGATTTCTACTGTATAAACACACGTCATAGTAACTAATAGTAATGCCTCAGAAATGGGTTAATGGTCAATCATTTCCTGGATTTCTTACATCTAAAGTTAACATTTCATTAGGACATGTGGGTGTTGGAAAGTGAACACCTTAGCTAGGACACACAGTCACATTCTGATATTTATAATGTCTTGTATACCTAACCTACATGAGGAGGGAAAGGCGAAATAACATCCGTTGATACGTATTGATCCTAGCTCTTAGTCAAGTAATAAATTACCCACTTGTGCTCCCTATTCAATCAAATGTAATCAAATTGGAAACACGTCCAAATAAATTGTAGCAACTAACCCACATCCCATTGATCACGAAGAGAAAATGACAAATTCCTAGGAAAAACAGCTTCAGTGTAGATGATATCGGACTAAATGTTTAGTATACACAGGGGAGTACTAGCCTAGAAAAAGCCCACCTTATACTTCTGTTGTATACGGTTCTCTACCTTCTCGATACGACCTGTCTAATGATATTAATATGTGTATACGTGAGTGAGTCAGTGTCCGATATCAAGCAGGCATCTTACAGAATTGATAACATTTCACAGAGACAGACTCATATATTTATATTATCATATTCTGGGAATAATTCATTTTGGTTTGTACTACATGAATGCTGAGAACCTATTATATATGACTGAAATATCTTTTATTTTATGAAAAATATCTTTTAAACTTCATTTTAATTTTGTTGGGGGACATTTTGGAGGGCATATGAATCCCAATCGTATATTTCATAGTGGCTTGCCCCATAATCGAATTACCTGCCCTCATAGAGTTGGGCCTACTTTACCGATGCTTACAACCAGCCAGGAAAAACAGTCTGTGGGAATATCAATATCACAACCCTCTAACCTGGGGCCAAGGGGCTGGGGTAGTACGGGCGATATTTCACCCGGGTCAACTCGACGGCCAAAGATAACAAAGTGTTACACTTTGGCCCGGGATAAGAGTCCAGACTAAAATATTGAGGGAAGAAATCTCACACATATAATCCCTCAAATCCTTCTTCTCACGGTGGGATAAGATGTCAGAGTGCCTTCTCTTCCCTCTTGAACTCCCTTTACGACTAAAGAGTGGATTCGTGGCCAAGGAGAAATTCGCCAAGCCAGTCTTGGAAAGTAGTAGGTATGTGTTTCATACTGATGATAGACGTGGCCAACCAACCGACCCAGCTAATAGTTAACAGTTAACTGAATACAACATACCGACACCAAAACCAACTACGGTATAAATAATACTTGATCTTTATAAGTCGTTCTTCTATAATTGATAAATTACCATTTACCAACTACCAATTACCAACCCCATCAATGCAGCCAAATTAACCAGCGTTCAATAATTACTTTAGAATTTATGCATTTGGAGTTCCACAAACATATGGAGAACTATTTCAGTATTGCCTTTATGGCAGGGATCCAAGAAGTCACCAGAGTTTAATTGCCGAAACGGCTGCACTAAGGGAAGCAAGTTCAGAAGGTATAGGACCGAGTAGTAGCTGCCCCTGAACCCAGAAAACACTTCCATAAAACATGGAGACAGAGAAGCATAAAAAAGCACCAATATTTTACGCTGCCTTCCGGGGAGTGAATTTAGTACGAACAATGAGCGCTAGTCAGTTCCTTGTGTCTAGTTCCATTTGAGCTTGAAAGGGTGGACTCACAAGGTTACAGACCCCGAGCTATTATTTTCCACTGCATCTACTTTCAGCTTATTTGAGGCAGACAAGGCGACAAGGTTATGCATCTTCTATACAAACTGCCTAGATGGTTTCTTCCTGCCCGTATCTTCTGGCTGAAGGCTTCAGAGTCACAACAGAAACATCAAAGTGTAAACAGTCAGTGATCAAAAGGCAGGACAGTCTCAGTGATACATAAAACACATACAGACCCTATACTCGTTGGTATCCATATACTTAAGACTAAGTCTCTGGCTAAGAACCTACCAGAATATTAGATATTATGTGGAGCTACAGGCTTATCTGGCTTATATTGCTTTGGTATAATATTAACAGGGCTTGGGGGATGATGAAACTTGCTCCAGCGTGACCTCAGACAGCCTTACAGACTGCTGGAGACCACCAGTTGGATCATGCCTACCATCTGAGCACACCGGCTTGGATCTCTCCATACTACTACACCGGTATACCTCCCTCTCTCACACCGACACCACCAAAGGCCAGGTGGGCCTCTCTCCCTCTGCCAACAGTGACTCTGCGTTTAAAGAGAGGAAGAAAGCCAGAATGTAGACATGGCAAATAAATCCACACCGTTAATCCAGCATCTACTTGAAATCCTCCGGTTCCTCATACACATGTACAACAAGTACTCCCTCCACGACTAAGTCTTCTTGGGTAAATCCATGCTTGGTTGTATGGGGGGTTTTGCCGCAGCGTGTGTGGGTGTGTGATTGTGATGAGGCGATGGGTTTGTGTGAGGTGTGGCTGAGAGAGGAGGAGCTGGAGGAGGAGGAGGAGAGAGAGAGATGTGGGGGGAGTTAGGGCCCCCAGTGTGGTGAGTGTGTTTCTCAATGAGACGGTGACTACGGCAGACTGCAGTGCAAAGCTACTACAGCCACCACTACCACTACAAGAACTGCTGCTGCTGCTGCTCCCATCCCAAAGCCAAGCTGGTGCAGAGACAGCAGCAGTGGAGGGAGGGGCATGGAGGTGGTGTTGGTAGTGGGAGGGGGGTTAAGGCAAGAAGGTGAGTCATGCCATCCATGGGTTAAAGCGGGGACCTACTTTTCCCCTGAAGGTGTATCTTGCTCATCTGGAAAACTAGCAGCAATCTGGATAACATCAACGCGATTTGGAAAGCAAGAGAGATTACATTAGTGACACTGTGAAGGAGAAGGCAGAGCTAATGCCCCAGTAAAGGTTAAGGATCACTACATCAGGATCTCTCATTAGCTTATACCAACACTATCAGCTTATCTAGATGGCCATGCTTTCCCTTTTACGCCCACTGACTCCACCTCTAATGACCATTATCCCTTGCAATATTAATTAACTGAGATAGTCAACAGCTATTATGTTTTGTGAAATGTTCCAAAACAAATTGTAGTTTCATAATATTTCATGTAATATTTTACATAATTGTCCATTCATACGTTAGAAATTAAAATTAAAAAGTTAAGCTTATAACGGAAAATATCCATAGCTGTCTTGAAATCAAATGATGTAAAAAGATCAATACAGACAACAGAACACAGTCATCTCTCAGCCAGTCCAGTTAGCCAGGGTGATTCAGTAACACGTCATACGAACTCACACACTTCTACCTATTTTTGTCTCCATTTCCATTCACTGATCAGACACTGCGTCAGGATTTCATTTCAAACACAAGCCACTGCGTCAGGATATCATTACAAACACAACAATACACATTATCATATTTCTGTTTCCATTGTTTCTCAGTAAGAAAGCACAAGGCATATTGATTAAAGATTTTAGCATTCATAAGGCCTAAGCTTCGAGTTTCAATAGCATTTGTATATACACAGCCCATATAGGAAGTCCCCTAAGCCAAAGTCTAAGAACAGTCAGTATGCATACTAACCACTGATCGTACATAATCTAACCTTCCACTACACATGCCCTAAAGCGGCTTATTAAATCCCATCAAAATTTTAGGGATGAGAGGTATTCAGAACGCAATGAAAGACGAGTGACAGGGGCTTTTAGACAAACATCTTGACTCTTAACTAATGTTTCCATCTGCTCTTAAACCTGCCAGCGGCTATGGACATAGCAACGAGGGTACATTGGACATAGTAAGTGGGTTTGTTTTAGTGATACACACTAACAGTTTTTTTAGATAAAATAATAAGACGCACGGTTATCAGCACATCACATGGACAAGTTTTTTTCTCAGAGACATTGATAGGGTTGAGTTGTAGCCTTTGAGGGCAGGACAGAGTAAGAGAAGCCCCCTTTAATAAAGGGCCACAGCGTACAAGACCAGAGATGAGGGCATAAATCAGCTTCGGTGCGCATTCCATCACCATAATACCTCTCCACCACCAGCCAGAGCGACGAGCAGAGAAAGCCAGAGCACAAGATGAAAAGGCAAAATCATTTAATCTACGAACAGTGGAATGGCTTCCTGAGAGCACCGATTCCCATTAGGACAACACTGCCATCAGAGGAAATATTTCAACAATGCTTCTTGGCAGCAGCAGGTTGTCCTGCCTCAGGTGGAAGGACGGCCAGGTTTTAGAGGCAACAATCACCTGTTGCCTCGAGACAGATGAGCCAAAATTGCCAGTCGAGAATAACAAGATAACACGACAATCCTCGGGCCGAGCGGGAAAATGCCAGCACCTTATAATAAGAGGTGAATATGGAGGAATGGGGCAATATAAGGTTCTGCCTCCAGTCTATAAAAAAAAATATCAAGGGGAAACATGGGAAATGTTACTAAATATAGATTGAAAGGTTTCCTGCATGTTGACAAGGGGATGAGAGACCACTTTATGGTATTTACCGAGAGGGACATTATCTGCTTTAGTCACCTCATGGTATCAGTACAGCGTGCATATATTATACAGCAGCCCGGGGGTAAGAGACCATTTAGATGCTTTACACACCCTGGAGTCAACATTACACTCTGCACCAGCTGACGTGTCCTGTGGAGGAGCCATAGCAAAGGTTCCAATGAGGCATGAGGAGGGGAAGGGGGGTGGGCGGGCGGTAGTGTGAATAACAATACATCTATAATAGCGGGGAGGGCCATTATACACATATTAGATAATGCCACCATCATCTGACACCAGAAAAGCCATCCGGTATGGCACACCTACAGTGCATTCCACATAAGCTGATGTTGGCAATTAAGACCCATGGAGGAGCCATTATGTTAGTGTGAGTGACTCACTGAGATTGGTTGCTTTACGCCATTTAATATGGTTATATCAAGGGCGGGAGAGCTGAGAGGGAGGCAGTTTATGTTCATACCCAGGAAATACAGATAGAGAAGAAGGGAGAGAGAGACAGAGAAAAGAGACAGAAAGGCACTTACATACCGGTACGTGTAGCCAGTATAACCAGCCCTTCCTTCTACCTGGGATTAGAGATGGATACATGTGTAATTTGAACAGTGAGTTATTGGATACCCACTGCAGAGGAACGTTCCTAATTCTCTCCATGGTAGCATTTGTAACACTAGTTACGTCCAACCACATGTGTAATCATGGTGATGGTATTGACCCTGTCTTCAGTGCCTTGCCTTTGGTATAAGAATATATATTAATTATATGTTGGGAGGGGTGCTGCCAACCGATTAAGTTTCAAATCAGGTGAGATTGTGACTTTGTTGAAAAGAGAGATGTTGGATTGAGTTTTTCACTTTTTATTTGGACTTTAACTGGTCATTATTAATATTAATATTAATTATATATTATCCCCATTAGAGCTTATTGGTTGCTTGGGCATTGTCCCACTACCCCTCTTTTATCATGTCAAATGGAATGGTCATTGGACATTATGGCTATTGGGATATTGTCCACAAACGTGTAAATGCATCTTGATACTGAGTGCCCTCTGAGTGCCGGGGGAGAAGCCCAGACAATACAACAATAGTATGATGATAAATAATAAATCCCTGCAATGGAATAGATGGCGTCTACTGCACAAGGTCATGATCATAGCCTGGCAGTCCTGCCCAGTCTGCTTATGTCAGGCATTCATGTGTCTATTCCCCATGATCCCACTTCAAACAAACCCAATTCTTTTCATGATTTTTAACAAATCTGTTCTGCTATACACAAAATACCATAGGGCCACTACTGGTGGTATTTTCCTGCACCAGGATAGGTTATGAGATCTGGGTTGATGTGAACTAATAGTTGGGTATTACCACCGCTGACCGCTTACCGCTCTGTGATCTGTGTCAGTGGGCCGCGTAGTGGGGTTCTGCCTCCAGTCATAGAGTCATAGACATGTTGCATGGATGTAGACCATTAAAGGAAATCCCATCATTTCAAAAACTACCTCTATCTCTAGGGGACGCCCAGCAATATAGTCATCAGCAAGATCGGCCTCTGGTCCCCAATGAGTGTTGCTGTTTTACCCCGAACAAATAATAGGCCTGCAAGCAGAGGGGAAACATAGCGGCGATAGATTTATTTGTTGATGACTGGGATTTATCTAGCTCTTTGGTAAAACGCTCACGTTACCATGCTCCTCTTAAAGTAGGTGCAGACAGCAAATGGGAAGCACAGCGACCGGGGGATTATTTTTATAAGGCAAACTGGGGGCCCATGATTAATAGTACTCATTGGGTCCAAACCGATTCCTCTAGAGGCAGATGAACCGTTCAGACAGGTTTCCAGTTCAGTGGTGGCAGTTGTTTTAATAGCTTGGATTTATTAATATGGGGCATAAATCGTGTTGAACCATGGCTATAGAAAAGCAAGATCATTTTCCAGATAAATATCTGGTGCCATTACCATACCTTGTACCTGTGCTCTCACAGCAGGCGGGGGAACTATTTCTGCCAGGAGATTTCTTTGCCTGACCATCCCTGCCAAACACGACCCCAAATATTTACCAATCAAACACCATTACACACATGTGCAATTCATCTTACGGTAAAACAACAACATAGTACAAGTACACCATGTACTCTTTTATCCCATACCGCTGCAGTGCCAGTGCAGGCTAACTTTTTTCCACTGCCTCTAGGAATAACACAGCAGGGCTTATTATTTGTGTTCTAAACACCCAAGATTTCACTCGCTCACTCCTTTCTCCTGTGGTGTTATTCATATGATCAATTTAAGGGTGTGGCAAAAAAGGCAGAGATGCTGTGAATAAGCACCTCCTATGGGGAAAGATTCACTGCTAGATTTCGGGGAGTCAATTCCAATACTAACTGCACTTAGTCAGTTAGTTGTATAGAAGTATAGAGGGAGAGGCTGAGCGAGGGAGTGAAGCTTGCTACAGTCATCACCAGATGTCAGCATCCGATTGAAATGTACATGGAGAGGCGTGGCCTGTTGTCACGCTGCCAAAAGCAAGGCCTGAATCCTCTACGAGCAGACCCACACTTACTGCCAGTGAAAGCGGACAGGCTTCAGGCCAAACTCTCACTCTTATTCTCTCTTTCTAACCCCTCTCTCTGCACAAATCTGCGAGGCCACTACGATCGGTCAATATATTACATAGTACTGATCAAGTAGACTGGGGTACTTTCAGTGGTCGTGGTCGTGGTGGTTGTTTTATCAGCAAATGTCAACAAATAATATTATATGCTTGCATTGTGGTCAGAGCTGCCTAACTGTTGTTCTTCACACCACTACACCAAGTAGACGATAGTGTTTTTTTAGCATCAAACCTATCGCAAATATACTAAACATAAAAGTGAACGTGGGCATCTACCAGGAATCTAAAGGAGCTACTGGTAGACAATGTGCTCTAGATTGAGAACCTCTGTTTGTGGGGCGTGGGCATTCCACGTAAAGTCTTCTCAGTTCTGTAGCACAGGAATTTAAAAACTGACCAAGTTTTTGTCATTCCTTCGGCGGTTCTGCAGGCTCAACTAATCCCTTTTCAATAAAGCGAATAAAAAGAGAACAGAAGCTCACGTCTGGCGGAGGGCGAGTTGGCTGCACCGTCTTGTCAATACTAGTAGAGGCCATTCTGTCTGGCGGCCAAGGCCAAGTAAAGAGGCTCTTCTGGACTTCATTAGAAAGTGTCTAAGTAACAGATCAGAGTGGTCAGGGATCAGGTAGCAGGATAGTTGGTGGTGATACAGTATCATATCATCAGTGTTACAGTTACAGTGTTGGGGATACATATCTGTGGTCACATCAGGCAGTGAGGCAAAGCCTGTCTCTCTGTACGTGGCATGCTGTATGAAGCTTTTGGCTTTCTTATATCACAGATCACGACATCATTTTATAATGGCAGGGATAAAAAAAAAACACACTAATAACCAGGAATCATTTGAGTCAACCAGGCATGGGTCGATTCGCCAAGGAATGATATATATACTTACGCAATGTGCATATTACATGTATACCAGTTGGCAGTATACATAGTACTTTTATTTAGGAACGTGTTGGGAAAATTCTCAATTTATTGGTAAATTTTTCAGTATACATAGTACATGACTGTTATTTATATGTGATATATGAAATATGTCAACATCGGATTACCATGAAAATGACTTATCTCATTCTTCGACAACATTTTTTATTCTTCCTAGTTTAAAGGAAGGTTAAGTTAAGTTAATTCAGAAACTTATGATTGAGAACGAGGGAGAAACCACACAAGTCTACTCAATTTATACGAACGCTTATATTGATTTTATAAATATTAGCAGATACCAATCACATTCCTTGAGTTCAAAGGTTGTAAATAAGCTGACAGAGAGCTGGAGTGAATCATGAGGGAGGGGACATTGAACCGGCGATAGTATACATCTGCCACTGGAAGCAAATCCAAGAATTGTTTTATTTGAAATCGGTGAGGTTTAGAATAGTTTCTCTTCGTTCAATATCATTCCAAAGAGATAATGCCCTGAAAGGCTTTGGTGGGGATATGTTTAGGGAAAGTCGAATGTAATTTCCATGTTTCCATATCAAGATTACATGCTTGGGTGCAACAGTTAAACCGTCCATTATTTGATGATTTAGCATACAGATCTATAGAAATATCTAATAGGGAACCTATACACCAGGAGTGGGCCATGATGGAGAAACAACTTTGACGTGGAGTACATGTATACACGCTGTCTCATGTTGATAATGTGGGAAAATGTTTGGTATTTATCTGTAAAACTACGAGCATCCTATCTATGTGGGTCATAACTCCGTAGCATTGAAGTGCCATACCCGAATCAGATTAGATCAGTACTAATGTCAATCATCCAAACATGTATGGCATTCCTTCCTACCAACCGCCACGCCCTATTAATTAATTAACAATTATCTCCGTGTATTATAAATAAGGAAGAGCAGGTTGTTTTTTATTGTTTATCCCCGGCTCTTAACGAGATCATCGCTTATCTCCAGTTAGCTGACTGGGGTTGGACCAATATTACGTAACATCGGGAGGGGGAGAGTTAAGAAGCATCGATCACACGAGGAGGGACTGTGACCAAGATTAAATCACCGCCACAGATTAAACAATGTGACGCAAGAAATGGCAATGCACCAGCAAGAATTCCTAGTAGTGGCGCTGAGAAAGGACGGAGCACACATGAGAGAAAGAGATGGCCATTTTACCAGCACTCACTCTTATTAATCGGTAGATCACCAAGATGATCATTAATGGGGAATTCTCCTGAAAAAATATCACATCCCCCATCATTCGCTGACGGATACAAGTGAAACACTCGTCCACGAATAAAACGTACGATTCAGCACTGATGACATCAGATTAAATAAGGGATGTGTGAAGGACTTTGAAAAAGGTCTATATATCAGTATATGGGATGAGGGAATTCATATAGGCTGGGTCGCACCTCATACAACTACTCTATTTCAACCCCATGTATTAACGCTGATAATTGAATGTGAAAATACCATACAGTACTGTATGTGCCCATACAGAAATCCAATTATATTCGATCGACTACTCTATTTTAGATCCACATAACAATATTTCTTCCTATACAAAAAGAACGCGAGTGTCTACTTAGTCACTTTGTTGGGTTGGGTTGGGTTTTTATTTTCTCGCCACACCACTATCTATTAGAGTTAACAGACTTCCTCGATGAAGGTTTCCCTACGGTTCTAGCAATACGAGGCCCATTTATGGGTGGTTTAGTTCATTTCGGTTCATTCGCAGAGTCCTTTAACACGAGTAGAACACGCCAGAATTGAATCAGTCGGTAGCGGCACGAGCTGGATATAAAACGAGGAATCATGACCAACTTTCGCCACAACGTCCGTTATATATATTTAATACATTAGTTAGATGAGAAGACGACTACTACCACACACGAGTAACAAAACCGGGCGGTCATAATGTCAACAATTTGGGTGGCATAATTTGAGGGACGTGCGCGAGGTGCTGCTGTCCTACGATAACATGGCACATGTGACATCATAATGCAATTTAGCATGGCAACATGAGATCCAGCGCATAACTTCACTGTCTAAATGAGCTGGCGCTTGAAGGACAGGGGCGGACAGTGCAGGGCCTATTTTATAATAATATATACATATATACAGACTGGATTTAATAAATTCAGCTGCCATACATATATACAACCATTGGGCATTGAAACAGGTGGCATTATTAGCCTACGATACAGATGTGTTATAGTCTAGTATATATTCAACAGAATAGAGCAACACACACAAACCACTCGCCCTGACGAGTGATTACCATGTGTTCGTAACACGCTAAACTTCACACATTCAATCCATATAGAGTACATTATTATTTCAGCACCTAATCTCCTCTCAGGTTTACACACACAAGCGGTGGGAGGTACCCAGTTTTCCACCAGAGGGATATCTAAGTACATATTGAGCCACCAAACTAATTTCCAATTCATTTTGCTAAGCAAATCCCAGGCTGCAGCAACAGTAACTGGAGCGGTTAGCTTTAACGGGGAGGGGGTGCTTCTATTTCAATACTCTAACTAACTAGACACTGCTGTTGGTCCAACCTCTCCGTCGCCGCATTAATTACCACATGATGGACTAAATTTAACACTTAGTTTTAAGTATGTACCTGATGATTCAATACACACACTATTCTACAGAGCAGTACACAGTAAATTTCGTAAACTAATCAGCTTAGCTCCGGGCGGAGATTTTAGAATTAAGCATTAGATAATTAGAATAAAGCTTTGGAATAAAACATTGACAGATGTTTCCCTGCTATACATCAGCCTAGAATCGGTGAATCATCATCTCCGTATCCTCATCCTCTATTTACATTGGGACATTTACACTACGATGATTCCTTGATTCAAACGTCATCTACTGCCGACCATTGAATGAACACTGAAAAGAAGTCAGTGAAAGCTAGGGCGCTGGCCAATAGTTTTATTTATAGTTTCCTTGGTTTCAGAGTAAACAAAAAGTGACTGATTCATTCACCACCAGAAATCCCCGCCCGGCCACGATTGTCAGATCCTTGTGGGAACCACAATTGGCATATTTAAAATGCTATTTCTAGAAAGGTGATTAGATAATGGACGGCGATCGAGCATTAGATAATCTATCTGTTCGCTCTGTTGAGTGTGAGAGTGTGAAGGTAGGGTCGGTGATGCCACGACGTACAATAAATATATAAATTATACATCATCATCACTCATCATACACTGGGACGTTTAGAAATGCATTTACAAATGACTAGTAATAAATACACATCTCATTTTAAATACACATCTTATTTCTAGGAACAATACACATCTCATTCCTAGGAACCGAGACATGACCATTAATTATGATGATGTGAAATTTCAGAGGGTATGTTTTGATATACGCATGAGTTATTAAGGAGATTAGGAAATCATAACGGGATAAATGAAATAATCTATTAAGAAGGAAAACTCACGAAGAATTCAGAATGGATTGCCAAAGTAATTGAACCGGGAGATGACCCTTCACATGAAGCAAGAACTATTGATTCCATTATCGATCACATACCTTTACTTCAGTCGTTCATTCAGCTCGGTTGGTAATCCGCTGGCTCCATATGACTACACCTTAAGTAACCATGAACAATATCATCAACTAAAGTATTTCTACCGTATATTAATTCAAAAGGATACTTGTTTTCCCTGCAGCATCCAATCCCAACATAAGGATTCGCATCTCTTTATTACCGAAGATCTTGGACAGTAGCTTTCCCATGGTGCCGGTTTTGCTTGCTTCCGCACACCACCTGTTAAACAAAATAAACCAATATGATTAACCGTTTGAAAACCACAACACTTACAGGCATTCGTTTGATTTGAAGGATGGCATTTATAGATGCCAAATTATTAGTCCGAGTCATCAAATTTATTTATACTTCAAATGAACGTTAACATACTGAACTGTAACATAACGATTAAAAGAAAACTAATATAATTAAGATGTTTATAAAGGGACGTGTTACTTCGTTTACTGAACTACTGCAACCGATTCCTGTTAGGAAAAATAAAATGTATGTGAATTCACCAAAGTGTAGAAAAGGGTGTGAACACTGAGAAGCCACAATGTCAAGCACAGAAGAAAATGTTTTTCCAACTGAGTGGCAAGTAATGTAGCAATGCATTGTATTGTACTGAATGAAAGTACCCTTTTAGAGTCCCCCTCGGTTCCAAGAAAAGATATTATAACCCCAGTCATATGTATTCATGGGCCAGATTGGAGAGTAAACAAGACCATGTGGACCTGAATCAGTTATTGTCAAACATTGCCTGGGGCTCCAAACCAACGGGTGACCCCAGATAGACCGATTCGCTGACATTCAGATAAGATCTAGTCTCGATTCAATAATTATCTCACTCATTGAAAAGAAGGTAGTGTCATAAAGTTAAACATAATAGAACAATTTAAAACCCAGGAAATGAAACTGATATAACTGACGACTTCCAATAAAATTTAAGGGGAGCACATGATTGAAAATTATACTCAGGAAATAAATGCTTCCTTATTTGAAGACACACCCCACTGGCACATGTGTTTTCACAAGACAGTTACAGAAGGACTGTACACACTTTCTTTGTTCATAAAAGAGGTATTTAAATGGGGAAATACATGCATGTATTAGATCTAGGATAAGAAACACTGTTGATATATATGAATGTCAACATCAAAAGAGTTGGTAAACACATCACCTGGCTGTCACACTCACAGTCTGCCTATTCAATGCATACATGGGACTGACATGAGGAAGAAGGGTAGAGTGTAAAAAGAGTGCAGTTACCATGAATAAAACATACCAGTACTGGCAAATAAGGGCAGAGACAAAGTATACATTCAGTTCTATTAATAAACCAAGGTCCATGACCATGTGGACCAAGGTATACTATCGAGCCCTTAATGTAGGTAGGGATGCTATATCATGGATGTCTACATAGTGGTAAGGAAGTTATCAAAGGAATCTAGTAACATGGATAACAATTTCTGACGGATTACGATCCTGAAGGGGGAAAAAAATACTATTTAATTAATCATTAATGATTGGGCCTACATTTTTTTTATATTATCAGGCACATGAGACATGCTCAATGCCAATGACTCAGAAAACATGACACAATAAGAACACTGTCACTGACTATTTTTGACATTAACAATCACTCTGTCCAAATCCTCGTGTCATGTTTAGTCTAAAATTTTGTAAACATGATATTGTAGTAGAATAGTCAACAGTGACTCTAGAAGTAGGGTCTAACTTCTAAGTCTAATCCAAGGGTCAACACAGAATCAGTCCAAACCAAAGGAACAGTCTCATAGAGTTAGACATGTTTACCAATTGACCATCAATAAGGAACACCAATAAAGAGGAAAACAAGAGTTCTCTCCATCAAGATATACATCTATTTAAATCCTAGTATAACACTTGGTCCAACAGGAGGTGTGGACAAGTAAAACACCGGATTGCTAAGTCAAGAAACTAAATAACATCACGCAGAGGTGTTCCACTAGAAACGCGATCACCTCCTAACCGATTTCCACGCAAATTCGACAACAGTCTGAGCTGGCTGGAATATGACAGTTAAACCATAAACATAACAACTAATACGCCCATCTTTCAAACTGATATGACTTAGTTGTAATCGAGTTTTTGAGAATGTTTTTGTAGTAACATAAGGCACGAAGCGTGTCATGTTGCCAGTTAAGTTGTGCCTTGTGGATTTGACTTCTGAACTCACCTTGCCAAATACCGGCTTTGCACACCGATTAACAAACACGAATCCAAGGGTCAGTCCAGCGTTTCTCTCATCAACAATTCCTGTTCTACTTCTAGAGTAAGTATCCGATACACTGAGGTAGCCTTGGCTGGTATGTTCATTTACTTTTAGTAAATCGCGACCATATCCCCCTCTTCCTGAATGTAATGGCGGTTGGGGACGAACAACCACTGTGATGGGAAGGTCGAAAATAGTTCTTGAAATAAGGTCAGTGTAAACAACACTGCACAGGGAAATGGTCTTGCAGAAAAAGTGGTCCTTGAATATAAGGTCATTAGAATTGGGACTTTTTGAGCAGTTCGGACTCTTTTAACAAAAGCTTATCAACTTCATCTCAAGATATTTACGACCTATTTGTAGGTGAGGAGTTATGAGAGGCGCAGTGATCTTACATGAGGGCGTGTCACCCCAAAATCTCACGAGAAGCTGCGAGAGGCCGTTCATATTTGGTTCTGGTGAATGAATCCAGATGGCGTAGCAAAAGTATTGTAATATTTCGCGCGCATTTACGACCAGGGCGGTTGGAAACGCTTCAGTGACCACATTCGAAGATAGAGAATAGCAGGACACCCAGCCTGAGCCACCATCGTCTGTGGGAGGCAAGTGCCGCTGTGGTATACACTTGTTGTTTACTTGGACATGTGAAGTAACCTAATGAATATCGGACTTTTTCATTTTAATTTTTATTTCACACTTTTTACTATATTTATACCTTAATTGTAAACGTTTGTGGAAATAAAAATCTATTATTACAGAGCCCAGGGGCGGATCCAGGGGGGGGGTTCGGGGGGTTCGAACCCCCCCCTTGGGCCCCATGATGCCCTTTTTTCCCTACCCAAAAGTGCCCTTTTTCCAGCCCCAAAGTGCCCTTTTTCCAGCCCAAAAGTACCCTTTTTCCAGCCTCAAAATGCCCTTTTTCCAGCCCCTAAGTGCCCTTTTTTCCCACCCCAAATTGCCTTTTCTCCCACCCCAAATTGCCATTTTTTCCCCCCCAAAGTGCCCTTTTTTCCCACCCCAAATTGTCTTTTTTCTGCCACAAATAGCCTTTTTCCTGTCCCAAAACGATGAATTTGTCTCAAAATTAGCCTTTTGAGGGCTACAGCAATGTGACAATGTGACCATGTGACCATTCACTGTGTAACTTACCTATTTGCCCCCATATTTGCCTAAAGCGGTAGTTTTCGACCCACCCTATATAAACCTTAAAACTTGTTGAAGGAAATTTCACTTTTAAGATGATTAAAAAAATTGTGCAACCTTCCGTTTAAATTGGTTAAAAAGGGCCTCATTATGACAAATGATAATTTTTCAACTGGTTTTCTGACTGGAATCTATTCATTGTTTGAAAAAGTAAACTGGTTTTCTGACTGGAATCTATTAATTGTTTGAATAAGTAAAAGGGGAAATGAGGCTATAATTTATCTAACAATTATTGCTTTCTTTCATGTGACGTGAGTATAGCCCTTTGTGCAGGCTATAGGATCTGACCCTTTTGTCATGTGTAAATTATTGAAGTAATCCTTTCAACTCTTTATGGGATAGTGAATGGTGTACATAGGGGCATATAAAGTCTAATAAGGCTATTCAATTCTGAAGATTATTATTTTCACCTTATGTGAAATAATCCCTTTCGTTTGTGATGTGATGCCCTTACTGGTATTAAAATCTGGCCATTTTGACATACATGAATAGTTGAGATAATGTTTTTAAGTGGATACAAGATATTGAATTCTAATGGTGATTAGAGTGTGGCCCATATTGTTTTTATTGCGAAATAGATCAATTGTGATGTGTTTCAGGAAAATGAGGCATAGGTCGCAAAATTGATATTTTTCAAAGTGTTTTTTTTACAAGATCCCTTTATTGAAATATTCTGATTGTTAGAGGGTCTAGGACATTGTATTAAATAGATCCCTGAATTTTGAAGGCCTTTGTATAGAGTATATTTAGTTACTTTACTGGTAGTTGCCCATCCGGAAACATGGCAAAACTTTTTCAAAAATAAAAATATAAAAATTAAAACATAGATATACTTAATATATTAAGAAATACTTATTATGTGTCCCAGTGTTTAGTATCATTGGAATCACCTTGTTCTCCTTTCTCAAATATGATGATATCTCAAAATCCATTTTTTGCAACTTATGACTCATTTTCCTGAAACACATCTCAATTATTTGTGTGATTTGTATTTAATAGTTTGAATTTTGCCTGAATTTTGATGAATTGTCAGGTTGAATAGGGCCTCATTGTGACCCAAATTGATTTTTCAACTGGCGTTTTATCTTGATATGTTGATTTCATTGTTGGGAATTTGTTTCTAATTTTACAAAAATATCATTAGTCATTTCAATCCCATGAATTTTGTCCAACTAATGTATTATAGTTTTTGTCATTATGGTGACATTAGTATATCCCATTTGAAGCTATTTTACAAAGCCCTCAGGCAAATTCCACCTGTTTCTGGCCTGAATTGTAAATATCGATTTTGTATAAAAATTATGTCAAAAAACTATGAGGAGAAAGACTAAAATAATCAGCCGTTTACTGAAAGAGGGGGATGAATTGGAAAGAGAATTACTTTTAATATCAGAAAATAACCCCCAAACCATTGTAAGTATTGATCATCAGGTATTGAGACTACTACTCTATTATTTTTTTCTACATCATCTGTTATATAATGAACAGCAAATATTGTTAAAATACAAATTATAAAATTAAAATACAAATCATATTTATCCACTCAAAATGCACCAGGAGGTGTATATTTTCCCGGGGGAACCCTCCTGGAGCTTCCTCTAAGCGCTTCGGGCCTTCGGTGCTCACAGTCTCCCCAACATGTGCCCTTTTCTAAGACCTGAACCCCCCCCTTCAAGAAATCCTGGATCCGCCCCTGGAGCCATACACCAAACTGACCGTCACCGTTGCATATAGTATTAGCCTATTATTAAATTCAATATCATAGTATTATTTCTATAGGGATAAAATACCAACTGGAAAGTGTAAGTCTCCTTCTGCGCTTTAATTGGTAGGCTAGATCATTTGTATTACCAACTATAAGATAAAATTATTACCGGTAGCCTATTAGGCTACTTAATTAGGTTAATTCGTGGTACATTTAAAAATACAATAATTTAAATTCTAACCACAGAACTTCTATTTTAATTTGTATTGTACATACGGTATTATGTTCTCATTATTTTGGCTCTCAGCTAGGTCTATGCCTACCATCACATGAAGAAAAGTACGATTTAATATGACTTGTTTTTGTTATTAGCCTACATCAGTTAGAAACTTCTAGGCGAATATAATATATCGGGCGATAAACCTGAGTTTAGCCTAAAATATCATCGGGGGGGGGGGGGGGGGGGGCATTAATTAACAGCTTCACTGCAATGTCAAATTCCCTTAAAGTCTCCCCTATTTGATATCAGAGTTCGAGTTCATTCCATAATTAATAAAAGAGCACTGTATTAATGACTTTTTAATTCTGGTAGGCTACTCTTAGGAATTGGGATTGCTAATTTCTTCCCCTCTGCTATGGACCTTTAATTTATCTTTTACGTTAGTTCAGCTATTGCTGAGGTTGGGAAAAACTGCTAACATTTTAATACATTAATAAAGAAAAGAAAATATACTATCGACGAAAAATAATACGATTTCTTCGACATCCCACACTATTTTCATCATTTTTTTTTTACAAGACAGGGGAATTAAGAACTTCTCATCTACAAGTCGAAAAAAAATCAAACATAAATTGTCAGGGAGAGAAAAAAACACGACGGGTGTAGGAGTTGATACATCGACTATAGGCATATAGACTCTTCAACAATTACAGATCAAGCAATCGGTTGTGCCATAAAACACTATAATTATTATACAAGAAATAACGCAATAATACAAGTAGGCACTAAAAAAAGTAGGCACTAAAAGACGCGCGTGTTCATAAATGTACATACCCATTGAAGCATAATGTATTTATACCAGTTTTCATATATAAATGCCATAGTTTTCCTATGTGGTTGGTGGCTTATCATTACATAATTAGCCTACATATTCTCGGCATGAAAGAAGCGTAGATAAAAGTATGAAAATTCCACCTATAAGCGTGTGGTATAAAACCTTTTTTTTAGTTTTCTATTGGTGACACTTAATTAACTAATCCATAGGCTACAGGGGTTTAATGCATAAATCAATTATGTACCTGATCTAATATTAGGCCTAGGCCTATATGTAGTAGATCTATACCGTGCAACTTTACAGATATCCCACTTGTAAAATATTCAGGTGTACAACAATATACTACAACATTCCATTTACATAGATTAACCTAGCCGAGTTATGTAATTTTCGGTTATCGGCAGTAAATGTATGTAGTATCCACATGCATTTATTATGCACTTCTCCCATGTAGCAGTCGTGGCCGAGTGGTTAAGGCGATAGACTAGAAATCTATTGGGCTCTGCCCGCGCAGGTTCGAATCCTGCCGACTGCGAAGACTTTTCTTCCCGACTCATACCTGCACCTCAATGAGCGTTCCCGTGAACCCGACCTTATGATCCGGTGTAGGTTACGCTGTGCGTACATAGATCTACCGATGAACATATGGTAGGGTAGTCACCCCGCTGTGTGTGCTTGCTACACATATATGGGTAAGATTTTCAGAAAATGTACAATTGGCAGCTCTACATATTTAGCAATTTCTGCTAAACGATGATAAATTTTGGGTATATCTGAGTATATTTGGTATCGCATTGATTTAAAGTATCATTTCTGTTATGTTAAACTGCATTTTGAAGCTCAGTTCTGTCTTAAATGTGGGTTATTTGAGAGGGTTGGTGATGACGAATTGTACATTTTCTGAAAATCTGACCCATATAATATAGGTAGGCCTACGGAATATGCGGCTTACTTTAGCACAGGTGGGACGGTGATCCCCGTAACGTGCGTTACCTGATCACATATGGCGATTTGGAGGCACCCATTCAAAACTGTTTGGTAAGTTTTAGCACCTTTTCCATTCATATATGCTATTATTTTATACGCTGTTTGAGCCCTAATACAATGAGGAATACTGCATTTACTTTAACTGAAGGTATATATCATTAGAAAATGTGTAAAAGGTGTTTTTATTTTCATGGGTGATCCCCGTAACATAATTTGTGATGCCTGTAAAGCAGAAACACATATTATTGTAAACGATGCCTGTAAATGGCATATGGCCAGAATATGTGAGAAATTCAGAAGTGATGCCTGTAAAGTGTTGTTTTTTCTTAATATCATATGACTGTAGGCCCTAATTTCTCATGAACTGCCTTTAAAAACACTATAACCTTCTATGTATAGTGTAGTAGTATTATCATATGTAGGCCTACTTATTAATTTTTCGTCATATATTTTCAGAGAAGAAGAACAACTGCCACGTTGTGCCCAGCCATGGAAATGGATTTTGATCTTGAGAAAGAAGGTAGGATTTCCAGGTTTATAATAGTATTATAATATATAATTGTTGCAATTAATAGGCTTGCCAAATAGTACTGATCTGTGATGCAGCAACGGTATGATCTGTCCATTTAAGTGTGCTTGCATTTCCAGTTAATAAAAAATAAGAACTTGCATAATGGTGATTTAATGTTTAGTATAATTTCTATGTTGTCTTACATTTCAGGCGCAGCATCATTCCAATGTTATTATTGTTCAAGTGTTGAGGAAAATCCAACCAAACTATACTGAAGCACTGCCTAAATTTCCATCCATATTCCGATTTCAAGATTAGGAAACAAATTTTACATGAACATAGCGGAGAAGAGGTTCTGCAACCAGGGCATTTTACTATCAGGGTGGATGATATCCAGGCAAGAATATCTTCAGGGTGTAAATGCATTATCGACATCAACACCAATACGATCAGATTCAAGAGGTTTTGTGAGAAGGGAGATGAGGCAAAGGAGACCATCTTAAATTGTGCAGATCGCTCCTTTTTATACGCTAGGGCCGGGACAATTACCTCAGCCTTAGTGCTGGTTGCTTAGCAATTAGTAAACAATTTTTTACTGAATTGTAGTCTTTATACCAATGGACAACAGTATTTATAGTGCCTGTATACTCTCTGTGTGGTATAAACTAATTATGTTCAGAGGGTGAGGACTTTGATGTACTAAAGAAATTTATATTCGAATGGCCAATAGAAGGTATGGGGTTGAGGGTATTTTTGAATAATAAAAAAAGGAATTAGTTGGTCTATTTAAGGAATTATTTTACTGTGGCATTTTGAGCCATTAATTCCGATTGTTCACAAAGAAAATTGCATAGAAGTTAGGAATATATATATTTAAGAAATCCACTTTACAGGCATCAACCAGTTGCTTCACGGGTATCACCACAATCAATTCTGGTTGACGTTACCTCATCACCATCAGAATTGTTCACACATTATAGAAAAACTACTGCTATGATGACCATAATAAAACACTTTTAATGATCAAGTATAGAATGCCATCTTTAATGATGATTCACATACATGTCCAAACTTCATAAATACCTAAACTCAAATGTAAACAATGACCACTTTTAATTGCAATCGCCATATGTGATGAGGTAACGCGCGTTACGGCGATCACCGTCCCACCCGTGTTTAGACAGAACGTCAATGAGTAGGTGCAGGTAGGACCCCTTTACGCTTTTGAGAACAATTTGTTTAAATATAGGCCTTATTTGGCCTCCCACTAACTATTCAAATGGTGATAAGTGTTTTGTTTGTTTATACAAAATAAACAAGTGGCCACATGTCACCATTGTCTATATATAGGACTACATTGACTGAGGCCGCGTAAAAGGGTATAATAATACCCAATACCATTCATCTAATAGATATTTATATTTTATAATACCCACCTACATGATATGTGACGGTCGCCCAATTTGGCCCGATGAGTGCATTATGACAATTTATGTAAGTGCTTCATATCACATCAGATTTATATCGTACCGTACCTTTGGTGTTTGTAGTTTACAGCCGGTTACATGTAAATGTGGATTGCCCATGATGCTAGCTGTTGTCGAATTAAGCAGGTGCGGGCGAAAGGGTTTGGCAACCATAATTATGTGATGTGTTACAGAAAAATTAGATCTAGTCATAACGTAAGTCGAAAAATTGATATCAAAGTGTTATGCCTATAGCCTATTCATTCACATCGTTAAAAGTGATTATTATTATTCTAAAACGCAAATTGAACAGCAGGGAAATGTAGGCGCCTACCACAAAACAACTGAGAATGCGGGAGAAATTAGACACTAGGCATTGTTTAATACAATGTATAGCCTAGTAGGGCCTATAGGGCACCCAGGAAGACCTGGGACTCCTCACATATGGAAATAATACACCGTGATCCGGTAAATGAGTACTTAAATGTATAAATAACGAAAATAAAACTATTGAAGAAATGCGGGTCATTCTTCGTAATAATTCAGGGTCAGTAGTTGGGCGAGAAATTAATCAACGCAACACACAGAGATGTATGCTTCAAATCAGTACCAGCCTCGGAAGAGACCGATTTCCATCTTTCCTTTATTTTTATACTAGACAGATTAGGACGAAATACACTGGTCCTGCGCTGATTGGCTTTGGTCTCGTTGGTCCAATTAATTGACAGGTTAGATTAGAGATCCAATCAGCCACAGGATAACAATGACAGACACTTATTAAAACGAGGCTCAGAGTGACCACTGCCACTCTGACCAATCTCTTTGGGTGGTGACCAGGTCACGGGGTCATCTCCCCTCCCCTCTCCCTCCCACTCTTTAATCAGTATTCCCTCCCCTCCCTTGACCTGGCGGTCAGCCCCTCCCCTCCTTTCCCACGTGATTGACTTTGAGATAACGGTCAGACCTGGACCTCACCTGTACCTTTGGACTTTGGGATGATAAGAAATCCGCGAGCGTTGTGGCGGTAAGAAAGTGTGGGTAGCCTTCTGGCCGGTAGGGGCGCGACGAATGTCTGGCTGAATGAGACAACTTTAACTTAAAATTAGACAATTTGGGCTTGTCAATTTTACATACGTCCCAATCTCATTTGGTTCGGAGAACTGTGTACAACATAGTTCTCCGAACCACTCTAGGAGCAGACAACACATCGACGCAACCCTCATTTTAGTTTCCGGCCGACAACCCCCGAGCAACCCCGAGTATCACCGAGCGGCGACCCCCTTGGCTGACCGAGTTCTGCCGAACCGGAACCCCCGACCTAGAACCATAAGTGGGCATCACTTTTCTTCCACTCACGAATCCATTGCCATCCCCAGTCAAATTCTACCCTCTTGCTTCATTAGATTTGGGAGTTTTGATGCCCGATATCTAATTCCACATGAGAGACCTTTATTTACGTTGGGGCACCTCGATCCAGTATTTTTATCTACGGGATTTTTAACCTTTGGCCCGCCGGACGAATTCACAGCGGCCATCCCTATGTGGATCGAGGCTCCCTTTCTCCCGTAAGTACATACATGTTTATACAATTGAAAAATGCAAAAATAGGACAATCTAGAGAAGTACAGAGAAAGAAATCACTCCCCTAAATCAAAATAATAGCTAAAGATTTTACAATGCCTTAGCGTAAAATTATTACTGAGGTACGGCGAACCCGCCTCGGATAATTTGTAAACACAGTCTCTTAAGAGTTTTCACTAGGTGGCGTATTACCGCACTGTCTTTTGAGTTTAATGTATTGTTCATCAATATCTCGGCTTTGCTGGTCTATGGGTTCTCCCCGTAGAAACGTCTCAGGCATTTTCACGCAGTCTTTGAATATTGCCTTATACTTTTACTCGTTCTTGGGCTGCCTATCACTACTTAACGTCCGTAAGGTGGCAGCATGTATCTTATACACTTTCTAGGTACCTGTCGCCGTGAACATCCTCAAGGTGGCGACACTGGTACATACTTATACATTTCCTTTGGGAGCCTGGCTCCTCTGGTCTAGAAGACTGACAAGATTCTTTTATATTTTCAGCCCTTCTCTCGACCCAAAAATGGCCCGCTGAGGTGTGCACATCGGTCTAGTGACTACCGACCGTTCCTAGGCTGGTCTCCGTGGTATCACTACTCCATCAACAACGTGACAACCTCCCATTTTTGCTTCACCCTACTTTCAGAGAACGGGTCCTTCATCGTCCTCTCTCAAGTGGTGGCTTATTCCTTCACATAACAGCTAGCTTTCTCACCCTAACTTGAGCAGAAGAGTGCGTCCCACTGCAAGCTAACACCGGGCGTACTTACTAGGTAGGAATTGGTGACTAGACCAATTAATTAAATTCTACGAAAGGGGTGAGGACTTTGTCCACAGTCCAGCACTAGGCCTGCTTTAGAGTAAACTAAACAGCTTTCGTGACAACACCTCCTTTGTAATTATTACCATTAGATTCCAATTAAATTAGCACTACAAAACATTTTAAAATCAGAATCTGCTCACATTTGCACTTAAGACTAACATTATATCGGCTTAATTTTATCTCACACCACATATTCATCTGAGTCGTTGTTTTAACACACTACTCCACGGGGTACTGCAGATCTTTGCTTCACATCCATCGATCGAGGGGGTTTTGGGGGTGTATTCTGTCTAAAGGAGGATAAGGGGTCAGTTTGGAGGGGTTGGGTCTCCGGGTTTTCGAGATCGTCAGTACCGCCAAGGGACTGGGGTTCAGAATCTTGCAGTGGAATCTCTTCAGCGGGTTGCTGTTGGGATGGGTATAAATTAGAAAAGACATTGGGGAAGGAGGGAAGAGGGGCAGAAGGTTTACTGGGTAGTCTATCTAGACTCTGGTTAGGACGTTTACCTAAGAGAGGGAGGCAAGAGCCGTCTCTCTTCCTCTTCACATACACCACCACTCCTATCAATCCAATCACGATTGCTAGGGTGAGCATGAGGGTCGCGAATCCCCATGTGGTGGATGCGGAGAAGGAAAAAGGTTGCACCGTAGGAGGAAGGGGAATATCGGTCAGAGAAATTAGGGGGACGTCGATTCTGCTGTTGAACTGGAGTTGTTGCTTCAGCTCAGGATAGTCTTCGAACTTTCTATAGGTTAAGTTGAGAGAGGGTAGGGACAGGGCTTTGGGGGGTGGAATTCTGATCGTGGAATTATGTTGCTCGATGCTGCGCACCCTCCAATCTTCACTATATAAGACTGTTTACTGTTTACTGTGACCCGTGTGTGTTTGGTAAAAACATTTCTTATAGGTTTCTTACTGATACACCTTAATACAGTCTCGACTGGAAAGTATACTGCAAGGATAACCGATGACAGTTGTTCAAAATCTCTGAATATTTCGTTACTGACATTGCCACGCTTCTTAATCTCTATCTGACACTTTACTGGACCTTTGCCTAAAATTATTTCTGTTTCACATGTTGGTTTTAGGTTCTCCAACGCAGAGGAACATACAGCTGGGCTGTATCCCATGCAGTGGTTAGGAACAAAAGAGGCACCACTAGAGACACTGTCCATCGCTAATTCAGCGATGCCCTTGATGATTTTGAGGTAGGATGGCCCATAAGGGGTAGGAAAATACCTTAGTTTATAGTGTAAATACTTAGTAGCCGAAACTGCAGGGATGACCACCTGATAAACTAATTGCTCGTCTGACTCAGATATGATTTGAACTTGTACACTTCTGTAGTACCAACGAACATCGTCTATTGGTTGGTGTCCCCTCTCACTCAATTGGTGAAGAATTTCATTTAAATGTACTTCAGGTAATATTTCATCAGTCAAGTACCCGTGCTCTAGGTGTGTTCTCTGGCGATGGAATAAATCAATTTGCCTATAATATACCAGCATAATGCGGTCAACTTGGCTTAGGGCCTGATCAACCTCTCTTCTCATATGCATACGATGAATATCTCTAGAAAAACCATTTAAATGATGAACAATTTCAGATACCTGGTCAGTCAGATTTTGGCTTATCTCTTGCAGGTTTTGGATGTCGACTCGATTCTCTCGTAGGAACAGACGGGTCTGGTTTACCACAGAAACCATCTCTGACTGGAAGTGAGACATCACACTGAGGCCTGCCTGCGATGCCTCCACTGCCGCTCGGAGCTCGTCGATCTGGTCTGTGGTAGCTGTACCGAAGAGAGATCGGCTGATCATTCCTACCACTCCTAGCAGAGCTCGCTTCGTGCGAACTGGTGGAGTGGGTAGATGATCCTTGATGAATTGAACATGAAGCCGCCATGTTCTGAGGTCGGTGATTCCTACCACTTGCTGCTCGTGTAGTCCTTCCATCTTAGCTTCAAGGATGTGGAGCCACGACTCCATAGGCGGAGGAGCAGGGGGCTGGAGGAACATTAATGCAGTCCATGTTGCTGTGAGGGCCCTTACCTCCCCAGCCGAGTATACCAGCACACCTTCTTCCTCGAAGATGTCTGCTTGGCTGCAAATGAGGTAACAGGTGAGCAACAGTAACCCCTTAGTCACTGTCCCCACCGCCATCTTGTGCATCTGGTGCTGAGGTTGCCTGCGTGTCCGGTACTTGGTCAGTAGAAGCTGATGTTCTTTTTGCTCTCTTTCCAGGTTTAGGCTCGCTCTCCTTCAGTGGACTAGGCTCTCTAGGGCTAGCAGGCACTCTCCGCTTGGCATGGAAACGCCTATGTAAATGACGCTGAGGATTGTCTGGTGGGAGCACAATCCGCGGAGCTGCTATCAAGGCCCTTGTCTGAGACCTGGTGCGTATCTGAGGAGGTGGTAGAGGAGTACTTGGAGTCCTAGGTGTTGCTCTTCCAGTTGGGTTAACTGGAGTCTCTTCTATGTTTGCAGGAGTCCTGTACTTCATCTGAGGTGGTGTGAACGGTGCTGGAGCCGGTGGTGGAATGACCAAGGCTTGGTTCTGGTCAGCATTATAAGGAGGACGACGGGGCGGATCCGGAACATCTGGTTGGTCCACGTCACTACCCATATCTTCGTCGGCTGAATAGAATTCTTCCTCGACTTCCGGTACCATTTCCACGTCCGCAGCGCCACCTACAGCTGGATCTTCCGCCTGGAGATAGACTTGATTCACAGGTGGAAGCAAAGGTTCATGTATTAAAGCATTGGGGTCAACATTTAGATTTTGCCCAGGAGGTTCAGGGGGGAGTGGCCTCGCTGCCCGAGCCCGTATTCTCGCCCGATTGCGCCTGCCTTGGCCTGCCCTGTTTTGCCTATTCCTAACTGTATCCCAAGCAATATCCCCAGATACCAATTTTATTCTCTCCCGATTTATTAGTTTTCTCTGACCTTGTGGGTCTCTTGCGATCACTACAGCTCCCCTTACACCTAGGACTGTATACCCATGATCCCATCTAGGATCTAGGGGCGCTCTGGCGCCTGCTAATACAACTACTGAGTCACCTACACGTAAGTCACCAGCATTTGCCCGAGCTCTAAGCCTCTCATAATTATACTTACGGCTGGCTTCAGTATTTTCTGCAGCCACCCGGAAAGCATCTGTGAGGGCTTGTAATCGTTCACTTAACACTTGGGGTTCTGTACCATCCGGCCCAGGGAAGATCTTAACAAAGGGGACCGGGGGTTGACGACCAAAGGTGAGAAAATAGGGAGTGAAATTCGTGACTGAAGAGGTGGAGACTCTATGGGCCCAAAGTGTGGGTCCGAGTTGATTCTCCCACTCTGCTGGTCGCGCATTGATGAATTTTTTTAGGATATTCTTAAAGCTTTTGTTAAACCTCTCCGTCTTACCGTTAGTTTGGGGGTGCCAGCCAGAAGTATGTCTGACTTGCGTCCCAATGGATCTTAAATAACCTTCGACTTGTTGATTCATGAATTCTAGACCCCTGTCAGTAATGATTACCTCTGGGGGCCCGTACCGGGGTACATATTCATTTGCCAGATAGTCAGCTATATTTTTCCCAGTTTTTCTATCAATAGGTTTAACTTCCGCCCATCCACTACAATGATCAATTACAACTATAATATAACGATTCCCATTGTCTGAAACAGGAAAAGGACCACATAAATCCATTCCCACTATCTGACCTGGGTACCTTGCTATAGGCATAGCTGTGGGAGCAACCTTATCTTGACCTGCACGATTTACTGCACACTTATCACAATTACTCAACACACGGAGGGTATCTTTCCTCATAGTAGGCCACTTGTAGGCCTCTAATATCCTATCAAGGGTTTTTCTCATTCCCTGATGGCCCACTTCAGTGTGTGCTCTTCTTATCACTCTGTAACGAGCTGATTGCGGCAACACCAATCTAGGATAAGCTGGTTTATTGGGTGGGGACATGATTGTAAACAATAATCCGTTGATTAGTGTGTAATCGTCCACCTCCTCTAGGCCCAACTGATACTCAGCCATCTGTTGCTGCTCTGTTCTGACTTGTTCTCGCTCAAGCTGATCAAACTCCCAGGGGATTTCCTCTGTTTCCTCGAGGGCACCTACTTCAAAATTACTGAGAGCGTTCCCCTCCCCCTGGTCATAAGTTTCATGAGTCTTTATGCGAGATAACATATCAGCCCGTACATTGTTCTTACCTTGTCTATATTCGATGGGGGCACCGTATTCTGCTATTAAAACAGCCCAACGCTGAATTTTTGTATTTTTAACCTCACCAAGAAAGAGCGATTTGAGGGGTTTATGGTCAGTATAGATGGTAAAATCACTGCCATATAGATATGGTCTAAGTTTAGTTAGAGCATAAATAATGGCAAAAGCCTCCTTTTCTATAGTCGCCCATTTGAGTTGGGGACCTGAGAGTTGTTTTGAAATATACTGAACTGGTCTTTCCACTCCATTCTCGTCAGACTGGACGAGTATGGATCCCACTGCGTACTGACAGGCATCTGTATAGAGCTTATAAGCTTTTCCAGGTTGTGGATGAGCCATGATTTGGTCTGAAGTAAGAACGTCTTTTAATGTTTCGAACGCTTCTTGTTGTTCAGGACCCCATTTAAATCTAGCATGTTTCTTTGTTAACGCCACCAAAGGTGTTACAATTCTTGCATAGTCAGGAATACACTGACGATAATATCCACAACAACCTAGAAAAGATCTAATGGCGGACACACTGTCAGGCGGGAGCATTTCTCGAATGGCTTTGACTTTGTCCGGATGGGAATTTATCCCTTGTTTAGACACCTGAAAGCCCAGAAGATCAACCTTGTCTTGAAAGAATTTACATTTACTCTTTTTGATGGTAATACCATGTTCGGATAAAGTGTCAAAAATGATTTTGAGATGTTTTTCGTGCTCCTCCCGTGTTTTAGAATAAATCACCAGGTCATCGATGAATATACCAAGAAATTTCCCAATATATTCGGCGAATATCCGGTTCATTGCCCTTTGAAACACAGCCGGGGCATTAGTTAATCCGAAAGGCATTCTACGCCATTGAAATAAACCTCTATGGCAGACAAAGGCCGTTTTCTCTATGCTTTCAGGGTGCATTTGGACTTGCCAATACCCAGATTTGAGATCTAGAGTGGAAAAGATCGCTGCTCCTGTTAGACTATCAAAGATATCTTGTATATTTGGTAGGGGGTGGGCATCTTTCTTGGTGACAGAATTTAATTTTCTAAAATCTGAACAGAACCTGGTTTCCCCATCTTTCTTAGGTACTAAAGTTATGGGACTAGCCCATGGTGACGAGCTTGGTTCAATCACACCTAACTCAAGCATTTCGTCAATCTCCTTATCTACTATCAGCTTTTTGTTTAAGGGAAGGCGATAAGGTCTCTGATTAATAGGGCGGGCATTCCCCGTGTCAATCTCCATGTATACATCTCTTACTATGCCTAATTTACCATTTTTGCCAAAAACTTCTGGGTATCTTTCTTCCCAGATTTCTTCCTCTGTTTTGAGGGAAGCAAATTCAGAATCTATTTCTTCTTCTACCGTTTGACTTTTATATTCTCTACCTCCTAGACGTATGATTCTTTTTCTGTGCCAGATTACTGAATCCAAAATGTCCAGAGCATCGTCCCCTAGTAGGAGATCGTGTTGGAGGTTTTTAACAACGTATACAGGAAGATGACTACCCCCAGCCTTAATTATCGCCCTGCCTTCTGACTGCAAAGCGTGACCACTCAGTGACCGTAATTGTTCACCTTGTTCCAAAATTAACGGTCGGTGGTTTACCTTATTGAAATGTTTCCACAAATCATACTTAACTAAACTTCTAGTGGCGCCGGTGTCGATAAGTGCTTGTGCTTTCCTTCCCGCCACAGGAAGGGCCACACGAAACCGCTTATCCGGCGAATTTATTCCCCCGAAGGGAGAACAAAGGGGTTTGTGGGAACTCTGGGAGTCAATGCTTGTATAGCCGCTATAACGGGTTGCATTTTGTTATCCATTACTTCTTCCATGTCTGGCCGTACAGCCGCTCTCATTTGTGCGAATCGAGTAGGGCATTCTCTAGCAAAATGTCCCTCTAATCCACATTCATAGCAAGTATTCTTACCTCTAAACCTTTTTCCCCCCTTCTGTGCCCCTCCCTTCCTTTTCTGACCCTGTTGTGACTCTACCTGATTAGAATTGGCAACCGGGGCAGGGTTTGGAGCGCTATAAGGCGGAAATGCAGGCAAATAGGATGGTTGCACAAAGGGAAACTGAGTCTGGTTCTGAACTGGTGGTGCATGAACTGTTACCGATGAAGGTTGAGATCTTTCCCTCCCTAAGAGTTCTACCATATTTCTTAATGTTTTTAATTCGTCCATCACAGCTTTTGTTTCAATATTGGTCTCCCCAGTAGGGGTCGGTGGAGTCAGAGTTTGGGTTGGCGTCCGAAGTTTTGGGAGTAAGGCGCCTATTTCCATAGGTTCCTCTCTCCTTTCACCTCTAGCTGGAGCATCGGCTAACGTATGGGTATACGCTGCCGTTGTCGCCAGGTCAATTGCTTCCCCCAAAGTCTCTGGTCTTGTTGAGAATACCTCGCACCGTACCTGTCTATCGGTGAGCCCACGTATAAAATCTCGAGCTAATTGTGACTGAATTACAGGCAAGGCCAAAATGCCTGGTTCATAAGCCCTCATAGCTGTTTCCAGGTATTTACGGCCATAAATTCGTATGTCTTCGTATGGGAGTTGATGGATCCCCTTCAACTTCTCTCTAAGTTGAGTGGTCTCCTCTTCTCCCATAAACAAGCGAATTATTTCCTGTTTTACACCCTCCCATGTGCGTTCATCTCCCCGTGCTTCTACATAAGATTCGATGGAACGTGCTAATGATCCCTGCGCTAACAATATAACTGCTTCTATGGCTATGTTATCATGTGCCCCTACTGTGATTCTAACTCTGTCCAACCCCTCCAACCACTCTCTGAGTGATTCTTTGTTGGTCCCATCGTTAGGACCCAGCAAGGTTGCATGTCTCTCCATACGCCTTCTAACTACTTCTATTGACGCATAGTGTGCTTTACGATCAGCATCATTGAGTGCATTTACCTCTTCGGCGGTGATATCCCAGTTAATGGGTGTTGTCAACGCCATTTTGGAGGTACTTGAATTAGCTGATTATGTGTAAAGATGAATTACTATTACCTGCTTGATTTGGAATATTCTATTTCTATATAGAGAATTTGGAATATTAATTTTTGCCTAGATCCAACGTAACAATTTTTGTGCAGGTATTTCCAAAAACAAAAATTTTGATCTCTTTAGTCCCTATTCTTACTCATTACATTTTATCCCAATGGTAAGACATAGTTTCTAGCTGTTCACTGCTGAACTGAATCACACTTTCAGAGGTGCCTACGCAGTCGTTCCAATCCTCAGGTTCTGCGATCGGTGGATAACCATCATTGAATATCTCCTCTAGGAAAATATCCTCAGCTTCGAGGTATTGTGGGAACTCTTCCACATACTCAATTCTTTCCGCCGGTGGCATGTCTAAAATACTATCTCTACAGGATAAAGTAAGATAATACTTGTGTGATCAGCTAATGCACCTTCCAATAAAAGCCCAGCTCAGAGTCCCAAACATACAACACCCATAAATACAATGGCAGTTTTGAAAAAGGCACACTCACCTGACTCCTTTTGCTTGCTTCTAAGGTCGGATACCGATCTGACCAACTAACTAGCCCCTAATCATGGTCGCCAATGAAGAAATGCGGGTCATTCTTCGTAATAATTCAGGGTCAGTAGTTGGGCGAGAAATTAATCAACGCAACACACAGAGATGTATGCTTCAAATCAGTACCAGCCTCGGAAGAGACCGATTTCCATCTTTCCTTTATTTTTATACTAGACAGATTAGGACGAAATACACTGGTCCTGCGCTGATTGGCTTTGGTCTCGTTGGTCCAATTAATTGACAGGTTAGATTAGAGATCCAATCAGCCACAGGATAACAATGACAGACACTTATTAAAACGAGGCTCAGAGTGACCACTGCCACTCTGACCAATCTCTTTGGGTGGTGACCAGGTCACGGGGTCATCTCCCCTCCCCTCTCCCTCCCACTCTTTAATCAGTATTCCCTCCCCTCCCTTGACCTGGCGGTCAGCCCCTCCCCTCCTTTCCCACGTGATTGACTTTGAGATAACGGTCAGACCTGGACCTCACCTGTACCTTTGGACTTTGGGATGATAAGAAATCCGCGAGCGTTGTGGCGGTAAGAAAGTGTGGGTAGCCTTCTGGCCGGTAGGGGCGCGACGAATGTCTGGCTGAATGAGACAACTTTAACTTAAAATTAGACAATTTGGGCTTGTCAATTTTACACTATATTCTACATGTATTCAATAGAACTCTCATGTTTGGGGTATCTCTATTGTATATTTTTTATTTCCAGTTCACATTGTAGGCCTTCAATTAAAGTAGTATTAGGCCTAGTAATAATGGAATAAGTACATCATGCGCTTTAAGTTCATGTAAGTTGTATGAATATATGTATGGATCCATATGATAGGTATGCATACAGTTAACTTAAAGCGCATGTTCCAAATTCCAAGACAGTGTATTAATATATCCATGCCTTTGTAAGGTCATCCTATGGAGTATCTAGCTATAATTTAGTAATTGTCCATCCGGAAATATTGCTAATAAAAATAACTTTTTTTTATTCAAAAATGAAAATATCAAACATGAAATAGAGAAATACTTTTTTAGATTTCCTAAATGTTAACATCGTTGGAATCCACTTAATCTGATCTTTTCCAATATTATGGTATCTCAAAATCCATTAATTTTGTTTTCGACTTTATCCATTGTTCTGTGACCCATCACATATGGCCGCACTAGCATCTATAATAACTTCTGTACATGCAAATATATAAGCTTAGGATTGTGCCTTGGAACAATAAAAAAAATTGCTTAACTTTACGAATCCAGTCTGTATTGAACTGAAGCCTACCGCAGTCTAGGCAACAAAAAAACAGGTGTTTCCGATTCCAGCCCCACCTCTATAGAAAAACCTATACCCCACCTAAACAAATTGACCATGTCTAAACGGGTTTTCCGAACCAGGAACTGTTAAAAGGCACATTTCTCTCGTTTAAAACAACTATCGTTATTGCTACGAAATAGACATTTTTTTCAGTTCCTGTGAGGTGGGTTTGTTATGTTGTTGTTTTTAAAATAAAATGTGTCCAACCTACCTAGTTTTCAGCTAGATAAATTGGAAAGACACATTCTTTTTTTCTGGCCTTACCAGTAGAAGATAGTCATGGATAGAATAGAGATCGACTAAAATGTTAACTTGGACACACCCTCCGACCCTAGTAGTATACGGAATCATTACTTTAACAATGGCACTGTTTCGCTTCAAAGGCTTGGTCTCTGAACACGAATAAATCCACTCGCTAAACAATATAATAATTACAGGCTTGTGTAGGCATGTAACAGACGAATCCCTGACATATAATTAATCATTCCCATGTAGCTACTGATATCACCATGTAGTAAAACAAAAATTGGCCAAATGTTGGGTCAAATCATGACGACGTCGCTCCAATTTTTCGCGTCCTAATGCCTTGGCTAATGGTTGGAATCTTGAGAAACAGAAGAAAAGGACAACCAGAAAAGAGGAAACTGCAAGGGGAATGGAACATCTTTCTCTCTATATATCTCCAATGATGCTATTTATATAAGAAACTGTAATTGACAATGTCACCCATGAACACTTTAATATTTTTTTCGGAATGTTATTAGATATTTAACAACAAATTAAATGAATCCTGCAAATTCATCAATGCATCTTTTTCTCTGTGTTATTATCGTTTTCAGACCTGACTACAGGATTCGCCACCAGGCTTTTTGTTTTAAATTGTTGATACTAAACTATTACCGATAGGGGATTTAAAGATTAGGTACTATTCTAACTTTGGGATAAAACATGTTGGTGTCATGAGAGGGTAACGATCTGAACATTCTTTTTTAGCAGCAAGGCCATGCGAGAAGGTCGTTTCTTTTAATCAAATCATGATTCATTTTTTATATTGATCCTATTTTTCCAGCGTTAGATTTCGCCACAACGTAATTACCTTCTCTTATGTCTGTATATAACTTAAGCGCTTGCGTTGCGATTGATTTACGACATAGTTGTAATAAATGATACCACACACTTTTCCTGGAGAAACTCTACTTTATAGAATAAAAAAGATGACAAGACACACTGCATAGTTGAAAAACAACAGCAATCCATTTATTTGTTGGTATAAAATAGACATCATTATGAATAAATTTACATATGGAATATAGTTCAATATAAATTAATTGGACTGTAAAGGTTTCCATGAGTGTATACATATATATCCGATAATAAGCAGTCAGTGTGGAAAAGATATACATTGCAAGTGTTGACAACAAATCTGAGTTTTGTGATGATGTGGGATATAGACGTATAAAACCATGAAAATGTACTATGTCTTTTGGAGTGCTGGTAAGATGATTCACAAACAATTGAATGAACAAAATTTTTTTTTTTTTTTTTTTTTAGGTGGGACAAACACTCCCAGAGCAGACAGAAATAGACCAGTGACCAAAACTTGGATCTCAGACTGGACAAAGGATTTCAACATTTGGCGGGAATCTGGACACATAAATACTGGTCCGAACCCACCAACAGGCATTCAACGGTCGTACAGGTTAAGGTGAATACTGCCACGTCTACCTACTAAAATTTAATGATGGGTATATATGACGACGGCCTGGCCATTGCTTTCTGACAGTTGTGGATCATATCGACACATCAAACTCTGTACGAGGTTTCCTGATAGTCCCGCATTACCAATAGAGCGGCCAATGATTGGCCGCTCTATAATTGGTAACGCTACTTGCCGATAGTGGAGGCCACCTATAAGTCATATACCTATAATTGCTAAAATCTTAAGATAATAAAAATGATGGAAATCCGGACAATTTTAAAGGTCAAATTTCAGAGATGAATTTCATAGGCAAAATTAAAATTGTTGTTTAAAACTAGAAGGTTTGGTGACAAAAATCATTCGTAGGAAAACTCTTGAAATTTCTTTGATGGAATAAATTATTTTAATCCCTAAAATGCTCTATAAAACAATAGGCATACCTTGCATATATTCCATGATGGTTGCGCAATATGTAAGGCAATTGTGTGCTGCTGATGCATGTTGCGGCTGAGGAGAGAGCTGTTAGGAAGGGGCAGTGATGGTCGAATTGGTCGACACACTTATCGTGTTACTGTGCAATGCTTTGACCTTGGAGGATTGTTGGAATGAAATCAATCTGTGGTGAATCCTATGCAGTTATTAATGGTACTAATGAAAGGCATTTTGGTATTAATCCCAATTTGGAGTGATAATATGATATATAGGCCTATCCTTCTGTATGGTAAGTACACAACTTCGATGAAAAACAACTAATTAGAACAATTCTGGGAATCTTAGTTAATTAAAGTTAATTATAGATAGGTGAAATATATTTGGTGTCGATTTTGAAACATTGAAACAAGCAAACAATGTGAGGAAATACGGAACGCAAAACACACAAAAATACTTTCAACAATAAAGAGTAAAGACTTCTAAATACAATGCATACAAACAAACAACACCAATTTATAAATATCTGGTTCCATGCCTCATAATAATACTTACACTTATTAAGATCTGAATATGTGAATTTGACAAATTTAGTATTCGATATTTTCTTCGTCGATTTCATTCAGTTGTGGAACAGGCTGAACGTAAACACAGTTCTAGGACTCAAATATCATTGATAAATGGGATTCGTATAGTACACCTAGTTCGGCATAGGGGGCAACACCAGGGGTAGTATTATATCAAATTGCTTATATGGAAGCGATGCGGGATATTCAACGGATTGATTGAACTAATAGTGAAAAACTAACTGTGAAAGTGGATACAAAGTGAAATAGGGCAGAATAGTAAGATCTGCACATTGCAGGTCTTCCCTTTCTATCATATCAACGAGGGTAAATTTCATTGAAAACTCGTTGATTATAACAAGAATGTCCTAGATTGAAAATACTAACACTTTCAAAATGTTCAGACAATAACTTAGGGTTTCCTATTTTTGTATATCGGAATTAAAATAATATCATATTATTTCAATATTATCTATTTCAAAACTAATATTGTATAAAATGTCATGTTTCTGCTCATTAAAAGTCATGTCAAAACAGGACATAATTGCTGCTCTTTTATTTCTAGATGGAGCACGCCTCAGTTGTGGCCACCAAAGGTGCCGCAGGTACCAATCAAAGCCCGCAGGTGTCGCCCCAGTCTCTTTATTTCAGAGAAAGGATACTTGCTCAAAACAGCACCCAAACACCTTTTTACTGTGAACTCATATATTTGCTCATTTCCATTGCCACAGAATGCCCTGTCAACATCTCTAGATCAATGTTTTCACCACAATACCACATTCATAGCATGAATAAAGTAGTAATGGACGTTTTTCCTTCCTCTGCCATGCCAGTTATGCCATGTTTGTAAAAGCTTTTTAGGCCATGCACTCCCGACCACGGGGCTCAATCGGTATGACACTGGCCTACAGAGTGGAGGGTTGCACGCTCAAGCCTTGGCTTTATTTTTTATCTCTAGGTCGCATAGATGCTATGCCATTCTAAGCGAAAGGGATGGTGAGTGGTTGGCATGGTTGGTGGTGATGGGAAAGGCAGAAGAAACAACATAATTATCCATATAATATCTTACATATAATTACCCATCGACAGTCAGGGCTATCAATACCACTAAAGGAAAAAATATGCCTCCACGCCCGTGCTAGCATGGCCACTCTTCCTGGATCTAGGCTATACCAATGCCTAGACACTAGTCCAACTATATACCCTACCTCGGAGATATTCCATACATATCACATGGTGGAAAACCTTAAAGTTAAAAGCCTTGAAAAATCGGACCTTTACGAAGGGCTGATGCAATGCCCAAAGTCTGATCGCCTTGAAGTGACTGGACTGGTGTGCTGAGGAAATAACTGGGCCCACCTCGAAAAAGTAAATGTTTGTTGTAAATTTATAGTTTCTTTTGTTATATAGATAACCTAGATCATATGAAAGACTGTTTACCTCAGATCAGAAACTGCTTTAACATTTAATATCTTATTTAAAAGAATGTCCCTCAACACCTCGTATAAAGTATTATATTGAGAAAATGAAACTGTATAATGTACATTAGTTGCAGGCAATCAGAAGGATTTATATCAGAAACTAACGAGTTTTAAAAACACAACTAAAATAGTTCATTTGAAATTTCTCTTTTATTGTTGACATGCAAGTCTTAAAGTGTAGTTCAACTGCCTTCAATACAATATAGCCAGATGGCACAACAATACACCTGTTTGTGTCTTGAACATTCCGAATCGAAATGATAAGCATTGACAACAGGGTTGACAGGAATGCTAAGAATGTGAAGAATATCTAAGAAAAGGTCTATAGGTCTAGGGCTAAGTCTTGCATTCAATTTTCCAAGATGAGAACATATTTTGACTAATTTCCCACCAGATGGCAACAGACACCAATTGGAAAACTTGCATCACTTTGGCTATATAAACCCATTATTGTATTATCATTTACAGACACAGTAATCACTAAGATATCTTTCTGAAGCCGTTAAGCAACCAACCATTCTGGCATAAGCTGTAGTCCGAAATATAGAGAAATGGGATCCAACAATAAATTCCTTTTTTATTGTGTCGTACTGCATATTAACTTCATAAATTGCGCCACGAAGATCGGATTTAAATGTCACTTCATATTTCATGAACTTGGTCTTTTCCTTGGCAACCTTAGCCCTCATAATTTCTTTTACTTTGTGCACACCACATTTGTTTCTTATATTAATTGTATAAGAATTAACCCTATCCACTGCAGCTTGAGCTGCCTTTGCAGTCATTGGATCTGTTTTACTCAAAGAATCCCATTTGAGACATGAACAGTAAAATACAGGAATGAAGGCATCATTACATGATCGATTCCATGGGACTTCTGTGAATAAACTTATGCCACGTTTACTTGTGCTTTTAAAACCATCCAAATCAAGTAAGTGAAATATTGTTTCCCTGATATCATAAGTGGTAGTCAATTTCTTGGCATTTCCTACCAAATTAGCATGATGTTTGGGGTATTTTTCCTTGAACCAAGGAGGCATAACAAATGCTGCATAAGGATGGTATTCTTCCATTTTGCCTTGAGGCGTGTTGCGTAGTTGCTCATATCTGGCACCATGATCAGATGCAAAAATGAGCATAGTGTTATCTAGGATTCCCTTCTGTTTCATATCCTTCAACCAGTTGACTATAACATTGTCTTCATAGGCAAGATCTAGCAATTTATCATGGGCCAAATTGGAGTTGTGGTGATAGGTGAATATAGGTCTTGGGCTGTATGTTTCATATGCATCAGTAAAATATTGAAGAGTAACATTAAGTGTTGATCTTGCTCCTATACAATTCTTTCCAGCAAGAAGATAAAAAGGACGCACATAATTTTCCATAGGGGGCTTTTTAAAACCTTTCCTAGTGTGGATCCAAACGCCTGGTTCATCTTCAGCATAGATAGGTACATATCCCATCGATCTAAGTTGTTTCCATATAAATGGATGTCCATCAACATTGCCACACTGCGGAAATCCCAGTCTTGTACAGTTTAATTCATCCCCAACTGCATCATTGTTATGTCCTGTTAGTAATGGTATGACAGCTCCTGCCGTACCCTTGGCCACTATATTTTGCTTTTCTATTTCTATGCCTCCCAGTTCTTCTACCATGTACTTATGTGTCTTTGGTATGAGTCTGTGCCACTGAGGTCTCGACATAGAATCAAAATAGATAAGCATGATATTCAAGAAATCCTTCCTCCTTACCTTCATGGGAATGTCAGAGAAATTATATTTGGCAGCAGTTGCATGGAAAACACTATATGTCTTTGTATTATTTTTACATGTTACTTTCATATATGAATCCTCAGCAAGGGATCCATTTATTAAATCCTTTGCTTCACTAAGAACTGATTTCAGGTCTGTCTTAAAACGCACATATTGCACCTTACAGGATGCATGTCGTAGATCAGGTCTGTCTTTGATGTAGATACGTCCATGTTTTGTGTATGTCCAGTCTGGTGAAGTTGAACACTTGCGATTAATTGGCAACTGTTTTAGTTTATTCTTAAGGAAATTAAAATGCTTTTCCCATACTTCAAGCGGTGGTGGTACACAACTTGGCTCCCTTTCTTTTTTCACAGCCATATTAGAACTTTGACTAAAGAATTTCCCAACAGATGATATAAAGTCATTATTCTTGGAATCATTTACATGTGAGGTACTATTATTACGATCGTGTTTGTTCACGGACATCACACTATCATTTGTTACATGGGAATTGTCCGAGAAAGTATCGCTCATATGATGGAATGTAAAAGTGATTTTTGCAGGACTGAAGAATAGATATCCTGTGCAGAGAGCTACAGTGGCAAAACATGTAACTAAATAGAATAGTTGTCTTGAGTTTAGTGATGAATTACAACCCATTTTCAGTGAAGATGGATAATATGAAGAGCAAATTCTTGATGGTCCGACTAAATTTTCTACATGAGATATGATGCGACAATGTCTGTATGGCAACTTTCGGTGACTTCTATTTATCGGGATGCATGCATTTCTTGAGTTTAAGAGATGAACGATATAGTTGTCTTCGTTGAACAGTTATTCAAATATGTAATCCTGCAAAGAAAACATAAAATAGAATATCACTGACAGGAAAAAAGCTAGCATAATTATGGTTAGTAAGCTACTATGGGTTCATTAAAATGGGTGTATATATTACCGAGTTTCAAAAACGCATGCTTCATTGGATTGTGTTTAGTAGTGGTTGTACCATTAGAATGGCCATGCACCGTTCAGCCATTTACCATGATTTATGCAAATCGAACACTAAAGGTGCGATTCCACTGGATCGCTCTTTTGGTCAGTCAGACTAATGAGGTCCTGCACCAGATCATTGGCCACCCTCACTGGAAAGGATCACCGCCATGCTGGATACACGCAAAGAATACCAACAGGTCGTTCAGGACCTATTGTTACCCTTTTGTTTAAAGGAATATGTTAATGTTTCCAATGCACACACGTTTAGATCTAGGCCCAACGGCGGCAGGACACTTGGAGCGCCTTTACACACTATATCATAACTATTTATCGTACTCCTTATTAAACACACATTTAATTGATATATAGAATGTTCCTGACAATTTAACCTTTAACCAAATTAACCTGTATTATCCTCTCGGAGCAGAGCTTGAGCAGATTACAACTAAGAAAAGGAAAGCCTATTATCATTCTAGTCTTGTTGTCTTGGCCTAGTATTACTGTTTCAATTGCCTGTAATTGTCTTGGCCTAGTATTACGCTTTCAATTGCCTAGTCATACTTGCACCTGTATAGGGCTATATATGGGACAGATTTTCAGAAAATGTACAATTGGCAGCTGTACACATTTAGTAAGTTCTGCTAAATTAGGCTACAATTTGGTCAATACTAGGTAAATTCGAGTATATTCGACATTGCATTGATTCTAGCAGTCTGTTTGGTTAGGTTGAACTGTATTTTGAACTTTATTTTCATCTGAAATTTGGGTTATTTGAGAAGATTGGTGATGTTAAATTGTACATTTTCTGAAAATCTGACCCATATAGATTGCACCTGTATAGGGTTATATATAGACTAGGGTTGTGTGGTCCCCACCTCACCAAAAGACTTCTCTGCAACATTGTGGGCTTGAGTACACACACTTCGATTATTTGTTATCATACTTGTTATTGGTATTTGTTTGGAATTAATACACATATTTCACATCCCATTAACCAAATACTTCTTATGTTAAACAGTATTCACTCACCTTAGCCACCTCATATAGTTATATATAGACCGTTCAACCAAGCATCCATGGGGACTCAGCTAGCTTCTGCTGTTACTCTTAATGTAAAGGCTAGTATACCGCTCTTGCCACTGTAGGCTTACTAGTAGGCCTAATACCCAGTTTTCTTTAGTCAGATCTGCTGGCTGTTATATATATATATAGACTTCTGATTCCTAGTTCACTCGAAGTGGTCAATCCTAACACAAGACTCGGAATAAGCTGGAAAAGGCAGAGACACAATATGATAGCAGGAACTTTACAGCAAAGACTCATTTATTATTGAAAGATATAATTATCTCGTATGTATGGTCCAAATGATCTCGAATTTAGAATTAGACTCATTTATTATTGAAAGATACGGTCCAAATGATTTCGAATTTCGAATTAATAATTTACCTGTACTTGCTTCGGCAGTACATATACTAAAATTGGAACGATACAGAGAAGATTAGCATGGCCCCTGTGCAAGGATGACACGCAAATTCGTGAAGCGTTCCATATTAAAAAAAAAAAATTTACCTTGATTTGATTTTTCGCAAATGTCATAAGCCAAATCCTTTCAGTTACGAGTGTAAGGAAACCGGCAACTACAAGTTTTATCGATGCCTCTTTTTTCCTTTGTGTATACCTATGTCTTTCTAATGAATAAAGATCCGATGTTGGACAAAAAAAGACTCATTTATTGTACACTATGATAATAGCACCGCCCTCCTATACAGCTCTATAAACCCATGCAGGCCCTGGGGAAATCATTAAAAAACAATTAAATTATGAGACATGTCGGGGTACGTGTTACAAATACCCATAATATGGACTTAGGGGAATGGGCAACCACAATCATTGTAGGAGAGCCCACAGAGAAGTATACCTCAAAGGAAAAGGGATTATACCAATTAAAAATTAGAAACACACGCCAAGCTGAGGCCCCAATACTGGGATACTTCTACCCGAAAAATAGTAGAGATGAGAAATCAGTAGCTAATACAGTAAGGGTAAATTGGAATAAAATACCTGCCAACCTAAGAATTATAGGAGAAGAATCTACATTTAGAAGAGCCCTGAAGCACTCATTAAGGAGGTGACACTATGAGCTGATATTGTTAGGAGACTGGAAATACCATTGTTAACCATGTTGCCCACTATGTATGTATATGTATTTGTATATGTTTATGTATATGCCCAATAATATGTATCGCCTATATTGTATTGTATGGATTAGGCTACTCATAATATATTGCTCATAATGTATAATTATATAAAAAGTTAATATAACAGATATGCGTATCATATTGACAAATGTTTGATAGTGTAAGACGGGAAACAGATAACCCTTCCTCGGTATGTATACCACATGTAAATAAGACTTACTACCTCTATTACCTAGAATGTATGCCTATGTTACACTATGCTACACTTATGCTGGATTAGGCTCTAATAAGTACACAGGTCGGCTCATATGTAAAAACGTTGTAAAAACTGTCGTTTACTGCGATGTTTTGCAGATGATAACTTTATGTTCGATTGACTAGTTCCTGATACTCTCACTGTATATAACGAATCGAAAGTAATGACCATCTCACCACCCGATATAATAGTCGATACAACCTTAGACTGTGGATCTATCACCTCATATATCACATAATTCATACCATCTCATTATCCGCATTATTCAATATATTAAATCTCACCATTGTTATATTAAAATACGGTAATCAACATTTTTCTAATCTCCGGAATACCTCGATGTAGACTGACAACAGGGCACTACGAAAACCACCTCTGGGGCGAGAGTGCTTTGTTGTAAGTAAGGAGCCTGAATAAAATCATGTAAAAAAAAAAACACTGGTTTTGTTTATCGCAGCAGAACTTGTGAAACTGTAAATGTTCAGTTGCTGGTAGGGCGATCTATACTAGCTTGATCAAAATCGGGTTTTAACCGGTTCGCTGTCCACGCGAAAATGAATGTCAATACATTTAGTTACAAACACATAAATTGCTAGGAATATAAAGAAGGGAACTGGCATTATCATTAAAAGTTACACACATGTTCCTATAGGTAATTTCACAAAATGAATGTACGTAAGCAATAGAACGTATACACAATATTCACACAGCATAACGTACGTCTGGCAAAGGATTAAACCGGCACGATAAAAGCAAGCACATTTAGAATCAGTGCTTACATATGTTCCTCAATATTAATCCTATATAATATATCACTGTCTCTGACATCCCGGGGTTGCGATGTGATGACGTTCCATGCACCCTCAGAGATAGTACATCTGGATAGGTGTACTATCATAGTAAGCATACGTTGATTTCTCCCTCTGGAATGTATCCACACATACTACGCCCATGACAAAGAAACCTATATGCAACTAGTCTATACATGATTCCATTAGTCACTGTAGACTACACAATGAGTCCCTCAAACTAAAGGTCTGACCGGAGGAAACGCGTCTAAGATTCTAAGATTCTGGACAGGTACAGACATGTTCTCTAATACAGGTTTGGTATAAGAATGACTGAATATGGTTGGCTACTAAACCATTCGCAATTGATCCTGCATGTCGTACGTTGGTTACATATACGCACACATTCATTACATATTCAGTGGAACCTAAGCAATACGGTGTATAATAAGAACAATAATGTATTGAGGGTTAAACCATTATCACAATCTCATCTCATCAGCCGTCACTGCCGTGAATATATGGCTCCCATCGGTTGTCTTCTATGAGGCGCCAAGTGTTACGCACATTGTCTTTTTCTGTGACTTAGTGAGACAGAATTAACACATAGGCTATATGGACTAAATTATTTCAAAATTGAGACGGAATGAATAAACGCAAGGACAGAATAAATCAATTCAGTGGCAGAATTAATAAATACATGGACCAAATTGAAGATTGGTATGTGTAACTGGTCCAATATCTCGTATAATTTGGGCTTTAATTATGGGAGGGTAGGGGAGAGATTGACGTCACCTCTCCTATACAATAAGAGAGCATGCCAACACATGTGTATAGGTTGGTAGGTATGACGTCAATCTCTAAATAGTTGAATAGAATAACTAAGGTAATTCTAAGGGACACTGGACCGGCTGGGGGAAGGTGGTGGGTTAAAACCTTTTATGAAAGCCATTTATGGATTTATGTATATTAATGGATGTGCCCATGCAGGAGTTAGTATATAAGTCTGAATAAACTGGAGACAGATATCAATCTTCTTGCCTCAACAACTGGACTTGTGACTTCTCTCTCTACCAACTTATTGGAGCTCTGGTCAAATGACCACCTCTAATTTACACCCGTCTCAGGAGCGCATCGCACCGCGTCTCTCTAACTTCTATCCATGCCAATCACACGCAACTCATGTCACACCACTACAATTAATGTGCGACACTTTTTGGTGAAATGCCCTATATTGGGTCTTATTGTTTATTCGTTTTATTCTTTTTACCTTCTCAGGAACTGAGAAGGTTAGTGGACCGAGTACCATTCTGTCAATCATCTTTTTATCGTTTAAATCCCACATAAATGTGTTAGCTGATTGTGGGATGTGTGAGGTAACAATCAGTGTGAAATCATCTGTCTGATGAGTTCGCATGTTTGCAGAAGGCTTATCTACTCCACCCATTTCTCACATCCACCATACACCACTCCACCCTGCCCCCCTCTGGTTATTACATAATAAGACAAACCAGGCCTGCCCCTAACCCAGTCATGGTTGGTTGCCCACGCCCTCCCTTGCCTTCCAGCTCCCTCCCTCCCTCCCTAGCCTTCCACCCATTACCCCCTCTTTCTCTCTCTCTCACTCTGAGTGCTGTTTTAGTGCATTCTACTAATTTTAGAGAGATGCACCTGAAAAACCTAAAATCATAATTACTTTAACAGACCTTTTACTGACCTCAGGAACCCTGTATATGACAGTATATACCCTGTATATGACAGTAAATATTCTGCATTTTCAGTTTAAGAAAGACTAAATTTCAGTAACTATGACTTGACATCGCGCACAAATAATTGATCCTGAGAAGTTGTTTCCTTTGGAAACGTAGGGTATAAACATTAAGTTAAACTGATTATAAAGTTAAATAGAAAAATAGTTGATTAAATCATTGATTAACTTAATAATTAGTAAACTTATAACTTGTTATATTCCTTGATGTTGTCTTAGAATTGTAAACGCCTCGAAGGCAGGTTTCAGATCATTTGAAGTCATTTGTAAAAAAAAAAAAAGTGCTACTACGGCATACAACAAGATAAAACAACGAGGGTTTCCTAGTGTATTTGTATTTAAATATTTTTATTCAGCAGAAAACTTTATGTAACGAGTACACTTTTTCTCAGTAGTCGATGACTCTTTACAAAATTCAATACTTAAGTTTAATCAATCATGGCTAATGTATCAAATGAAAAAGTATGTAATACATTCCATCCCCACAATACGGTTTTCCATATAAATGTGGAATATCAATACTGTTCATACCGTGCGATGTTACCGTATGTAACGTTACGTAATCATAATATTTCTGGAATATTGAGAGGTACACTAGGAGTAGCTTAATAAACGACATCAGGAAACCACTGGTGGACTAACCCTCAGAGGTTCCCGGTTCCTGTACATTTACCTGAACAGACACACATCTAAGCACAAGCAGGAGGAGCATGCAGGAATATTGGGTGTGGTTAAAAGTTCTTGATTAAGTACAAAAGTAACCAAGCTAATATTCAATTTTGGAAGGCACTGTATTACGGTTTGGTGAAAGCGTTTGTCTTGCCGTTTATTTCTGAATCATATCTGAACACATTATATATAATTATGTGTCCAACGTAGTAAGGTTAGATTTCGTCGGAAGGCGCTGTATTCTACGCAGAAATAACTGCTAGAAAACCGACTACAAACGAAAAGAATATGCATGAGTATATATCTACAGGGAAACTACCATCTAGAAAAACTATATAACACTGACTGTTACAATCTGTTCCTGTAGGTCATGTGCGGAACTTCGTTAGTAAAAGCTTGGATATTCGATTATTCAAATACGGTACATTATTTAAATATCTAAAAGTAATGTCCGGCAAAATTATTAATGTAATGAAAGTAATTTAAATGTTCATATAATCGTATACATGGGACGGTAATGAAATAGAAGGCATACTATTATCTCTTGTAATTATTCATGACCTGAGGTAATCTTTCAAATGCCAAAATGTATTGGTATTGTTATACCGGTATTATCAATATTATAGGAGCTGTAGAAATGCACCTCTGAGTCCGGAATCGAAGTCTCATCTGATCATTTATTGTCTTCCAAGCCATGGGCTTGGGCTTTTACATAATACATGTACATAAACACATTCACGAGAGGAGTACCGTTCCTAGAATATAGTGAGGGGGGGGGGCACTATCCAAATCCATAACACATATCAATATATGACAGTATCATTGTTCATTCGTGTTGCTATTGAAGGATGTATGTAATGATAAACATCTATCATAATCAAAAGTACCAAAAATGGGCGTGGAAATAAGTACTACACCGCAATATTCCACAAAATTAAGTCACATTGGATCATTTTAAACAATGACTCTGGTGACCGCACTTTGGTAATCCGGGAAAACCTTATCTCAACACATCTATTTTGTGGGTGTTATCTGTCTCAAACAGGGCAAAGTATAATCTCCAAGCACCCGATGGATTACATGACAGTGTGAGGTGACAACAGTATATATAGTTGAATATGAGTTGCAGTTATAGGATGCGTATACTGAATCATTTCCAAGACCTAGTTTATACCATGTATTTACTATTTCCCCCAAAAGGGAATGTCTAACCGTGCTAAGCACATATTGCAGGACAGGGAAGAAAGCCATCTTTTGAGGTTAGGCAAACAGAAAGTACTATATGTTGGATTTTTGTCGACCGTTTATGGTTAAAATTAGCCACTTCGAGAACAGCTGAACATCTTACCGAGGGAAAGGCGACATATACCAAACGATATATATACATTCAAGGGAAGGATTATTCATACGGGATGATGCACCATCTTCCTATATTAAAGTGAAAGATTAAACAATATAGGATATTCCACTCAGGACGGGTGAGGATAATATAGAGGACGCTCCACTGACGGAAAAATCGAGATATATGTATGTAGGCATCTCAATTCGATGTGTTGTTTTGCTGGGATAATTGACTATTTGTATGTGATCGTAGAATGTACACCAAGACATTGTTATGACCCAATGTAGAATATAGCATATTCGAGTATTATAATTATGCACAACATGTTTCTAACACAGAGAAACCATGTAATTCCAGTGGACTGAGTGGAACGTGTTCGTGGAAGGGGTGAAAATATTTACCGTTGTGTCACGTGAGTGCCATGAAATCGATTAAGCTATCAACTTATAGAAATGATTAACAATAAATAATGCAGTATATGATATCCCATTGAAACAGGGAGATACACCATTGCTTTTTGGATTTAGAGACCAATTTATTTCTAACTGTTTAAGCGTGGCAGGGCCTGAAAAGGGGGTTTCTTTTTAAGTTGCCCCCTTAGAAATAGTTCAGAGCATTCTAAAAGGGAACAGATATTTTTTATACTAAAAAGATTCTAGCAAAAAGAATATATGATAGATTTCCCTGATAACATAGACTACTGAGTAGTTATCATCACTTTAAGACGAGTTTCTTTGACGCTCACACTTTCCAGTGGTAGGAGACCACTAAAACCTCATCTGCTAAACGAATATATAGAGCAACATATCAGGGAAATCTATCGTATATTCTTTTTGCTAGCACTTCACTGTTAGAAATCCTATTAGTACGGAATAATTTGTATATGAAACTAAATATTCTGCTCTACAGGTTTGGGGATGCTCCTGATCAGTTTTGAAATTTCCTAACACCTTTTTTTCTGCCAAAATCAAGTTGTTTGGTTACCATGGAAATGATTCTAAAAGGCAATAATTTTCAAATTTTATCAACTTTTGCATCTATTCATTCTATTCAGCACAAGAAAAAAATGAGTAAATGATGTTTTGGAGCCAATATTGCTGAAATCTGATATCAACGTAGAATTTTCTCTATTGAACAGAAGCATGAATTATTTTCTGAATAGCGTTCTTTTTAATCATTTTGAAGAAACTTTGATATCTTATATTGTGTTGGTTAAAATACATTTGGGGATATGCCAAATGGTGTTGAATATATTACTGTTCGCCCTTAAAGAGCTAACAAGGGCATTTCTGTTTATTATGCAGAGCAGAGCAGAAAAAGGCCCACACTGCAAGGCAAGAGGATAATACCTACAGGCTCAGAAAAATGTGGATTAAATCTTTCTGGGTACGTTATGTCATCGCTGGAACGGCCGTCATACTTTTGGTATATGTACCGCTAACATTGTTTCTCATGATGAGATCCACTCAACCTCTGTATGAGGAAGTGCCCCTATTAGGAAACAGCATTCAGAATCCACCTTCAGGTAAAGCAAAGGACATCAAACAGATCTTGCAATTGAGGGATGTAATGATCAAAGGGGATGGATCAGTAGATTTAACCATAAATATGGAAATTAATCAGCTCATTTCAGTTCTAAAAGCAATGTCCAATAAGGGTTTTAAAGGGGAGGCAACACTGAACAAAGTAACACCTGAAATCGAATTTTTAATTGCAAACAAAGACTACTGCGATGTTAATCCAAATATAAAAATTTTAATTTATGTCCATACAAGCCCAGACCACAGGAAAGCAAGGGATCGCCTTCGAGAAACCTGGGCAAATAAAAATCTATTAAAAAATGGGAAACTGGGGACAATATTTTTACTCGGCAAGCCTGATACGGCAGAAAAATTAGAGTTATTGCTCCAAGAACATGAAAAGTACCACGATCTGGTTATAGGAGACTTTGATGACCATTACAAGAACCTTACACGCAAGGCTATCATGGGTTTGAAGTGGACCACATTCTATTGTTCTAAAGCACAGTACGTTCTTAAAGTGGATGATGATGCTTTTATTAATATTTTAGATTTAATGAAATTCCTCAAAAAACAAAAGGACCAAAATCTGGTAGCATGTAATTTATGGAAGGAAAATTCGATGCCAATACTCAGGGATCCAAGTATATGTAGAAAGTGGTGTGTGGCTTTCTATGAATTCCCAGGGAGGCGGCATTTTCCTAAGTACTGTGCTGGACTAATGTTTGCTATGTCTATGGATGTTGTGATGGAATTATATAAAGTTTCTCTGTCCACTCCAGAATTTTGGATAGATGATATATTCATTACAGGCGTTCTCACACAAAAAGTAAAAGGAATCAATTTCATTGACATACAAAAAAATGTCACCCTCAAAGGTGATGAAGTGCATAAAACATTCATGAAGAAGGGTAGTGTTCCAAAATCTATTTTTGCTATTCACATGAGGAAGGACCAGGAATTTAGAGATATATGGAATACAACTTTAAAAAGATATAAGATGGAAAATGCTGACGAGCTCAGTCAACAAGCACTAAGATAACGATAAAATGATTGATCTGTGATGAATCAAGGTTTTTAAAAGTGATCTATGGGCCATGAGAATAAAATGAAGGGAAACTAAATGAATTGTACATTTCTTGTTTTAATGCCATGCTGCTGACATCTGACTAGGCTAGATCATCCAATGAGTAAATGTTTTGGATGGTGTCTTGACAAAACCACTTGTTCCAGAATTGTAATAAGGATGAAGCATTTTATTTACTCTAGACTCAGGAAAACATGTAATATTGCCAGCAAACTTGAGGATATATGAGACAACACCATGCCCTATCTTCATCTTACTTTATTTATGGTTCCCACTACCCAGAGCAAAATTAATGACTTTTAATGACCAATTCCCCCAGTTTTTACTGACTTTTTATATATGGAAATTGAGCTTTTTTTTACCAGGGCAGAGACTGGCATCTACCGCAAAGCAGGCCGCCACAAAGCGATGGCACTACATCACAACATATGCGCTACATTGCGACAACCTATGACATCACACCATGCAATCACACTGTATATAGGGTTGTCATGTGTTGTCAGCCCTGATCTTCCCCATAGGCCTGTGTGTCACCCCTGACCCCTGAGAGACTGATCTCCACCACAGGTTGTGACACTCTACACAGAAGGATTTAGGCTGCCTTTCCACTCTCTCTCTCCATCCCTCTCTTTCTCTCAGAGAAAGAATGTACCCATCCACACATTACTCCTCAATGAATTTATAAATTCTTTTAAAAAAATAATATTAAATCCTCATTATTTCTGTTTTCAAATTTGCAGTGTTAAATTTGCAGTGTTAAATTTGGCAAGTCTAACATTCAAAATAATGAAGATATTGTTCCATTTTTTTCTCAGGATATATCCAGAGAAAGAGGAGGGGAGAGGGAAAAGAGAGAAGGGAAATTACATATCAAACCTGCTCTGTCCTAAGTCCCAAAGGCACATATTGGGGTACTGTGTCGCTATTTCTAAAGGAATTTTGATGTGTCAATATTCTCTGTGATGCGGACATGTTTGTAATTCATTTGGTATAAAATACAAGTTTATAGGATGAATTAACTTTCCTGCATAGACGTTACATGCCGTTTAAAATGTATTTAAATTTAAAAAGGCTAGAATAGAGCATTGATTCAGGGTAAAGTTTTCTGACCATTTTATCAAATATTTTCCACATATAACGCTCAGGTACTAAGTTGTGAAAGATGAATAACAACAATAATTTTTTAAAGACCTTACCACCCCGATGCAGGCACCCTGTGATTTTAGCCATTTTTGGCAATCAATCCTATATAATATATTAATAAAAAAATGTTCAGTAAATTGTTGGATTCCTATTGTCATATTTTGATATGTAATACGAATTTGGATGACCACTATAAGAAGTAGAAACAAAACTGCCTCTACAATCCAAGTGACGAAGGCACTTGTAAACAGTAAATTGGATCATAACCTCAGTCTCTTCAGAAAAAGAAAGTATTATGTAGCATTTTTATTTCGATAGAACCTCAAAGTTAAGGAAGATGCCCGTTTTGTCCCAAATCGATAGGATATCTATGTGTAATAGGAAATATCCACATAATTCCAAGCTATTTCAACACATTTTCAATGGATATTTTATTATCAAGACAGATACTATTGTTATAACTTATGGTTACATAAGGACACCTACCTAAAATCTTCATTTGTATTACATGTTACCTGCATGCTGGCGCAAGCCCAACTGACTGTAATTACTTATTGATTGGATGGCTTCACCGCCCAATCAGGGGGACCCGTGCCTGCATGCATGTGTTCCCCTCGCATATATCAGGGCATGCCCCTCTAAAGTCACTTAACATCAACCAGGAATAAAGACCACTACAATACCCTATGTTATTTCTCCTTCATCAATTTGTGTTACACTACGTATAACACTATCTTGGATGTGGGATATTCTTTTTGACACAATCTCAAATATGCCTGAGTGACTCCCTCATTTGTATATACTACTAATTGGGGTTTGATTTTTAGCTAGTAGGCTATTCTCAAAGACCAGAAATCGGACCAAAGTGAAGGTGGTTTTATATGACACATTTCATTTTCATTAAAGAATAATTAGTTTAACAATTGTTTGCCCAAGAAATAGTGGCTGTGTGTGGCCAAATTACATCTTTGTATATACTAATATATTTTATATTATAAGAATAAATAAGGTGTGGAAGTCTACCATTACAAATATCACAGAGGCAGGAAAAGGACGAGTAATATGTGTAATAGTTCAGATTTACAGAAAGTAGCAGAGATTGGTAATAGTGGCAGATGCTATAGGACATAGTAACCAAGCTCATCGCTTTGTGGTGGTTGGTAATGGGAGAAAAGATGATCAGTATTGAAGAAATAGTCGGTGCAATGCAAATATTTGTTCCAGAAAAAGAAATATCTGGTTGGTAATAGGAAAAGGAGTCTTATTGATGTATTTTGGGTATGCGTAATATGTGCTCAAAAAGAGTGTAATATTACGTATATCGTCAGATTACCACTATTGGACGCAACAATGCCCAGGGGCTAGTGGACTGTTGGTACACCCCTTTTTCAAGCATATGGCCACTCTTCTGGTCAACAACATCCTGCCGAGGTAGCAGTACCCTTCATTTTAAGTGTGGCATGGGGGATAAGTATGGCATGGGGGATAAATCTATAGGTGATGATGGAAAATAATGAGGCTAAAATATTTTTTCTAATCGGTCTCATAACAGTTGAGGGAGCGAATTGTATGCATCTGCAACTTTTTAATGTAAAGACCTGCTGCAAAAATCTCCTGCAAAATCTATGACGAGAAGGCAGATTTATAGTTAGCGGTCTGGGGTCATGTTTATTAAAAGAGCGGCTCTTCTAAAAGAGTTACATTACATTCTCAGATCAAAGCAGACAAAAAACAATCAAACTTCAATCCTACTTACTGTTAATTAAAAGGTCTCCTAATCAAAATAATAGCATAATCATCAGCATCTACAATGCAAATGGAATGAAAATAAGAAACGTTTTCTTATTTCAGCCGACAATGCCAATAGATCTAAATGTTCAGTCTCTTTGTCCTTTGATACTTAGGAATATACAAAATCAATCTCGAGGATACAGATAAGGTGGACACTGTACATTTAAATATCTTATAGAGTAATTTGTACAAGCAGCTTATCCAAAATATACAAATTAAAACGAGTTTTTATACATAAAATGAGGCTCTGCAGATCATACTGTTAGTCATATCATACATTTTGTTATAAACATTCAGACTTTGCATAGATTGGCCTGGCTAATGAATATATCTAATGGTGTATGCAGGATAGATGAAAGATAAGATGCCAAACTAAGGTTTCCTGCCATGCAATGGTATGGTACAAAATAATGATGAAGTATTTTATGAATTAATTATAAAAAATACATATGTACACACATTTAGGCGATGTAAAAGCTGTGATGATGAAAGGAATTCGGGTGGATATATCGCAACAAGTATATAACATGGATGGGTAGCATTACAGAGTATACATGAACATGGATGTAGCAATAGGGCATATAGAAATCTAAGGGTTCAGAAGACATAACAAGGACGGACAATGTTCGAACACTAACAGCAATTACTAAAATGCGCAATACACACATAACACATATTATAAGGAATCGGTCAAATACCTTCTCAGATAACCACTACACCGGAATTACTTTAATCGTCAATATTATTATTGCAGTATAATTCTAGTAACATTCTCTACATTTTATTATGAGGGACAACATAAATCATTGCATGATGCAGTTGTTCTGGTTGGACAATACTGGACTTAGCACCAAGTTGGTTGTTTGGGCCATCTTATGTACTTCTTCCGCGGATTCGACTATCGTGTCCAAACAGCGCCAAGGTGATAATACTTCAAACCTGAAATATTTCGTGAAGATTTTTAAAATGAATATAAATAATATTATGCCGTTTATCATTACCGGCGTCTATATTTGGACGATTACAAAAGTGTATTATATGAATTAGATTATCAACGTTTGAAATAAAAGATGGATTTCATAAGACATGGCCATGTGGTTTTTTTAACTTCCTCTTGCCAGCTTTTCAAATTAACACCCATTACATCTTTTACACTGTGATTTTCTTTAGAAGCATCAGTAACTTATTGTCTTAATTGCCGTTATCACCAGTGCAAAATTGTGAATGAATAGCAACGAATTTTTCATTAAAACCGAGACACAATAAATAAGTGTATTATCATCTGAATTAAAACTATTTACCCTTTCGTGGTACACGTCCTTCCTATACACGATTGAATTATTATTCTTATTTGAAAGCGTGTGCATATAAAGCCAAATGCTAATGTTAACTAAAAGCGCCTTATATTATCGCAAGCCGTATAATCTGGCTAAAGTATATCTGTTATACCGTCATTGGGCTCCAACAATTAAAATTTTAGATTACTATTAGACTATATAATTATGAGGATTATGCCCCAAAGGCATAACATATCTCCCACGAGCTCGACGAACCAATTTGTGGTTCCCGAGGGGTGAGTATCGATGACATCTTTTCATTTTAAGTACAGAGAGTTATTCGTTATCTGGTTAAAACTAGAAACATAAAAGCAGCTCTTAACCAACGTTCTTAACCAAAGTGCTATCTCCTCCATAATAACAAGTAACAAAGTAAACGGTGAAGCAGATTACGGATTAATTTGTCATTAATCATTTAAGATATACAAAAGTTACCAAACCTTATTTGGAACGAAATAGTTTTCTTATAAACGAGATAAGAGGCATCTTTAGAAGAACGCTGCGAGGAATATGAGCAGAGTTGTCAATTCTAATTTTAGGTTAGAAACAAGCATGGCTATATACAAACATGCCACACTTACAAGGTTTTACTTCATACATTAAGATGCCAGTAAATATCTATAACATCTCTGAAAACCAAAAAACAATTAACGATGATGGCTGGTACATATTGAAATGGTATATTTCAGAGAGGAATTGATTCATATCGTGTTATCACTAAGTGCACACACGTTTTAGGAGTTAAGTCTCTTTGTTGGTTAAAATTCTGAAAAATTACTTATTAGCTTCCATGCTAGCAACAAAATAAAACTAAGGCAATGCAAACTACGTTGAAATAAAATATCATTCGATGCAAATACATCAATATTTGGTACAGATTGGGAATTACTTTTTACTTACTTTTGTTTTATTGTTGGAGATAATAGCTCGGTTGGACGAGCGTACTGAGCGTGCCTTTCATGCATGGAATCGTCATCGGACTTTTCGTGCTCCGGTGTACCATTACGGAAGCGGGATGGATCGTCATCTGACGATTTAGGACTGGTGTCTGATATTTCGTCGATTGCACCCATCCTCCTGAAATATTCACAATAGATTTTTTTGATATATACATATTTAGCTTATTTATAGAGCCATAATGTGTTGAAGGATGTACTAGGCTCACGGGGCACTAATCATTTTAGTTGGATCCATGATCTTCTGCCTAGCTACGGATTGGGGTTTAATTGGCTCACTCGCGGAAATACTAATGCATAGTTGAAACATTGGACATAAGCTGGATGGACATAAGCTTATGCATGTTTTGTGGCATTATAATAATGATGCAATGGGAATAGTTTGAACAGAGAGGTGGTAGAGGGATTGCTATCAGATCATTTACTCATTATTATAAGGTCGATAGCTAACCGCATTTTCACAGATTAACATATTTCCGAAACGTCTAAACGCCTACGTTGTAAAATACTTATTCAAATCTGGCATGTGTAAAATATCCTATACACTTTAAATATACATGAGCAAACCGAACGATATCAAATTGCAAGGCTAATGCTGACGCCTGCTGTTTTACTAAGTGTTGATATGGTCGTAGGTACTGCCAATACACCAAAATATTTAGCTTTATATAACACGTACTTAGCTGGCATTGAGTATCGCGTAGGTGAAGGGATGGAGTAGGTGGTGGGAGAGTCATCCAAGCCTGCGTACACCGAGCCAGGATAGCCAGAACTCCGCCATATATCCTCTATGTCATCAGGTAGGATCAATTGTTCCCCTGTCGACTGATTCGAGCTGAAGCCAGAGAAATGAAACGCGTGAATATGTGTTCAGAGATTTAGGTAAAGGAATTGAATAATATCATAGATATAATGTCTCAAGAGGTTCAGATTAACCATATTGTTACTACCGCAATGGATAATGCAAATTTGTAGTTGTGTATTCAATGAACACAAATGACATGTTAGTTGTATGGTATGCAGAAGATACAAGACAGCATGAAATCGTTTTTTTTTACTAACATGCCTGAGAAGGGTCTAGCGACCCCATTCGGGTCAACCATATCAGCTGCCCTCATATCATTATATCACTGTATCAGTTTAGTATATCATCACTCTATCAGTTTAGTAAAAAGAACTAATATCAAGTGCAGTCCTCTACGTTTGTGGTGCATGATTAATCATCCCCAGGAGTAATCAGATAGTTTCAGTCTTCAAGACCTTTAAGAATTCCAAATTATTTTCAGTACAAAATATGAGTATTCATGAGAGATGGAAATTTATGGAATATCTTTGGGGAGGATCTAAGCCCATGTGAGGAGGGGGGGGGGGGGGTTGGTGGTGATTCCCATAAGCTCAGAGAAGACACTTGGAGTTTTCTATAACACGCAGAAACACCAAAAAAAATTACTTCCATTACTTTTACTTTTAACCATTTCTATAACATGCAGAAACACCAAAAAAAGATCCGTTCCGTTTCCTTCATTCAGATTCCATTTGCATTACTTTTACTTTCAACCATTTCTATAACATGCAGAAACACCCAAAAAAGATCCGTTCCATTTGCATTACTTTTACTTTTAACCATTTCTATAACATGCAGAAACACCAAAAAAAGATCCGTTCCGTTTCCTTCATTCAGATTCCATTTGCATTATTTTTACTTTCAACCATTTCTATAACACACAGAAACACCCAAAAAAGATCCGTTCCGTTTCCTTCATTCAGATTCCATTACTTTTACTTTTAACCATTTTTATAACATGCAGAAACACCCAAAAAAGATCCGTTCCGTTTCCTTCATTCAGATTCCATTACTTTTACTTTTAACCATTTCTATAACATGCAGAAACACCAAAAAAAGATCCGTTCCGTTTCCTTCATTCAGATTCCATTTCCATTACTTTTACTTTCAACCGGCCAAGCAGACAGCTGTGAACTGGCTTATGTCACAATGGCTTACACTGGCATACGTCACACAAGAGGTGCCGACTGTCAACATTGCCACGTGCAAAGGCACACCGTCCCGTGCCTTTAAGAGTTCTTCCAGAATTCTGGGATTCCCATTCTTATCATGTCAACGTAACTGACATATCACAACGTGTCTCCCCGAATAATAAGGACAAGCCCGGAATTGAAGTTACCGCCTGTTAAATCCTTATTTACACGCAACATCGTATTGCATAGGACCAAGAATTTACAAAGCCAAAATCTTAACTACCAAGCAGCCAAGGAGCCTTCCCATTTATAACAAATAAATGGCACTGTTCGGAGTCGAAATTCACTATTAAAAAAGTTCCAATGACCATAAGAAAAAGATTTGTTTTTGTTTCGTCATTTTAAATCACAGAAAAGAAAGAAGCTCCTTCATTACCTTTCCGAGTCGTTGGAAGTCCATTCAGTTCTCCATGGAATGAGCATTGAATCGCTTTGTTTGTGGAATATCCCTCTCCTACTACCAGTACCCTCATCATAGTTATACGTCTCTAGGAAATCTCTACTGCTGTTACAATAGACAGGAGATTCTTCTTCATTAAAGTCATGGCGATCAGTGGGAGCATCACCACTATTACCTAACGATGAATCATTAACTGGATTGAGGAAGACACTAGAGTCATCGGGAGTCTTTACATTGTCTGGTAAATGGAGCGAGCTTGAATCAGACTCAGAAACATCAGAAAAGGGCCTCGAAGATCGCCAGATCCTCGAAGTATTGGCTGAGATTTCAGAGGTTGGACGGGAGATGGTTGAATTGTTGGTGATATTGTCAGAATTGTCTAAAGTCTTGTTTTCTCGCTGGCGCCTGAGTTGAGAGGGATCAGGGCGCTCCATTTCTGGAGGGTCAGTGGGCAGGCGTTGTCGCCACACAACTGAGGTATCAGGAAGAGCGGTCTCAAAGATGTCCCATTTCGTTTGTGCAGGGTCCAGGATTTCGTCGATGTTGCAGTGGGGTCCCTTAAAGAGCAGGACACTTTAGGTTTAATTGCGACATTTCAAAGAAATACTTTGAATGGAAATGTGTTGACTCTCAGTGAAAAATGTTTGGAATGAATAAAGCATATTGTACGCAAATATTAAAATGCAAAGGGCACGAGGTGTCACAATGAGATCACAGATTATAGCTTAACATGGAAAAGTGAATAATGTTATAACAATACACAACGTAGCAAACAAACATAGGTATGATCTTTTTTATATCACTCTTATAGTTGGCACGGACTCCTCCAGGGTATCGACAATTTAAAAGATACCTGACAACAAAACATCTACATTGTGGGAAATCTTAGATTAACCACTTTATGGAAAATCACCTGTTTGGCTAGCTCCGGTGACGTTATCCACACATTAGGAGATTTTTCATTCTCCTTCTCCGGGTCTTCCTCTTCCTTCTTCCCACCCATATGTCTGATCTGCTTCATGAATTTCCTGGCGACGTTATTAGTTCTTACTTTACTATGCGATTGAGGGGACTTTGTACAATTTGTAAACAAGCGCACTGAAATAATAATATTCTGGGGATAGATTAAGGGGGCGAAATCTGAAAAGCATACAATTTACACAGCAAACATTCAAAACCACTCTGATTGGGAAATGATTAAGATATATAACTAAGTCTAATCATCTTTCCATATTTATTTAAATTCCTAGCTGAAGACTTCATATGCGGTATTTTCAACAAGGCAATGTATTAAAAGGTTTCAATATATCTTTATGTCTGTTCTTTGATAATATTGACCCTGGGACACTAGGTGCTATACTCCCTTATAAATTTACCACCCAAAATCCCTAACACATACCTTTCACTGCGGACCCGGGGGCACTCTTGACTTTGGGTGAATCGTTATCACTCATGATTGGACTCAGAGGCTGCTTCTTAGGTTTTTCGTCAGTTTTCATGAGCTTGTTCCTTCGAGGTGTCAAACAATTCATGTGAGACTCAACTAGGGCCCTCTTCAATGACTTCGGACTCGGGTTCCCACGATCTGGAGTACGCCTCGCCTTCAAGTAATAAGAGGCAGGGTCTATATTAGCATGGAGTTTGAGCTTTCGATCCACAATCAAATTATGACTTGTGTTCATGGATACAGCAGCTTACATACATATCTCCAATATTACTCCAATATGACAGACATAATAAAAAGTTCATAAACTCTATACAGTGTTATTCAAGCTACCGGGGGTCTTAATATTCTGGATTAAATTCCATTAGAACATTTCCGAGAAAAAAATACTTTTTAAAAATACCATATAGGAAGAACAGAATATAATGATACCGTTTCTAATGGATCCCTTTTCTGCTTTTTCCTCATCTGAATCAAAGCGGGACGCCTGAGGGGTTGGAGGGAACTGCTGGGCTTCCTCAGCGTTTGGCGACACGCTTGCACATTCCTGGAAAATCAAACAAATTAACGTAACGACCCGAGGAGAAGAATAGATAACATCAACAACTGTCTAATAGTATTAATGTTTATTCTTGCGATTATAGGACTAGTGGGTCTAATTCGTGTTGCGATGAATAAGGAAAGTGGCCAAACCACACTGCACATAGAGATGGTGTGGTAAAATGATGAAGTTTGATATAAAAAGTAGTTCCATCTGGTGGATAGGAATAAAAACATTTAATCAATATGCGCAAACAATACTCTGTGTATAGACAGAGCACGCAGCAAGATCATGAAGAGCCCGTGTGCCCATACACAAAAGGTAAACAAACATTTAAGTAGCATATGGAAAGTTGACATATTGAATGGCCATACCATAAAACATTAACCCCCTGCGATTCCTCTATAGAAATACATAGAAAACTTCATTCTAAATTGTAAAACAACCAACACATCAGTTACATAAACATATAACAAATTCAAACCACCGTAGAACTTGATAAATATTTCAAGATATCACGTATGAACTGGCAAGTACAGAAATACGAAGATATGTAAGTTCTTTTATAACAATTAAGGGAGATTTCAAAGTAACAGACCGTACATGTAAGTAGTATATGGAAAGTTGACATATTAAATGGCAAAATACACATTCTAAAATGTCCATATCATAATACCGTACATAAAAGGTAAACAAACATGTAAGTAGTGTACGGAAAGTTGACATGTTGAATGGCAAAACTACTACACAGATATTCTAAAATGTCATCACTTATCCATAACCTAAGGGAGTTGCTATTAGCTGCCAGATCATTCGAGGGATGCCACGCTGAAATACGCATGGCCTTAATTTAATGAGCTTGAGAAACATTTAAACTGCTGGTTTACAGGTTAACTATGTAACGATCTCTGCCATTATAACGAAATCTAAAAAATAACTTCCTCGTGATAAGTACCTAATTAAATACGCGGTGGCGATTCTGGCACGATCAAAATCTTTAACATGAGAGATAAATATTAAATTTAAGTCGACATGGGCGTTAAATTGGAAGTCACTTACTGTATGGCTTTGTTCAGAGTTGCCATCCACGATTGTACAGATTTCTGGTCAGAGTATAGTAACAGCGATTCATCTTTGCAAGTAACCTGAGAGCGGAAACATAGGAAATCAATCTCAGTGTACTCAGATATCAATATGCAAATGACAGTCACATGCACAAACATTAAAAAAGTAAGTATCTAAGATCAAATAAGTTCCCCCATAGTTAAATGAATTATTTCAAATATAGGTCAACCTTGGATATTTATATTGGGAATTTTAGTCATGAATTGTTTTATTATTTGTTTTTTTCTCTTAGTTAGATCAGGCCAACAAGACATGTACAAAGGTTTTTAGCAATTTATCTCTCCCCAACTCCGCTCGTACCAAATATCAGGATGCCCTGGTAACTCATTGACACACATCACTATATAATAAAATCTTCTTACAAATGATTTATCTTACCGTAAAAAGGGATCCGGAGCTCTGGCTGTGACCGAACACAGTGTCCACTCGGCAGTGGTGTAGAGGGAAGATACAGCAGCACACATAGGAGCCAGAGAGAACTTGATCAACAAACTTAGGTTTGGCGTACATGAAGATGTCAGAGAATAGGAAGAACATGCGCTCGTGGGAACGACCTCTCTTCTTTGATACCTGCACAATGGGTGGATGGAGGGAATTAGCAGGGACTTAGAAGGATAACATCCAAAATAAATATCTCATTTTCTTATAGATTTAATTCTTGTTACTCGTTTATCCATCTATATTCATTTTTGTATTGTAGTGCCACAAGTGGGGCTATGTTAGAGGCTCACAAAAGCATTAGACTGCAATGCGGTCCTCCTGGTTTGTTCCTGTTTTATACAGCCTAACGGTACATGTAATAGTGTAACAACTGCTGGAGCTACATCAAGGGTGGGAAGCTCTCAGCTAAAATGGTACTTCTGCACAAAGTGGCTGTGAGATTCGAACCCGGGTCTCCAAAGCCGGCACTTTACACAGCACAATCCCAACCAGGTCGATAGGCAAAGTGCTGACAAATGTTCGACACGAAGAGGGAAATATGGACAATCAAGACTTCATGAAAATGTCCCTACCTTCTTTAAGGGGCCGTCCTTGATGAATATTCGCCCAGGTGTCAGGATACGCGGAGTACCGGGGCCAGCAAGACATTTCTGGATGGCCAGCATTTTATTGAAGTTGTCATGTTGTTTTATGTGTTCGTTGATATGCGAGGCCACGGCGCTAATTTGCTTCGTTGCCTCTGAATAAAAAATAATTCAATAATGCATAAAGAGACGTATACATACTAAACATATATATAAGTCAACGATATATGCCTGCAAAGTTTTGAAGCTTACTTCCTACGTTGACTAAAATATATTGACCCCTAGCTCCTTATATATATGTCACATATACCAAGAGTATGACGGCCATTCCAGCGATGACATAGTGTAACCAGAAAGATTTAATCCACATATTTATGACTCTGTATACATATGATCGTCTTGCCTGGCAGTGTGGGCTCCGGTGGTCTCCGGCGTCGGACATATCCATAGCAAAACGTCTACGGGCTCTATTTCCAATACCAATTTACCAATACAGATAATGGAATAATTTTTATCAATTTCGTGAGGGGAAAAAATAGATCCAATCTGTCATTACCATATATGGATTTTGTATATAGAAGTAATTTGTTAATATAGAATTATTCCAGTAAAGCCATACCTTGTATTGCCTCGTATTCTTCGTGGGACTTAGCCGTATTTCCCAGTAAGTCTTCAAGTAATAACTTGTACCTGTGGTAAAATCGCAACGTATATAAGCAGGGATAATCATGGATAGCATACCTCTATCAGTTCCTAAAATAATTACCTAAATAATTATATCAAGCGAAAATTGATTGATATTGTAGAGCATGACATATGGACGGTATATACAAGTTCTAAGAGCCACAATTTGCTATAGCGTTATGTAGATCAATTATTTTTTATTCGTTTTAACACACCAGAACCACAGAACACAACTCCAAGTAAAAGTAAGTTAAAGTAATGAATCTATGGCGATTGTCTGGTAAATAGTTCAAGTATGAAGACATAAAGCAGACACATAAGGTGAAGTGTAGAATGTAGTGCTAACCGTGGTACCCTCTGTACTGGAGTAATGAGAAGGCTGTTCAGTTTTAGTCCCATCATGGAGGGAACCTCCTCCTGGGCCCTCCGCCATACACCAAAATCAGGGATCTTTTGTTCCCATTCCTGGTAGCGAGGAAAAATAAATATTATGTTCACAGCCTCATACATTTCAACTTAATTCAAGTAACCGTTTAAAACATAGATGAAGTTCACAAAGAGATATTTCTATATGATATCTCTGACAAATAGTATGGACGATTAAATTAACTTTATTGCACTCACTTCCGTTGTAAAAAAGAAAATACATTTTCATGTCCTATTGATCAACTTGGCTATGAGAATAAAGAAAGTGACAAGGCAACATACTATCATGGCACCCAATGCTCGCTCGTGATTGTTGGCATAGGTGGAGTATAACTTGAAAAATGGACCCATTCGCAAAAAGGCCTGACCAATTCCTATCTGACTGAAGTGCTCCAGGAGCTCTTGATTAATGTTAAGAATCTGACGTATATTGCTGAAAATTGTGACGATGGCATGGTCCGGTATCAGCTTTAGATCATGGAGCGGTCCTTCAAAATACTGGAACGAAAACATAAAATTATTAGAAAAGCTATGTTTCAAATGGAGAAAACTTTGATTCCGAGTAAAGGACAAAATTATGTCAATACATTATTATATCCCATTTTATTATATGCGCATCCCTCTTGAGAAGTGCAATAAAAATATTTTGATGGTATGCGTACAATAAAAATGTAGATTCGTCCGCATAAGCACGATGCCATAGGTAGAGTGGTTATGCGGACGAATCTCGTCCAATAAATTTTCGATTACTGACGGCTCGTTCCATTCTCTCTACTTATCGAACATACATCAAAAAATGCCATGCTATTAGCACATATCATGTTCACTTCAGGAAAATGAAGAGATTGAGGAGGAGTGGAAGAATGGTGAGAGCAGGAACAGAGATAAGAATGGGGTAATGTTACCCACTACAGTGACACTATATTGAGACAAAACTAAAATGATAATACATAGATTGGAGAAATGACCTTGAAAATGAAAAATTTAGAAACATTTGTTCGTACTTGTATTACAAGTTCCAGGTGATTCTGATAAGTCCTCTCAGTGCTGAGAATTTCAGCGATAATTTTGTCACGCCTGCGCTGTCGCCGAACTGTTTCATCGTCTTCTGACTGTTGACGGGATTGGGCATCACACTCCTCTTCAACAGTATCCATGATTCACCTGCAAAGAAAGGAAAAAATGATTTACTCTACCGAAGAGACCTATTCTGAGCCCTAAGGATTTCTATGTTTCTGTGCGTCTTTCATTAATGTTATTCACACTCATAGGGAGGTAGATAACTGGTTTCTTGTCAGCAATAGAATATAAAAGGAACTGAAGGTGCTTGACCGAGTAGATTGATACATAAACCCTTGATTATACATGTTTGGTTACTGTGTTCTCATGTAACATCAATATTTCAACAACTGTGACCAATCCGTTGGCGATTCGATTAAAAAACAAAAATGTGGAATGTTTACCCGTATCAAATGCAGATTTGAGGAGATGGGGGAAAGCTGTTGAGTTTAGGCAGACAGAAGGTGCCATGTTATGTTAGTTGGTTTTTGTTGTCCATGTTTGTTAGTGTTCGAATATTATGGATAGTTTAGTCACGTCAAGCCCCAGATGCATGATCATCTTACCAAGGAAAAGGCAAATTATACAAAGAGATATCTTAGAGAAGGATTAGTCATACGGGGTGAAGTACCATACTCCTATATTCAAGGGAAAGATTAACTAGGAGATTACACTGAGCACGAATGAGGGTAAAAGAGGACGTTCAATTGACAACAAATCTAAACTGATTGATATATATGTAGGCATCTCACATTCAACGTGGCATTTTTCCAGGGTAAGTTGCTATTGGTATGGGGTCTTAGAAAATCTATTTAGCATTTTTCCACCACTGTATGCCCAATCAACATTGAACGCCTAATCAGACATAATCACATGCACCAAGGCGATGAGTAGTTGGGACTTCTTTATTAGAATTTAACACCCCGTGGTTAATTATAGAATATCCATAGTTGTGTCAATTCAGTGTGTGCCATGGCATTGATGGAGCTGTTGACTTATAATAGAAATGAATATCATTCAAAATGCAGTAAATAATATTCAGGTAAAACAGAAAAACAAACCATTGCTTTTTCGATTTAGAGACGAATTAATTTTTAATAAGCATTTTTCTGTTTATCATCCAGAGCAGAGCAGAAAAGAGCCCACACTGCCAGGCAAGACGATCATATGTATACAGAGTCATAAATATGTGGATTAAATCTTTCTGGTTACACTATGTCATCGCTGGAATGGCCGTCATACTCTTGGTATATGTGACATTGACATTGTTTCTTATGACGAGAGCTAGGCAAACTTGGTCTGAGGAAGTGCCCCTATTAGAAAACATCATTCAGAAGCCACTCCCAGCAAACACAAGGGCCATCCAACAGATCTTGCAGTTGAGGGACATACTGATCAAAGCTGATGGATCATTAGATTTAACCATAAATATGGAAATTAATCAGCTCATTTCAATTCAAAAAGCAATGTCCAATGGGGGTTTTAAAGGGGAGGCAACTCTGAACAAAGTAACACCTGAAACCAAATTTTTAATTGCAAACAAAGACTACTGTGATGTTAATCCAAATATAGAAATTTTGATTTATGTCCATACAAGCCCAGACCACAGGGAAGCAAGGGATCACCTTCGAGAAACCTGGGCAAATAAAAATCTATTAAAAGATGGGAAACTGGGGACAATATTTTTACTTGGCAAGCCTGATACAGCAGAAAAATTAGAGTTATTGCTCCAAGAACATGAAAAGTATCATGATCTGGTTATAGGAGACTTTGACGACCATTACAAGAACCTTACACGCAAGGCTATCATGGGTTTGAAGTGGACCACATTCTATTGTTCTAAAGCACAGTACGTTCTCAAAGTGGATGACGATATTTTTGTTAATATTTTAGATTTAATGAAATTCCTCAGAAAACAAGAGAACCAGAAGCTGGTAGTATGTAATTTATGGAAGGAAAATTCAATGCCAATACTCAGGGATCCAATGACATGTAGAAAGTGGTGTGTTGATTTACATGAATTCCCAGGGGTTCAGTATTTTCCCAAGTACTGTGCTGGACTAATGTTTGTTATGTCTACAAATGTTGTGATGGAATTGTATAAAGCTTCTCTGTCCACTCCAGAATTTTGGATTGATGATGTATTCATTACAGGCGTTCTCACACAAAAAGTGAAAGGAATTGAATTTATTGACATACGAAAAAATGTCACCTTAATAGCTAATGAACAAGAGTATCGAACATACATGAAGGCAGGCAGTATACCAAAATCTGTCTTTGCTATTCACATGAACGAGGGTCGCTTAGGAGATTTATGGAATACAACTTTAAAAAGATATAAGATAGAAGATGCTGATGAGCTCAGTCAACATGTAGTAACTAATAGCATAATGATAGAATGATTGATCTATGTTAAATCAATTGTTTTAAAAAGTGGGTAAATATGTATGGGCCATGAGACTAATAAAGGCAAATTAAATAAATTGTATAATTGCGTCCTCAATTTTTCAAATGCCTTGCTACGGTACTGATCATTATCTACGTACTGTACAGTAATCCTAGGGAAGAAGTGGTATCAAGCCACTTTTTACTTTTGTCCAAGGAAGAGCTGATTAGATGCAGTACCATAATGAACACTGATAAGACTCTTAAGTATAAGAGAAAATATATCATCACAGTATGTGATGTATATATATATATCATAAATGATAAGACTATCTTATATATCCAATGTTTATATTTGACTAACAATGATGGCATCTTAGCAAAGAGAATATTCCTATAGTATTTTTTATCCTAACCAGTGAACCACTAACCAGTCCTTCCTTCCAGTTCCATAGAGTATGGTACCTGGGACAGTAGAGATGGATACTCTGTCTAATGACTTCCTAGGTGTTGGTAAGATAAGATAATTCCTTGTTTGCCTTTGAGATGTTACATGGACAAAAAGGTCACTATTTTTTCTTCACTGCCGTGTCAAAAGTCACAGCCATCACCATACTAGAGTTAGACTAGTGCTAAATAATTAGTTATGGATTATATAATAATTATATATTATGGTATTCGATCAATAATCATTTATTGAAGGATATATATAAATCTATATATTAATAAAATAAGGGTTTGGAGCCTTAAACCCCTATCTTCTCTGAAACCCCTGGCCACATCTCCATTATATTTCACATGCACATTGCCAAAAATGGTGCCGAACCATTCCACAATGTTTCATTAACAAATTAGGGTTGGAAAGGGGTTAGAAATGGGTTTACATCGAGCACCCCCATCCAGGGCCCCCAGCACTGCCTGAAAACAAACCTATCAGTGCCCCTACACCAGGTTTCTGGGTCACCCAAAGCATGATGTCATGGACGGGCACATCATTGCTTCACTATGAGACGGGAGTTGATATATTTCCACCGAAAGGAGCATCGTCAGAGTTGAATCATTATCAGTTCATAAAGTTAAACTATTGTTTGTGATGGTTTTTGAAGTCGAGCAGGGGGAACCCGCCCACTAATTACCTCACAATGAAAGATGGAACGGGAGAGGGAGCGGGAGAGGGATTGGGACAGGGACAGGCAGCACAACAATGAACAGTGACCAAAAAAAGCATCTAAACAGGGTTCCATTTATGGTATGAAGATACTAAGTTATAGAGACAACTTGAAAGAGAAAGATAGTGGGAGAGGGAACAAGGAGAGATGAGGATGTGGGCCCCACTGTCCCACTAGCAAATCCTGTACGTAGCACTGGTATTTGCTAGTATAAATTGTTAATATAATTATATTATCGTCTTTCGTATGTGTGGTACCGTATCTATAGACGTCTTTTAGTTACATTCAGTGAATGAAACATACCACACAGCTGAGGGCCTAAGCATAAAATTAAGCGAAGGCATGATTTAAAATTGCAAGTGGACCCCTTCCCCTGCCGACACAGTGGTAAAGCGATGCACATTTAAATTTCACATGCAATATAATCAAAGGATCGCATTATTTGGCATCATAATATGACCACTAACCTTTCCAAAGACGCGAATCGGTGTAAGAACATCCAAATGTAAGATTAAACAAACCTTCTCTGCGTTTAAAATTCACGCCTACCACAACAACTTAACTTATGCGACTGTGATTGGACGAGGACCATATATGGGTCAACAGTACCGCACTGAATACCATCCCGTCAAAGTGGCCTTTGTGCGATTTTATTTTTGTATTCCTTCATCAAAATTTAAGTACAGTAATATAAAATGTTATGACTATTTAGAAGTTGATATTCGAAAAGTTGAGACGAAATGTCGAGTTTGCTTCGTTCTATAGACAACATCCGGTTATACGTGAACCCGTTGTGCGCACGTGTTCGTCGACTTAGTCTCGGTCGCGCAATCAGTCGAACCCGGTAGTCGAACCTGCCTCAACTCAATAGCTATTAATCCCGGCTATTAATGGTCATGGCGTCGGCCATTGTAAGCTATTGTAGCCTTCGGTAAACATTGCAACGAGATGGGGTTCACATGCTGTGTCCCTGGATGTTATAACAATAACAAATTGCATCCTAATGTGAGGTTTTACAAGTTTCCAAAGGATGTCAAGGCTCGGGATCTGTGGAGAAAAAACATTGGCCGAACTGAAAACGATGAGAAAAACACCCTCTTTATGCCGTCTCCGACAGGCCACAGAGTGTGTAGTGAACACTTCAAGGGAGGTCGGAAAACATACATGATTTCTGTGCCAACAGAATTCCCGCCGAAACTTCCTTCACAGAAGCCTAAAGGGCGGATTATCAAAAGACCTATAATTTCAGTGCCCTGTGCGGGTGAAAAAGAAAAAGGTGGGTTAAATCCGGGAGTTAGAATAGAACCTTTGTCTTTGAATTTCTTTCTCTATCACCTCAACCTCCCATCACAGTTTGCTTTTCGTGGCGTGTGACGTCATTCATTTGGCCCATTTTCTTTCCTTCCCCCTCCCCTCTTTCTCTCCCTCCCCTCTCCTTAAATTCTGATTTCATGTATTCATATACTACGGCTTTAGTCTCAGCTGGCTACTTTATGCGGGCGGGTTCAGTATGTGTATTGCCAGCTTCTAGTTATAACATCAGGAGCGATGGGGCTAGCTCCCGAATCCATTCAGGCACACTGTCATGGTCTTTTAGGCTTTATTACATTAGTAGGCCTATGAATACATTTTTTTCTACGTTTGCATAGAAAAATCGTGTGTAGAAGAATGTGTGTTCATTGTGCTATTAACAGTTATAAGGGCGTTTGAAAGCCGTAGATGGTGAGGGTAGTAGTATAGGAATCCTTCTTATAGTGATGGCACCATGCAAGTCACATCCCTGCTCCTCCATGCAAGACCATAATTATACAGGGGCTAGAGAATGGTAAGGGGGCGGGGCTTACATATTTAATTTTGCCATGATTATCCATGCATGTCAATTTTCCTAGAATCATAAATGTAGATATAAATTTTACACAAAAGCTGCTCAAGGTTTTGAAAATCATACTGATACAGGCTCCAATGCTAAAGTGCAGAAGGACTATAATATAGTAATATTTTCCACAAAGTCAGATACTAAAAAAAAATAATGCGAAGACCCCTTTAAAAAATAAAGTGTATCGTAGTTAAAATATGATATACCCATGTTTAAAGGTATTGAACATGCTAGGATTCTGTTATTAAACAATTATTATCTTTAAAAAGGCCATAGGTTTATTTCAATTGTTTTTTTTTATTATTTCATTCAAGGCCGATACAGGGATGCCAGTCTTCCATGAATTAATGAATTTCCATAATGTCCATACATCCAAAAATATTCAGAATCTCCATGACATTAACCAGTTTTCTTCTCCATTAATTCCCATATTTTCATTTTTATATCATAATACATATGTATTTTAGCATTGTTGAATATCTATCTAGCCCAAGTAAGGCCAGAAACAGGCAGCAAGTGCCAACGCTTTTGGTCACCCTGTGCCCGTCAGGATTGGGGTATAGGCGGCAGGCCTTGTTCCATGAAAGGCCAGGGTCCTCCCCGAGCTGTGTTCCATGTCTATTCTTTAATGGAAGATTAGACTGCTGGTTTTCCACTGAGAATCCCTTGGCGCACCCCTCTCCACAGCCGGGAGGGTAACCCAAGTAGACCCGTTCTCCCGACTCATTGGGTGTATAGGTCATAGGTGTCATAGTATGGACACTTTTCAAGTTGGATACCCTAGTTCCATAATTTTTTCAACCTCTGACTGGCATCCCTGCCGATATAATATTTAACAATTACAAAATAAACACACTCTCATTCAAGGTTGTTTTCAAGCGTCGCCTTTTTTAAAAACACCCTGAATAACCTCATATACAATGTAGTTAAACTTTTAATCTTTAAAAGACTGAAGAAAAAAATTCTAGCACGGTTTTCTATCTTATTTTCATTGATTTTTGATGAATAATATTTGAACTCATGCTGTAAATATAGTGGAACAAATCTCCCAGTAGATTAAATTTTCCACCCTATTTTAGCCACTATATACATGTATATATGATCCTTATATAGCGTTGTAACACGCCTGAGAAGTATTACTAGCTGGGTTGCAACTTTCTCCACTTCTGATTCACTTCCGTTTGGTGCAATAATAGTAAACAACTTTTCTACTCATCATGCCTCATGCCAGGAGAAAAAACGGCAAATTTGCAGCAAGTTGGAGGTTAAAACAGGTAGATCACCTTCGATTGATCAAGTTAGCATCTAGAGGATCAGAGAAAAGCAGCAACAAAGGTGAAATTCGGGAGCCACACGCATTATAGTCACTTCCTTAACATTTAATATTGTCTTAGTGGCAACATTTTGAGTTATATAACTTATGCTGATTTGTTGTGTACGAGTTAGTAGTGAGTGCCTCTACATCCATATTAAATTTCATGAAAATCCATATATTAAATTTCATAAAAAGTCATCAAGCCTTTTTTTAAAAAAAAGAACTCTAGCTGCCTGATTAATCTTCTACACAAGTTAATTTGCTATCTCACATTGCTGCCGCCAGGGGGCTCCCACAGGGCTTAAATAATAGGATCTGGCAAACAAATCAAACCTAGTTAGAATTTGTTTAAATATGTGTTTAATTCATGAATGTCTGGGTTAAGTATTAGTGAAATTCTGATTTCAAGTCCGTGGCGGTATGATGCCAGAATTAATATAAAAAACAAAATCAAGTCACTGAAGGGCTAAAAACTTGATACCAAGTCTTACCTTTTCACTGTTCCGAAGATTATTACTTTACTTTTATATGTTATATTTTCCCATTATTTCGGAATTCCCCTTTAGCCTTAATCAAGGTATAACGGATAATTCCTACATGGTTGTCAATACTTACAAATAAAACGTTTTTCAATTCAATTCAAATCAGGCTGTCAATAAAAGAGGATCCCCATTTAAATCTTTTTAACCGGAGGATGTATAGCATCTGCAGGGGTTGTTTATACAGCTGCTATAAATGTGATTTTTATTCACTTCAATTCCACCATAGCATGAAAACAAGGTCAATGTCCTATCATTTATTTTCACTTCCTAAATATTACTTGATATAAATGCTTATTGGTTAACATTTTCTTAAAATAAATGAAACTATCCGTAAATACATTTTCACTTTAATCCCAGGGTTGAACTAAATCGCGTAAAAAAGTGCCTTGTAGATAGGATCTTGCCACTCCACCCCACCTACAGAACCAGAGACACACATGTCCGTCGGACACCCATATATTCATTGTTGGTTGTCCGCATGGCTGGCATAGGTTTTTGCGCATAACTGGACTAGCTGGCGAAATGGCATAATTAAATAATTATGTAACACATAACACCAAAGCCAGAACAATCGCCATTACTCCTTCGGAGATGCAATTGTACTGGACAACTTCCTCCATGATCGGGAAACCCCCCCTATTTCTCATTGTCCAAGACCCAAAAGTTACATGAGTGCCTAAGTTAGAGCCTTAGGGAGAGATTGGACTGGTATAATTACTGCATAACAGACCTCTCGCGTTGACGCCTCTAGGGCTCTATAGATCGGTGTTCCGATGCCATTGCTCCAAGCTCGGCGTGTCACGTGACAGCTGAGAGAATGGTTTCTCACCCTCCCATGAGGTAGCGCCACCGTATGATGTGAGCCAGCCAAACACCCAGAAACAAAGCTATAGGCCTATATATGTGCGAGAAGCATCGCTTATATGGGCGATGGCTCTCGCACAATAAAAAGCTAAAAAAACGAACGGATTTCAATGCGTCGGGAGATGCCATTGGGGGAGGGAAGCAGGTGGGGTGTTGATAGTGTTAATCACAAAAACAATCTTTATTTATTTATTTATTTATGAACGTAAATAACCCAAGACTTTGCGCCCCCAGCGCCCACCTGTTGCCATCATACCCTCTGGACGCAGGACTAGGTCAACCCAGTACCCCCGATTCCATATACTACTTACTGCTTCATAACGATGTACAGCTATGTACCGTACACTTGTAAACAATATGTCTGCATGGTAGATGTCATATGCATACAGTCTCTGTGACAAAAAAAAACGGCGATCGCCTTTTATACAATAGAATGAATACCGTAGTTATTATTATATTGTACAAAAACTTATATATTTTATTTTTAACTAGGGACAATGAAAACCCGACCTACTAGGATTGTCCCTTCAAGCTCCATTCCCAGCTAATTTCTATACAAATCTCAGTTTTCACTTGTTAAGCTAACTAGTACACTGCCCCACCTTATCCCAATCGTTAAGGTTTCTTTTTTAAGGTTGGAGTTTAATATTTGAGAAGAAATACTCGTCCTCCCGTACTAGTGGTCACCAGTGTGACCTCCTTAGTCAACAGTGTGACCTCCTTAGCCTTGTTCCATACAGATAGTCGTTGATGGGGAAAATTCGTAGGCAGACAGAGAGAAACATGTGGCTTGATGTGGCACATAGGCGCCACATGTGACCATTCAGTGCATCTACAGAACTGTAGATACATATCCCTGTTTGTTCCCGATCATAAAAACACAGAATTTAGACATTAATTTTACTTTTCATTGAAACAGAGATAGATAATATTGAGTTTGGGAACTAATATGAATGTAATTCCAGAAGAACCACTCGATCTTAAATCCTGGGAATGCAGCTTTAATTCTGATCTCATGCAAATTGAATAGACAAAATAAACCCGTGAAAGTACCATGTATGCACGTTTTGAAGTGAAACACTTGCAAATAAATATGTTTGTGGACAAAATATGCCAAAATAAAAGGTCTCTCCCTGATCTATTTAAAAACAAAGAATTTGTTCATCATTAATTTTAGATAAAAGTAACTATGACTTGGCTACATCATAGAATTCTACTTATTTCTTTTATTTTGAATGGATCTTCGGGATGGACTTGAGACATTCATTTTATCATTATTTTAAATTCGGCAATAAAAATATATTATAGCATATACTGGGTAAATGATAACTGTGGCAATGCTAACCGCGCTATAAGACCCGTGGCTACACCTGGTGGCCAAACTCTACCATCGTGCGGTAATTATTCCGGGCCAATCATTCCATGCGACACCTATACATGCTGGCCGACGCCATACTTGTTTTTGTTTCTAAAGCGCAGGGCTTTAAAAACTAAATTGAGTTATATGGAGACCAGAGATAGAAATCTCCAGGAACTAAGGATTTCAGCACTTTATTAGAGCCTGGTAGGACGCATTCTATGAATCAAGCGGTATTTTTTTTCAATAATGCTTTAGAAATGTTGAAAATGCCATCGAGTGTTCAGCTTCAGGCAATCAGGGGAAGGTTTCTCGGCCTACCGGGGCTTCTTGGGCCGGCGACTTGACCAGACTATTTGTCTACATCGCGCTGTTGCCCGGGAGCAAAATGGTGCTTTCACGGGTTTAGCATTTCATGTGCTGCAAATTACCCTCTGAGTCTGGGGCATTGGACTCTAAATTTCCAAATATTAATTTTGATTACTCTTGCCTAGCAAGTTCATGTGACGATCATACTTGGCTAATTTGCGCTGGTAGCCTACGCCCTTCCTCTCAAACTTCTGTAGTTCTAAGACAAGGGCCATGGCACCGCCCCTGCCCTGGGCCTGGGTTTTCAAGTTATTAACTTTGGTTAACTTATTAACTCCTAATTTTCAACCCTTCAACCCTATACTTCTTAAAAGTAGGGTTGATAAATCTTAGTTACGGGCAGCAGGTTATACCTAGGGCTACGCTACTTTCTCTTTTTTTCTTTTTCTTTTTTTATTATTGTTAAGATTTGATATCCTCCATAACTGGCATAAGCATTATAATCAGTTTGACAATGTCATATTCTCTATGCCAGACAGGTCCACCAAGTATTCCAGAAAAATAAAGTATTAATGAATTTGTGTAGTAACCTACAATACATGAATAAGGTTGTCAATCTTGTATTATAACAAATAATATTAAAATAGTCTGGTCTAATTGACCTTTTCCTAAAAAGTTCTCAACAGTTTTACATTCATGACGATTGTTCACCGTAATATATTACCAGTTACAATGCACGTGTGTATCAACAAGTTTACCATTCTAATGTCAGTGCTGATTACTACCTTATAAATTATCTAATGATTTAATTATCATTTTCACCGATCTCTTATGAATCGCATTTACGATTTAGCTACAAAACAAGAAGATAAAAGAAACATGTAACCATTTTTAGCAAAGTCTCATTCATGAAAGAAATTCACTCCCTATTCCAAAAAAGTAAAGTAACTCTCTGTTCCAAATATCCTGAATTAACTTGAGGCAGGGGCATCTATATCTAAATATGCGGTAGCACAAATGCAAATTTGGGGCTTCAGACAGACACTTTCCCGATTTTTTCACAAATACCACCCTCTGTTCTCCTTAGATTTGTAAATCTTCCCCGTCCAGTCATGGTTCAATGCTGTATTTCTGGATGTCATTCATCCTCCAAACAACATCTTTCTACTGGTGTCCGTTTACATCGATTCCCAACGAAGGACCCAGCACTTCGCCGAAAATGGATTAGATTTGCCCTGCTTACTGGAACTAAACTTGACCGATTGGACTTGGGGGATACAAATAACGCAAGGATATGCAGTCACCATTTTGTTGATAACAAACGTGATGAAAATCCCGAGCCTACAATATCACCTTATGGGGAATTCGGTTAGTTTCAATGGTTAGGTATCGGTGGCACGCGTGTTTAGTCTGATAAAGCTTTTGTTTTATTTTCCAATTGATAATGGCTCAACTTATCGTCAGCTTTCTTTCTTGCCTATGGAGTACCTTGTAGTAGAAGTGATTGGTGTTCTGTGTTGTACTTAGCATCATCAAATGGACTAATAGGATTTATTAAAAGTTGTGTGGTGCATGTGGTGTGCGGTTCACCCCTCGTATTTTTAGTTTTGAGCTAGGAGTTGTATCTTGCGCCCTGGAATTATCTTGTGACTTTCCCCCCGCATGTCCTCATCTTTTGCCTTATTACTCATACCCGTTTCTAGATCTTCCTTTGTGTATGTTTTCATTTATGTTGCCCTTTTAACTATTTTATTTTAAGATTAGCCCTGCATTTGTAAGTGTCTGCGTTTATTGCACTAAATGGACATATTGCACATATGGGGCACTGCATCAAGACTAGGCCCTCCCCAGTGAAGCTCAATCGGATAACAACGATCATATGGCCATGTTCATTCAATATAAATAAATATTAAATAAACACGAACACACATCAAACACAATAAGAACATTAACACATTTGTGTTATTGAATAATAATAATTGAATAATCATGGATTTGAAGTCTATTCCATTCGTATTGAAACAGGACTGATTACAAACAGAATCCCCATCTAATTTGCTTCGCTTCTGACTTTTTGTTACAGTTGAGATTGATGAGGACAGCGTTGAAGCTAAGTACATTTCACAGCTCGATATGGAGGAATACGAGACAGAAAATTGTTCCTACTCATTCCCAGTGGATGTGGGAGTCGGTCTGGAGGATTTCATTGACGCCAAACTGGCGGAACTTGACTTTGGTTCCCTTTTAGATAAGGCCACCGACCAACTAGATATAAAACTAAAACCACAGGAAAGTAAGAACATATGTATAAAGTCTCTACATGTAATGATATTATATTATTAGTTGCAGATATATATAGTAATGTATGAAAACAAATTCACAACTAATGTCTTTGACTCCAACAAACTTAAACGACCCATGATAAGATGACTTTGTCAGTAACTGCGAAGCTTCACATGTTTCATTTAACATGGGTCAAGGAAAGCATATTTCGAATCGATGGATGTCATCTGTCAAAATTAATGGTAACACGTCACTGATGTGGTAGACAATTGAAGTAAGCTTCTACACTAGTCTATCGTCGGAATTATTTACGGAAACCTTTTTCGCTGTCAATTCTAGGGAAGACTCGCGAGGTGAACCAGTTATTTGCAAACTGCGAGGAACAACTCAAACAGTTGTGTGAGAGTTATGCCGATGATATGGCGTTGGAAAGGTAACTATATTTTCGCAATGTATGGAAAACACGATGTTAATTACTTGAAGATTCTCGTGCACTCCAAAGAAGCCCAATTTATTATAATCTGTAATTCAGATTTAACTTGCTTATTCATTTATATATATACTTTCAGGAAGTTTCTTGCGATAAGCAATATTCTAAGCGAAATGATGAGCTTCTTTACTGTTTTGGTTAGGAAGATTTTCCTCTACTAAATTTCGTGGGCATGTGCATGATTGTATGGATTGATGATAACTTTGGGTGAAGAGAGACGCTTCATCGGGGGACTTTCTAATCTGGTTATGTGACATTGATTTTTACAGTGCCACGCAAAAGTCAGATTCGGATGACGACGTGCAGTTCGTTGACGCCGGTTTTGAGCCGCAGTACATTCGCCGTCCTGCTGTGAACCAGCCAAGGTAATGCTGGCAATAAACCAGGTTTTTGGAATGATCCTACCCCACCAATATAATTTTTTGTTACGGATAATTTAACTCTTTATTATCAAACGACACATTCTTCTCGAACTAAATATTCTGTAGGGACTTCTGACATATACATTCATATAAAAACCTGAATTGGTATGAAATGATGATCATCTCCGGTACATAGCACCTCCTTGAGCACGACCGTGGAATTTTGACCAAACATAACGCTTCTTTACAAATTATGAAGTCAGCTTTTATCTTGTCCTCAAATGTATTACTTGTATGACCAATTTTACAATTGATACTAAGTATAATATTAGGATCTTTACCAAAGTTTGTATTATTGGCTTTCGAATATATTAGTTGTCAGTCGTAATGTAATTGAACATCCATATTCAATGCTCTAAACCTCTTTCTTAGATACATTATCCAAGGAGGACGTCGGGTAGTGGTGAATACTGCACAGGCAAGTGCCCCTGCTTTTAACCAAAGCAACACAAGGCCTGTTATGCTTGCCCCTAAACCTATGCAGTCTCAGTTTGTTCCCAAACCTATGCAACACCCGACAGCTAGACACGCTGCACCATATAGGGCTATGGCCCCTCAGGCCCGCCCTCCCCAACAACAGGTAAAAATAACAACGCAGCCAATGCATTTTGATGCCTCTGCCAGCATCCATTGTTTTAAAAAATATATATGGTACATATCAAATTTACATAAATCATAGACACACACGTGTTCTTTGGAAGGTACCTATGGAATGGAATTGGTGCTCTATCCAGAGGAAATTACTTTATTCTGTCATTGTTACACTAAGCATCTCGTCTACTCATATCCCCAATATTTGATCTGGAGAAATGACTTTGGAATGGGGGCAATTTTGAAAAGAAAAGAAACGAGTCCCAGCAAAATCACAAAGGCGCTGCATAAATTTGTGACCAAATCTCTTTGTGTTTCCCTGAAAGTTACCACCAAACTCTGTACACTGTCATACCTTGCATCTGCACTTTTGCATGTACCTGGCAACAGTAATTGTTCATGTGTGTGATAGCAGGGATGTGTATATACACATTGTAGATACCTACTTCCCTGGTAATCGTAATTCATGTATGTCCACACTGTTGTAATTGTGTAGTCTTGTGTGTATACAATACATAAAGAAAGGATTTTTTCTCGGATAACTGTTCATGTTCTTAGGATACCCTGTGAGATTAGAATATCTAGATAAATGATCAAATTTGAGATTTCTTTTGATTTGATAACTTATTTTATCAAAGAATTAGTTGTACATTGTGCTATCGTGTTTGATCTGCGTCAATCGCTTCAGTACTTTCGCTACTGACCCCCTAGCATCCTTGGTTTGCCTGTTAAACGTGGCTTGTTTACGTACAGTGATCCCAGTATCTTGCTATACATGTTATATACAGTCAATTATATATTAAATTTCGCATGAGGTACAACTAATTTTCAAGCTTATGTAACCATGAATCGCTTCGACTCGAGATCGAGTTCATTTCTGTTACGAACACCGATTTATGGACGCTTGTATTTTGACGATTTCTATGTCGAATTTGGTTAAATGTATGCTACATGTTACCTATACCCTTTATTAGCAGGCTAGTGCACCTGAAAGTGATCCGGCTGTTCAAGTCCTCAGACCACACACGACCATGTATGCTCCTCCCCCCAAACCAGCGTAAGTAAAGTTCGACTGCGTAATAAACTTAGGATATGGTAAGCGCTGATAACGGTCGATTTGGCATTGGGTGTAAATCGGGCGTAGTCCTGATTTGAGATTCCTAAATTTCTTGACAATATCAAATCAAAACGTTTTGATATCGTTGGCTCTATGCCTGATTTACGTCCGGAGCATTTTCTCTCATAATGTGTAACGGTACAATTTTAAATTGACCGCATCGGCAGGCTAAAGGTGAAGTGTATCCATAGGGTTAGACTGCTAAACTTCATCCCATAATAGTGTATGAACTGGGTTTAGAGAAAATATTGATATGTCTCGGGTAGTTATTTCACTCAATGTGGAAGTTATTTTTTCAGATGGGAGTCCATAATATTATTTCTACCATTCATTGTTCAGTGCTATTTATATATGTAAATGCAAACTTCCTGAAAAGTTGAGGACTGCACTAAATCTTAAATCCATGGCCGGGATTTTTTGTCATATCAGGAAACATCCCGGATGAAATAGGTCACCGTACATTTCCGAATGTGGTCTCATAAAGGTGTAAAATTTGCTGTGTATAGCTACGGACGATTTATCATGTGTAATTGTATGTATTTGTCATGTTCCTTTTTGCAGAGACCTGGTTGTTGGCATGAAGCTATATGGTAAGAAATTCAATGATATCTGGTATAAAGGAACCTTGACGGAAATCCACAATAAGGAAAAACCAAGGAAAGAGGTAAATATAACGAGTATTGATATTCTTGCATCAATGTTTAGTATAAATTGATTGATTTGAAGGCAACTCAACATTGCCTTCTTCATGAGGGTTTTGTGAAATACGTGTATTTGCCAGATTTGGATGCTTATGGAATTTCATGTTTTCTGTCTCATAGACTTTTGTCAAATTTTCTGTTTGAAATTGATAGTAGGTATATGGTTTTCATTCCAGTAATTCGTTACAATAATTAGTTTACAATACTTTAGAATCAACTCTTTACTTCTTTGCTTACAGTGGCGATACCGCATTAAGTTCGATGGGAAGGGGATGAAAATGCTTCCAGGAAAACAAATTGCGTTCGCTGATAGTCCCTCAGATGCCCTTCCAGTTGGAAGCCGAGTCGTTGGTAAGTTATCTAAGGGCACCTTATTGGTTTGCTACCGGTACTAATTCGATCGTAACATAATATTTTTTAATCCGGCCATTGAAAAGGTTTTATGCCTCCCTCACTTCTTCTCTACTTCCCCCAGCCCCCTTTATTCATTTCCTCTCTAGTTCGTTCTATTCCTTTCTCCCCCCCCCCCCTTTCTACACTCACCGTGACCCCTTCTATTCGCGTATCCCCGGCTCCCTTCACATCCTTTAATATTATATAGGCTACTAGTTTTATTTCCGCCATATACAATGAGCATATACACAGTGTTGAACAGGGTTCCACCTTTTGTGCTTATAGGTCAAGTCTTCCAGAATGTCATTATATAAAATGTTGTCACTCAAATATAAGCATTCGTTTCCACATCGAACAATCGTAGACATTCCTATACATATTCTTGTATTCAATCCAAGATTACATAGATATTTTTATGTGTTATTCTTGTATAAATTTAGTTTTCTTGGCTTTACATGCCAGATTCGTTTTAAAATTTCCTATTTTATTGCTACGATCACATTCAATATCTACCCGTTTCTATAGCAACATTTGTTAATTTGTTTTCCTTCTTGGCCTTAGGCCTACATAATATACCAACATTAGGTTAAGTTAAAATTTCCTTACATTTGAATTACACAGGGTACACAGGGAGTCTAGGTATATGAAACACTTGCTTGGTTTTAGTGTTAAATTAGTACAATACATGTATATTAAATACAAATGGAAGAGCGTTCTACTGATCCTCGCGCTCTGTCCCCTTACTTTTTATGTAAAATTTGAAATCTTTTATTTTTTCCTTGTGCTAAGCTTCTGAGGTTCCAATGTCTGTTATTTGTGAATATCAGATTGGCTTAATACAATGGCATATTCCAGACAATGGACAATCCTTCTTTCTTCAAGATCGTTAGGATACCCTTAGTGTATATGAGTTTCTTATTTTTGCTAGAGCTTTTAATTTTGCTGTTGCTTTGGGATATTCTTTTCTGGGTGTTGGTTTTAAAGGCTAAATCTTCGTCTATCAATAATTCTATATCCATGTCTACGTTCGTTTAGCCTAGCTCCTCATTCCCAACTTGGAAAACATTCATTTCATTGCTGCTTACTTTAAATTTTAGCCTTGTACAAGGACGAAGATGGTAATTCCTCATCATCATACTACGCTGGTATCGTCGCCGAGTCCCCAAGCATTCGGAATACGCAACGCTACCTCATATTCTTCGATGATGGCTACGCCCAGTACTGCTATGGTAGAGAGATTCATAAGGTTTACGAACAGAGCCGTAATGTTTGGGAAGACATCCATCCGGACTCTCAAGAGTTCATCAAGAGCTACTTAAAGCAATATCCAGAACGGCCCATGGTGCGTCTCCAGAAAGGGCAGGTGATCAAGACAGAGTGGAACGGTCAGTGGTGGACGGCCAAGGTAGAGGTGGCTGATGCTAGTCTGGTCAAGATGTACTTTGACGCAGATAAGCGTGTGGAATGGATCTACAGAGGATCCACGCGACTAGAACCTCTTTATACCGAACTGGTAAGTACAGCCTAAGAAATATTTGACGAACTTTCATGATAGATACCGGTACTTAACATTCAATGTAAGTTTTTTTCAATGCGAGCAAAGCAAGCAAGTCGATACTGGACAATTCAAAATATTATTTTTTATAAATGCATCACTGTATATATGTATGTAGCATCATGTGAATTATCATATTGGATGCAAACGAAAAACGATAGAAATATCGAGATGAAAATAAATGAAAATAAAAACGTTAATAACAATAGCAACAGAGTTCCAGGTAGTAAATGAAATGTATGGCCCGAGTTACTGCATATGTCATTGAACCCCCATCCATATACATGTACGCACATAATAACATCAGGTGTGCTATATTTAGAATATTTTCTCTGATGTCAAGTGATTTTTGGGGAGGAAAAGACTGTATATTTTCTTCAGGGTAACCATACTTAAGTTTTAGTGGATCTTTCTTCAGGTTAAAATTCATTTCGTCAAATTTGAGGATTTCAAAAGTGTGGGTATTGGGGGTGAGATTTCTGCTCATTGACTCTAGGTCATAGTTTGTGCAATTTCTGCTGACATGTATTCATAGGCCAATGCTGAGAAGTCCGCAGCTGGTGGAAAGGCTCATCGTAAGCATCACCTCGGTTTCAAGACTAATAAGCCTTTTGTCGAGTATCTGCGCGGAACCGAGTCCGACTACATGAAACCAGCTAAACCACAACCACAAAAACCTAAAGCACCAAGTAAGTTAATGCCAGTTCCCCCCGGAATTTACTTTTATTATATTTCATGAATTGTCTTCACTGGCAACACTTCCAGGTCTTTGATGTCTGCATTTTTCCTGAATAGTGGGGCAAAAAAATGCTCAGGGAACTCATCGTAAAATTAGTGTGTTGTAATAGATCTCAAAATAGAGGAATTGAAACATGACAAGTGTTAGCTGTTCATATTGCACACCAAGTAAAGCGCTTGACACACGCCTAAGACATGCCAATTCTGCCACGTATCATAATGGAGGTTTTTCACTACGATTGTACTCTTTCACTTCTAGTGGGAGTCCCAAGTATGCCGAGACCCATCAGCTCAGAGAGCATCTTCAAGAAACGGCCCGTGGCAAAGAAAAGCACCAACAAAGCTTCCGAGTACAAGAGTCCAGAGGTAACTGATAGAAAACGTAAGTCTTTTTTATTCATTGATAAACTAGTTAATTAAATACTTAGGCTACAACTGGATAAAGTTTATTACTTGTTTTTCTTGGAAAATATAAATCAAACACAAAACCTTTTTTCCATTGAATTCTTAGACTATCACTCCATTTCCTGTTGATATATTGTACTTAAGTTGGTTGTCGGAGACATTGAACCATTCTTATAAAGAATTCAATTTACATATTTTTGGGTGTTCATATTTTCAGAATATCAAACGAGTAGTATCAGCCGGAATAGCATCGGGAAAGATTCTAACAGACATTCTGGAGAATATTATCCCAACTGGGCAGGTAAGCTTGTATTCGAACCATATAATATTATGCAATGTTCAAACGTATGTGCTTAGTATACATTTTTCTTTCGTATTTGTCAGTTCAAATTAATGTTTAGGTTTTAGTGGTATTTTTTCTTTTACCAGCAAATGTATGTCTTGTTTTGCATTGATTTTTCCATTGATACAGATGACGAGGCACTGGGTCAAAGAATCGACGTACCTTCCACCCTCCCATCCTTCCAAAGAAAAGCATTTGGTAAGTAAAACCTTAATGATCTTATCTTAGTTTTTTTCATATCAAAGTTGTATATTGTATGATGATGTGGATAAATACTATTGATTTATTATATATGCTTTTAATAATCTCAAAGGGGATATTTAAAAGTCGCCTGTGGTATTTTGCTAAAAGTAATTCCAATGATTCAGGAGCGGGGTTGCATATACCACTCAGTTGAATACGCATGCGACGTAACCCACTCTACTACAATATGTTGTTTCAACTCCAATGCGTATAATTATGTTAAAACATAAATACCGACTAGGCACCAAATGCGACCTGTATTAATCCGTTGTTTTTCCATTGTAGTGCCACATCCGTGCAGAAAACACTGTCTGAAAGACGACGACCCTTCAAAACATCTTGGCAATAATCCTCTCATCATTCCCATGTTATGTGGATGGGAAAGGTAAATTTGAGTGCATTCTATATAATTCCATGGTGAGGAGCCAACAAATTTAATACTAATTAGTAAACAAAAACAATAATAAAAAGCACATACTTTTGTGCGCCGCTTTACCTAAACAAATCTTAATTACCATAAGTTGATAACATATCAGTCTACTAAAACACATACTACCATTTTCATTCTTTATTTTTGGTGTCGTATACATTCAATTTACAATACCTTAACCTTTAAAGCAATAACATCAGCCTTATCTTCAATTATCATCACCTTCCCTTTTGGGAAATAGAGGCTAGATTACTGTAAATATCTTTCCTACATTACATAAACAGGGGAAGCAATCGATCGCTGAATAAATTGTAAAGTACATTTTACCTGTTGCAGACAAATCGCCAAACAGAAGAACACAAGTAAGAAGTGTGTCTTTTACCGAGCACCATGTGGGCGGCGGTTCAGGCACTTGGACGACATTCGGCGATATTTGCTGCTGACGAATTCTCAATTCACCATCGATCTGTTCTGCTTTGACATTAATTTACACACGCATTCAGAGTTTGTCCCAATAAAGGTAACGTCCCACACATTGATCATTTTGTAATAGCACATCATGTATAACACATCATGTCTTGCAAAACTGTAGTTTAAAACACGGACGATCGAGACCACAAAGTAAATTTATAGATATTTGGCTCAAACGTTTTTTGTTGATATTGTTTGTAAGTTATACAATATCGTAGTAGATGTTTTATTATTCCGAAGAGATACCTTTAATTTTTATTTTAGTCAACTTACTACTTGTAGGTATACATCAAATACGCTCACAAAAACATGTTGCATTTATATTTACATAGAGCATTTTATTTATCTCATTGTTCTTCATTGTAGACGTTCTGTGACATAAAGGATTTATCATATGGAAAAGAAACCGTACCCATCTCGTGTGTAAATGGTATAGATCGGCAATATCCCGATTACGTAGAGTATTCCAATAGACGAATCCCAGCCAAGGGAGTAAAACTAAACCTCGACAGAGAATTCCTGGTAGGCTGCGGCTGCAAACCTGGCCAATGTGGGGTAAGATAATTTAGTTGATTGCTCTGTCTATTAAGTCCATTCTCATTCAATCTATTTCATGCATAATTATTCTTTAAATGTACATAATTTTGTGGTACACCTTTTTCTTGAATTAATAGAAATTAAAAAAGTAAATCTAAGAAATTTCAAGATGGTAAATTTTAAGTTAGACAGACAAACAGACAGATATAGCCAGCGGCTGGACGAGGCGGTACTCTGCCCTCTGCCTGGGACCCTAGCTTTGGGTGTGTGGTTGGTCCCAGTAGCTTTTAAAGTTTTATTTAATCAATCTCACCTCACCCCCTTGTATTGCTCCTTTTCAGTGAACCACTTGCTTATATCATTGATCAAACCATATTTCTCGTGCTCTGTACAGGACCCCAAGACTTGTTCCTGTGCCCGGTTGACATTAGAAGCCAGGGATGCATTACCGAAAGTCATTCAGCCCGAGTTCACAGGCTACCAACATAGACGACTGAAGGAGAACATTATATCGGGGTAAGTGTTTATTAGGCGTCTCAATGAGCAAAAATATACTGACCGGAATTTCCGTCGGGACCCGTTTTCCTTTATTATATCGACCTTACTGGAGGAGTTATTCTCCGTGTTTTTGCACTCATGTGCAGAACTTTTCCTATGATGTGACTTACCAATTAAAATGTTTACAGGTTGTAATAATTCCAAGAAAATAAGGATTTTAAGTGAGTGTATGTAACGTACTGACCCAGTTTCACTAGGATGCCCAACTTGCTATTGGGTGAGAGTTGTCACAACGAAATGGCATTCAATTGCTTATAATAAGAACGATCTACATTCAATAACAACGCTTAAATCAAACATGGTTGAACTAATTGGAGTACGGACATGATTAGAATCAAACTTATTTAATTCAGCGAGTCGGACTGTGACAAAATTGCTTGATAAATTGAAAAAATAATACATTGATTGGTAACAGGCACACTGCAAGCAAGATATCAAGATGTTCATTAGTTGTAGTTGTAAACTACATTCCTTTTTTCAGACGCCCATGTTTTGCTATCAAAACTATATGATTTAAATGTGTGCTTGTTCAATGAATTCTTTATTTGTTTTCAATGCACAACAAGCGTATTTCTAGTATGCATATGTCTATGTTGTTCTAATAATGATGAACAATTCATTGATCAGTTCCATGGACATTGCATTTAAATTCAGGATTTTAATATGTGGCTGGAAAATCCACTGCATTTTAGTATTTTACATATTCACCCAGAGATGAAAGCCTTTTCAAAGAAGGTCTTCGACACTTTAAACACGCAAGACACAGGCGATATTGCAATGCCTATATATGTAACTTTTCATGTGATATATGTGTCTGAAAACAGAAATTCTGCGTCTGGAAACAAGTCTTCTGTAGAATCTACCCCATCTAAAAAGAGGTCTCCGATGAGCCATTCATCTAACACCCATTTCCCTCTACATAGATACTTATGGCCTGTGTTTCCATTGCAGTATTTATGAATGTAATACCCAGTGTAAGTGCGATCACCGATGTCCCAACCGAGTCGCTCAAAATGGTTTACAGCTTCGGCTACAAGTATTCAAGACTGAGAAGCGGTGAGTTCCTCTCATTAACCAAGCTAATAGTTTAACAATGCTAGCATTTAAACTTTGTATCGTGGTCCTGACCTTGTTCACTCGTTCCGCATAGGATTCAACTGCTTTTTCCTATGACTTTCGAGGAGTCATTGAATAATATGTTACATACATATGTACAATTTCAAGATTATTAAGCTTTTCCAGTATAGACTAAAGAATGTTGGACCCAGGGTTGGGGTGGCACTGTGACCTAAGTGGCTGGCTTTGTATCACTGTGCATGCAATTGCACTGGTTTCAAACCTTGCTGCAACAAAGATCTGACATTTCGTCCCTCCAGGCTCTCAGGCGCTAGTGGAACAACTGCTCTTTAAGCTGAATTAGAACTAGCTTGCTAAAAGAAAATACAACAAGAAATATATCTTAATGTATACCTTTCAGGTAGAACCTTTTATTTCATGTCAACACTGGGGTGTGTTGGTATAAATCTGTCCCTGGTCAACCTCAATTTTCTGCTACCGGCACCATCGTTTAGAATCGTTTAGAATACATGTAACCGTGAGTTTTATTGATAACCTTCTTCTACAGAGGTTGGGGCCTCCGATGTTTAGATGACATTCCATCCGGTGGATTCATCTGTGTTTATGCTGGACAATTACTAACCGAACAAGGTGCCAACGAGGTAAGAGTTTTATTTTAATCATGCGTAGAGCATGCCCACAACCGCCTTCATTCAAGCTTCCCTTTATTCAATAGTGTCTATAAGTGTCGAGGCAAGATGGCCTCCCGCCCTGCTTCAATGCTACCATGCAATTAAACTTTTATTCAATGGTAATTTTGTTTTCTAGATCCAGAAACGTTCTCTTGCTTTTCCATGCGGAAAAGTCTGATTATAAGTGCTAAGATCATATATTTTAAAAGAAATATGAAAATTCTTTATGTTGGGGAAACAAGTACAGTCTCCAGCTTCTGATGATCGTATGGACATTTCTACTACTGATTCTATTGTTGTAATCCCTCTTTGATCAGGACTCCTCGGTTTTATAGAGTCAATGAATATAATATTGATATGTTTCAGGACGGCCAACAATATGGAGACGAATACCTGGCCGAGTTAGACTATATCGAGGTGGTGGAGAGGACAAAGGACGGCTACGAGAGCGATGTGGAAGGCGTCAGTGATGTTGACAAGAGTGACGAGGATGAGGATGAGGATGCGGAAGACGACGATTTCCCAGCAGCTTCAGATTCTGATAGGTTGTTAGATAAATAATTCATATTTATTATCAATAATTAGTTTTCTTTATCTTGAGCTATACTGTAATACAGGTGTGGGTTAATATGTGGGTCGAACACCGACCCCATACGAAAATTCGGAAAAAAAAGTTTTGTCATCAGATTTTCAACTTTACAACTGACTTTTGATTTTTCGACCTGTTGACTGACATTCGACATTTCAAATGACTTTCAACCATTTGACTGACTATCTAAATGTGTATATTTGTGGATTTCGCCTAACATAAATAAACCTTGGAAACTACCGATACATCGGATCTTACTTTCTTGACTGGCATTTTCATATTTATCTACTTTTCAACTGACTTTGCACTTTTCAACTGACATTTTATCAAATCAAACATTTAAGTAAAGGAGGAAAGGTCCATATTGATTGGGTAGATAACAAATATTTAAATCATCGGTAATGTTGTTAATAATAATCAAATCACAATTTGAACAACAGTTTTAGAGACAGAAGACCGAAGACCAGGGGGTTTTGATATATGTACACATTTGAAAACATATACATATAATTCATGTAGTGTTCCGACCGATGTAAATATCACTATTTGTATTTGTGTGATTGTGGGAGTGGTTTATGGTTCAATAAGTTATAGGTAAGAGGTCGAGACTGAGTACTCTTAGTTCATAGGAAGACTGAGAAAGTTTTCCCGTTGCTTTGGGCTAAGGATGGCCCCTGGGATTGAAAAATCTCGCCACATGTTGACTTGACTTGACTAGACTTGTTTTCTCCGTAAAATATTGGTAGTAATAATTTATCTGCATTACTTTCTACCTTTAGTGATTGCTTTGTAATTGGAGACCCAGAGTATATATGGTATTTCGATTGTTTAAAATTATTCTTTTATTCTGATTCCGAAGTTCCGCCACCAGTTTAGTTTTGTCATCAGTTGGATTGCCAATGTTTAATCTTCACTTTACAATATTATTTGAAGTTGGAAATAACCTTAATCCATATATCATATTGAAATATCTATTTCATTCTATACTCTTATTTTTCCCGACGATTCTCGTCACATGGCAGCAAGAGACACGACGTACCATCGTTCTGTATATCATTCTATAATCTTGTTTATTTTCAGTACATTCTCTGGAGAAAGATATGTGAACACAGCCAAGTTGCACGGTGCAAATCGAAAAAGGTTTGTCAATTATTTTTATTAATGAAAGTATGAATGAATAGCTCATTAGATATAAATAAATATAGGGGCACTTAACACCCCACACACACACATTCCACAAAAAAAATCTCGAAATCGATTTAAATAATTTAAATTCTCAAAGTATTCAGTAGCCACAATACTAACCATGCACTCTTTTTTTCTCGAAAAAAATGCAGTATTTTCTGCATGACTTGTTGTTTGGCTTTTACCACTTTACTATGGAATCAATAAATGCTCGGTGTTGAATTGTTGCTAAATTTTTCTTTTGATTCTTTGAGTAGTAGCCGAAGACGCGCCAAGAAAGAAGCAGGCGGGTCTACGAAGATAATCATCAAACGTGATAGCGACCAGGAGAAGTCTTGGTAATAATAATTCTCTCGTTAATTGGCTTAATTTGAATCTATTCCTGTTCCACATTCCATTCACAACTTTGTTTATTTCGTGTTCGGTTTCTCGAAACAATGAAAATGATTAGTTTTCCTAATAAGATTTATGATTATGAAATTCGGGAGGCAACTGGAAGAATAACAATATGTTGACAAACTCGCTGATTTATATACAATGATTTTGTAATTATATTGATGTGTGATTTAACATGAAAATGCCATCTGCCGTGATTATGACTCCAATCGGTTGTCGGCATTGCAGGTCCGTCAAAGTTAAGAGTCCTCAGTCTAAAACCAAAGAATGGGTTAACAACATTCCGGCGCCAATCGCCATGGACACAACAATCGTCATTATTAGTGACGAAGAAGACGGCGACGACAACAAGAAGAAATCAGAAGAAGAGCAAGTTGCTGGGCCTAGTAAAACTTCTGCTAAGGCGAGCCCAGAGGCTGAGAAGAAAGATGCTGAAAAGAGAGATTCTGACTTAGACTCCCTTGGTGAACAGACACTTAGGCCACAGGCAGAGACACCCAGTAAAGTGAAGCTCAAACTCAAGAGTAAACTTTACGGTGTATCCAACGAAACAGCAGAAGGTACGTAGTAACGACTTGAGGAGAGATTCCTCAGAGTGATCAGTAGCCATTAGCTTATATCTAGATGTGTGCTTTCTTTGAAGTTGAATTACTAGTGATTTCTTCACCAAAGGCCATATTTCAGTACAACAGTATATTTACTAGCCCAAATTGACGTTTTGGAATAGAAACTGGTGAAAGGATTGGTTGATTTTGTTTTATAAGGAAAAAGTCTTGATTTGTATGAAAATATTTAAATTGTCTCCCCACCAAAGGCCATATTTCAGTACAACAGTATAATTACTAACCCGAATGGAGGTTTTTGGAATAGAACCCGATGAAGGGATTTGTTAGGTTCTTTCCTTAGAAAATGACTCTAATTTGTCTGAAAATTTTGCCATCAAATCAGATTTTCCTTATTTGAATAGGACAAGAAATATATTGTGATATCCAATTATTCAGAAGTATGTCCTAATAATTTCGGATTAATAGCTATGTTACTAACTTAGACAAATGGTTTTATCACCTGGTTCTTGTTTTAAGAATACGATATAGTATTAAATCGTGTACCATTGCGAGTGCCCAGAATACGAGATCGTGGTATAGGACGTTCCTGTTCAGGTACATGTACTATGATATCCAGTATCATGAACTAGTATAGCAGCTTGCCTCGTTTTCTATGCAAACAAGAAGCATTAACTGTGGTTCTACCACCTGGTTCTGCTTTCAAGAATATGATGTAGATATAAGTCGTAAACCATTGCGTGTACCGAGAATACAACATCGTGGTATAGGACCAACGGGCTCAGGTAGTACATATTTTTAGATACCAAGACCGCTTACTGTTCCATTGATCATTTACTGCTGAGTGCGGGTGTTCCCATCTGTTACTACTCACTCAACTAAACCCGGGTATATGCACAGTTATCTGCTTGTCAAGACCAATGCCAACTTGTAATCAATGCATTTAGGTACACATCGAATTTCAATAGGACAAAGTATTATAGTTGGGTCACCGTTGAGCATGTTGGGGACTAACTTGTATATTGAGTATTTTGGAAGGAATGGGGGATGTTCTGTTATTGTATTTCTGCTGTTAGAGAAACTGGTTTTCCAGGCTCTGCCTTTGGTATTCCCTGAGCTGTTGAATAGACTCCAAGGTTAGACGATGGAAAAAATGTGTTCTCAATGAAAGGAATGGAAGCTGATTAATATTGCATGATTTGTGTTAGGGTAGCGTCAGGGGCATACACTGCTCCAATACGAATGTATTTAAAGTGGAGAATGTATTTAAAGTGCTACTTGCCACTGAGTTTCCACTTCTGCACCAGTTTTAAATATGTGTAATATTTTTCTCTTAAGCATTAGTATTTAACAAATTAGTGTATTAGTGTATGATTCAAATGTGTTCTTCTCCTTGTGCATCTAATTATAGTTGGTAATGGTTGCATCCCAGACTTCTCTTTTATCATCCGGCCCTCCACTTTGTCCTGAGGTCACTACTCGTGTAAAGTTAGCTTTTTCTCTCAGATTTGAATGGCATGAATTTTTATGAAAAAGATGCTAAGATCTAAGTAAGAAAGCTAAGATCTAAGAGTACAGCTAGGATGGTTTGGTTTTCAAGGGACTTATTATCAAAGTTAGTAATGCTAGTGATAGAAAATAGCAACCAAAGCGGTTTGAACCTGGTCTGAACCCACGATCTATGGTTTCCTTGAAACACTGTATGATCCGTCTATGCTGTTCTAAGAAAATATACGAAACTTAAATTTCAAGGAATTAAGTGAAGCCAAAAAGTGATCCTGAGCTTGGTTTGGGGGATGGGGGATTCGTTTTGTAGTAGATAAATCCTGTGGTTCTAAGAGATAGTTATGGTTCTAAATTGTTGGCTTCTAAATTGTTGGAACTTAGTTATCCTCAGTAGCATGGTAGCACTGGAGCAGGGAGGGTGCACATCGTCACGTTAAAATAAGGAACTTAGTTATAGGTAGTTGCTATAGGTGACGTGGTTGATCGAATCATTGCATCCTTTTGTGGATCTATCATCCAGTCTACAAGTGTTCTCCTTGGGCTCCATCATTCTAAAAACTTTAAGGATTATTATAGTAGATATCTATGGATAGGATTATACCCACTCGGGTGTAACAGTATCTATAGTGGTCTCGCTACCTCCTTCTCCGATGCATTTACAAAATTATAAATAAGTTTAAACAAAGGCTTCCTGCAATTTTCAACTTCTTTGTAATGGATCTATTTCCTATTCTTGAATCCAGAGAGGGGTGCAGTCTAGTTTGTATGGGTGATGGCCCTTAGTGGGGATTATTTTGATGGAAGTCCTTCCTTTCCTTTCTCCTATAACATGCTGGGAGATATGAATGAAGGAAAATGTATTTGATAAGCAGTACCTTAGCTGTCGAGTAAGATACTATTTATCCCCACACAATAAGAGATTGGTTTCCAGTTATTTCTGTTTACTTTACTGTTCTGTTCCATCAATAAAGAACCAATTAATTAATTATGAAGAACGCTGAAATGGGTGGATGGGTAGAGGATAATATTGCAATCACACAATTTTGATAATAAGCTAATTGCTTTAATTCACATTTAAAATCTTTGGGGAACACTAAACTTAACACACTTTTATAAGACGCTATATTTTTCCTCGCTCATTTCCTTTCATTTTTGATATCGCACGATAATTGAGCACGATATTATGATTTATTGTAACGTGGTCGTATTTGATCTGTACACCAACGAACTCGAGTGAAAGTATGCATGGACCTTACCAGATTCAGTAAATCTATTCTGTTTTTAAAAGCCATGAGTGTTTTTCCAGGGTATTGAAATAATTAACTTCATCTCTGTTTTATAGAGGACAGCAACGATGCCAAATCTGAAAACAAGTCGAATAAAGGAGATGCACAGCAAAAGAGTGAGTATTGTTGTATATTTAAAATTTGGTCAAATTAGATCAAAATCGTGTCACATAGAAGTCTTCAATGTCTGTCTCGCATTTATAACGTGTATATTTCTAGCTGTTGAGACGTTACTTTATTGCTAGATGTGTGTACTTTAGCTCTTCTATAGTGACTACTAAATGAAACGCTTACCTCTAATATCATTTTGTATCTTGTATATTTAGTTATGGTTGCTCTCAGTATTTGGAAATATCCTGGTGCAGTTGATATTTTTCATAAACCATTGTTGTAATAGCTAATTGAGTGTGTAATTCTTTCCACAAAGAAATGTCTGAAGATGAAAATTCACAAGACTGTGCTTTGAAGAAGGTCGATGATAATAACAGCGACAGTAAGGACGGTCTAGGTGTGTACTGCCTCTACTTCTGTATTTCTCTCAAGTATATAATTTGTAATTAGACGATGCGATAGGTCTGAACCCTTTGTGTGCTGTTTATTGAGAACACAAACCAAAAAAAAAAAAGTATATAATTTAGCCTATACTAGTTAGGTTAACGGTAAGACCGGATAAGAGACAATTTCCTTTAGAGTATTTCTGTTTGTCGCATTTCTATGTTTGTGAATGATATACTTTGATATGTTCTACAGACAATACCACCGAGTCTGATGCAAGAAAATCATCGCGATTCAGGAATCTCCCTGACCCTAAGAGTCAGCAAATTATTTCTCCTGTCAAGGTAAAGGGGGTTATTCCTGCAGAAGCCGCAACAAATTCAACAAACACAGTGACCAAGTCTAAGGAGAAAAAAGGTGAAATTAATTTTGTGTTATTTATATGTCATAATTTCCCCCTGTATTCCCAAGTTCATATATTCCAGTTATTGTAATACCTAAAAGTAGTTATAATCTCACTGAAAGAATCACTGAACTAAGTTTCCCTAATACGACATATCAAGCTAACAAATTTGAACTGGAAAATGTCATGAGCTGGACTCTTTATTTGTGTATCAATGTGTGTAACTTGCTTGACTTTAAACCGAAATGTAAGAGAGGGACTTATTTTGAAATAATAATAAACAGAACATGTCTCTTATTTTCCATACTATATATTTATAGATGCGACGGAAACGAAGGAAAAGCCGCAAGAAGTCTTAGTTGACGACGAATTTGACTCGCGGCGTTTCTTCAATGAGGAGTTTTGCTACGTCATGGACGCAAAGTCCATGGGTAACATAGGGAGATATCTTAACGTAAGTTTTCTCACTTGATCCTTACCGAGGCAATGAAATGGGATTCCTCTAAGTACCAAGTTTTCTTTAACGTTATATAAAGCATTGAAAAAAACTTCGATCCAAGTTATTGCAATTTTAATGGAATAAAAATATATTTTTATCGTTGTTCTACTGATTCTCTTAAAATCAAACATTCCGGGAGTACCAACAATGGAATTGATTCAAAAATCGTGGTAATAACCGACCATTCTTTTGTTTATAGCATAGCTGTGCACCTAATGTATTCGTCCAAAATGTGTTCGTCGATACCCATGATCTAAGGTTCCCTTGGGTGGCATTCTTTGCAGCACAGTAAGTGTTTAATTTCAACCATACTTCTATTAGAATATAGGACTGCAATATTGGAAATAACACATCGGATATATTTATGTCCTATGAATATATCTATTGTACACAATCTGTAACTTAATATGCCGTAGAGGCAAATGCTAACTAAGTAAGAAAATAGCATTTTAAAACCATATTGTCACAAGCCGTATCTGCATATAAAAATGGCATATCTCAATGTTCTATGTGAACCAGTATATTTTTGATAGCCTTCTTGTGTGTGTGGCTTTCCTCTTTCAATAGATATAAGTAAATAAATAAGAATGAAACCGAGTTCAATTCACTATTTACTATATATAATATGCACTAGCATATACATATAAATCTATATATTGAAATGTAAACCTTTGCTTTTGGTTTTGTATCATCGTAAAGTATCTAAAAGCTAAAAGAAAAACCAATTATAATTTTTATAGTACACATACAATAAAAATATTTTCATTGCACCCCACTTATCATTCATCTCAAATGGAATGCGCATGTAATAAATACATTAATGTTTTCTCCAGGTACATCCGTGCAGGGACTGAGCTCACGTGGGATTACAACTATGAAGTGGGGAGTGTGCATGGGAAGATCCTGTATTGTTACTGCGGAGCTGCCGAGTGCCGAGGACGTCTTCTTTAACTCCAAGTACTCGAAGTACTCCTCTTTGCATGTAAAACAACATTGGATATTCTTCAAACACAGTAACTGCCTCCTCATGTGCTGTTTTCAATAGATTCATCAATGTTTAAGGGCTTACTACTATGAGTCCTTCTCAAACGGTATCCAGAATATCAAAGATCTGTATTAATATATCGACTTTGAAATCATACTCGATGCTACGCCCCTGTAACTACTGCATTATATCGCACAATTGGAGTAAATTATTGCTCCTATTTTTATTTGCAATGATAGATCTAGCCAGGGAGGTATTTGCATTATCCCAGCCCATTCCCAAGGACCTATCTCGGCATATATACATCAGCAGGGTAAACTTACAAATGTCCCTTAGTGTGTATTTATTCTACAATGAGTGTATACTCAGACTCTGCCAGACCAAGTCATGAGAATTAGATAAAAGTTTAGTAAATAAAAGTTAATCCTCAACTTGGTAAGTGTCGCTTTACTGAAATATTATCATGAGTGGAATTGTATTGCCATTCCAGCTGAATACCGTTTTGACCTGAGCTTTTAATTTAACACTGCCTTCATGTATGCGTGAAATCTAATCTGAATCTGAATAAAATGTTCATCTTGCGGTCGTTCAAAATACTTAGGTGGTTGGCAATCGTATGTTTCGACAAGACAATAGCTATTTCGTTGTTTAATCACCCCGCTATGTATACAGTGTTTAAGTGGTACGTTGTTGTAGTTTCCAAGATGAAATACTTAACAAGGCGGTTAGTGACTTCCCATTGTATAACTACCGGTTCCAGTGGCATTTGTATGAGAATTTGTAAAGGATTTGTAAATATATTAATTATTTTATATAGGCATCAATCTGAAACGTAATTGTGGACCTTGGTGTCGAGGACAGTGCTCTAATCTAGTTAGGAAAGGTTTTACTTTGTAACTGAATGTGTATATAATAATGCAGACTATTGAACCGCATGTTTATTCAATGATGAATAAAGTGAATGACTATGTATGAATGTATTAAGACTTTGCTTTCGATTACTTTTGTAAATGTCGTCTAATCTTTTCCAGACTTTTCACATCAATAGCAAAGACATGGAGGATTCCGTGTTAACTATAAATACTGTCTCCCACAGCCTCCATCTAAAAGAACACTAAATATCCTTTCAAATGATATCACGAGCCCGTCCCCATGTACAGCAGTTACTGCAGTATTCTAGTTTATACAATGGAGTTCTACCTCAATTAGACCCAGTCCTTTTCATGGTGTGATAAAATAGTATCGCTTATTTCGGTCGAGAGGCCCTATTAAAAATGTCTTGAGTAGACCTATCATCACGAAATAAATAAGAAGCTACCAAAAAGAAGTTAATTTTAGCAATGCACACATCCTACTCTTTCCTTTGATAGAAATCGTCATGACAACTATGATGTGATCATTTCCTTTGTGGGAAAAATATTCAACATGTGCTGATTGGAAGCTAATTCCTGTTGCTCCAGAAACTTTTGTTAAAGTACGGTACCGTAGTGTTCGAAAAAATAATCAAATTTAATCATTTTTTCTCATAATTCTGAAAACTCAACTTTGGTGCCGTTCGATACCGATAGGGATAAAATAAACTAAAAGTTCCGTCTTGCCAAGCAAACCATATTTAATAGATGGGTGTTTCGTGTCATGGCTTATTTTATATTATCATTACACTTTATATGTAGGCTACCTAAGTATGATTCCCGATTTGATCTAAATGACTTCAGGGATATGTAAAGGAGGCACTTATGCTAGGAATATCTCCCACTAGTATTAATATGGGTATAAACTATGCATCAATACTGCATTTGTAGGCCTATCATCACACTTGCATTGGTCTGAAAGCTGACTTGTTTTTGTTGTTGTGACCCTACCGATATCACAAAAAGGCAGAGGCGTGACCTTTGAATACAAAATCCATAGAAAAAACTCCCAAGTTATGGAAAATATAAAAATAAACATCGGTACCGGTATGTGTAAAAATAGATAAATGAACAAAACTTAAAACTTCCCATTTTCAACCATCATTTTGAATTAAACAAACGTGTGATATACGATAAAAATACAATTATAAATTTTGTTTGATGTCTTAGATTAACTTGAAACTTTTTTAATGGAAAAAATTAACATTTTCGACAAATAAAAGATTTTTTCAATCCTGGGGCCTGGCCTGGGGATTTTTTTTAAAAAAAGTCAAATGAAAGGTATCAATTATCCTTCTAACATGCAGAGTTACAGACTATAATCGTATTTTTAATTGACAAAACTTTAAAACTGCTGTTATTGGTTCACATTTCATGAAAATCGACCACCTTGGGAACAACAGCTGGGATATTAAAGTGAGTTGACTGCTCCAGCGCGCTACCTGGTGCCATTCCCAACATTCAACCTCACCTCCTCTGACGTCATACAAAGCCATATACGCCTGTGGAGCTGTTGTGAGCGCCGTCAGGGATGATTATAAACAGCCCAATTCCAACATATTGCGTGTTCAAAGTTAATCCAAAATTAAAAATGTTTTGCTGTAAACGTATGGTAATTTCGTCATGTGAAAGACAGATTTAATTTTTTTAGTTTGTTTATTTGAGTTGTTCTCCCCACTATACCCTTCGGCACTGGTACGGGAACATGCTATAGGCTGTTTTGGGATTTGGAAGTTGGACCCCTGACGATCCTCCCACACTGCCCTACAGACGATTCCCCAGAAGAGAGAAGATATGTTGCGCTCGTAGGGAATGGGCTCGTTTCGAGCCAGTATTTCGGGGGTTTAGAAACAGTTTTGTAAATACTTAATATACGAGAAAACAGGGGACCACCTCTAGTGTACATATTGAAACATTTACGGAGATTAACCAGAGAAAACGAGAGAAGTCACTGGAACTCGGACACGGATGTTAAAACGAGTTGGACCCAACACGGCATTGTTCGGAGCATGCCAGACTCGGAACATACAACGGTAGGTTCCTTTTCTTCGGGAGTGTCTATCCCTACATGGTCATGATCGCCATTCGCTCAAACCCTCCACCAGAACCACAGTCTGTACCTTATTTCATAAAATCAAACCCCACCATCGCGCAATACCGCCCAGTCCACCAAAATCTGTCAAAATAAGATCCCGCCTTTGGCTTTGCCTTCGCCAACACTTATCGATATCACAGTATCGTCATATATACGTATACATCCTGCACATAATTTGCTGTATTTATCTGGGTTCCACCCTTCAAACCTCAATTTTCTCAAACATTTTGATTCAAGACACCCACCTACTCGCAATTTATATTGTCTTGTCTTTGAATATCGTCTCTTTGTGTCCATTTTAACGATAAGTATGGGCATACGTGCCACGTTCCTATTTATGTCAACAAAGCCTCCCTATTTTGTGGCGGGCTCAGCGACTGTTACAATCTGTGACAGTGTTATGTTGGGTGTCCGCGTGGTTTGGTTTGACCCCAGGGGCAAAACATATCATCCGGACATGAGTATTTGGTCCTGATGCATATTAATAAGATATCCTATGGTTTGCCTCAGTTCTTGTTAAATAGGTTAGCTTTTATTTCCCCACAGTGAATAATATTTTCGTGTTCTTCGGACTAAGCAGAGCTAAGCAGGTAGGATAATATTAATAGAATAGGGCCTAATAAATTCTTTAATTTGTCAATTTATAATCTGTTTATGTTTTGGTTCGAATAAGTTGGTTAATTAATGTTGCTATTATTGCAGTTTCATTAGTTAGGGTCAACATTTTGTTGAGATCAAGATCTGGTAAGCTTTATTGTTATTCTATTTTTCACAGTATCTAGTAGGAGAAAGTTCTTGGTTCTTTTGAAAATGCCCTGAATAATAATATAAGCAGCTGATGAAATATAATGTCATTATCGAATTGACTTAATACACGACAACAGCATATCAAAGCAACGTGTTGATCAAAGTAAGAAATACTTTCTTGTGAAATAATTTTCTAGAAACATGTAGACCCTGATGAAATTTGTGTATTGCACCATCTCCATTGGATCTTCACCTATGATCTAACCAACCATATTGATGGCTCTGCCTACACTTTTGTAACCATTCTAGGCCTATTCTTTCAGATATTTAAGTTTTCTTTATTAATTTGACTTTGTGTATTCCCTTTAAATTGTAAGCAAAATATTTGTCCAATATTGATAATTCATAAATAGCATCTGAGGCAGTTGTTGAATGAATGAATGGATGGCGTTGCCTGGCAGTAGTGGGGTGTGTACCAGGTATGTGTGCTTGGTTGCTGTCCCACTGCCTTCCTATACAATGCATAATTGATCATCTACCAATCTGAACCACTGGCCAAGCGAGAGGAGTGAAACACTAGGCTCTGCAGCCCCTTCTCTACTGTTCTCTTTATTAATGTACACACTATATACAGTAACTTGTTTGTGGAGGCAACCAAACTTGTAAATATGATGTCACAACCTAATCTAACTCAGTCTATGTCTCTGAGACACTGGGAAACGTGGTGCTGACGTTTTTCAGATTGCTTTAGCCTTTAAATATCATTATGTGTAGTAAAGTTAGCAGTAGTAAACTTGCATATGGTCAACTACGTTTCACAAACGACTGTTGCAGCTGCTCAGTGAATTTAATGTATTTACAACATGGTATCAGTTGTAAATAACTCAATTCTTATTAGAAAAAAATAAAATATATTCACTCCATTGTTCTATTGTAGTTCAATGTAACTATTGAAGGTATCTGACTGCATATTTTCAACCATTATGTTTAAAATTGATGATATATTGCGCATTTTGCATCTGAACTTCTTTCTGCCGGACATTTTTGTGGTGTGTCGACTGATTGGTCAATACAGTGGAACAACAAAGCATTCATAAAATGACCTCTTTGGTAGATCTAATTGATGTCGAATGAGCACGCTTTGAACGATAGGTTGTACCATATTAATGACCCAACTGCAAATTTAGAACCTGATTTTAGACATAAGAATGGAATGTATGTGTAGGGCCATGTCAGAGGCCCTTTTCACTTTTTCACATCTCTAAAATGTAGCTTTGTGGGCACCTTGTTGAAGCTTTTGTTTTAGTTGTTTCATGGCCTGGGGCCCTACTATTCAAGCTTCGTTAAGGTCGAGACCAGTCCCTCTGGCTGTCCAACTAGTTTTAATACTTGTTCACCCAGACAGACAAAAACGAACGAACGTGTTTTTTTGTTTTTTATTTGCGATGAGTTATCACCTACATTGTGCTTGTCAATCAGGTTTCTTATGAAAAAAATACTGTGTATGTCTGATAAGTTTGCTAATTCACTTGGGGGTTATAATTTAACTCGACCCTTACTGGCCTTAGAGAACTGTGAGTCAACCTTGTCCTCGTATTCACAAGTGTTAGGATGATTATAGATAGCTAGTTTTATCTGGCCTGACTCTGGAGTCTCCCCCCTCTTTCTATTCTTCCACTTCGCAAGCTTACTTTCTCGTCGCCACAGCCATAGAAAGGGGAAAACACCTTCGTATAGCAGATGGGAAAGATAAACAAAAACGATAATAATTGAAGAGAAAATGAATAATCATGGCGTGTCACACCTGGGTCACCTCTCTCACAGCTTGTCAGAGCCTCTAGTTATTAAGTGAAATATCATCCTGTCTCCCGCTTAAACCATTTCTTCAGCAATTACATTATATTCAGATCCGTGTATGTTGCATTGGACAAGTAATTACGACGGGCAATTAGGGGACAATTTCCCGGAATTATTTATTTAAATTGGGACGCTTGGACATGTTTTTCTTCGTATACTGCAATCTGTTTTCCCTCGATGTCAAAGCAATTATAAACTTAGACCAATAATGCCCATCTGGATACATTGGTTTTGCTTTGAATAATTGCTTATTAGCCTACATAGAATTTTACGAATTATTTTCTCTTACTCTATTAAAGCTTGTAAGTATTAGTAACGGTCTCAATTGACCTAGCTCCTGACAACCCTCCCAGTTTATAGGTTTGTCTTCCTTTCAACAAGTTAAAAGGCCAAAACTCCGTCAAATTCCGCGTGCCAAAAGCCATCTTTGACTTTTGAGACAATTGTAACAGGCGCCATAATGAAAACTTTAAACGTAATATTTGTCATGGCATCTTAGGCTAGCGTTTTTGTCTCCAGAAAGCGAGGGTATGTTTTCCTGAACTTGTGCCCCCGCTCTTCCCCATTGCCACATGTATGAGGGCTTTGTTAGACGTCCTTCCTCTCGCTCAAGCAAACATACATTTCCCTCCACTTCTTTGTCTTGACTCAAGGCATTAGAAGTGGCGAACGGAAGCCGTGCTGTCCCAGGGTTCCACACAGGTCAGTGACGACGATGACAAGAGGCAGAATGCCCCGAGGTCACGGCGACGAGGCGACGAGTGCGGGCGCCTTCTGAGACCCCCGAAATCATGATGAGTGGAGAGTGGAGGGAAAGGAGAAGTGGTGGTGGTGGGAGGGGGAATAGGGAAATGTGTGTGTGGTGTTGGTGGTGGTGATAGTAGCAGGGGTTAGGGGGTAGGGAGAAGGAAGGAAGATGCTGGTGGGGGTGATGGGGGAGGGGAGGAGGGTTCCTCCATGTTTTGGGTAAACACCCCAATGCCCTAGATGTCCTGTCTGCTGGCGGCGTCGAGTGACCGACCGTCTGACGTCACTTCCCGTCCCAGAAATGTTGAGCAGGATGACAGAGGCGGCTGTTTCTGGGCAAGCTCTCAGTGCAGGCCCTCAGTGTGAACAGGTCGTTAAACTGAGGGCCTGGCAACAGCAACTGGGGTGAGGCTAGACAGAGTTTCCGTCCCCGTATCCTCCCGCACCCCGGAGCGTGGAAGTTGAGGCCTAGTGTAGGCTAGGGTGAGGCAAATAGGCAGTGGCTGTCGCAGTGGGGCACACATTTGTTTGTGATCCCAGAAATGGCTGTACCCCTTGAGTTGAAGTTTCTACCAAGCCCAGGGTCAACACCCCCCACCCCCACCCCAACACACACACACAGCCAACCCTTTCCCTACCCTCACACACAGAGAGATTTAAATGGAAAATACCTCCAAGTAACGCACACATCTGGTTGTTGCTCCTCTCACTCACTGTGTGTAAGTCAGGTTAGACGGGTTGGGGCAATAAAGAGTGTGGCCTGGATGCATTCACTCGTGTGACATGCATAGTGGACCATGTTTGTGGGGATGTCATGCATTTTCATTCACGTCTCTATCTAGGCATGCTAACCCAGTGGCTTACATGAAATAATTTTTTTTTTTTTAAAAACAACTAGTAAAAACTCACTGATGCTGCTAACTTTTGTGTCACCAAAACTGCGTTGGATGTAAAGCATATTATTTTATAATGGGTAGCCCACTTGAACCATGCCTACTAACCTAGCCCGAAAAAGAGCTCTCCGCAAGCAATTCTTTTAAAAGGATTCTGATCATGTCCTTACATAGTTCTTTCTTTAAATCCTTTTTTTTAAACACCAAAGACACCACTTCCTTTGGGACCTGTAACCACTGTAGGCTAGATTGAATAGACCAGTCACCTATTGAAAAAAAGATAGTACTGAAGATCACCTTTTGGGGTCAATAGCCCATCATTTGATGTGGATCTTGAAAAGGTGACCATGGACTGCTTCAAGACTAAAGGTTCAAAGGTCCCCTATTGTAGGACTCCTGCCCATCCCAGCCACTGTGAACATCAGCTTAATGCCTATTGTGGCACATGTATATGTATCATCATGTATTGAAGTTGAATGATGTGTGAATAGTCAACTCTATGCGGGGGCGGATGATCTAACTTAGTTGTATTGTAATTGAATTATGTTGTAAGCAAATGGGGGATGATGAAGCTAGTTGCAAAAACTACTTGTCTGTTGTTGTCATTTATGGTTGTGTATCTTACTCAACAACACCCACGCCGCCATTGTTAAGGTACAAATTAAACAGGAAATAATTGTACAACTATGAATGTAGATCTATGCACGACTATCAATCATATGGACTGAATTTTATCACGAAAGTATGGAACATTGCCTCTTTAAAATCTCCCCTTTGTATACATACATTATATGCTCTGGTGAACTTTCAGAATATGGGAGTGGTTCCTTCTCAGGAATTGCTTAATTTAAAAAAAAGAAGGAACTGTTAGAACTTAGACTATAACTGATCGTAGGTGAGAACGTGGGGACATATTCTCACCTATATGAGCCAATGTGTTGTCTCTTGTGGGCTAGCTGTTGCGTAGACTACGTCACCAACATGATGGAACATGGTAAAATGATCCGCCACGGTCCATATGCTCCATTCATTATTCAGTTGTTTTTTCCGATGCACTGTATCTGTATTAGTCGTATTATATCGTCTATAGCAGCCTCGATTACTGACAAACAAGCGCTTGCGAGAATTTGAGCTGGTGCCATTTCACATTAATGACGTCATTTATAATTGACAGACGCTTCAATCCCAGATGCATAGATTTGGCACTTCCTGCTTTGGCCTTTCACGGCCACACATAGATCAAACAGGTCCCAGAGGTGCTACCCCAATCTTGTTAATTCATGCAATCCATGCATTTGTTGATCTTCGCCGACAAAATAAACCTCCATTGCCCTCGACTTGCTTTTCTTCCCCATGATTCGTCCCGCTTCCATGATGTTACAGGGTTAAAAACAAGGTATTAATAATGACCGCCTAATTTTTGGTGCAATGAAAATGTGGCCTGTATGGTTGTGTACATGTTATCCCCCTTTGTACTCATGTAGGTAGGGATGGAACAAGTTTGCCCTGATGCTAGCAGACTGGGCCCATTTGGCTTTTAAGAGGCAAGTATACATCGCTGACTGCTACAATGTAACATATGGTTATTTAGGCAAGGGCTGAGTGGACGAACAGACCATTGGTTTATTGTTTGCTAGGCGACAATGGAACCTGCACAGTACCACGAACCAGTACCGTACACCCTGTAATAGTGCCTCTCTATGTTGACTTCCCTTACGTGGTAATAATAATGAACTGGGGAGATATCTACGCCACGAGCGAGGCGCTTTCATTGGGAGAAAATGTCGCGGTTCTCTCTTTCAATATTTCATATCTAAGGTAATATTTAATGTTTCAGTTGTTGACACAAACCGGCTCTGAATTGATTTAAATTAGCACCGCCGTTCGAAATCCTGGGGTTTAGTGAATCGATTTACTTGAAGTAACTTGTTAGAATTCAAGATATTTCTCAGGGTATATAGATAGATCTAAATTTCTTTGCTTTTTGGTTTAAATGAATATTGGACCAGATGGACTGTTTTAGGCTTAAAGCTGTAGTATTTATAGATGCTGAAGGTAGAAGCTGAACAGTAAATACCCCAGTAGTAAGTGTTGTTGTTTGATTCTGGCGCTCTGGAGATGCGCTAGTGAGGATGTTAGAGAGGCTGGAGAAGCAGGATGAGGGGGATGAGGATTTGTCAGCAGTGATCGATCCTTGATCCAATACGGAGGGTGGGGACTGGCAATTAGTGGCCGATGGGCGAGCCTTGTGGAGGAGGAGGCTGTGTGGGTGTTATTGTGGTGGTGGTGGTGGGGAAGGGGGTGGTGGGTGGTGGTGCTTGTGGGGGGGGGGGGGGGGTTAGGGGAAGATAGGAAGGAACGGGTGGTGGGAAGAGGGACAAATGTGTGGAGGTGGGTTCCAGTAGATGGGAACTGAAAAGAGTGTGAGGTACTACTGGGGGAATAATACAGGGTTGGGCGATTGACGTTGTTAGGACAGGTAGACATAGAAACAGTGGGGAAACATGAGGGTTGTTTACTTGCAACATGGCTTGGGTCTGAGCATAAAAACCGGCTTTGAGTTCAAGGACTGCTCACAGGTCTTTGATGCTGTGAATATCGTTTTTACCTGGCCCAACTAGAATGTCTTTCACGTTGATCCCAAAGGAATGCTATTTTTAATTTGCAGAAACTGCATGCATTGAATAGAAATACGTCCGTTGCCTACCTTCTGAGAGAAAGATCTTTTTAACTGCACACGCCCATTTACAGTGACGTAGATCACGGTGCCAAGAATCGAGGGCAAATCGATCCAGTTGCTAGTAATTTGTGTAATCATTTTTTTTATCATAATCAATCCGTTCCCTTTGCTCAAAAGCAGAACTTCTCAATTTATTCAACCGTAAGAGCCCCGCCACCTCATCTCGTGACTGACTGGATTGGAGATTTCTGAATATTCATTGAATTGTTGCCCGTTCCTCACCATTTGACGATTAAAGTGGTTCCTGCTCATCAAAAGGCAGCAGCGTTCTCCTTAATGGACACTATTGCCCATCTCCCCTTGCTCGTTTTATTTGTTGCTAACGTAACCGAAAATGGAGGAAGAGATCCACCTTGGTTACCAATTCCATTTGGCTGTCTATTTGTCGTTGCCTAGCAACAAGTGTAGGGGCTTGTGCTTGAGGGTGTGGTTGCCATGGTAGCAGCATCGGTAATCTCTGAGCATTGCCTCCGTTGCCTGGAGGGCTAAGACACTGTATGGTGGATAATAGGTGTAGCCTCAGTCAGAGACAGTGGAAGATGGCTGGAAAATATGAAAAGCTTATGAACAAGTAGCCTCCTTATCTTACCCTATATGTACTCATCATATGTCTAGCTCCCCCTCCCCTCCCCCTCCCGCTCCCCCCTCTATATGTATGTGTGTGCGTGTGTACTTCTCATCCCTTGTCTCTCTAGTCTGAGGTGATTGATCTAGCTGTCTTTAGTTAGATCAATTTATATCTTTTAAAAGGGATCGTGAGGAAGCAATGCTCTGTCATCTGGATCTTTTGGTGTTTGTAACATCAGGTGAAACAGTTGAAGGTCGCTTGGCAGTAAGAAGTGAATTGGAAGAATGAAACGTTCGACTAATTATAATGATAATAAATCGTTGGGGATCGCGTATATTATAAAATATAGTGTTGCTGACGTACGATGACAAGGATGCAACCTGATTTATGATAGAATAAATAGGAAATTCTGAGAAGATCCCTGGATCAAAACAGGATGTGGAGTGGCCCACCAGAGCGACTTTAATCACCCGATCCAATGAAAGATCTTTCCATTATAAGACACTTGAGAAAGTTTCTTCATCCCGAATTTCTTCCTACTCCCGAAGTTGTCCAATGTCTTTTTAATTCTTACGAGTCTCGGATAAACCTAGCCAATTGACACTTGATACACGACTGGTGGAGAAAGGAAAGATGATGTAAATTCGCCTTTTGGTTGGCTTATTTCGTGATGGGAGGGTTGAGAGAGGGCACAGTCAGCGCGGGAAGAATGGCGTGATGAACCTGTCTTCTTGTTTAACAGCAAATTACCGAGTTAGTCAAGGCACATCGCTGACACAGCCCCTCCTCACTCTCTTAATCACGCTCCCCACCACTGATTTGCATTGATTTTACCCGTAGCCAACCTACCACTGCGAGTAATAGCAATTCGCCATAATCTCGGCCAGTAAAAACAGCCTGAATTGGGGCAAATGAGATGCGATGGGCCTGTACAATCAATACCTGTATACATGGCAACTGCAGATGAATGAATGTATGCCATTGATGAGTGGGATTGATGGAAAATTTAGGAGCGCCCTGTGCGTTATGTGACTCAAGCTGACGGTGGGATATCATGTGTTTTTACCATATACTTTATGCCACAAATATTTATGAGAAATGTCGATAGCGTTCCAGAATGTGGTTGCCATATCACTTGGTAGATAATTGATATGTCCTTATAATGATGACCTTGACAAAATTGGCCTTAACGACAGTTATTTCATAATGGTTGGTTGTAATAAGTAATTTTGTAATCGTGATGGAGGTCTGATTGAAAATTACTGAGAATCATGAGTATGCTCAGAACGTCACCCTCGTAAATCCCGTTAGTCTGTAGTTAGGTTCAAGGCATGATATTATAGAATCAAGACAGGAGTATGGTTGGGATCGGTGTCATGTGGGAGGACTGTAACCTAGTAAGGATCAACGTGAATAGGAAGGAATGTAGAACAGTGATGCCCTCCCCCAGCTCGAGGCCTGATGGCCCTCTGCACTGAACGCTCTGCCTTGATTAATCTATTACGCAGTTTGTATTGACAGTGCACCTGACGAGGCATGTTCATCTCACCTGCCTGCATTTACCTGTATTGCACGTCAGTCCTACCTGTATATTTATCTCTCATTGCCAGAGATAGGAGGAGGCAGGTGTGTGATTGATACCAGTCTGTGATATCGCACGCCCACTTCCAACCTCGTGGTCTACCAATTCATTGGGTCAATCCCGCAAAGCTAATCTATATCCACTTAAGCATGTTATGTAGGAGATCATTCTGTTATTGGTTAGTGTCTTTAATTCTATTTGCGTCTTATGCGAGGGGGTTTATGAATGCATCGTAAGTTAAGTAGTTCTTATGCCCTGGTCCTTAAATCATTATCCATTTATGTGTACACTATCAAGTACAAGGCATTAACCATGGGCGTGCCCCTTGACATGCGTTAGTTCTAATGACCAGCACCTCATGTACCTGGAGAGGTTACAACCCATCATGTCCACATTGCATGTCTTGTAATGGAATGTCCAGCTCTACCACCAGGCTGCTGTCCTCCTCGACCCTGACTACTCAGGTTCATGAGTCGGTGTAGCCAGTGGTCAGCATGTGTTGCGGCTTGCATGTGGTGTTCATGTACTCCCCATTAATGTTCTGCTTCTTGGAATACCCACATTTGTACCAGCTTCCATTTCTTTGAATATAAATATCATGGGCCATTGCACGAACATGAAATGTTATAATAATGATTTTTAAAAAACCCTGCAAGCATTGAAACGAATGAGAACAAATTATAAAGCAGTGAACTGAGTTAGCCATATATCACCTGACCTATTAGTAAAGCTGTCAAACAGATAGGCACTGGTTGTGTTAGTATTTGGTTTGAGGGTCAACGAATGCATATGATAACTATAATTCAATGTCCTGTCAGAAATAATAACATACTTGGGGAGTTGAGGAGTCCACGCCCAAAGAGGAGATAGGGAGAGTTTGTTACAGAGTTTTGGCCCTTTCCGAAGACAAAGACCTTGCCTCTGATTGGTGCCTGGCAACACCGCTCCGTCCCTGAGGTCGAAGGTCATTCCACGCTGAGAGGTCAGAAGTTCGAGGTCAATTTGGGCTTCGAGGGTCATCATAAAGCAACAGAAGCGTTCTGGGCTAGAGGTGGGGCCCTGTGGGTGGGAGGTGGGTGGGTGGAGGCTTTTTGGTGCAATGTACAATATTGGACTTGAGGGATGTGGATGGACATATAGCCACCTTGGCACTGGTTCACTCCCCAGCTATCGTAACCGATATGTTGCTATATAATGTCCATCGTCATGTATATAATAATGTCTGTTAATGATGTCAGCACTTTATATATCGTCAGGTGCAGCCTGTTCACTGAAACTATTGCTCCAGCAGTTCATGCTAACTAGTCCAGCCCCAAGGTGGCGGATCTGTACATGTGCTGTGAGTAGGGTGATATAAGATTGTGTCATGTGCTACAGGCTACTGATTGCCAGGGGGTGTTTCAACCATTGTTATCTTTCCTTTATACCTGCTCGGCACGCATTCTCCTACCGATAGCTCCAGGAGCTGGAGCATGTTCAAGAGGAGGAGAAGGGTACTCTTTGAAAAAGAAGTCTTCTTGTCTGCGATTACATTACAAACCCCCTTTCTGCCTCGGTCCCTCCCCCATTCTTGCTTGTCCATATTGGGGGTGTGTAGTCTGTAAGATGACGATGAGTCCGGCTGATGTGGAGGTAGCTGTGAGTAATGAATGTAACACGGGGGTAATCATTGACAACACTAGCATCCCTCCCTCCCCCTTACGAGCCCCTCCACGGCCTACTGTGAGTGACTCAGGCACCTCCTTCGGGGCGCTTTGTCATGGCTGGCGTTCCATGTTGTCATGGTTACACGTCACCATCCTGCTCCAGGTGTTACTCACAGGAGGCATTTTGTAGTGAAAGCAAAAGGGGGCCGAAAATTTGCCCATCTCCTTCCTCGTTTCTACCCAAGTCACAACCCTTCAGGTCATCAAGGAAGGGGGAAGAGCCGGAGGGTCCACCACTGAAAGAGAAACAAAGAAGGAACAACTGAAAGCCTTAGATTTAAGAACCAAATCAATGATGATTTCCTGGGGATTATCTTCATTCCGAGAAGGGAGGAGAGTGTTAACTTGTCGCGATTCGTTTTTCCTTCGTAACTGATGGGACAGGGGCAGGCGAAACACAAAAGTAAGTAGGAAAAACGCTGAATATCTGACATTTTAATGGCCAATGCTGCGCCTATTTTCCCTGTGTCTAATGGACGGACATGTGGGATAATAGCTGGCTTGTCAGGCCGAGTAATTATATCACCAGAGTGATACATTAGTTAATTCACTTTGGATGTAATAGAAATGAGAAATTAACCACCTTGTATGGGTGCGACCAGGTGTGTATATATAACCCATCCTAGGTACATGTCACCTGAACGACCGCGGGGAAAAACATTGTTTTTGTGTGCATAAAAACCTGGGATTATCGGTAGCATTGACCCAGGCTTGTTTACATGAGTCCAGTAGTATTAACAACCTTTGTGAACAGCACCCCATGCAGACTAATTATAAAGTATAAATAAGGGAAGAATAATTATTTCTTCTTGGGATTAGCATTTTGTACCTGCTTGATAAAATGCACCTCTCTTAGTGATTAATGAAAGCAAACAGGAGGACACTGGGAGACGACTGACTGTTAGGCTCCTTGACTCTAATCCCCCTCTCTCGGCTATGAGGAATAATCCTCCTAGTAAGCTTTGTCTTTAGTCTCCTTCAATGAATGAATGGACATTATCTCGGGTAATCTTACCTTCTTTGCCTGTGTTTATCATGGCGTGTACCCCTTCAAGTGAAAAGTTGAAGGGATTAATATTGAAGCCCTCGTGGACATATGGTAATAGATTTTATTGGGAGTGTTTGTGAAAGGGATTATTCGTGAGGGGTATATGCTAGGTATGATAGGCTAAACATTGTCACCAAAACGTCAAATTAAGTTTTATTGGAAGAATGTTAGATTTGCATAAGTGTAAGCCATTCTTTGGAGGTGGGGGAGGGGGTGGGCTAATCTAGAAAAATGTCCCTGCAAGGAATATCGTGGATTTTATATTTTTTCAATATTACACAATCTCGAAATATTCTACGATATTTTCCCCACCGTTCTAGACTAGTTGAGAAAAGCTTAGAGTAGAAGAACAGCAACATGAATTGATGTAACATTATATTTGAATGGATGATTAAACAAACATTTTATTTTTATCGATAAAATCTATATTGATTTCAGTGTGCTGATATTATGTCTCCTTCCATTTTTGATAGTTGATAAGGGTACAACCTAAAGTTCACCGCTGCCACCACCACCACCTCCCCCCCCCCCCCCCCCGCCCCTTCTTCCACCTCTCCCCCATACACATAGGCACTTGTTCACTAAGACATTGTCTGCACTGTATGTGGCTATGCTGGGGGCCCCTGTGCAACTACAAAAACAACCTTTACAACAATAATACCCACCTCGGAGCTGGGTATACCGAGGAGGCTCTTCTATAGAGTAATAGGCCAGATTTATAGACCTTTTCAGTGGAACGCCAGCCGGACCTTTTGCTCCAGCCTTGTGCCTGGCTTTTCTAAAATACTAACTATACTCAGACCAATATTTGTCTGCCAGTGTTTAGGCCAGTCTGCTTCTTACACATGCCATCTCGGGGAGGTGATGGTGGGGGCCCCAGCCCCGACTCCCTGCTCTACAAATATTTGTATAAAGGTTTTGTAGCTGGCCCCAGCAAGCTTCGCCGGCTTTACTGCTTGTTTGTGTATATGCATACGTATATTACAGGTGCAAAGGACTCGGGGTAACTATGAATAGGTTATGTGGATTGTTCCGTTTTGAAATGAGGTGGTTAAAAACTATCTAGGGGTGCAATGTGCACTGTTTTCTCACCCCTGTAGCTTCTGTGATATTTCAACTAGTGCCTCCAGGCTATCAGATTATACCCCCTAGGGCAGTGAGTCGAGAATATAATCCTTCCTGGAGTTCGTGAAACTTAAAAGTCTTGAGTGTAAATTAATTCTGATTTTTACGACCTGATTATGGAAAGCTTTTTTACGGTAATGCAAATAGACCTTAAAATAAGCGTATAAAAGCTCAATTATAAAAAAAAATCGTTTTATTGTTCCCTGTCCAGACTGTTGTTTTTACAAGGCTACAAAAAGGTTATTCAACAAGACCACAGTCTGGGAAGTTTGGTTTGGAGCTGGAAATGTCTTGTTTGCCTTGTCCAAGATTAATTCCTTCTGCCGGAGGTATTGTCCAGTTCGAGCTTGCCTTAAAATTACAAGTACCGGTCCTACATATCAAAGACCACACACACCAAGCCGACCAGAACCCCCTCGGCAAATTTACTTGGCGCCCATAAAAACGCCACGATGTGTATTGATACATTAATTGCGCGGCTTATTCGGCACTTAGGCCCGGCGTCTTAGGAAATTAAAACTCAATGCTGATTGGCTAACGGTTGGGGCTTTACTGGTGCGTGACGTCACGTGGCAAAAATCATTGGCAGAATTAATCCCTTTGAAAGAGGAGTAAAAAACCCAACAGACTTGACCATGATTGGGGAAATTGCTGCCAAGTTCCTATCTGGGGATACGAAATAAATAGAAAGAATCTCAGCCCCTGGAACTTAAGTCTGATGATATCCCAGGCGCTCTTTTTAAGCTGGTGCTTTTTGTCTGGCTGGGTGACATTGGATTTTTCTTATCTGCTCCTTAAATGGTGACCATGCATATATATCTAAGTGATGACTGGATTGCATGTAGGTGGACGTGAGGAGAATGATCTCTGCTCAGTTTCCCTTTTTTTCCCTCTCCACTTTCTGCCCGATACGAGTATACGTTAGTCTACTGCTGTATTGGGACTAGATATGATCGGATGTCAGACTCGCAGGATTCACCCAGATATATTTTTGCCTAATTCCCCCTGAGAAGATTACATAAAATCTCTCCCCAACTTGCTTGATAAATGAGTGGAATTAAAACTATGGACTCCATTTACTTCAAGGCTTTCCTCCGCCAAAGTTAATATATAGATCTATATATACACAGCGAAATTAATTTCTTCTGTGATTTCAGATGTTGCTCAGTATGATTCATTCATATACTACTGCCACTAGTGTGATCGGTGCATATTGATATTATAAGCTTGAGATGTGGTGCCTGCCTGCCCCAATAAGACCTCAACAGAATCCACCTCTCAGTATTAGGATGACAGACTGGTTCCCTAGACCAACACCGAGCCTCAATCTGTCCCGACTTTCATCTCTCCATAAGTAAATCATAACCTCCCAGACCCAACGTATTTGCTAGACGAGTTCGCTCCCTCCTTTACACCTAGAGGCTTCTTTAGAGTAGCCTTCTCCTCCCCCATACCCGCGATGGTACACTTGGCATCGGCAAGAAATGGCCACAGTCGTAAGCATACTCTGTATAAGTTGGCTATGAAAATTGCCACTCTTTGCCTAGCCACCGAGGTATCCGTACGTACATCAAGTTGAAGAAATGCGGGTCATTCTTCGTAATAATTCAGGGTCAGTAGTTGGGCGAGAAATTAATCAACGCAACACACAGAGATGTATGCTTCAAATCAGTACCAGCCTCGGAAGAGACTGATTTCCATCTTTCCTTTATTTTTATACTAGACAGGCTTTGGTCTCGTTGGTCCAATTAATTGACAGGTTAGATTAGAGATCCAATCAGCCACAGGATAACAATGACAGACACTTATTAAAAACGAGGCTCAGAGTGACCACTGCCACTCTGACCAATCTCTTTGGGTGGTGACCAGGTCACGTGGTTATCTCCCCTCCCCTCTCCCTCCCACTCTTTAATCAGTATTCCCTCCCCTCCCCTGACCTAGCGGTCAGCCCCTCCCCTCCTTTCCCACGTGATTGACTTTGAGATAACGGTCAGACCTGGACCTCACCTGTACCTTTGGACTTTGGGATGATAAGAAATCCGCGAGCGTTGTGGCGGTAAGAAAGTGTGGGTAGCCTTCTGGCCGGTAGGGGCGCGACGAATGTCTGGCTGAATGAGACAATTTTAACTTAAAATTAGACAATTTGGGCTTGTCAATTTTACAAAGTGATATGACTTTGATGTTAGATTTATTACACCGACAGATAATACCAGCGTCTCTAACGTACCTAGGACATATTGAGCAGCTCAGGTGATAGAGAAATTGCTGACCTTTATATGAGACGATGACTAACTTTGTATTGTGCTATCTGTACTGGATTGAAGGATTGCAGTATTAATTGTGTACATGTACATTTTTAAAAAGAGTTTTGAAAGACCTGCTTATTTCAGTACGTTGAGTCATAATTGTAACTTAGATGAGACCAGGCCTGGATTGTTACAGTATGTGGTGTTTATTTAATTAAAATTGAAATATATAATTTAATTAAAATTGAAATATATAATTTAATTAAAATTGAAATATATAAATATTTAATGAAATCATTAACTCACTATATCACAAGACACCCTATCCTAAACAATCTAATAAGTTCTGCTCATGTATGTAATGCTAATGTATGCCTATCCCAGCCATTAACTAGGTGGCAGGTATTTTTTAATATGAATGGAACCTTTCCACCGGTTGCACAGCTGTGGTATATTTTTAAGCCGTCACGACTCTTGACTAAATGTTTCTTGGATTCATGATATCGTGCTGGAGCCAAAAATAATTCACTAACCAGGTGAGAGTTCGAAGAGTAGAGTGAAGTTCTATATATATTCATTCTTACCTGTGCTTTTCCATAAGTTCTAGTCCTATCGACTCATAATGGGGTCCCCGAGATACCTTCTGCTCCATTCTCAGAACTCTACATCAACCTCTAACCTCTGACCTTTCTCTTTATCTATTGAAATAGAACTATGCCCCCTTGACACCCATCTTCGACCCAAGCCCAACCATAGCAACCTTCCCCTCTATCAACATTCCAAGTGAAGTCCAGCCATCAACTCACTCCTTTATAACTTTTCTAACTTGCCCTTGGCCCTCGACACACCTGTCCTTCTAACCTTGCTGCAGAGGGGTGAAGGCAAGCCTCTAACTTCAGGGTACTTAGGTGTAAACCCTGAGAAGTGAATGCATTTCTGTGGGGCCTGACAGATAGTAGGGCTAGGGGGATGAGTTGGGGGTGAGAAGGTTTCCCTGGGTTATGGTTCTCTAGCTCAAAGGTGGGCTGCATCTTCTTCCACTTCCTCCCCCTTCTGCACTGGACTGTTTCCCTCGAAACCTAAGTTACCCAGATCTGTGTGAATCTTATACTCCTGAGTTCTACCCACGTACCTTTACCCACCACTGGGCCTACCCAGTCAGTACCAGTATCGCCGTTACCTGCCCGGCTTTACTAGTCTACGCCAGTCTATATGGCGTGGTGGTGGCAGCACCGATCTCTCTACCTTACTACAGCCGCCCACTTACCTCTACATGAACCACATCTCACACACACTCACCCACACACACTCCCTCTCTCTACTCTACTCTACCTGTGCCAGTGTGTGTTAGTGGCAAGTGTGTGAGTGTGTTAATGTCCATACGCACCTTAACCCGTCAGCTCCATATACACCAGTGTGCGATAGGTCACCACTGCTGACACACACGCATTCACAGTCTGATTATTGATACCAATACAACGCTAAAGCATTATGGAATACCTACTACACCTGGATCTACCTGGATACCATTGAAGAGGACCATTTAAGCAGGTGTCTCGTGTGTTGGATATAAATACTAAGTCTATGAGGTGAGAATCGGAGTTTAGCTGCTTAATCATCTTGAAGTTTCCTTTAGGGAAGCTGGATATATGTAACTTCATGTTTGGGAGTAACTTCAGCACTTGGTCTATACATTACAGCTTGTAGTGACCAGAACATGATTCTCGGTCCTACCGCATGCTGTCCACGCGATGCTGGGAGTGTCTTGTGTATTAGAGGTTTGGACAGTACCTTGTCATCATAATATACTCCAAAACTGTCATTTCAACACAATGGATTTGAACAGGGAGGGGTTGGATGGATATATTTGTTACATAAGTTCCCTTCCTGATACAGACAAAGTCAATACTCCATTTTATGTAAAGGTAATGATTAGAAAATACATCTGCGATGCGATTAATGGATCGAAGTGAGATCGTTTTACTAATCATCCTATATCAATGTCATATGTGTGTTATTGTGACATATTTTCACCAGCATGGCACACATATGTATTATATACTACTATAGACAACTGTATAGCTGGTGAAGCTTTCGTGGAAGAAATGTGTTTACTTTTAATCTAATTTTATCCCGGTTAAGTAAATCGCATTTACTGTACTTACTTAGTAATCCCCCTGAGCGCATTTGTGCCAACCTCCTGGACAGTGATGTCATCATTTTGACAACAGTTCCTGTTCGTAGCCAAGACGATTCTTCGAATACAATCTTTTTAACGTATATATATCGCTTGAGGATATCATCAACAAATGATTATACCGAGTACACAGTGGTACAAATCAAGAGTTTAAAATAATGTTTCCAGGCCGTAGGACAATCCATTTTTGGACACCAACCATCTAGATATGATAAGCAGATTAAACTGTTAATCATGGAATGATAAAAGCATTCTGCAACTTGGGAGAGTAATATGTCGTCTCCGATTTGCGTACTAGACGGCCGGGAACGCATAGCAGAAAAGAGGAAAGAGAGAGACAGACAAAACTCGGCCTTGGATCTAGTCCAAATCCACCACGTTGCTGCTGCTAACTTTTTTGCACGTTTGTTTGAATTTCAATAATTCTACTCTGTCTCCTCTAGCTCTCTCTTTGCTAACTTGCAATGGGGGAGGAACAGGTAGAAATTGGAGTTGTACTCTGCCTTCCTTCTCTTGTCTGTTTATAATCGGATACTGTTGTTCTTGGAGATGGAGTAGTTTTGAGCCAATGTAGGATAATAAATATTGACTTGTTTTATGTTCTTATCTACCTAATTAACGCCGGCCTAGAGACCAGAAGGTGCTCCGAAAACAGTTCCAGATTTATGTAAATGATATTGGATATGGCATGGCCTGTGGATAAAAAGTTTCCATTTCCAGGTCCTATTTACAGCCTCTGACATCCATCATTTATTAATGCTCTCGTTTCTGCTACGTCTCACTCGTAGTCTTAGCATTATCAGAGTGGAGTTCTCTGGCATTATCTATGTACATGTATGTAGACTTGAGAGTTAATGGAAGCATTCTTTTATTTCCCCCTGTCTGTCTGTAGTCTCTGCTCCCCCCCCCCCCCCCCCCCTCTCTCTCTCTCTCTACCTCTACTTTCTCTCTCTCTCTCTACCCCCCCCCCCCCCCCGTGTCTGTCTGTCTGTCTAGCTGTCTGTCTGTCTGTCTGTCTCTCTCTCTCTCTCTCTCTCTCTCTCTCTCTCTCTCTCTGCAAGCCCCTCCTCCCCCCCCCCCCCCCCCCCCCCCCGTCGATCTTTTGTCGCATGTATGCCTTCTGGATACTGACAACATGCTGTTTTCGCCATCGTATGATCTGCCATATCACCAGCCAGCATCCTCTGAGCTTTATCCCTGGATCCTGACCATCCTTTGTGTAGTATGTGTATCCAGCTACGTGCCGAGTCCCTCGTTCTGACGAATAGTCACTCCTCACCCGTTGTTGGAAGCACGCGGGTACTCCGGATTACTTCTAAATCTATCGACAGCTCCCACATAGACAATTAAGCGGAATAATGCTGGTCATCACCATCTGCCTTCATTTATATCTTGTGTTTATTACTTACAGTTGTAGAGATAATACATGGGAATAGTAAATATAATATCATAGGGTCGAATGGAAATTTGTGATAGCATAGAGCTTACTTTCGTTAGGAATCATGCCATAGATTTATAATCTATTAGTATGTATGAAAATGAGTACATTATGAAAGAAGGGTATATCTGCAAAATCATTCAGAATGTGCAGATATTTTATACGTTTATCAAAAGAACTTAACAACTGATTAGTTTTTTCTGCTAATCTATCCACAAATAGCCAATTTGTGTCACATATTATCAGATTGTAGCGTTTTAACAGCTTTGTTCAGTGCATCCATTGTTTGTCTAGGTTTATCATGGCTTTATACCATGCTACGTAGGGACGGCGACAGACCAGTATCTGACAGACGATGTAAGATGAGCAAACAACAAAGCACTTGAGATTAGGACACGCCAGGACTAGACGTAGTTATACACACCTAGACAGCTATCCTATACATCCCTGAGGCAGAGAGAGATACCCCTCAGTTATAGCACCGATGCCCAGATCCCAACCCCCTTTAGACGGTCTTGGATATACTTTAGGTGCATCTGGTAAACATGTCAAATCCATTCCACAAACCCATACAGGTCTAAATCTAGACACCAGAGTCAACAATAATATGGCTGAAAAACTAGACCCCATTTGTCATGTTTTATTGCCAGGAGATTATTGAATTTACATCAGCGAATTGGATGACGTGTCGGTACGTGTTGATAGAAACCATGGTTTATATTGGAAGCGAACATATAATCTTATCACAGGTCATCCCATGGTTCTGCTAAACAGTGCTATCGAGGCTGGAGAACTTTCGCTTTATAAATTATTTTTAAATAGATGGTTATATCTGTATCTCGAGGACCAAGGCCTGTCGTCCTTAATGGTAATAGATAGTGCATGATCCACCGAGATAGGACATGTTTTTCTAAGGCCTGGCCTAAAGCTCCATGAATCCTAGTGACAAGTACCTACTAATAATCCACATATGTAAATTGAATTTATTGACTGGTGGCGAGAGAGATAAAACTTGTCATTTACTTCGATGGCTTATCCGTCGTATTATTTATCGCTCCCGCTCGTTGCCATTAATGTAAACGCCTGTTTTCGTCCTCGTCCATACGGCTGTGTGTATTGGAAATTTCCACAACATTGTTAAGTGGTCGACCCAAATGTACGTACGACCTCCCCTGCCAGTGGATAGAAATATATATATTACATTTAGGATCTTGGACCTAGATTATTGTGTTGTGTTTGTTGTTGTGCATGGTGCAGATTGTATTCACAGTTGGCTCGTGATGAATTTGATATCATGATTGGACTTTGGTTTAAATTGGTAATGGTGTGTTCACCTGTTACTCCCAACCTAGATCAAGTTCGCCATAATGACACGACTATTTTTCGACACAGATGTTTCATTTAATACTAAAATATGGAATTTAGTTACTATCTCTCTCTATTAATAGGTGCAAACTCTAGCATTTCCAACACGTGCTGCTTTTCAGTAGATGGGAGTCCTGTCTAAACCTGTCGTGAAGCAAACAAAGCTAGGCAGAGAGAGGGGCTTGGTGCAGGTACCACGAGGCTTGTCCACTTCGACCCAGTACCCCCCAGATCTCTTCACACACACACAATATGCACAAAAAGGTGAAGCCAAGCCTAAGCCTCGGCCCAAAGCCTCGATAATCTATGACATGCACTTAACCCAAGCCTAAAGGACCCCGATCTGGTCAAGGCAGTGTTAGATGGAAGCAAAGCCTTCACGCGCTCCTTAATATATCGGTACCTGTTAAGCTCCTCATTCAAGGATAACTATCGTGGATTTGAGTGGATTTCACTGTGCTAACGGGAATAATGAGCACATTTTAGCGGCCCGAATTTAGCAAATGATTTTATTGGCATGCTCAAACACTTGTCATTTACGACTGCAATGACGCAATTAAATCTAAATGTGAACACTACTTCGTTGCATTTGTTAAGAAGTTCGTTCTCAGAGGAATTTAGCCAACCATTTCTCAAACAATTAATTTCCATTTTAGCAACACGAGTGACGTGAGGTTTAGAACTTGTGCTTCAATAAAATGTGGTACTATTAGTTGAGTAGTTTAAACTTGAACCTAACGCATATGGTCAGTGACCAAATAACTGCTACAAAAACGACTTTTCCCAACAAAACGAGAGAGGAAGCTTTTGCTGGTGAATGTAATTAGAATGATTAACGCACTGACAGTCTGTTTACCTGCTCTGTGGACAGATGGAGGCTATGCCGCGGGCAGGGCGCGACCCTCAACCACCGACCAGACCTTAAGTTTTAAAAATATCCAAAAACAAACATAAGCAAAAAAAAATCTCTACCGAGGCATTTGATTTCAATACGCTCAGATGGGAATATAAAAAAAACGCGTAAGAACAAAAATAGGTCATTGGCCCAGTTTTTAAATTCATAACCATGCAAATGAGGAGTGACGTCAGGGATTTGATTTTCTTCTGGTTGGGGGGACACTTGTTGAGGTGGTGTTGTTTGCCTGCTAGTTAGTCGTTGGGATTTGGTGGTCACAGTTGACGGATTCTACCTTTAATACCAAGTCTAGCTAACGCTGCCTTGTGACGTCAGTTACGTTTGTAACTAGGACGTTGTGTTGCCATGGTGGATGACGTCAGGAGATGGTTCTTCAAAGAATGATGGTTGCAACTTCAGATATACACATATTTACTGGTGTGGCGAACCTTGGACTCTGTTAGTTCTCTTAGTTTCCAAAGGAAAAGTCCTTGGTTACAACAAAGAGTTGTATACGGTACTCGTTGGTTACAAAGACAGTCCACATTAGGTTGCTGATTTCAGAACCTGAGGCCAAAAAAAATAAGTGTGTTTCCGATTTATCTGGCTGGAAATAGGTGGGGGAGTAACTTTTTTAGGACCACCTTCCAGGTATTGAAAAAAATGTCTATTATATAATAATAGTTTTAAACATGGGAAATGTGTCTTTTGAAATTTGTCAGTTCTTGATTAGGAAAACCCGTTTCCCTGCTTTTATTAGCTTTTTTGTATTTATTAAAAAAAAATAGATCCAACATTTTTTAGGTAGGGGATTCTGAAATCGGAAACACCTATTTTATTTTGGCCTGAGCCTCAGCAACTCGTTGGCCTCAGGTATAAGATGACTTCAGTATTGGGTTATCAATTTCTAAGATTTAGTTTATCATTCTAGTTAAGTATGAAGTTATTCTTGGAAGGGATTTCAATGCTTCAAGTATGTGTTTGGAAGGTGGTGCTGGGGGATACGATTTTATTCCGTCATACACTCCGTCGGAGAAAACACTTCTGGCAATAAGTCAGTGTAAGATACGCCGAGGTTGCTCCGTGGTGAAGGCAGGTGAGGAATGAAGATGGGCTGTGATGAAAGTGTTTTATGTCTTCCCCTTTAGGCTGGGAACCATGGATACAGTTGGAGTGTGTGTGTCGGTGGAGGGGGGGGGGGTGATATCAGCACACGCACACACACCGCACACTGACCCCCAACTTACCTGTACCTGGAGGCCAGAAGCGCTACTCCGAGCCCGGATACAGGTGTAGCTGGCTCCCTAGAGGGGAAGCACCCCCCACCCCCTTCCACCCTACCTCTCTCTTCCTTTTCCGTCATCCACTTCCCCTTAATTATTCCCATTTAAGAACGGCATGTTGAAGTGACAAAAAAGTGTGGCCTAGCTTTGTGTGGGGGTGTTTTTTTCTTGGCGGGGCTTTTTGATTGCAACTGAATAATTCAAATTTTGATTTTGGTGTAAGCCCAATAGTTCTAGCTTGGACGCCCCTGGAAAGCCACCCATGCATCATATTATTCTCATGGAATGAATCATATTTCATGTTTACTGTATGTGGGTTTTGACTCGACGATCCCACATTAGACCCAGAATGGCCTTTGTTCTCGTGTGTGCAAAGGTAACCTATTATCAGTAGGTGGGTTATCCCGAATTCTTAGGCTCACCGACTTTAACAGTAGTCAACACGTAAACACAGCAATTGTACGTACAATCTTAGCGGTACCTTGCATATGAATGTCATGTAAAACAACTTGTGTGTAGCGAATTTGAATTGATATTTCGATTCTACCAAAAATAGCTGAATTCATATACATACGTGTGCTCTGCCATCCAGTTTTCTGTCTTTGGGGCTATACACACATGAGATATAAATAACTACCAATTCAATTGATAACAACAGGCTAATGATTAATTTTAAAGTTAACCGAGACTTACCTGTAAACAAATTTGCCGAAAAACAGACCTACCTAGTCTGAGAAGTCCCCTATTAATTAGCCCATGAAAACGTTTACAAATCAACTGTTTAATGCTCTGAAGTTAGATTACTGGTCTGGTAACCAGATTTCTGCCTGCTTTTTGCAATGAGGCGAACCTTGCACGACACAACACACACAGACATGTGACCTGCTTCACCATATTAGCGCTGCGACCAGAGAAACATAATTATCTAACGGTCAACTGACAGCAGTGTGAAGTGGAGCGCACTTTTTACCTGTATCCCTCTGATACTCAGACTCTGCAAAAGTGCAGGTTTTCCCCCTGACGTCTATTGTTGGTCACTCACTACACGGGGGAGTCCCCAGCTTTATTAAAGTGCCCCCGCCATTGTACTCGCCAATGCCCTAAATGGTTGCGTAATCTCTCGGTGGGAAAAAATGCTCGGTTACAAATTCAGCAAATTGGTGGTGTCTGTAATCTGTCTCAGCTGACAGCTTTAATCTGTTTATGTTACTCTCAGCCAGTTGTCTATCTTTGGGACATAATGCTGAACATTGTTGTTACAGAGTTGTGATACTGTACATTTTTGGGGACCGTATGGTAGAGATTTTTTTTTACTTCCATATATCGTTATTTATTAATTTCCATTTCTTGTTTCCACCAGGCGTGCTTCTTTTACGACTTTTAGCTACAGTCGCCGGTCCCGAGTTCTGGTTGCTGGGAATATTATTATGGGACGCTCGGGGTTCAGAAGCTTTAAAATTTTAATCACTTCCTAGCAATAAAGTATTGCACTTTATAGGGTGGCGGTAGTGGTTGCAGCAGAGGGGAAGGTTAAGGACAGGCAAGCAATAAAGGCACACTCTGGTCCATCATATGTGCGTAACTTACTTAATAGTTTCAGAGACGTATTGATGTATCGACCAGCATTGGTCCGTACCTATAGCCACGCTTGTATACATGGGCAAGCATCACAGATGGTCTCTCCTCCCAGCCTCCATTGTCATCTCTCCATCCATGGCCCGGGCCGGGTGTATAGTTACATTAAGAAACAATACATGTCCCTACATCCAATTACATTGTTTTTAGATGATAGCAATAGCAGGGAAACTGTGTCGCTGGTGCTCACCACCACCACCACCACCACCACCACCACCACCACCACCACCACCTAGCTAGGGAAGGGTGAATCTAGGTGTGTGCCTGGTAATCATTTTAATACATGTTCTTCCCAGGAAATGCAAATGGGTGTATTTTTCATTAGAACTTTGTGCATAATCGGTCCCGTTTAATGTGGTGCCCATAAATATTATGTAGGAGGCCCTCGATTTCTACTAGGAACTACTAGTATTCATTTTAATGATTACTATTCATTTTAATGATTCATTTAGTACCTGGCGATGCCCATGGCATGCATTGATATTTAATTTCTTAACTATTTCACCATATATTTATAGTGATACTTGATACGCACATATTATGTTGCTATCTAACTCAATCCCGTATATTCGCTATCGTGAATTGTTCCTCGAATTAGAACTACAGTATTAAGGCAGAATGGCAACACACACTTAGACACACATACGTATGTATTGAATCATTATTTGCTCTAAGTCTAATATAAAGCGTCTGCGGAGTTGTGCCTCTTTCATATAGGCAATTGTTGTGGAGTGGGGTTGGTTAGTGCCCTGGTCTTGTCCCTGTGCATTTAGGAGCCTAGTTATAACCAACTCGTTGGCCTATTGTCCTGGGGATGAGTGTACTTCTCCTGTCAGCGGGGGGTCTCATAATTACCACATCAAACCTGCCAATAACCACGCACTGAAATAGCATTGGAATCGATCGCACTAGAATTAAATATTTACCACCACCCAGTCCCATTGTATTGATGAAGTTGCAAATTTATTCTTAATGTGTTTAGCACGGATATTGCCGTAAAGACAAACGTCATTGGTGATTTTCTGTGAGGTTGAGAACTTGACGCTTACAATTTCTGTTGATGCGAGATACCAGAAACTAAATAAAGCAGTGGAAAGTTAAAGATAACATTCTTTCTGTGGATCTCGATCCTTGGTAGAATGAAGGATACCAGGCTGTGCCTGCGTACGGAAGGAATTCCGCTGCCTACCAAGAGCGCCGACCGGCCTGTGGCGGTGGGCAAGTGTTATCTTGTGGTAGACTGGTGGCCAAGATAATAGCTGGTATCTTGGTATCCAGGTGTGTGTATACCACTAGCCGGATACCTGGTCTCAGGGTCTCAGGTGTTGAGATGTCTCTTCACAACTGCTGGAGAGTGGCCTTGCCAACTTACCTACCTACCTACCTGCCTACCTGCCTACCTGCCTGCCTACGCATATATGAGACTATTCTCCCATACATTTCCTATTGCTTCCTTATGATATTGATTTTGTATTATCGGATGTGTGTCTTCGTTCTCCCTGTTACAGCCCTTCCCTCACTTTAATTTAATGTCCCGGTGTATATCATTTTGTGTATTAACAAATTTCTATAAACATCATAATAAGATTTTTATAAACATCATATCTTATTATACTTTGTTTTATATTTTTCAGGTAATTATCCGAGCAAGAAGTTGCCGAGTTCTGCCAGTAGACCTGTGGTTTTAGAAAAGCGCGATTTTAAAGAAGTGAGTTCGAGCGACAATATTGTAAATTTGAAAACATAATCTTGTACTATTCTTTACTTGGACCAATTGCGTCGTAACATAAATATATTAAAATATTACTTACAATCCGGATTTCCTTGTGAGGAAGTTCCTGTTATTATACAAGAAGCACACTATGTTGCACTTGCCATAATCTGACATTGGCGAGTGGTTAGTAATGGGCACGATCAACTATTACCTTATATTACTCAATATATATTCTATACTGACCCGCTCCTTCAAACCCTGGTCAACAGTAAGTGTTTTTATTGGCGAACATTCTCGATTAATAATATGGAGTTTAACGCCCAAAGGGTGAATAATATATGAATAAGCATGTGTGTATGTTTCCATATGTATCCCCATAGTTGTGTATTGGGCAATACATATGTGGCCATGTTTATTATTTCGCAACACGTGGGAAATCGGACGGTATTGCTATTCCGATGTTTTCTTTTAACATTGCCGACGGCTTCTACCTGGGACAGGTAGAGTTCTATTACGTAAGGCGAGCCTAACTCACTGCCAACTCTTGGTGCCTCTAGAATTCTTGCCATATTATGTAATCTTGCGTGTTCTGTTGATCGCAAGGATCCAATTCTACGTTAGCTTGAGTCAGGTACGGGCAAGTGCTGCTGTGAAATTGTTTTGTATTTTCATTCCTTACTTTTAACCCTGGAAAGTGTTCGACCAACTACGTCGGAATAATTCCATTCCCAATGTAAACTAGTCCAGACATTCACCCGGATCAGCCCTGTTAGACTCAATATTCTATCTTTACTCGAAAACCTAAACCCACACATTCTCTTAGCTTGTGTGTGTGATTTTAAATATTTACATAAGTAGTAATTTATGTAATTTTGTACATTTAGAAACAGATATATGGACACATTTTGGGGGAGTGTTAGCAGTTAGTGTATTTGTCATAGCCGGAACATATTGTCGAACGAGAGAGAACAAAAAATCACTTGCACCTTGGACAAGTCATACCAGGAGAAACCACAGGAGACATTATTTAACTAGTGTGGCAAATAGGCAGACATTAGTTGTAGTTGTGCATGAGAATAAGCTTTAAATCGCTGCCATCGCCAGCCACCATCCGCCAATTCCCATGACTGCATTAGCTGATGAATCACTACGGCTTGACATGAGAAAAAAGCCGACGGGACTGTTAATTACTGGCTATTGGTAAATGTTTAAAAGTCAACGATGACGATAAGGAAATGCGTCTGCAGTGGAAGGAAGTCTCGGTTTGCCATACCAATGATAGAATATCATCCTCCTCCGTTGGGAGAGCGAGGCTATATTAGTAAATCACCATTAGTGCCCTTATATGCGACGAGTAGGAAATTGGGTGATGGATTAAAAAGTAGCCATTCGTTGCCAGACTTGGGGTTACTAATCCTTGCCATGGAATGGTCCCTGAATGTCTGGATGTCTTGTGCAAGAGCAATGAAGATTGCGAATCTCTGCTGGAGGTTCAATGACGCCCAGGACAACTCCGTCGTCGAGTGATTGCTCTCGTGTGTGGTAATTGGCCAAGTGATAGGAATCATATCTAAATGATTTAATTTTGATGAGATAGTTAGTATGAAGATACTTTGACGAAGAGGACGCTGGGGGGAAAGAGGCAGCCACGGAGGGGATAGGTTGGAGGGGGAAGATGTGCTGAGAATGAACGTTCTCTGTAAGTTGTCTTTAGATATCTGTGGGTTTCCTGATTCCAACCTATATTTTGACATCTGCCTGTCTGGTATGCCCCTGAAGGGCTCAACCCGGACTGCGCAACTCCTATCATCAACCCCCTTTACCCTCCGTACTCTCGCCCTCATCTCCCATTTGTTGGTGTTACCCTTCTCCTGCTTTCCACTTTCTCTCCCTCCCTTTGGCACCCTCCGCCTCCTCATCTCCCGCTTTCCTCTTCTTTGGAAGCAGAACTATTATTAATAACCCGAGATGCAGCCCACACTACCATCTTCTGGCGAGATCGTATGGATTTTCTCTTGGCTTCTCCCCATCTTGATGATGGGCCGATTGTTATGCCTTGTCTCCCCCTGTCGTTCAAGATGCCCTTAGTTGCCTGCTTAAATATATATAATATTGAAAGATTGTGCCTTGTGTGTGGGCAGAATTTCTCTATCATCAACTCCCCAACTGCCACCATTACCCCCCTCCCTTCTTTGCTCATCCTCATCCTCCCACTCCTTCTACTTGGACATTTGATGGCCGGACAGACGGCTGCCATGGTTACCATGTTGCTATAGTAACAGCCGCTACTGCCTGACGTTGGACATCGGCATACTGACGTCACAATAATCTAATGGTTGCTTAGAAACCAATTTGTGTCGGGGATAAAGCTGTTGTGGGCCGGGAAATCCGCCGCCTGAGCGTGAGCCACCTCTATATTCATCCTTCTGAAACCCCGAGCTTATCACCACATTCCAATCACCATGTCCCAATATTGCCCACTCTCTATAAGGGTGTGTGTATGTGGGGGGTGGGGGTGGGGGATCTCAGATAATTAATTGTATCCTGAAAGGATCCTAACCTGAGTGAAGCAAACGTTTGTCAAATGCCCTTACTTTCATTTAGAACGGTGTGTAATTGAAATTCCGATGTAATGCCTTTTTTGGCGGCGATTTAGCCCGAAAGTCCCTCCCTCCAAAACAATAGAAATTTGATGGCAAACATTGGTGTTGAGTGAAGGGTATTTGGACGAATAACAAGAGCCAAGCACGCCGTCCTACACCGACATTTGGCCAGAGAAATTTGGATGAATATCAGAGGCCCAGGTTGGAGAAGAGAGAGAGAGGAGAGAGAAGCCCCTGCCTCCATAGTCTTCTTCCTCCTTCTATGATATATAAATATAGTCTCCCTATGATATAAACCGGATGATATTTGCATGTCTGGCTTCTAGGGGAAAGAGGATTTGTGACGGGAGGATTTCATTGTGTAAGTGTATTTCACGCAGCACTGCGCTTCAGGAAGAGCTCCAGTTGCGTCATAGCTGTGATGTCATAATGACATGAGCCCCTGATCATCTCCATGACAGTGTAATGACATCACGTATTGACGATGACTAGAGAGCTTATCCTCTTATGCCCTCCTCTCAGACCATTATCGTCCTAACAACCACCTTATGTAGGCATACCGTGACTCTTAGTCTTACTATAGTTCGCCCTAGCCTTGGAGACACCAAGACAAATTACAAAATTAATTGATTCTTCCTAGTTCTCTGCCATTCTCTACATCGACGCTACCCACTCAATCCCACTGTGACACAGCCCTGCCGTTATTAAAGCTATAATTTAAATCCCAAATAAAATGTTAGTTTATGGAGATAGTTTTACTTGGCTGACCTACAATGCTTTATCGCGTTCATCTGCGATAGTAAACTCAGTTATAAATCACTCAATGGAAACGCCGAATCAATACCAGATACCATCCGTCTTTTTCAATCATGCCCACGTCAGCTAGAATCATTGATCGCGATCCTATGAGGTCATACATCCCCGGCCCGCACTCTTCTTAAACAGGGTTGTAGATGGAACATACAAAATCATTACCTCAGTGTCTTTATTTGGACATTCTCTCCTCTTTCATCTTGTTAGCGCCCTCCTTGGATGCTCTTGATCCACTGTTATCGCCTTATCACGGGGTCCTATATCAGGCTAGAGAGATTACTCTATCACCATCCTGACCTCCATTGATCACCAGTTTTAACATTCTCAGTGCAACAAAGACTTGGTCACGTCCGTTTCTTGGGAATATTTACACAAAGGTCTCCTGGTTTCTCGCCACCGCAAATATTAATAAATTAACCTTAACACAAATGAAGCGCCCATTGTCCATACTGATAACTATTCGGCTTGTGAAATTGAAATTGTTCGGCTGCTGTCCATTGAAATGGACAGGAGGTATATGTGTCTTTTTTTTCTGTAGAACAAGGTCTGTACATGTCGATCATCACATTGTTTGGACCTGCTAACTACTCTCGTGTTCTTTGTGTTACGAGTGTTTTAGTTACTAGATGTTGACCCCCCACTTCTCCATTGAATGACATAGGCCCCACACGTAGGTCCGTTTTTAGCGAGTTTATATCTTGAGTCATTTTTCATAATATACAATTTAGTCCCCCAGATAGATGCACTGCCTTTCAAATCAAGAGAGGTATGCTGTACAGAATCGAGACGCATTTAGAACGAATACAAACTTATAGAATTAATTGGTGTGATCTTGAGCAAACGATTTGAAAAAATATTGTCTTATTCCTGACCATATCGACAGGGAGTTCTTTTGTACCAATGAGTCGAAATAGTCCCCAGACTGGAAATTTCCACATATAACAATCGTACGTTCCTAGTTATCTTTTTATATCCACATGGCACGATGTCATTGGGAGTGATGAGCTCAACTACACGGTTTTCCCTCTAAAACTAGTCTTTACTTGACCCCACCCAAAAATGAAGACTTTTGGCTGAAGAACCACAATTCGACCCTGCCCTATGTTAGTAATTGTTATATCAATCATGTACCAAACATCGGAGGGTGGACGATAGCTTATCGATCCCTTAACAATATGTTGAAGTCATCTTCACACAAGCGTCACATAACATAGGTGAATACATGGTTATGTAACACCTGGTTGTACCTGACCAACGATGTGATGTATGGTATAGCCGGTTATGCAAAGCCTACCATGTGGCGCATTACTTAAAATAATCTCTAATCATCAGAGCCTCAAGAGATTATTTCTATTCTGAAACGGAATAAACTTCATAAGGCACAATGAACGCCTTCTGCATACATGCACAGACAGACACAGACTGTGACCTACATCTAATAATTAGGGACAAGTGACTATGATCCCTCCAGTTAAATGTTAATAGAGGTGAAAAGTTAGTTGTCCTTGTTGTCCCTAAAACAAGGAACAGGACCTTTGGTGGTTGAGGGACGTCACAGCCTGATTGATAGGGAGGTGAAGCGTGACGACTGGAGGTAACACCCTTTCCACCCCCAGCAGAAGACATGAGTATATGATATACCAGTATTACCTATATCTTTCTATTACTCGGAGGCTATTTGTACTGAGTCCACATAGCCTTAGCCCCTGGGATTTTGAACCCAGACCTGATCCACACTTTAAGTCTTTGTTCGTTCCCTCATCCAGACCTCACCTGCCTCCCATTTAAACTGTATGTTTGATTTTCTCGGTGATGAGCAAGAAATGGATCATTTGAAAGGCGGTAGAAGGTTATTGGGCAGGTTTGGGTGTAGTGTCCTACGTAACTTTTTGTTTTGATTAATTTCCCGAATCTAGTTGCAGATATTGTGCCAATCGCCCCTCTTTACATCGTGACCTGAATTTGCCATTGTGTGTGGAAATCGTGTCATGAGGTATATTTTTATCTATTATGTATTTTTTCCTTCTTGCGAATTGGAGATATATATTCTTGGTATCGTTTTTAGTGTTCCACGTGGAATAGTTGAATGGCACGCTACTGAATCTTAGGAGGAAGTAAAATCGGAGAATTTTCCGGGGTGAACCGATTTTGTTTTTTGGGAGTTTCCACTTGAATTTCCTTCATGGTTCCCCTTTTCCTCTATCCATTAGATCTCAGAATGAAAGTCTTGTGAATTAAATCAAGATGAAAACTATCTCCACGGATTGACCTTTTATTGTCGATACACTACCCAGTAATAGTATACCATTTAAACTGAGATCATTTTCACAAATCATAATGAGTGGATAACCTTTATAATGTCAGTCTGCACTTGAAGCAAAGTCCTTTGACTGAGATAACATAAAAATCAAAATTAACTTTAGGTATTACTCTTTTTTTTTAATCATTGCATTATGCCACCCTGTATACCATTAAAAATGAGATCATTTTCACAAATCATTATGATTCTGAATAACCTGTATAATGTCTGTCTGCACTTGAATCAGCAGCGGCCTTGTTTACCCCCTCACCTATCGCACTCACATGGAGCTGACCAAGTTCTATATACATATACCCTACCTCCCCTACCTCCTCCCTCCATACCCTACCTTCTCCCTCCCTCCTCCTCCTCCTCCAGCATCCGCCGGGAGGGTGCTCCTGCATCAGGCGCATCAGCCCACCTGGAAGGGAAAGTTTATAAGGTGCAGAAAGAGCAGTTGAGGGAGGGATAACCATCGTGAAGTAAGAAGAGGGTGCTTCTTCTCAGAGGTAGCTAGCTAGCCATGAATGGAGGCGGGCATGTAGGTGGAGAGGACAACTAGTCTAGCTCTGTAACCTACAACAATATATTTCATTTACCTTTCCAGGTGTGTACAAGGTGGTGTCGGGGTTACTATCCTGTATACTAGTCCGGGATACTAGTACATACTCACCTGGACTCAATGTTAGACTGGATGCCATTATAAATAAAATATACTTCGGTCACTCCTTTTCTGTTTTGGATTTACCAGCTATATCGATCGCGGTTATTTATAAGTATTATTTGGAACTGTAAATGTGGAAATACGGGTACTTAGAAGTAGGCCAAGAATGAGGGCAATTTTTTCTTCACTGGCTGTGTATTGTGGAGTGAGTTGAGGCTGTGGGGTAGTAGAGTAGGAGCTAGGTGTTGTTGGGGTGGGGGGTGGGGGAGAATAGAGATGGATGCTATGAATATATTCTTATCTTTGCTGGGCATTGCCGACTCATCTGCTCATATTTCACCAGCCGCCGACCAGAGTCGCTCGCCCCATCCATTGAGCATAATTATTATCCTGTCGGCCTATGTGAGCGAATTAATTTCACACCGACATGATCCCCGGGGCTGCTAGGCATACATTCCTCCCGCCTCGATGGCTATATTTCATATAAATACCTAATATTTTCCCTGAGAAACGACCGATTGATATTGGCGTGGCATCTGCATTAGTTTTATCATCGCCAGTGACTTCTGTAGGAAGTGAACGTTCTCCTGAGCGAGTAATGGCACCAGGCAAAGCAGCAGTTCCTCCTCTGACGTGAACTACCCACCAACTTTACACTTGTATCCGATTTCACTGAACACCAAATGTATCTGCTAAAATTGTTGCTATCGTGATTGGAGATGCTAGCACCAAGAACAGTGCAGATAGACTCGATGTTGGACTGATAGTTTTTTGTAGGTAGAAGGCTCCGATCTCAACTTACGTTCAGTTGTTTCCCTCCGGAGTAGGTTCCTACGCAGGGGAGAACAAACAGCCTCGCATGAGGGTCCCTTTGATAAAATTACTTAAGACTAATCTGTGTTGACACAGTAACTAAGAGAGAAGTCAGCATTGTTATGTCTATTTCTGACATGTGTTTTATATGCATGGAATATATCATGTTAGAGCCCACGAGCACGCCAGCCTTGTTTGCCCCGGTTACTGGAAAATCCCTTGGCCCTCCTTAGCAACAGTCGGTATCTAGGGACGCTGTTTCAAGCTCAACAGGCCTCAGCCGGTGTCGCTGGGTAATAAACTTGACCGGCGGGGAGAATTAGGGGACAGGGCAAAATCTAGGCGTGTGACGTTGTCATGGAAACCGATGATGTCGTTTTTCAAAAGGCAAGAGGGGTCACTGTAATCATCGATACAAATCATGGCTAATTTTGATTAACTGAACTCCCCTTTTGTTTTTTCTTTAGGTATCGACAAGATTTTTTTTTCAAAGGAGACCTCAGTAATGAGCATAAAGCTAGTACAACGAGTCTAGTCCCCAATACAATCTGACGGCAGCTGTATTATTTATTGCCACATATACCTTGATGGTGAACGTTGCTCATGTTAATACAGACCTTACTTCGGTGAAGATAACGTTCCTCCTCAGGGAAAAGAGGTCAAAATATTGTGCCGACAGCAGATGTACTTGTAAATTGCAAGTTTACCGCCATGTTATTATAATGGATGGAGAAGTGGTTGTCCTTGAACTCGGCGGACTGAAAATTGACCTTCAATAGACCTTCTGCCATAAGGTCGCTCTGTATCGAGTTGTAGGCCGGGGAGGTAGCGTATGGTTTCGCCCCAGGTAAACCTCATCTGTCACCATATTATCGACTGACCGCAATACATCATTACCGATTGGTGGCTCTTGAAACATTTAAAAGTGTCAGTTTTTTTCACTGTCTGATATTTTTGTCACTTAGGGTCTTTTTAATAAATAAAAGGAGCCTGGGCGAGAAAGCTCGAAGCTGGATAGTGTGTTTTTCGGCGACATGCTATTTGATTGATTTAGAAATGTCTATGCATGTCAGCATCTTTGCTTTCGTCGAAAAACCATCCGCGAAATCTAGGTCTATTTAACGTCCATCACGAACGAGTTGCAGCCATTGTATTTTTGGTCATGGAAGTTGGCCATATATCTATCTAGATCTCTCAAGTGTTCTTTTGATCTCAGCGGGTCATAAAAGTAGCCAACGCCAATTTATTTTCGACCTGGAACTATTATTATAATCCAGAAAAATGGCTGATCAGGCTTGGGGCACTAACTTCCCTCTCGAATCCTTTGTGCTGGGAATTCAGGATATTGTGTTCAACCCTTTGGCATTTCCTCAGCAATGATGACAAGCGGTGCAAAGTTACTCTTTATAAATCATGTCTTGAAAAAATGAGTAGCCAGGAAATCGTAGGCAAAACATCGGCCAAGTGCTTTTGCGTCATAAGGCATAATAAATAATGAAATTCTGGCGTATGATAAATCTGCTGTAACGATTCCTCGAGGATATCAACGTGCTGTAAATCTTTTTTAAGTGCACCTAGCTACATTGAAAAAAATCTCGCCTGATAACATATGTATGCGTGTTGAAAGAAATCCTTTGCCTTGCTTTGAGCGTTCAATAAATCATCGACATTGCTCTATTTTCCCCTGTCAAAATTTATGATGGGGACTGATTGTTCGTACATATCAAAACATTTTCATCATATCAAAGAATTCGAATTAATGGTTTAAAAGGGACAGATCACTTGACGTGAATCGAATATAGGTTTAGTCAACTATTTAAAAATCATCAGATATTGCTAGTTCGCATAATCAAGGAAAGTTTAAACTTAAAGTAAAGACTTTTTCAGGCTTGCCATGATTTCTAGTGCTGAAGGATGATGCCAGATATTGCTGGCTGTTGTGTAGGTGCGTGTGGGTGGGAGGGGGCAGGAGGGCGGGGGGGGGGGTATGAGGATGGATTTGAGGATGGTGTGCATATGAGAAGCTTGATACCTGGTATATTGTAAGATGGCCAGTGGGACCCTGGAGGACCTGGTCATCATTTCTCCACGCGCTCCTCCTCATCAGCGCTGGCGAGGCTGGAGGCTAGAGGCTGGAGTCTGGAGGAGGAGAAGGAGGTAGGTGGATGGATGGCAAGCCTAGACACCACATCTTGCACGCCCCCATATTACATCTTGCCTTGTCCAACATGACCAAATCAGGCTACCCTTGTCATTGATCATGGGTCACTCAAACAGTTTCCTTACTGTAGAGGTTTTGTAGGTTTCTCTTGAATATTTACCTGCGTATTGTTATGTGAAGGCATTGTATGTATCATATATAAAAAGAGTCGATGTACAGGTTGCCTCTGACAGCCCCCCGCCGTACGCCTGTGAATGGAGAATTTAAAAAAAAAGGGGGGGGGGGGGGTAGAGAAAAAGACATACTGTCTAGTAAAGATTTATAAAGTGACAGTAGACTAATTTTCTGGTAAGATATTTCATCTGATGATCTCAAAAGGGTAGCATATCTCTCTAGTGCATTATTGGGGAGTTCCCGCTGGAAATTTCCCCCGTCATGTATCCATTATTTATTCATACATTGTGTTTCCAACTTATCCCTATTGCGGAACTTCCCACTTTAGAGTTGAATGTCTAGGATGTCTTTAATACGAGACTAGAGAATCGCCACATATGGCACACGTATAATATCTTTAGGCCCTACGAATCAGTGAATGTCAATATGGCTTGGGAGGGAGAATCTTCTCCGAACCATTCCACCAGTCGAGCTATGCTATGATCATCTGGATGTTGAAAGCAGTGTTACCATTCGTCAATAATGTTTATTGCTCTTTAGCAGCCCAAGCACTAGATATGGGGCATTTTGCTCCAGTGGGGATGGTGGAAAGGTCCCAATGAGGAATGGTTCAGTATCTGCCTGTATTGAGTCCAATCTTTATGCTTCTTCCCGATCTAATTGCCTGGCCGGTGGATCACCGCATAAAATTAGCTTTTTTAAAGGGAAGCAGAATAATTCTATTGTCATTCTTCATTGGCAGCTTTGAAAATTACCTCGGGCGATAAATCTTGGTTTGGGTGGAGGCGCCCACGTCTCCAATTCAAGGTTTTGTTAAATTTCGTGTTTCCACTGAACATATTTTGACTTTGAATTGACTCAGTTTTTGTAAACCATATTTAGTTAATTATTTATTTGAGTAGCTACCTCATACGGATACAAAATGAAATAACTTTAATTTGTAGAGGCTGGAATATTGTGATAATTGGATTTGAGTAGCTACCTCATACGGATACAAAATGAAATAACTTTAATTTGTAGAGGCTGGAATATTGTGATAATTGGAGACGGGGTTGCATTAGCAACAAATGACTTTTCTAATCAGATATTCTGAAGGGGAGTTCAAAACAACGAATCTGCTGGCTGTCAATTTGCAGTTTATCATGGATTGGCTCGAGATAATATGCCTCTGTGTGGAGCAAGCTTGCATGCCTAATTGCAAATGTCCCCCTTGCCTGGATGTTGGTATGGGCTATCAAGCTCTACAATAGACCCCAATTAACTATCATTGTCCATGCTCTATCTTGTAATGTTATTGCTCTGCGCGAGATTACAAAGCCATAAAAAAATAATTTGAAAATATTGCCGCCAATGATGCTGGCTATACTTTTATGGTGGTCAATGTACGAGGCCCGCTTTATGATTCATAAACTGGTGCTGAGCATCTACTAATGATATTATGATAAAATCTCCAACCCAGGCCGTGTAGAAAACATCTCATCTCACACATGGGGATGGTCGACATTAATAATATCAAATGATAATCATCTATGATACCCCCATTCATGGATCATGCAAGCAGGAAAATACCTCACATGTTGGGATATGCAGTGATATATTACGCATATATATTATGTGCGTGGTCACATACTACATACACACGCTTTTATAATGCGCAGGACCCCCACGTACTCCTACGCATGATCAGGACATGGATAACAATGTATCATATATGCACGCTTCAATACATGATGTGGATCTATTGTTATATATAATAATATATGTCAATCTGTATTAGCTATCACCTTACATATATTTTTATGCGGGCTGGAGTTGTGTCAAATACAGATATTGCCACCATTTCCTGGTATGTTATATTGAATGGAGAAACTGGGTATATTATGTGCAACGAATTTACTTGGGATAGCTCAACTGTATATTGCCACAATTCAATTTTAAAACTCTAGCTAGCTCATTGATTGCCAAAATTGTATTTGCGAAGAGCTTCTCGGTGTTTTTTTCCTCTACCCCTTCTCGTCACTCATCGCCCTGCCCCCGCAGCTGTCTAAATGAGGGAGAGGTTGACTGACGTCAGAGGTGAGAATCCCTTGTTAAGACAGGTCCACCTTGACAGCTATAAGCTTCCTTTGCCAGCCTCATGGGTTCACATAGGCTCATCCTGGGTGGCTGAGGTCCAGGGAGGGAGAGAGATAGGCTGGGAAATATTGACAGATAAAATCAACACTCAACGATATTGCATGAAATCAAGTGATTCTCGAAACGAAAGCCAGCGACGAGGGAGCATGATGAATAAGTCCCTGCCATGTCAGCCCCAGACTCGTCTGCAGTGTGAGAAGCGATTGCGCTAAAAGCTATCAAATCGCCTCTCAATTTGTCCAGTGTGCACTCAATAGAATCCCGCGCCATATCTACTTTCATCAGATTCCCATAGTGCATAAAAAAATACCTGATGGAGCATATTGCATTTGTTCTTTTTATTTCAAATCGCAAGTAACATACCTACTCGTCGGATGTTTTTTTTTAAAGACTTTCTATGGAAAAAAGAGATGAAAGAAAGTAAGAATCTACTACTGCTCTTTTTACTTCGTTTGTATGCTTTAGGAAATTTCTGTCGGCAGCCAAACGAACATCAAGAGATCTCAGATGGGAACATTATTTCTCTGTGAGGCTTTATAGTGATAGTATTTAGTAGTGCGGTGAACCCATGTGGAAGCAACACTATGAAGTCAGGAGTGGGGCACACAAAAAAAGAAATGTATAGCGCTCCAGCGTGGAGAATAATAATGCCAGTCTTGTGCCTGCTGTGTTGGGGGTTATGGCGGAGAACTGAACCCAGTGTAGGACCATGTTGGGTACTACTACTGGTCCATTCTCCCAGACCTGGCCACTGGAATGGAAATGCACCATGTGTTGGCGCGTTTGTCCTTTAGATTTTTTTTTATTTCTTTTTGGTATTCTCCGTTCCCACAAAAATAACGTCCCATAAATTGCCTTTTGCTCTTGTTTAATTATTGAGGGAGGAGTAATGAATTATTAATTGAGAAATGTTTGGACTTAATGGAGTCAAACAAACTTTTTCATCCCTCAACTTGGTTGTTTTGTTATTGAGAGAACAACAAGGGGGATTTATTTAAACCAAAGTAGAATATCATGCCATGTGTTCCCACAACACTATAATCTCCCAATTTGCTATTGTTATATCATTGAGGGAGAACAAACATTAGAAATTAATTTGACACAAAAGTTGGATATCATGTGGGCGGCGGTTGCTTCATGCCACTCACGGTCCATGTTAAACTAAATTACCCCATTTTAATGAGTTTATTTCTTCGCCTGGCCTGGTTTGTGATCGCGTAATGTTATTTGGTCTCATTAAGCAGAGGCAGTGTCTGGCATATTCCTGGGCGGGCCTTGTTTTTGATCACCAAGGCTACCTACCCAGAGGAATAATAGTATTAGATAATATTTTCTTACGTGGGGAAAATCTTACTCTAATATAATATTTCATTCCGCTTTATAACAATATTATACGAGAGGTAATTTTTGTTGCATGGGAGTGGAGGGAGAATATCAGTAGTGGCATTACTAGTACTACAGCTATACTACTGCGTAGCTAAGTAAAACAAGCCTCCACTGGCACTGGTCTATGTTGCTGGACAATTCCCATCTACTTCCTCCTACAACTGTGTAAGCCAGCTTGGGTCCTCTACCATCCACCCAGCCAGCCTCTCTCTCTCTCCCTATGTACAAGATGTGGCTTGAGTATTGACGAGGAGGAGGGGAAGGGGTGTAAACAGAGTTGGGAGGGGGACATATTTTGTATGACTGTATACCCCCTAGTATTTTCACCCTCAGTCCATCAAGGGGTTGGCCATGGGCTGGAGCTCTGCTGTTACCTCCTATACCACCAACTTCATTATCAACTCCTGTCAACGTTGTACAGAGCACCATGGAGGGCTGAGAGACTGGAGGGAGAAGAACCGTGATGTTGGATGGATGGACAGAATGTGAACCGCACCTGCGAAGGTCTTGGAAGGATGGCCTGAGAGGGGGAAAATAATGATAATACGTGTACAAGCCTTGCAACGACTGATTGAGGAAGAACTACAACTTGTTACGTTGTAGAAACGCCCTCGAAATTCCTCCAAAATTTGTTATCAGCTGGTGACTGATAACCGAAGGGGGAATCGCTGGATCCCTTCGGTTTAGAAACCTTACGCCTTTGCTATGAAATATTTGGGCAGATAAGAACGGTTTCAGAGGCAAATAAAGGGGGAAAGAAGTGACCAAGAGAAGTGAGGATCTCTTTGGGAACATCAATTACTCGGATGGGTGGCCGTCTGTCTGTAGGCTGGGACAGCAGTCACTAAGGGACTACGTGTGGAACTCGTGGAATATTTTCAGTCAGGCACATTTGGCACAGGATACTTCCGGTTGAAGAGTGAAACACTTCTTCGTGAGGTGTACACATGTACACCGAGACTCTATCCTCCCCGATCATACCATAGGGCAAGGCCACATGCCACATCTTACTGTTTAGGACGAGAACTATTCGTGTATTGTATGAGTTACCCTCGCCTGTTGCCTCTCCTTCGGTCACCAATTAATCATATTTTAGGAGGATATTGACCTGCAGTACTACTGTATTGTCCTAAAAGTCTGCTGGGATTGTATGATTTAATGATGAGCTGTTTAGAAACAAGACAATATTTTAAAATATATTTTAGTTTCGATGGATAATTTCAGTCACTATGTGAGATAGATGCTGGGCGTATGTATAGGCGAGTGGAATACTGCTACATACATGTATGTGTGTTATTCGTGGCGGTAGGGGAAAGCGAACTAACCCAGATAATAAGTGGTAAATGGTGATCATCTAGTGGCTGACCACTTAGTGCCATGTCCTGTACAATTGTAGCACAGGGTGATGGTGGTATCCCTGGCACTGGGGTCATTTAACACCACTCCTACCACCACCACCACCACTGAATTCCACCTTACTCTTTCAGTGTATATGAGCAAATGCCAACTACTTCAAATTGTAGGAGATTACTTTTCTATATTGGAATATGGGGAGCACAGAAAGTTCCTCCCACTGTATTAGAAGTAAAGGCTTGGCCCATGTACTATATATGTATACCAACAATAATAATATACTACATTAAATAATCAGAGCTACTGGCACGTTCAGGCTTAGTTAATCCCGTTCCTACAAAAGGATGCCAATAAGAAACGCCTGTCTATTAGCAACAGGCTGGCCTGGCGGGCCCAAGTGGGTGATATATTGTTCAGCTTCGTCTCATGGAGGACTTAGGATTGAATTGGTACCAAATGGGAAACGGTCGAAGCTTGGCGAGACGTGTACCTGCCAATCGCACAGGCTTGATCTGTGACGCCTTGCTGGGCTTAAATATATGTACCCACCTGACAACGAGTGGTGGAACTTGAGCTGGACGAAAAAGAGTGAGAGAACGAGAGAGAAGGAGCAAGCAGGAGGACTGTGGAGTACATATTATTATTCCTATTCCCTTTGTGTCAGCCGTCTCTTTCTCTTCTGCCATGGGAAACACGCATGGATGTGGGACTGTGCTAACCAATACATGGACGTGATGGTGTTCACCAGCTCCTGTATGTCAGTATTGTGTCCCTCAGCTTGGGATCCCTTCACAAATGCTGGCTATATGGTGTGGCACGGTTCCTCTTTGTTGGTTATAATACAGAGCTGGATCATACAAAAGCTTGCCACAACTAACACTACTGGAACATATACCATACAGTTCTATCACCATACTAGAAACAAATATTATAACTTCGTCAATAGTAGTATTTTAATTCTTACAAAATCTGATCACATCCTAAATATCACCAATAGCCACATTTTATAGCATTATTCAACAAGGATTTTTTTTATCGGACTCGCCTTTGTATTGTAAACAAACTTGGATTAATGAATGTGATTACACTAAAAGGGATAACTGATTACACATGGAAATCCATGGTATTCGTATACAGATTATAGTTACGTGACATGAAGTCGTTACTCCTTCGATCACCCATCTCCACCACTGAGATACATGTGCTTACATGCATTTGAAGTATCTAAAAGGATCCAGGCATGCCTGCTTTAAAAGGTCGCCATCATCACCATCCCAGGACATCAGGATCACGACCCTTTTATGACACCGCACATTCTTGGTCACACCTGATGTCCAACCACTGTTCACTCGCACCTCCTCCAGGTCCTCCTGCTTGCCCTGGAGGTGGTTGTGGAGGTGGTATGGGACTGACCAGTCATCCGTTGAGGCAGCCACCTTACAATAACCCCAAACACTACCTGTGCCAGTACATAACAAAAAAACACATGGCCCCACCACCACCACTTTCTTCAATCTCCTTTGCACCACCACCACCACCTCCCCCTCCTCCTCCTCCTGCATCACTAATATCCACCCCACCACCTCGACTACCACCACAAGTACCAGTGTCTAAAACAGTGCCAGGAATTGGAAGAGGAACATGTCGCTTTGGTGTACAGCGTACAAAGGATACCTTCCAAAAGCTGGGCAGTGGTAGCAGCAGTAAGGTGCGTGCTGGGAGAGGGAGAGGAACTGGAGGAGGAACTGGAGGAACAGGATGTAGTGGTAATAATGGTGGTACTGCTGATTGTAGAGCTCTCATGCCATGGAATGCATCTCAGACAATAGCTTCCACTAACAACATGTTCTCCATGCTACAGACGCTACATGCGTGTCAACAACCATATTCAGGTATTATTCAGCACATAATAATGTAACTACCCTTCGCCTATTACGCATTACCCTTTTTTTTCTCTCGTATCTTCTGATTCCTTCGCTGGCTCAGATGCCCTTGTATTCATATTGATGTACTTATAGACACGCCAGTGGTGACATATCGTTTATTATCGTGTGTGATTCATTACTGCTATACTAGTGGGCTAATGGTGTTTTTGCCAGTGCTTCGCTTAACACATTCCACATAACCTGTTGGTCAGGGCTTCGTGAGAAAAACTCTTAGCAAGCATTTACTACTTGTTGTACGTGGTGGGTATGGTATATTCATCTAAGTACCGGTATAGCACTTCTATAGGCACAACCATGGAGTCTAGAAAGTGTATACTGGTTTGTTGAACATTGATGTCTAGACTTATGATATTAGCAGTATTGAGTGACCTACGGACTGAGCCGTATAAATCATACATGTATTGTATTAAGCCACGTTGTCAACTGGCCGAATATCTATTACATGTACTTGCAGGATTATATACATTCCCATGTAAAATGGTTACGCCCATGGTGACTAAAACTTGCTGTGAACTGTGTATCTGTAGTCCTTTACATTGGACCACTTCCCGAAGCATTGAACGCTCAAACTGCCAAGTTGTTGGCCTTGGCAGTTATTCTTATATGCTTGTATCATCTCATTTTACCTCATAGTGTGTTCCCTGTGGTCTCCAGTGCACTTAGAGTTATACACGACGTCGCTGGTAATGAAAACCTCTGAAGTTGTCATGCTGTGCTAGTTAAAGACCAAGATATTTATCCCTCTCAATCAATAACATGACACCAATAATACTCAAATAACACTGAACATATATATCTTAAGTGTTGAACTAAGCATATTGCACGAATGGGTATTTTAATGGGTGGATTTAACTCTTAAATTCTACAATAACAGTTTGTACCATTGGCAATTAACATGAACTTGAGGCCTAGGTTCAGAGTATGTATGCAGACCTATTTAAAACCCGAATAAAACCATGGCATTTTGCCTGTACCAAAAGACGATGGAGTCCAAATTGCGTTCGTGCGCGAAATACATACTAACATAGGCATTAATTTTCACTGAGCTCTCAAATGATGCATTATTCAACAGACTCCCTAATTTAAGTCGTGTTAACCTAGTTATCTCGGTAATTGCTTAAATCAAGCAACCGATAGGACCGTTGTTTACCAGGGATTGCTATCCAAGTGTACGTAGGTTATGCACGTACATGGTACCTATTCGGTTAAATAACGGTGATTATTTGTGAAGACCAACTTACGAATCTTGCATCAGAGATCCAGGCCCTCCCGAGCTCCAAGATTACTCTTGAACTTGATGAAATTACCGCGAGCTCGAGGTACGTTACGGGTCGAGTTAGATTCACCGGGTGTCTAATTACATTTCAATTAAACAGGGAATGGTAATGAGGTGTCGATTCTCAGCCTATGCGCATCGATAACAACAGCGTAGTTAGAGATGCAAATTGTGGACAGAGAGAGAGAGAGCGAATGTGTGCCTCGACAGGTCGCAAGGACACGAACCCAGACACACAGACAGTCGACTGATGGTCACATTTTCCAATGCTAGGGGTGAAGAATGGACAAAAAGCACTGCTGCTCTTTGTCTGTTGTCTACAGGTGATACGTCTAAGATAAGAAATGCTATGGGGAGGCGTGGAATTGAATAAATGAACGGGGACAGTCTGAATCAAGCCATTTAAAATTGGCAAGGTATTTTATGGTGAGCAGACTATTAAAAAAGCGATTTTCTGGTTTGAAAAAATTCTGATTTTGCTTGAATAAATTGAGAATATTTATTATACAACGAACAGCAAAGAGGGCCAGTTATGAGTTTATTTCGCTTAGTAATTGAGTCATTTTCATATTTGTGGTGGGATCACCTGCCATGTGGTTTAACACCTCACGAGAACTTTTTTTCTCGATCCCTGTGAGTACTTCCTATAAATGCATATTAGAAGGATCAAATTTTGTTTAGACGCTGTCTGTGAGACAGTTTTAGCTCCTAGGTGCTGTAATGGAATACAAATAGCTGTTTATACTTTTGTGTTAAAATTGAATATATTTGTTCTTATGTTTCCTGCAAACTTATCTGTTTGTGTCATGAGGTACCATGGTTGGTGAGGTGGTGTTTGGTCGGTGTTCAAATCAAGCTGTGAGATTCAGATAGCGTGTGAAAACATTCAACCAACAACATATTGTAACTTTGCCTGTATTTTCCAGCCCGCACCATGCTTTATTCATGGACGGCTAACTAGAGAGATACAACCTACTGATTAGGTTACACCGTGCAGTGCCAGGATAAAAACAAACTTAATGCAAAGGTTGGGGTCCTGGTGAAGTGTTAATAGAGAATTAACGTCAATTCTCTAATAGAAGCCATGGATTGTGGTAGAGAATGTGTAAGGTTTCACAAGAAAGGTACACTTTGGGATGAGTATTCTAACGGCAGTTCTTGTAAAGTGACTCTTCAAGTCTAAATGGGAGCAAATGGGAATGGGAGAATACAGTTGCTGCTTCTGTTAGTGTTGGGCTTTATTTATAGCATTTACGGTAAAGAAATCAAGTGTAACAACCAACTTATAAGCGAGAAAACTACCTTTACAGAATGTTCTTTGTTCTCGCCTATACAAATGCTCTTTTTGCATTCATGCTTTGTCGCCTTTAAATTTAGAAGTCTTTCAAAGAAAATATTCACAAGTTGCGCACCAGTTTGTCGGATGGTGAGAAGGCATTTGTCTGGTTTGGTGCGTGTTGGTTGTTTCTGCCAATATAGCATTTAGTCATTCGCAAGACCTTTAGTTCCACGTGTACCCTTCAGTTCAGATGATGAAATATTTATTCCTGACCGATGACTGATTCTGTTTTTTCTCTTTTCTCTTTTCTAGGGCCTGCACCCCTGATGCCTGAAGCCCCTTACGCAGCAGCGACCGTGACTTACAGTGGAAATTTTAACTACAGTAACAACTGCAACAACAAGAGTAACAGTCATTTTAACCGTCAGAACCTTACTACGCGTGTACCTGTTACCAGTGCATTTAATAGTGTGAAACGCATAAAGCTCGACCCGAACACTTCTAAACATACTACCACAGCAGAGAACGTCTATGTGACGCAGAACGCTTGTTGTACTACTCTTAATACTAATAAGGCGACCCTTGGTAGTGGTCAACTGCAACAACTGCAGGCCTTTCCTGAAGTATCAACATTATTATCATCTTCATCATCGCTGACATCATTTGTTCGTCCCAACGTTCTTGACACCACCACGGCGCTGATAAAGCAAGAGTACGTAGCCGGTAGGCACGGCGTTAACGTAACCAACAACGTCAACAACAACTTCAGTGCAGCGGCAACAACAGCAGCACAAGTGAAGGACGAGTACGGTAGGAGGAACCGGAACAACACCTTCGTCATTAAGGAAGAGATAGCAGCGGCTAGCCTTATTACCACTACTAATTCCAGCTCTACCTCCGCCATAACCACCGCCTCCTCATCCTCCTCAGCGCTGCAACAGCAACAGCAGCAGAACAGCAACAATAACAACAACAGCATCAACAACATTAACAAAAATAACCCACATCAGCACCACCACCACCAACAGCACCACCAGCTTCTTAACCCCAACAACACCCAGCAGCCAATTATTGTTGGTCTATCGGTAGCAGCTGCCCCAAGTGGCAATGCACAGCAGCTGCAGGACTTGTCTGGTATGCCCCAGAGTTTCATCCGTGCTTCAACTATAAAGCTGCTCGATACTTACCAAAGATGTGGACTCAAACGCAAATCGGAGGACGTAGATCGCCATCACCAGCCACCGCTGAGGAGTGAGCCCGTGGTGTATATATCGAGTGATGAGGAAACGACTATTGCCACAAAACCTGAGCACACAGCCACCACCACGGCTACCACGAAGGCAACGGGGTCCTCCTCTAGCAATGAAGGGGACTACCAACTTGTCCAACATGAGGTATTGTACTCGATGACCACCGCCTATGAGGTCCTCGAGTTCCTGGGACGGGGGACCTTTGGGCAGGTGGTCAAATGCTGGAAGAAAGGCACCAATGAGATCGTTGCGATCAAAATCCTTAAGAATCACCCGTCGTACGCGCGGCAGGGTCAAATCGAGGTGGGCATACTCTCACGGTTATCCCAGGAAAATGCCGACGAGTTTAATTTCGTGCGGGCCTATGAGTGCTTCCACCACAAAAACCACACCTGTCTCGTCTTTGAGATGCTCGAGCAGAACTTGTATGATTTCCTTAAGCAGAACAAGTTCCACCCTCTCCCTCTCAAGTTTATCCGTCCGATCACCCAACAGGTGCTCACTGCGCTTCTCAAACTAAAGAACCTCGGCCTCATTCATGCAGATCTCAAACCTGAAAATATCATGCTTGTCGACCCTGTGCGGGCCCCTTACAGGGTCAAGGTCATTGACTTTGGTTCGGCAAGTCACGTGTCCAAGGCTGTCTGTTCCACCTACCTACAGTCTCGGTATTACAGGTAAGTCTCACCAAACCATTAATTATCATTATTGTATAATAAGTGATCTCAAAGTCTGGTTTTGTAACAGATTATTGTATGTGTATGTAGGTATGTATTTAGTGGTCATCATTTCCAATGTGTTACCATAGGAACAGGTAGTATTGATTGGAGAAGTATGTTCATCTACCTCCACTCCACCCATTCCTGTTAGATCATGATAAAAATATTGGTTCTTCTTCGTGAGAAATAACAAGTTGAAGCCCTAAATGTCGTGAGCTTTGGTTTCTTGAAAACCGTGATTCTGCCTTCCCGGAACCAGCTGGAATAATCAGGATAGAATTCATCAAATTAGTCATGTAAATTTACTATATATTAAATGTGTATGTACCGTACCGCTAATCATCTATGAAAATGTTCTTGCTGAAACAGAATCGTATATTGAACATCGAGGGGCATGCACATGTAGCTACCAAGGTTTAATATTCGGTCCATCATACTATACATGATATTTAGTATTGGTCATTCCATATCTTATGCTTTATAAATGTTCATTGGTGAACTAGAATTTGTGTTATTTTCCAGTCAACTGATACTAGAGGGGTAGGGCGGGTGGGTGTGATTGTACCAAGTAGTATATGGAAATGAACCTTTGTATACGGATCTTTGTACAGCTTGCAACTGGCCCTGTTAGTGCTAGCATACACAATCTGAAAACAACCCATTGAACCTAATGAACGAGCGTGGGGTCCGATATGTGACCGAGGAAACAATCTTGTTTATTCCAACTTTATTGTCATTAGTCCCATCTGGCCGGCTTGTCTGCTACGCAACCATCAATCCAATTAGCTTCACCCTACCATCAAATACCCGCCACCGCTCAACCATTGCCACCATCACTACCACCACCATCCTTGGAACCTGTTCCTCTTTTAGATGATGACGACCACCGTATCCCACGACTACCCACTCGGCTTGTAACCATGCAGTTTAATGAGGGTCGTGGTGGAGCAGTGGTCTAAAGCACTGGATCCAAACCTAGAGGCTCCATGGCGCACCTAGGTTCGAATCCCATGAACGGATCTTTCTACATGGTTCTCTGAACGGAAAAATGGTAAAACTTTATGTAGGGCCGCATCTCTAACAAATGATTCAGATTGCCTTAATCCTATTTATTCTCAAAGTAAAAGAGACAGAGAGTAATATTACTCTAAGGGTGTATATTGTATTCGAATGAAAGGAGCAGATACCTCCCTGCTCGTGCCCATATGTTGGCTTGTAACTTCTCCATTACAGTACTTATGAGCTTATGTCTAGAGATACTCATCTTGAGACTCGAGTCTCAATCTTCTTATCTGCTCCCTTCATTTGCAAGGTAATTGTTCGAAAAAGTAGGGGGCGAGGGATACTACAAATAGAAACCACACAACGTCCCAAGTGGTTTAAGTCTGGACTTTTTGTTAAGCCCTTATTTGTTTGACCAAGCCTTTAAGCTGCCCCCCCCCCCCCCCTTAACTGCGTCGCATCACTTACCTAGCTAGGCATACCTATAGCTGTCAATGTTGAAATGACATGATGGAAAACACAATGACAGATAGGCAGAATTTACTAATCTCACTCACCAGTCTCATGGGTTTTGTATGTCATTGATTAGAGAAAATATGAAATGGTGAAGCCCACTCAAAAAAATAATACTCCAACCAAACCATTGAAATCAGAAAAGCAGGGAGGGGGATAGTTTCACTAAAGTTTACCATTTGACAGCTATGCGATTTAAGTGAGTGATGTGTCTTGTCCTCGGTGGGGGGAGGGAGGCAGTAGTGAAGTTGGCTGGACGTTAAGTAGAGGGCGATTGGAAGGCGTCACGGTCCACTGCCTCCGCAGCCATTCACGCCCGAGGTTAATCACTTCTATCGCCTTGACAAGCGATCATCACCGGCGATGGAAATATTGCCAATAAGAGACAAAAATTGGGACCTCTCCATCGCTCTCCCTCTCTCTCTCTCTCTCTCTCTCTCTCTGGCTGCCTGGTGGAGAAAAGGTGGATGGTGGTGGGGGTGAAATAGGCGACTACTGCTGCACCCTCGTTACCTGCAGTAGCAGCTCCCTTAATTTGTCTAGTCTGTTCCCATGGCAACCAGTGACGCTCAGCTGCGTTCCCTGATATTGCCGCATCTGACAGTGCTCTAGGTAATATTGTGTATTGGTTGTTTGGTGGATGGTTGCTCGGTGGTTGGAATACTGGCGACGGGAAAATAGGAATTGAATGACACAAGATTGTTTTCCGGCCTTCCACTTATGCTCCAGAAGTCCTCTCCGAATGAGGGAAGGAAGTGAGAAGGGAACGTTCATTCCTCTGCTCGTGTTTTCATGGTGAACTATTTCCACTTTGGGCGAGGGAGCATAGATTCTGGGTTCTCATCTGAATCATGTATGTTTTGTCTCTACCAGCCCATTTTAATTATATTCATCATAATGCGTATTCATGAGACATTTACTTCAAATTTTGTTCCATCTCAACTATGCTTTAATATACATTTCGAAGCAAGTTGACCTGAGCTTTGAGCAAGCCTGGGCTAGTATTCCAATACTTAAATTAACTTTTGATTATATAATCGTCACCATATCCCATTATAAACCTTTCATTTCAAGACTGCAGCCAATGTCAACTGCAGCCAATGTCAATTTGTGAATTGCAAATTGATTTACAAAACTGATTAACCTCTGATATGAGAGCAATCTTGTGTCCATACTCAAGTTAACTGTATACAAGGCCTAAAGTAACACCACCACCGACCCCGATTGTCAACCACTGAATATTCTCTTTCATGTCGGCCGGCGTTTGGTAGGACGCCCGCTCATATTTTAATCATTAGGCTGAAATTCCAGTATCGGTGCACTCTGGCCATTGCCAGCTAATCGACTGGCACGGTGGAGAAAGTCTGAGGGAAATGCCCGAATACAGAAATACAAAAAAACGTTAATAAAAAACCATTCAATGTCGACCGCTGGTAAGAAAACTTATCGATTGTCTATTAGTGGTAGGGAGAGATGTGGTAAACACCTCGACCGACGTCCATGTAAATAAGACCCAAGGCCTCATTTCTGGATGGGCTTTTGATGAATGGTGTTAATGTGTGGCGATCGGAGCATGTCAGACATAAAGCTACCATTTATAACAAATTTGGCAATGCTGAATGTGGGGTCATTTTCACATTACGCTCACGGCGGTATTTATGCACGATGGATGCCATTTATAGATGGGTTCTTTTAATTTGCTGTGCACAGCGTATATCAAATAGCATCTCCTTATTTGAGCAGGCGGCCCATAGTTAAATTACTCGTTATAATTGCAGGCACATTTAAAATATGGCAAGCTATTAGAAAAGTAACTGTCTTTCTTATTTCATAATAGTCCATGACCCAAGTATTTTTAAATATCTTTTAAATCCAATGTTACATTCTCCAACCACAAGTCATTACGGGTGTGAAAATGAATTTCAATCAAATTGAAATCAGAATGTTGCCTCAAGTTTATCAGCGACAATTGTCAGAATGTTGCATAAGGTTTATCAGCGAAAATATCAATTTAGTGCATTACATAGGTACCAGCAGCAGTAAATGGCAAGTGATAATGGCTGTACAGCTATGTCTATGGCCAGCCTGAAAGCTTGACGAGGATTATCCATAATGTGAGCTGGATAAGGCGTGGATAACTGAGGTATAACCCAGACCTCCATTATTAACGCGGCACCGGTTTCTGACAGGTCTACTGTTGGTCAGACCCGAGTCCAGCCACGACCCCAGCTGACCACACTGTTACTATGACAATGTTGACGTCACGTATCCTTCATCACTGCTATCCTCATTTTCTGGTTTCCCTGGCAACGTCGGATAGACGCGACAACCCTTGAAGTAATGTTCATTAGCGTTAATATCAGAACAACAAGGTATTTCTGAATTAATTCCAAGCCCTGGTTGTATTGAACTGCATTGATCTGTTTTCCTGTGATATTTGATTTTGCACTGCTCATAGTTATTACATGAAGGTAGTTTGTGGTCAAATTTCTGTTTTCTTTTGTTTAAAAAATATATAAAAAAATAACCAGGTATTTCTGAATTAATACCGAGCCATGACTAACTGCATGGATTTGTTCTCCTTTCTTTGATTTTGTACTGCTCATAGATAAATGTACCTTGTGGTCAAATATGTGTTTTCCTTTTTTTTTCTTTTTTTTAAGAGAAAAAACATCAAAATTTAATGTTAACAGTGGGCGTGGATGGATGGGACCACCTGGTGGGTCGGTGGTTAGAGTGAGTAGCTGGTAGTGTGACATGGTTAAACCCACACATTTGCCTCTAGTTTAGTCCAGGTACTGACCAGTCGTCATTCATCAATATTGTTTCAACATGCTGACCACATCTGTTCTCGTGCCGCTCTGATTTGAATTGTGATCCTCGGGCCATTAACAACATTTGAAGCCCAAAATGACATGGATGGAGCCCATAGAGCTGGATCATTAAACAGCTGCCCTCTCTCCCTCCCACCTTTAATAAGTATTGCTATATTAATGCAGAAGTTTGTGTCTTAAGCTTGTGAATCTTCTCTGGCCATTTGTTCACACCATTTGAAAAACCAATATTAGCCATTGTTCGATCATCGATTGTGGCTTCCAAAGTGCACTCGCACTGTTTACATTTGTAACACATGTATGCACTATGGGCGAGTCTCTGGATGTTTTGAAAAGAAGGCAGTAGAAAAAAATGAGCCCACATACCCTCTGAGTACACAAAGCCAATGTATTGGGGACTGTGGCCTTGTTATGAATAGGGGATTTGTGTGTGAGTTATGGGTTCGACCCCTAATAGGAAATAGTTCTCTCTCCAGGCACCTAAATTATAGTAGTTGATACGCGACCACATCGGTGATATAATGGCCAGTGGCAGCAAAATCCTTCACCCTGCCATCTCCGTCAATTTCCTCCTGTCCTAAACCAATCATACAAAGCGCCCCTTTCCCCCCTGTTCCCGCCACTATTTGCCCCATCTCAAACGCCACCTTTTTCCCATGGACGCACTGAGTCACGCCGTTTCTCGCGCCACATGGGAATGACCCATTTCCATGTTGGGATCTAGTCTTGGCAAATATCGATTTTTTTTTCTCCCCGGGCCAAGAGACACTTGGGAAAGAGGTTGGGGTTAGGGTGACATGGAAAAAAATGACCCAAAATATGGTCGTTAATACTGTCATTTACTGGTTGCGGTCGTTACTAGCCCTGTACGTGGGCCATTCGCTTTGGCTTCAAACCATCTCCCCTTGGTCTAAAAACATCTATGGCCCTTCGATTGCCCTTTTCTGTATGGTAACTGCGTAGCCTATAGTCTCAGGGCCTAGTTCCAACCATCCATGTTAATGAAAATGCGCATTAAATTCCTCACAACACTCAACCTGACATTGTTCTACATATTACTAGGCCATATGCAGCTGTATACAATCGCTTCCCTCCATTCACAGTTTCCCTTCCCATGCATATGTCCCTGCCATTACTGGATTAACTAATTCATTCCTAGCATTCATGCATAACATTATGATCCTGATACTAGTACAGTCGCACTAATTCCCTGCCTGTATGCGATGTATTTATGAATGCAGTTGACAATGAAACAGCTGTTTCTGCCCTTTAGTCTCAGACAATGGCTGATGCAGTGTACCCGTATATCGTATGCTATTGTATACACACTCTCCTACGTTGAGTGCAGTCCCCCTGCGATATATATATTGTATACGGTACGCACATAGTCATAGGCACATTCATTATGATGTATATTCGGGCAGGCAGCTCTGGTATTGTGCCACAAGGATACATATGTTGGGCCCTGTTGCTAAATACTGGGAAGCACGTAAACGGTAACACCCTGGTTATACCCCATACCGGTGTGTGGTTCCTCATGATGGTGTATACGCCTCATCATGTAAGCACAGGCTCGGGATGGGAAGAGCGTCGTAGTAAGAAACTGGTGTATTTACAATATGTACAGAATACTGGGGGATAAAAATTTCATGATAAAACATGAGTGAAGTAAAAGGGCTGGGATCCACAGTCTCCTCCTCCTCCTCCTACCATCATGCAAAGCCTTGTAATCACGCGATCTAAGTGGCATGAAAAATGACTTGAGATTGAATTTAAAAAGTTGTTGTGATACGGTCTTGGCGCTCTTGTCTTGGGATGTATTTGGTTAAGTGGCATATGATTGTATTTATCGCCCAATAAAAATAATATTTCCCCTCAACACCTCATATAGGAAAGATACATGTCTAGCCCAGCTACTGTTTTATCAGCCATTGGGGGACTATAAGTTAGCTAAGAAGAATCGTCTGGATCGTAGAGAGCTCCCTGACTTTGTTAAATTCTTGCAGAAATACGCACTAAATTCCAAATCGCTCCATGGCAGCCATGACTCGCCCATTTTTATGATCCATATAATCGTGGAACACAGGTATCACTTACACATTGAATATGCATATTTTCGGTCAGAGCAAATATATACCAATGTATAAACCCTGCTTTGCAAGTCAAAGGGATGTGTGGATGATGTATTTTTATTCGATAGGAAAATGTGATCCACCCATATTCTGTAGTAGTACCTGTACTGCAGCCTAGACCCCGGTCTACCAACTAGTTTCTCCATGGTTTATTTTACATATAGCTATGTACGCACCTCCCTATCACCCGACGACCGTTGTGTTTTCCACGTAAAGCACAAGTCTTGGTAAATGTTATAAAACTGGACAAAAATTCACCGTTGATTTTTATTTTCTAACCTCCTCCGCCCTCTCTGTGCGGTGCCTCTATTTAACGTCGCATCTACCTATATTCCACCTGTTTACATGTGGGAGTGCATGTGTGGGGGCCCTTCGTAAATACCTCTGTGCTATATATGCTATAAATACATGCCTTTATATAATATCCCAGTTAGAGTAAGGCCTGGATGAACGTTTTGATGACTGGTTTTATCCCTGATATGAAAATTATTTAAGCGTGAGTTATATTTACAGGTCATGACAAGAATCTTTGCTGTGTTTTTGAAACGACGCAAAAACTGCCTTACGTAACCTATGATTAGTGGCTTGGTTATCTGAATCACAAGGTTCTTGGGTGTTGTTTTTACGGTATTTTCCATATCAAGTGGTGGCTTTGAGTTGAGACAAAACCCAAGATATAAAAATTAACACCCATGCATTTATTTATTCGCTGATGGTGTGGAGAGTTTGCCTCCGAAATATTAAAATATGGTAACACTATATTTCCATGATTTGCGGCATTCTTGGTCATATCTTTCTTGGAGTATTACCCTTACTTGAATAGAGATGTTATTTTGGGGGACTGTTAATTCGTTGACAAATTCATGTTAAAGTTTTTTTAGGGGGCGAGTGGTAGGGAGAGCTTTATGTTACACAAATATTTACCTGGGTCATCACTTCGACTAGGCTAGGCACAAACATACCACCAACTCTTCTTGCACCACTTTCTGAGCAAAGCTGTAGAGAGTGTTTTTGTCACCACTTTTTTCCCAACTAAATATCGCTTCTTTTCACATGGCGGAAACTACACAGATGCTACCGGATGACCTTTGTAGTGGAGGTCCCACGTATGACCTTGAAGGTCATGTGGTCATCTAGCCTCACTTTGAGAACTCGGTTTTGTGTGCCAGAGGCCCTCTAGAAAGAAATACCGGGGGAAAAAAGGAGCCATGACTTTCATATCTGATCCTTTACTTGGTGTGTGCCCGAGCCACATGTTTGCAGGCTTTTTACTCGCTTCACCTGGTTTTGTTGCAAAGAGTAAAGTTGGCTCTGACCAACTGCATTCTGAAATATTTACATGAAAAACTTGCTGGGCATGGTCTACAATTCTCAACTCTTGGCCCCATACATGAAGAAGGTTAGATGATCCACCAAGTATTGTTCAATTAATATACAATTAAATTCTCCACACCCCTCGTGGTGTCCTCGATTAAATTGAAATTAAACTTCACCTCCCCTACGGTACGTCTCGTTTACTTTAATTTGAAAATGTAATCTCAATATATAATGTTTTTTCAACAGTATTTCCTAGTATAATGCTGACCTGCAATTTATCCGGTAAAATTATTCACACGATATAACATAATGGGTTGGTGTGAATGCTGCCATGAGTCATTTTGCGCCAACGTAATAATTAAGTGGTCCTCAGACACATTACTAAGAGCCTGGTGCTACCTAGGGCATGACCCCGCCTATAACAAGTGTTGGCTGATGTCGTGATTGTCCTCTGTTCTATCTCATTGCTCTTAATATCTGGTGATGGGAGGACAAACACTGGATGAACTGAATAGCTTGTAAACGTGGCACACCGACACTTCACCCACATCTTCACCCTGGCCTTGTTTACTCCACTCTTACACTCACATATATTTACTTCAACTGCTCTATCACGCCAGATCCATGAAATAAATGTCTTCCTCTTCTGGTTTTTACCTGTGAAAGCTGCACATAAAATCGCTCCTTTTATATAGGTTTTATGTTGTGTAATGTCCATAAGTCTCCTTATATGTACACATGTGCTTGACCTAAGCTCTCATAAATGTATATTTCACACTTATACTCAGGCCAGAGACTTTATGTTATTGAACCTTCTCCACCTTGGAGGGTATGGGGGAACAACACTCGTACAGGTAGCTTTGACTTTGAGACTCGAGGTTAAGCCTGGAATAGACAACTGAGGAGGTGGATGATGCCTTCATAACCCGAGCACAGCTATGCTGACGTTCTTATTACGAAATTAATCTGTACCCCATGCTCAGGGTCAACACAAACAGATCAATCGCTGTAGATAATAGCCTCGGATAACCCTGCACGTTTGATGTGCATCGCACCCATGTGGTATTCTTGTCATATTGTTATGGGTAGTCTATCTTTTACCTTGCACTGCTTACCAGGAATATACTACGATACAACCCAGGGTTGCCTCTGTTTGTATACAAATAACAATTGTCAATATGATTTGTGATAGACACATTTTATTCATTTAAATTTAACCAGATTGTCTTGAGCAGAAATGACATATTTATAATTTTATTGCACCGAGACCTGTTCGTTCTTTCATAAATGGAGCCGCACTACACAATGAATATATGATCCAGTGATGGCCACTCCCTGGTGGGAATACTGATATCCTATTACTATAGCTTCCGAAACTGATATTTCTTTATTCTTCAAGAAAGATGCACTTTGTCACCCATGTGATTGTCCCTGATATCAAACATAGCAAGTTAGTCCAAAAGGGTGCATATCCTGGAGTGTCTGTTCCAATTCTATATAGATCTAATGTATAGATACTAAATAGAGAAATATCGATGCGGCAAGAGGAAGGAAAGTCAGTGGTTATTCCCCATCGTGATCTCTCTCATGATTGGGGATTTTCCCTACACCACTCCCGGATGATCTTTACCTGGGGTGGATGTGTTACTACTACCTGTTGTCTGCCTGTGGAGGTGGGGGGTGAGGTGGGTATCCGTTGCTGGGGGGGGGGGTGTTATCAGGTGGTATTGGTAGCAAGCTGATCCAATAGCAGTTATCAGCACCAGGTAAAGTGGCTGGCTGACCTATAAGAAGCCTACACTAGCTCGGAGGCCCTTTGTTGGGGGTACTCATTACGCCCTCTCCGCTCACGCAGGTACTCCTATATATAGCCATGGCTTCCGTCCTTAATGAAGCCTCGAGGCTGGAGAGGTGGGAGGGGGTGGGGGTGGGGGTGGGGAGCCAACCCCACCTGTATCACAGGCATGACATGGCAGTTGTCTACGCGTGGGCGTGGTCGATGGGCGTAGGCTGGGCGTGCGATGATGGCTAATTGTCGCCAGGAATGAGAAACAAAGGTAAAAGATTGAAGCTTGCTTTTTTGCAGCATCTTGGTATTCTTTTACGATTACGGAGTAATGATGTGTTGTCTTAATACATTACAATCCACAACAGTAGGCGAGGAAGGAGGCATTGTTGGTCAATTTGTTACTGTAATGAGCCAGGTGGGATGCTTTCAGATGAGTGTCAATGACTGCACAGACTGGAGGCACTCGGGTGATGAAAAGCCTGTGTTTTAAAGTGTTCCGCTCTCTGCCCAAAAACCTACGTGGGAAATCACCGGCAACTACCTCGCCACACAACACTTACCATTAATGTCAAATGCTGCAATTACCCGATGATTCCTCTAGTTTGGGAGTGTTTTGATCTAAAATAGGTTTTGTGATTTGATTTATCTGAGTTGTATGTATATGCTGAAGAATTTCTAAAAAAAATGTGACAATTAGAGGGCAGCCTGAGGGCGTTGTTTTGACATCTCTCACATGGAGCCAGCTCTCATTGGCAGATCACTGACATCAATCCCAGATATGGAATCGATTTTATATACCCATGGAACATAGACAAAACACCAGTGACAAAAAATAAATAAGTTAATTAATTAAAGTGTGAGTAAATGATTCCATACTTACTTAGACCTAGTCGTTTGTCAAAACACAGCACAAGCCTTTCCATAACCCATTGTGCTTGGCATTGTCATATAAATAATATGTGTTTATACAGGCCCTAGTTATATCTACATATAGAGTGAATATATTTGAATATCATTACGATAGAGTGTATATGAAGTACCATTGTCCTCTTGCTCTCCTGGGCATGGGTACAGGGCTTAGCTTAGAGGCTTTCTCCCCCTACCTACCCCTCGTACTGCGCAGTTCTCCGCTTGTAGGTGTTGTTACTTGGCCCTATACGCCTTGCTATTTTTTTCTCTACCCATATTTTTCCTGCGGTAGACAATAGGGCAGGTTTTTTATGGACCACTTATATATACGAACAGGCAGCAGTGCTTAAGTACGCGACCATTGTGTGGGCAATATGCGAAGGAAATATTTATATATAATTACTGTAGACGTGCAGGACCTTAAAACAAGTTGATCGTGGACATATTGGCTGGCAAGTTGAGGTGTAAAGAATAGGTATCAAGGTATATGGTTACCCGCCTTATCCGCTATGAAACAGGATATTTGGAGTTGGAATGGTGCCTGTGCTATATAATGAAAAACTGGCCAAGATTTTAGCAAGTAATAAATAAATATATCACATAAATATGGTGAGTTCCATCCATATGTGAAATAGGAGCGTCGGATGGGATATATTGAAGGATCTTATTTGTTATAGTATCCCTGTTGATATAACAAAACAAAACTCGACAGTGAAAACTGAGAATGGTGAGACTAGGGATCCCATTTCCTACCCCATCTCCTCGCCGCCCCTCCCCCTGTCCCCAAAGGAGCAAAGGCTCGTGCCATATATGGCTAGGCCGGCGCCGTCTAGTTAAGAAATGGACCTATTGGAGCGGAGTAATAAGTTAATATGTGTGCTAGATTTCGCATGAGAACAGATCTCCCACAGTTGTTAGATCATAACTGGAGGGGGGAGGGGATTTCTCTGCGCCGTGGATCCGGGATGGAAATAGCCCTCTTCGCCTCTCGTGTCTATGCCAGTGGCCTGCTCTGGGTTGAATGAGGTGTGATTTTATCAATGTTCCAATTCATCACAGCACACGGCGTGGAATGGCCCATGAATCACACCATGTAAAGCCCTGCTTCCCTTCTCCAAAACGATGCTGGGTAAAACAGTGCCAGTGGGTTGTGAACTCGCCCTGATGTAGCTATTACTATTACTAAGTAAGGTGAAGCCATCAAACAAAGCTATCAACATGTCATACTAAAACAATATAACCTCATTCTCGCAAGAAATGATTTAACATAAAAACGTGAGAACTCAACCGCTGAATAAGTATTTAAAGAACTGACACCATCAGCATCTCATATCCCCCAGTCATACCCTCACCATCTGCATTTATGAGAATTCTATCTTTTAATAAATAGTGTACCCTATTGGAAAGGAAGCAATTCCTAGCGTTTAGTACTTCAATAACAAAACAAAACAAAAACTGGAAAGAATAAGTGACAGTGGTTATACAGTTGCTTTATGATTCACCATTACGTACAGCCAGCGTTTCGGAAAACTTTTTCCCTTCAGACTTCAGAATATTCGTATCACTCCAGTTTCCTCGAACTTGATTAATAACATATTATTGCATAAACATTATTAATAAAATGTCTGCCCATATTAAGTCATAGTTCGCTAAGTATGCCTGCCTGGACCAATATGATGTCAGAGACGGTAAGGAGAGATGTGGAAGTTGCTTTCCCATGGTCCAGGTTTCTTCTTGCTGGTTTGTGAAACATATGGTGTACGTCAGCGCCATTCTTCCATCATTTTCCACCACTCACACCTCTTCGCCTCTCTTCTCTCTCTCCTCTTGTCTGCCTCTTCATTACGTCAATCTCTGCCTCTCGCTACTTACTCATCTTACTTTCCCATCCTCAAACAAGTTTTCTGTTTTCTCTATGCCATCTGGTGGTCCCCGAGTACTGCATTATTTGCATAAACAAGGCAAATCCCTGTAAGTTTTATTGCCAGTCATCAAATTTCTCCCAATAATCATCCGCCGGTTTTTCCTACGGCAGGGGACAGTGTCTGTCGGAAGACGTGGGAGGTGTATATAAGAAACATCATCAAATCATCCCTTGCGAATGTATTATTCTTCTCCTCACGAGGGAAATGGCTGACATTGTATTGTAACTGGCAGAGAAATCTGATATGCCACGACTTGACTAATTTGCAGTTAGACTGTATTGCTAGTAGATATTACAACTGTAGAGATAGATAGATATATACAGTCTGGAAAGGACAGCTAAGAGATCATATTATGCTTATCAGAGGTTGAGGGAGAGGAATGGCTTGCCACATTTTGGTCATCCAGAGAGGCCCAAATAGGTGCTCCGGCGTGCTTTTAAAATACCTGGCTCGCTGCCATACATAGAACGACGGCTTGATGGATGGTAACAAACTTGGATGCCCAAGATCCCGGTGTGCCCTGGCCTATAGACATAGGATGGGAACCATGCTACATATCATGTAGAATGCTACTTCCTTACCCAAGAATTACTTCTATAACAATATGTGATGTATATCGAGTGCTATGAATTCTCTTATGAAAGGGAGAAAATGTAAAAAGAGAAATAGACACCACCACCAGATCCTATTGTCCTGGATTTTAGTTCAGTTTCAATATCGGATGCTATTCTTCGGTTTGTTGGGTTTTTGTTACATGTTTTACCTGACTAGATCACCGCAATAGTGGTCTTCCTCTAGTACCTGGGGGTATGAAGTGAAATTGTAGCCGCGCCCGGGTTCGAACCCACAACATGTTCATGCCACATATCAATCTCAGATTTATCCTGTCAACGCTGGAAGATACCATTGTGCACATTAATATGATTATCGTATCCCCAATGAAACCATTTTATACCTGGACGTTCATAATGTTTACTACCATTGTGTGTCCCACTGATATATTTTGTGCAAGGTTGCCAGCCAAAGCTTAGCCCCTGGTGCCTCATATATAAAGCGCTGAATGATCCATCTAATATGTAGCTGCACTCAGTTACATATAAGGCCGGATGAGGATGAGTGGCGGGAAAAACTAAATAGTAAAAATGTATAGGAGAGGTAAGCTGATTTAGTTGGCATGATTACACATGGAGTTCCCCATGGCTGCCCACTTCTGGTGCGTGAACCCTCCTCCATGCGTGCCCTCCAGCTCCTCCTCCAGTGCCCTGCCCATCTCCTCCGGGCACCCCCTCCTCACCCTCCTCCTTCACCCATTTATATATGTCCATATGTGGTATGTATGGGAAATTAGGATAATAAAATGGAAAAATAAAATGATAAATATATAGATAAATGAGAAATATATAGATAAATTTGGCAATTCAATATAGATTGTGGAAATTATTATGAAATAAAATTAAATGTCTAGATAAATTCGACAAGTCATGAAATATAGATTGTGAAAATTATGATAATAGTGGGAAAATGGCTCAATTGGTATGTAAGAAGTATGATTATTAACAACGAAATATCAGTCAGTCTGCCTTTATCTATCATAATCTGTCTACCCATATAGCTATCTCTCCAGCTATATACCTATCTTTTCTTCATTAACCCACCCCTTCCACTTGCCTCTATTTGGGATCCCTGTTTGGCAGGGATCAGGGAATGTTCCTCGTCGACCTGATCCTTGCCGAGACTTGTGACACCGACATTGATTAGTGCTGGAGATTGCATGTGAAATGGTATGAGGGAAAAAGAAACTGTCACTTTTGATCTACTTTACCGACCGCCTAGTCACACGCAGTAGTGACAAGGTTGTCACTTTAGATAGGATTTGTCCTAATTAGTATAACCTAGAGTAGGGGGGTCGTGCGAGAGGTCCCAGTTACTATAGTTACTGGATCATGGAAAGTAAACAAGCTTAGAGGAAGTATGATGGAATTAGCAAATTGTGTAAACAAACTTTCAGTATTGACGAGAGAGAAGGGGTGCTTCGTATTTCGGTATTGCTTTAAACCCTGGGAACTGCATTCAACTGACGGATAGTGAACACGATCCATCATAAATATGATTTTCTTTGGTTGCTTCCTAAATTGCCTCATTTTACTTAAGCCTCTCGAGTTTCCACTTTCTGTGTAAGAATTGTTGGCTACTTGGCAGGTATTGATGTGAGTTTAGAGAAAGAGGAATTACTTCTAAGATGAGGGTGAAGCTGGTTTAGGGTTATAGAAATGTAGCGCTTATTTTCATATGAAGAAAGGCCTGATGTTTATGGACCTGTTTGTTTGCCTATCTCGTTACCCTGAATCCGCAAATGTGCCAGAAGCGCTCGAGTTTCCCGCGAAAACACCTGTACGTGTGTCGCATATGTTATACACACCTGTTGAGGGTTGGGTAGAAAAAGGGGTGGGGGAAGGGGGTGGGGTGATAAGGGGGAGTGACTGAACCGTAGCCTACTGGAGACGGTGGGGTGGGGGTTTTATTCCCCCCACCCCTGTTGTTTCTACCTCTCTCACCTCCACCTTCGGGACATCCTTATTTACTGCCATTATGGGAGGTGATAACGATAAGAACACAAACACTTGCTCTCGGGCATACTAAACAGATCAACACTAATACCACCTCCACCTGCTTACTCACCCAGTTCCCTCTTCCCTTTGTGTTACAGGGACACTCTCTCCTTGGGGAAAATGCCATCCATTTAGCGCTTCCTTTGGAGTGTATTATATAAAGTACACATTCCATATGAGTAGTCTTTTACCATGGCCTTTTAGACTTTGAAGTTTTCTTCATCTTAATGCTCAGTCTTTCAGAATAATCGCCTGTCGCACTATCCAAGTGGTTTGCATGTGTTCTTTCTGTGTCTGGGCAGGATGTTTGCCATCTGTCTTTTGGCGAACTAGTAAGAAAGAAGGGAGGCGGGAGTGTGTGTGTGGGGGGGGGGGGGGGGTTGTAGCAATCCATTGCTAGAGAAAAATAAAGACCTTCAATATTGAATAAAAGGGTTGCTGCTGGCCCTGTTAGCATATGAGACATCCCTTGCCCTTATCGGCCGGACGCTTTGCCAGTCTGGCCTTGCTGCGATTGCTATTGATGAAGTTCTTCTGCGGGTTGGGAGAATTTCATTATTTCGGTCACCATGACAACGGATTCCTTGGTCACCTGAGGTCGTCTCGGTAGTATCATTCGAGGTGAAGGAAGTAAACAAGGGGTGGTAGGGGAGGGGGAGGGGGAGGGGGGCAGCGTTTGCGATGTAAGGGCTTATAAATAAGAGGTCTTCAATCCAGTGGGGTTCAACACAGGGCACGTTTATTCATAGAAATCCTCAGGTAGCGAGCAAAGGTTGGATCAATTCCCTTCCCGGTCAGGAAGATCCTTCTATAAAGTGCGAGAGGGGTGCACTCTCTCTTTGATATAAGTGTAGGAGTCTATTAAAATAGAGACTATTTAGGAAGCTGGGGGAAATGTTGCTGTCAACCTGTCGTCTCTGAGTTTATCCAACCAAGTTAAAGTAGGTGACATCACTGAGGGTATTTAGGGGAACTAACCTATTCCATTGAAAGGTGACTCTTCGTTCACACTTAGTTGTAAGATACACAAAAGGTGATACACCGTAGCTATTATTGGAAATTAAAGGTTGCCATTGACGCAATACAGTGCAACATTGGACGGTTGTCGCCAAGGAGATAGAGGGAGGTGTGCAATATCCTTTCCAATATCGTGCTGCACTCTTCTCAGGCTTCTGACAAATAATCTCAAGTCACGAGATTCTTGTCTCAGCTGGAGCCCTAAAAACATCTGTGGGGATCAGTGGAGAGTCACCTGAGTAAACTTAGCAAGACCTAGAGCTGCAGATACTTGACCATTTCCCATGAAAGCTATTTCTATATCTGTGTCTCTACCCCTTCTTCTTCTCTATCCCTATCTCTCTCAAACTACCCCGACCCAGCACAGCTGCTTGGGTAGCCTTGTATTTATGTATTCAGGTTCATTCAGACCCGATGTGGCCCGCTGAGTGGTGGTGTGGTGGCAGCACCACCACATTCACACTCACCTGGCCGGCCAACCTCTGACCCAGTTACCAAGGCAACGACCCAGACAAAACCCTCAAATAGACAGGATTGTATGTATATACCCACGCTTGTGTATCCATGGATACCAGATGGTACACAAGTGCGAGCGTATTTACCACAAAAACCCCAGCACGTGCATTCCCATGAATACCTCTCACTCCAGCGTCCTTGTTAACCCCTTCCAATAGTCTGCATATCTCACCAAGAAATGTTTAAACAAACCGTCCCATTAGAAGCCCAATAGGTGAAAATATAATCTGTAATTTGCCTGTGCAACCCTTTCTATAAAACTTAACTTTGTCGGAGGGCCTTCATATTAACTCAAGTATAAGATATTGAAATTTGCCCTTATATGAGAATAGCATGAATTTGTAACTTGATCCAATAAAATTTATTTTTAAAAAAAATACCGTTTTCCACCTATCACTAGTATCAGTTCCATAAGACGATTAAGAGCAAAGACTTCAGTGAGTAGATAGAGCAGGGTGGAAATGTAGATAGATCGGGATGGTAAGGGGTAGCAAGTGAAGATTCTGAGGTACAAAAGGGAGGGTATCTAGGGAGAGGGTAGGGAGAAGGGTAATGTAAAGGTATTCAGGGGGTTCTGTGCAGCAGGCACGTCAGCAGGCATCTCTTTGGTAAATAGTCTGAATCAAAAAAAAAGGGGAACAAAAATAAAAACTAGCAGTAAGGTGGTCTAGAGTCCGATGTGGAATAAATGTAAGTCTTAATCCCATCAAGTGCTCCATCTTGCAGCGGGCAAACCTGTAAACGAGCGTGTGATCAAGGGGCTTATATTAGCGCGTGGCAAAAGCTGGGTATGGAAATGATGGATAGTGGCTTGGCCTTCATTGATTAAATGTCACTGGGATCCCCCCTTGGCCTGTGTGTTAACAGCTAAGCGTCTTGATGTACTACCATAGACATGTATGTAAGGCAGCGAGGCGTTTTGATGTACTACCATAGGCATGTATGTAAAGGTGGGCAGGCCTAGCTCTGCAACGAGTTGCTCCTCAGGGGCTTCTGCTCACCACTCCCTCCCTCTCTTTCTCCTGAGCCTCCAACCCCAACCCCCAGCCTCAACCCCAACCCCAGCTCCTTCTCTCTCTTGAGTCGTACATACACATTCCCTGACTCTTTGCCCCATTCTCTGCTTGTCTCACTCGTAAAGACTTCGCCGGCCCCTCGTGGACCCAGATACTACTAGATAAACAAGCTGTGAGGGTTCATACCCGGGTTAGGCTGAGAGAGTGAGAAAGAGAGCCTACGATCGCTTGAGAGGAGATGGTGGAAGGGTGAAGTTTGTTGGGTGTAGCATATGATTATTCCGATGGAAGAACGCAGAGCATGAGGGTGATGATGAATGAGACCTCACTGCTCCCTCCTGTCATTATTTCACTGCATCATCTCTGCCAGAATTTTTCCTTCTATCTGGAAGGAATAATTTTTCAATATGGACAATAAGTGATATATGGGGGAATATTACTGAGATCTCTTTATTTTCCTCTCCTTTTTTCCCCTTCTCCGCTGGGAGAGTGATTGTTTTACCACCTCCTAAGGCATTAATTCTTTCCATTAGCCAAGAACATGTCTTGCATTAAGTGCTTGTATTTTTTTCTAATATTTAAATTCTTTCTTTCTGCTTAAACCTGCGCCAAAACACAAGTGAAAAAGCTGGTGCCAATACACCTAGGGTTTGTACTGTGGCTTTAGAAATAAGTGTTGAAATGTTGTACTCCTGTGTTGTAGATAACCAATATAGTGGTGGTGGTACTGTGCCCTGGCCGCCTCTACATATTATATTAGGTCGGCCTGTCATATCTGGCACTCCTGCCTTCTCCTAGTCTCGTTACAGCAGGATTTTCTCCCCTTCAAAACATGAAAATGTGTTGTAAAAACATCCTTTTATTGCGACGCTCCAAATAGGACCTTTCTTTTATACGCCTAGCTGCGACTGAAAGGCAGGAGAAAATGAAGGAAATATTTAAGTTCATTAGGTAATATACAGCTGAACGTACACAATGTCCCATTTTCGAGAAATCAAAAAATCTCGAGAAAATGAATATGTTCCTTCAGCAATGCTCCCAACGCGAGATTGCGCCTCATATTTCACCGGCGTATCCTCGGGGGTGTAATTAAATGTCCTTCTGGCAAATATTTATTGATGATATTGACACTTCTCATTTGATATTCAATCAGTTGGGAGCTGTTGGCTGAGGTAGTGGAGGGAAGTTCAGATGAGTGATGATGCGGTATTTAACAGCATGGATTAAGTTGTGTATATATATGGTTGGCTGAAAGATGGGGGATGGGGAGGTGTGTGGGGGGGGGGGGGGCACATACAACTTGTGGTAACAACCTTGAAAAAAGAGAGAATATTTCTTTTGTCGCTAACTCGGGACCTGTCATCATCTCACGTGATCCCATCATGCCACTAAGACCTGGCCTCTTGCCAAAAGCAATATTTTTAAAAATGAAAATACTCTTCGTCTCGTCTGCAGTCACCATTCCTCCCTCCCATCTCTACACGTTTTAACAGCCCAAATACATAAAATAATTAAATTTGTGAAAATGGAAATGCACACTTAAGGTTTTAACATGGCAAGGGGCAAACCATTGGGGGGTTTTGTAGCGACCTATGGCCTAGCCGCCTACACATTCTGTGTTCTGCTTACGATAAGTTATCTTGCACTGATGTGGGTTAATGTTTGGCTATATTCGTTCCCTGCTGAAGGGACGGTCGGTCTTGTCTCCTTTCTCCCCATGTTTCTAGCTCGGATGGCCATCAAAGATGCACCAGTCTGATTCCGATGGCGTGATGTGTCTAGATCCCCTCTCTGCCTATACTATGGTTGTGAATCTGATAACAACAATGTATGGAAAACTCCATGAAACTTAAAACTCTCAGATTAACTCTAAATTTCACCTCACGTTCCCGGATCCTTGCCCATTGCCCCATATCAGAATCACCTTCCTTGAATTGATAAGCGAGTTCTACGAGTTCACTCCCTCCCTGCCCGCTTGCCAATGTATTTTCCTAACTGCCACCAAATTCTGATCTAAGACTTTGCACTCGATAGAAAGTAGTCAAGAATAGAACTGAAATAGAATACCGGGGCTTATGGGCAATTGAAACTGCATTTAAATTGATCCTTCATCTGCTCTAAGTTAAACAAGGAAAAGCTTCACTCGAGGTAGCGCTGGGGTGAGGAGAGAGGGTGCCGGAGGGTGTTGAACTGAGGATTTACGACTAAATACCAATCAGGTGGTGTGTCGACCGAGGCGAATCGAAATGGCATTGTAGGCTGTAACGTTAGAGAATGGAGTTATGGAGGGATGCTGTGTCAGCAATGCGAGGCAGACAGGTGCCATCAGCATGACCCAAGGGAATCTGATAAACAGATCTTACCAGCATCAGTCAGCTCTTCTTACAATATCCTTCCTCGGCCTCCAGATTGCAGCTCGCAGAAATGGAGACCTCTCCATATTTGTGTCTATAATCATTTTTTTAAAGTAAAAATCATTCGGAATGGCCGTCCCAATATAATAACTTGAGAAATGGTTATATGAGATGCCAGAGGCTTATGTTTCATGGGAAACAAATTACTTCCTTTTTGATTTCCGGCAAATATGATACTTTGATTTCACTTTTCGCCACCTTATGAAAACTTTCCCTGCATTCTTTTGATTCTTTTAGTTCTTCTTCGAGTTGGAATGGTAGTAAAATAAATCTAGAAACGACGAAGTCTTTATCTTAGGAGTGGATAGTTATTCGGTTTCTAAATCTAAATCTGAGCTGACAACTTTGTTCAAGAAGTACCTCTCCTCAGCCTCCTACCCCTTCGCTCTGCTACAAAATCTAATAATCGCTGGGATATTTATAGGTGCTTTAATCTGGGTTTAGTCTCTGTGTTTTAAGCTTGTCGCTTTGCTAGCTAATCGGTTGGGCTCAAAGCGAGCCGCATTGGCCGCAGTAGCACTGCTAACAAGGCTTACTAATCGAAAGCGGCAGGCAGGGCAGACAGGACTGACAAAAAGCAAGACAGGCATTAAAATGAATGTAAAAACTATTTAGAAAATAGCGTTTTAAACTCATTATACGATAGCTAGCCTCCGCTGCTCTCAGCTTATATAGGCTTTGTCTTGACCGAACCGAGCTGAAACAAAATAGAACATATGGACTAGCTTGTATCACCTGTTGTTCTAATGTCCTGTGGCAGGATTGACTGGAAGCCTCTTAAAATGATAATTTATCTCTTTCTTATGCTCCTCGTGAACCTCTTATTGATGAAGGTTTAGGAAGACTTTGGATGGATAAGTTAGACCTACAAGTTGTCGACACAGCTCACGCCCCTTTGCTAGTTAGCGCTTGGATATCGAGTGAGAAATAATATAATATGAGGGTTAAGTTAAAAAGTAACTGTCAGAAGCCCCCCTGTGCGATATGATCATTCTCGAGGTTAATCTGGTTTTCATCCATGCTCTTTCAATTATGCTTCTATATATACCATTTCTTTATCGTATCAACCACATGGAAGGTTTTGAATGGGGAAGGTCAAGTTTTGAAGCTATCATGATCACCTCCCTCTGTGACACTCCATTGACCCTAGATCGACTTTGTAAATACCTATATGAACCCAGGTGAATTGTACATACACGCATACAAAGAGAGGTTTTCGTGGAAATAGTTGTGGACTTTCTCATCTGGACAATGTGTGGCTGTTGTTTTCCATTCAAGGAATAATCGTCACTGTAAGTATAAGTGACCTTTGATGGGGAGTTCAGCGAGACACTGCTGACAAGTTAGGAGTTGTTGTCCACGATTCTGGCCTGATGGAAGTCCATCGCGCACCTTTTGTCTGGCAGGCACTCCCTGTCAGCAAAACACTTTTTATGTCTCCCTTCAGCGTTCTAAATCCGTTCTAACGGCCTTTAGCCTTTCCTCTAAAAAATGAAAATCTATTTTTAACGCCCCGATCACTTTGGCATATCCAGTCTTGGGCTCCGTCGGTGCTATATCCTGTCTTGCTGATGAAGCACTTAGACAGAAAAAAAATATTTAAAATATTTATTTTGGTTGTAGTATTCTTGGACTTACGGTTCCACTCATAGAGTATTAAGTTAGTCGCGATGTTTGTCAGATTTTATCTTAATTAGTGAAAATTTTAAGTCTGGGTGTCAATGTGTTCAATATGGTATTCCATCCCACGGACATAAACGTGATCTTTTAAATTTACTTTGTTAAAAAGATGCCTTCTTAATGAACACCAGATCTTGAACATTATCTTATTTTCGGGGGAACAGTTAACATAAAGATGGCTCTGTTTTATAACCGACACCACCAGCTTTGTAACCATTATATTTTTTTCTTCTTTTAAGAGAAATAAAAGCTGATATTTTTTTCTTCTTTTAAGAGAAATAAAACATATACCGGTACGGTAGCCTACTACTAGTATGCCGAACAATCGCACTCTGAAGTATCAGTCTCTGGTCTAGATAAAGAGTATTTGTGAGGTTATATGGAGGCCTGGGGACTGTATTCATTTTGTGCTCTGATTAGCACTCGCTATAATATGCGTCCTCGTTTTTTGTTTTTTAACCACTGCAGCACAGTGCAAATATAATATGGGTCACTAAGAAACGCAGATCCTCGGAAATGCTAATCGCTTATTCGTACTTCCACTTAGTTTGATATGTTTAGCTCAGCCAGGGCCACATTTTGACACTCATTTTACGAGTATTTCGCCCTTCTAATTTCGATGACCTTAGTGTCCCTACCTTGCTGGTTTTATAATCGCCCTCATTTGACCTAAAATCATATAAATTGTAATTTCGCTGGTAAAACCGTATTTCATATTGCATGTTCAATTATGTTTATGTATTCATGAGTTATTGTCATGCTGCCTCCTCCCGTACCATGATCGTCATGCCTTGCCTGATATGGATGTTTAAACATGAAACTAATTGTCCCCTATTTTATTTTTCAGGTGTGTATACTTTCGCTTTTACATTCAAAAAAATATCGCCGGCTGAAGGTAATGTATGCATGCATCTATCTCCGAAACAGGCCCAGGAAAATAAGAACTTTTCAAAAAATTGAGTTGCTTTATGCAGCATGATAACCAGTTAGGTTTGCTGCCACTGGTATGGCGGGTTTTAATCTGACAGATCGTAGTTAGTATAGGAAGGTGCGTCACGAGTATGTGGACCGGACTGGTACAGTGAGTGTTAATGGTTGGATATATGATCAGTAGGCGATAATTGAGGAAGCCACTAAAGAAGCCATGCTGGATGCTACACATTCTTGACCCTGCTCAACAGCTGGTTAGTGAAGGGCGGGGGGGGGGGGGGGGGTCGGAGCTCGCAACTAGTATTTGAAGTGCATATAGGGGTGAATTCCTCCTCGGGGTGTTTTCATTTCCTGGAAAATGCGGAAGACATAATTTGGCAAGGCTTGCTGCTTAATTTCTGTAGAAGCCACATGAATTCCCCTATATTGGCGTGTCTGAAGGACCAATGCAATTTCGCAGGATATATCTCTTGTGCTCAAGATTGTTCTCAACACAGCCTACGTATGTTTTATTTCAATATAATTGGGGAGATGGCTAGATAAAAGTAACGGTGTCGGCATGAAGATTTTCTTTTCGCCTCACTGGCACTGCCTGCTGCTGGAGTGAAGGAAGGGAGGCATTCTGAGGAAGAAGACATAGTCGGCCGTAACATGATTTCCTAGCGAGCTGAGGGGCAAGGTTGGCGTAAACAGGATTTTGCCAGAGTCTGTAGTCTGCCCGCGGGCCCCTTATTCCAGAGCAACTCTCACTAGTGGCCAACCTAGCGCTTACAACTCGTGCTGTAAAATAAATTTTCCCTTGATAAATGGTCAATTTGCCATTGGTATATAAAGCTGAGTGAGATGAGCGTCGCGCGGCGGAAGCTCGCTTGTTTGATTATTATTCATGAGTAGAGCATATCGGGTAATTAAGGCATGGCTTCCGGTGGGCTGGGAAGCCAAGTCTTACTCCATCCCTAGCTATCCCTCCACCTCCTCCTGCTTCTCCTCTCTCCCCATGCTTTCCTCGGATGGTATTCCTGCAATGTGGCTTCAGCCCGCATTGTACTCTCTTGGTTCTACTGAGAGAGGGGGATATGTGGGAGAGGAAGGTACAAGTTAGCCGATGAGCATTCTCAAGATGCTTTGAGAGAAGTGGCCTAGGAACAAAGTTACAAGATAGTTCTACTCAACCTGAGCAGGAATATACCGGAACGGCCTTCTTCCTCCAACAATAGTCAATAGTATTAATTAGATTGTAGCAGAACATGCTTTTAGCTAAGTGGGTGGGGTGACATCTCCCTCTTGTATTCTCTTCACGAAACTCCACTATAAAATACAGGTCTACCACTGCACACTGTGTAATCTACCAAAAATATGATTAATCTATTAAACCGCCCCCCTTTTTGTTACCCACCTCATTTATAAGCTCTGGGTATTGGCGGTTTTATACTCAATCCATGGCTGAAAATTGCCTGCAGTGCCATATGAAAAAAAAAGTATAGATCGAAAAACAAGACTGGCTGAGCGTTAGCAGATGGTACGTCATAGCACATTGGTTGCGCTGTGGGTAAATGACTTTTGATGATGCCATATTCTAGTGATTGACATTGTGGAGGGGAAAGCGAGAAGCGAGGATAACAGACAGAGAAAGATATCGATCACACCAAGCCACATTGTTGTTTGGTAATTGAAAATACCATCATCAAGGTATTGTCGGTTGTTAGCGTTCGAGCTTCGCTCCGTCGCTGCAATGGCGAGAGGGGGGAAAAGTGCTGACACATGGCACCAATGTGCCTTGGTAGGCATTTCCTACCTGGCGCCTGATGGTTAGGATATCATTAGTGCCCCCCAAACATTGATTGATTGATTAGTCCAGTTTTAGAGAGTGATAATAGCTGTATTTTTGTACTTCTACCTTCGAAGGATCTTAGCCTGAAAATTTGACTCTCCATATCACACTTTGACTTATCTCAAGCGCCTACTGAAACATGTTTGTTTTTGTTTTTCAAATGTGAAGAGAGACACATTATTCGGTCCGTTATGTTGAAATCATTGACGAACGCTTCTCCATATCATTAAATTTAAGTGCTTTAGAAGCTTAAAATATTGGACTCAGCAAGCAAGCAAGCAATACCCTGGCGCGTTGAAAGATCTATAGAAATATACTATTTGAAGAACGGATCAATAGACTAGAGGTAGCCGAACTCGGATCAGGTTATGCTGGACGGTCTATAGGCAAAGATTGGATCCCTCCCAGACTCGGTACTAACCCGGGATGATCTTTCTGCCCGCAGGTGAGCTTAGACAGTCTAGTCAAATTAGGTGACAAAGCCTGGAAGGCGGCTGTAACCGAGGCAGATATCCTGTAAACAAGTGGAGTGGGCCACACTGTATGCCAGACTTTGCCCCCTTGCGTTGCGAGAATGATAAAATTATCGCTTCACCTTCATAACATCGTCAGGTGCGCTGGGGACCTGTTATTGTCTCAGCAGCTTCAAGCAGCTTCAAGGTATATTTATAGTCTGAGCTTTAATCACAGGCGAGCTGCTGCTGGTGTCATTCGAGGACAACCTTCCTGTTTGTCACTTGTTTGCTTCCCGATCTCCTCTCTTCTCCCAAGACAAACTCGACTTATGCACAGAGCTAAAGCCAACAAGCTTGGACTCTTACTTCTTCTCCTATTTCATCCCTCCCTTTGGGCTCCTTATTTTATTGCTGGAAACTTTAAAAGATATTTCCATGCCAACATGCTTAGTACACCACCCCTGGGGCGTTTGTTTTACTTTGTTCAACGTCTTATACATGTTTGCCCAAGGATGTTGCATGAAGAAGGGCCGCAGAGCCAGGTTGGGGCTAGGATGGGATGTTTTCTGTATATCGGTATGTTCCCTGAGGATCTGAGTCAATAATGTACTGGGGAGAGGTCAACAAGTGGCTACTACTCAAGACCTTGCCACCCTGATGGACTCTGAAGGCTGAAACATGCTCTAGCCTATACATAGAAGACGTAGCTCAGTACCAGGCAGTAGCCTCGACATCAGCGCTGATTTCTCGTGTTTATATATATTGGCAGGCGGGTGGTCAGTTAGTGGTCAGTCTCTCCTGGTCATCATCATCCTCCAGGTAAAGGGTCAGCGGAAGTTACCCTTCCCCACCACCAGAGAGGTGGATCCTGCCCATAGGTCATAGGTCAAGGCCGCTGGGAAGGTGAAGGTGAAGGACGCCAGGTGATCCGGGGACGGGGTCAGGAAAACAGTGCACAGTGCATTAGGTCTTGTCTCCTCTTGTTCCCAGGGTCGGGTGGTGGTGGTGGTGTGGTGGTGTCGAGGGAAGTTACGCTTGTTTACCTCTCATGGGCCTTGGTTTTGATGTAATATTGATGCGCTACCTGCAATTGGGTGCAAACCTGTTATTGCACAGTGGGTAATAGCGGTCCTCCACCAGGTCGCAAGACCCCTGCGATTCATTGCGATCACCATGATGCAACCAGGCTATTGCTGCGGTCAAATCGCAAACGCAATCAATCGTTTTTTCCTTGTGACATTGTTCCTTGCTACCTTGTGGAACAGTCCCATTAAGCCTATAGTCCACCAAGCCAATTTTCATGCCATTTTGCACCGCAGAGGAATCTTATGTACTAAATTCTGTGAGAATCGCAGGATAATCGGCTTAGTGGACTAGGCCCTTTAGGATGTATACCTGCGTCAAGAGTGGAGGGTCATCCACCTTAAATGCTCCGGATGACATGCAGACAAGTACCATCATATCTTGTAGAATCGATTGAAGTACTTACCTGAACACAGGACATCAGCACTGAAATGGCTGCATATGATCCCAGGCACACATATTCGATGCCTGTACTAGGTCGGTCACTTGTGCTTCCCTTTTTTTAACGTTACCATTATTGCACTGATGAACCTGCATATGAACCATTTCATTTTTATGGCCTTAGGCATGCATGGTGTGTATGGCCCAGCCGTATGGCAAATATAAACTCGTTAAGGCAATACGAATATAACCTATAATGGAGGGGAAAAGAAGGATCTCTCGTCGTCAACTTTTTGTCTTAGAAGATCTTCATGTCCGATCCCATGCTAGCATTTCCCCTGCCATTAGAAAGGCATGGACAAAGACTGCTCTAGCTGTAGCTTTGTCTTTTTTTAATTTCAACACTGGCTTTTGATGTTGTGGCGAAGGCATCACCCATTTATGACCCATCCCTCTGGCTGCTTTGCTATAGAATCCTAATTACAAGCGCCTAATTATGAAATATCCCCTAATGAGCGAGGTCGTGAACATATGGTTAATTGCTCTAGCTGTCTCTGTCTCCACCAAGGGAAGAAAGAGTGAGCGAAGAGTGTGTACAGCCTGAAAAGATTCACTCCAATGTTCTCGTTAGATTTATCAGTTTGCTCTTTAAATTTACTCTTAGTCTTACCCATGCACAGTTGAGACGTCCTCCCTCTCCTCGTCTCCTCTTAAATCACACCAGCAGCACTGGGGGTCTTTTTAGCTTAATTAGTTCAAATTTCCATCGATCATTTAATGATGAACTAGGCATTTAATACGAAATTAACGAGTCCAAAATGTAGGGAATCGGGTTGATCTAGTTGGTATTACCTTGGCCACCACTCTTTAAATCTGGAGATGGGAAAATATTAATTAATGTGCCAGTGAAAAGCCTCAAAAAGAAATGTTATTCCTTTATTTTGTGGCAATCCTCGGGTATATGAATGGAAAAGGTGGCAAAAAATGTTGTCGATATGTTCGAAAGTCATCTTATCTAGTGGATTGGTTCTAACTGTCCTCTGAAGTCTCATGTCAAAACTTTTAATTTTCATGACTTTTTTTCCCCAAGACTCATATTTAATTCTATATACATAACTATCCATTAAAATCAATTATTTGTGTTTTAGTCGTGTATTCCCAAACTGAAACCATCATTAATTTTATATTTCTGTGGTTAGAATTAGCATGTTTGAATGGAAGCAAACCCTGCTAGTTATAGTGATACCTAATAAACACGGGTCGTGGCGTCTGCTTGTGTTGAGTGGAGCTTGTTTTGGTCTTGGTGTGTTGATGACCCAGTAACCTCCAGCAACAAGAGTGGCCTGCTGGCACGCTCATGCCTGCTGGTGGCCACAATTTGAACTACCCACTTACATGCTATCTCTTGATAAAACCCGTTTTTATCCCGTTGACTTACTGTTGGTGGACATGTATAATTTATAAGCTAGTCTTGAATTTCAATTTACTTTTGAAATGAGAAACATTTTATATAGAATGATAGATAGGAAGTGTTGAAAACATATGCAGTGTGTAAGGGATGCAGTAGTACCACGGTCCTGAATTTCTGTCTGTTCTTCCTCCACTGTTTTGCTGTATCCCCACCGCAAGATGATCGATTGTGGATAAAACAGAACAAGTCATTATCGATAGCGTTTAGGAACAGATTGATTTTTGTGAAGCATGGTATTGACTTTTACTTTTCGAGAGCAGTGCATTGTCTGCGTTGAAGGGTTGATAGTGGTGGTGGGTGGGTGTTCGGGTGTAAGCGATGAGAGGGGTGTGGTGGTGGTGAAAAGAGTGGTGGTGGTGGTGGTGTTTGCTCTTGAGCACCACCGAAAAGGATTGGAGGCACTCTGGAAACTGGCTAAGTCTCTACCTGTAGGCGCTCCTCTTAATCTGGCATTCATCGGCGGATTAGGTTAAGATGACCGCCCTTAATCCCTACCCTTCATCCCGATAAGCTGAAATCTATAGCTGCCTACTATATATCTCTCCCCATACATGGACTGCCATATCAGTCTCTCCCACTCTTGCTTTGCGATGCTCTTGGGCTTGTTTGTGTTGTGGATAATTGTGCCTACAGTTGTGCCTACAGTTGTGCAAGATTGGCTTGTTGTGCAACTTCTACAGCTGATGGTCGTGTTCCCTGTATGACATATTGCTGTATTGCCTGCTAGCAACCCCTCAAACTTACTTTATACACCAATGAATAGACCATCTCGAGATACTTCCCTGCCATTTCAAATGTTAGTTGTTTTTGTGTATTGTTTTTTTTAAATAAAAAATCTCAATGTGTACCGTACTGAATTTTTTGTAGATTTATATCCCACTGGATGTTTACTGAAGATTAAAACAAAATAAATAAAACAATTTCAGCTATAAATCTGGTCTACCACTAACTCCTGTGGTAGTATGCGTCTATCTATTGCTGAGAGGAAACAAGCTAACGGGTGGTATAGTTATACCCTGCCCTTTCCCAACATTAGCCATGAATCTTCCTGTATAGTGCTACAGACAACCTACACTAACTAGTCTTTGATGACCCAGTCAGCAAGCAATGGTTAGATAAGCACTGAATTCTTATGTCCCAACGACTACTGGATTTCTTACAAAAATAAATAGTGAAAAATTCACCCATCATGCCTACTACTAGGCTGTCAGTTTACATCCAGCATGTCTGAGATAGAGATGTGGGTTGGGGGAGGATCATTAAATGTTATTGGGAGAGACGAGGCGGGAGATGATGATGTGTGTTGGGGGGGGGGGGGGTGCAGGGTTGGGGGAGCTGCTGGATATAGATAATGTGCTCATGCTCTAGCCTGCCGTCATGCCCGCCCGAGGTGCTCGCTGACTCATACACGCTCAATGGGTTACTCAGCCTACGCGCCTTCTCCCCTTTTCCCCTTCCCTCCTTCCCTACCCCTTCCTAGGGGGTGGGGGCAAGTTAGTGTGGGGGGAGGGGGATACAATGGCAAAGAAAACTGAGGTACTTTGTTGTTCTTATTGCTATATCCAGACACCTAGATAGATCGATGGATCGATAACTATTTTCCTCTTGGGGGAAGTGGGAGACTGGGGTGTATGGCGGTTGGGTGTAGGGTGGGGTAGAAGAGAGAGTAAAGGGACACTGAGGCTATGGGCAGAAAAGTACTTAGTCGCTCTTATTGCTGTATCTAGACACGGAGATAGATGGATCATGTGTGGGAGAGTTCAACGATTCGTAAATTGCCAGGACTTATTAGATTAGATTATGCAGCCCTTTGCCAACTGGTCGATTGCTTGAGAACCTTATGATATATATCATCCGATTCCATTGTCCGTGCCCCACACCAATCACCAGGATCAATTGACAACTATCCCTCCCAAAACGACCTCGCCAATCGTGTTATAGACGCCTCGACGGGTCTTTGACACAGTCCAGACTTGCTAGCGACGTAGAATCTTGAAAACAATTCGGGCTGATTGTTCGTATGGCGGCGTCGTCTCGTGGGTTGTTGGGGGACTGTTGCTCCGGTTCCTATCAGAATCTTCTCATATAGGTAGCAATGAAATGAAACATTGATTTACAATGCCTGCGTTCTGATGATGAGCTCTGCCTTGTGTGGCACTGGAGGAGCCTTGGTACATAGCGACTGGGTGGGGACAGATCGATGTGTGATCAATATGAATGCGGATCCTCCTCCTCCTCCAAGGCAGTGTCACTGCACCTAGTAACACCCAAATATAGTCCTCACAATGTTATCTAGCTCTCAATTGCATGAATCATTCCTCTATAGCCTCTGTCCCTTTAATACAATCAGGCATGTTCAGCCAGTTTCAGGCATGTTCAGCCCGATCAGGCACGTTTAACTTTGGTAATTCTATATTAGTTTAACTGCGATGGGGGGTATTCTTTAATGGTACAAAAATATGGGACAACTATTTAGCAGAGAGAGAGGTGTGATTGCTGTCTTCAACCTGTTCTGGTATATAGTCAACTCAGGAAAAGATTGTGTCTTACTGATTTGATAGTCTCTCTGCCCTCTCTCTGCCCCTACGTGTCAATCGATTTCTTAAACATGATTCGCCCCAGCCTTGATTTCATATTGAATGCACGCTACATAACACAATAGATCTATGTATAGCATTTCTCCCTATCTTGAACATTGCTGGGAATTTCCTCACATAGATCTGAGATAGTTAGATTTGGTTAGGGAGATGGGATCACTGCCTTCGCCTGGAAACTGCCTCCGTGTACTTGGTGATCTTCCATGAATGAATCCCGTCTAGACGCTGGAGGAAAATCCTTAGCGTCTGAGTGGGGTAGGTAAAGGCCTTCTGGAGGGACAGCTGACATGGACCCTATCCATTAATGTATTCATGACAGCCCCCGCCTTCCTTCCTCCCTCCCATTAGGCCCGCCCACCTATATAGGTGGGCGGGGACATCTGAGTTTGGCATTTTCAAAATAAAATAACCATACTACTTGGTAGCGAGGCCAACTCTCAAAGGTAAAGTTGCAAGCGGAAATTGAAATAATTCAAAAGCCACCTCCCACTCGCATATTTCCTTACCCAACATTTATGGTGTACCTGTATCACGTAGAACTGGTAGAGTAGGTCGCCCATGTGAAAACGTAGCGAGCACAGGAAGAGACGTAGAAATAAAAAGTGTATTTGGCAAGTTAAGGTGTCATTGTATACCTTTGTGACTACCTTTTGTGGGGATATTTGCGGAAGAATGGACTAAATGGAATCGACACTGATGTTGGCAAAATATCCTCCACGGAAAACAGGAGTGTCAAATAGAAGCTTCTGGTGGTGTCAATGATTTTGTGTTTTGTAACCAACCAACCAGTTTATTGAAGGAAAGGGTCTTCTCTGAAATAGCGGTTCATATTTAAACATAATATTAAAACTCCATGAATTGGTTAGGGATTTATCTGTATATTTATTTCTTAGTTTTATCTATACTTATATTTTTCAAACTATACATGATCCATTGGTGATATATTTCAAATAAAACTAGTGTTTAATTAATTTATTAGATCCATTGTTTCTGTTTTAATTTACTTTCGAATTACTATAAAATGTGTCACGTACGTATGCCTCTACTTCATACAATGCCGACATCATTTTCTACAACTGCTCGCCAATGCCTTTCTGGTTCATGTGCAGCACACAGACATTTAGCTTTCTGTACCTATTTTATACAGGGCCAACATAATTACGGCAATTACTTACATAGCTTTTGTTTCAGGACACAACGAAAACCACATATATTCATTTGTGAGCATATAACTGTTGTACGTACCTGAATTGATATATTTGAACAAAATAAAATAATTGTCTTCAACTATACTCACCATTGTCTTTGTGATTGATTTGCAGAGCACCGGAGATCTTGCTAGGACTGCCGTTCTGTGAGTCTATAGACATGTGGTCGCTAGGATGTGTGATCGCCGAGCTTTTCCTTGGCTGGCCCCTATATCCCGGTTCGTCCGAGTACGACCAGATCAGATACATATCACAAACACAGGGCCTACCCGCCGAGCACATGCTCTCTGCCGCCACCAAGACGACGCGATTCTTCAATCGCGAAAACACCGACAGTAACTATCCATTCTGGCGGCTAAAGGTAGGCGAGAAGATATCATTGAATATAATGATCATATGAGTAATTGGGAGGAGAACCTCTCAAATAGAGTAAATTTATTCCCTGGTTTTGTCTATTTGTATGAAGAGATGAATCTTATATTCTAACATGTCTTGTGCTGTTTTAAATAAAAGTAAATGTATGTTGAATTAGGGAGGTGGTTTAATTGTCATTACATAACTTATAAAGGCAGTTGTCATAATGCTTATGATTGATACCTCTGATAAAAATAGCTTTTCATGTTGTAGGCAAACGCCATACTGTAATCAAATATCCTGAATTATAGCACATGTCATTACTTTAAAAATATAAGTAGAAAGTGCGTTGAAAAAGCCAGACATGTTTGTCAGAATGTGTCGAGTCACCTTCACGCCAAATCTAATCGGTCATCAGCTGTGGATAGCCTGACTACTCTGCATTATTCATTTTAAGAGATAGTAAAGATGTGCGATGTTGTTTATGTTTCAGACTCCTGAAGAACATGAGGCTGAGACGAATATAAAATCTAAAGAGGCGCGGAAGTACATCTTTAACTGCCTGGATGATATGGCTCAGGTACGCCTTCGCCGCCAGGACCCATCCAGCCAAGTACACAACACACCTTCTCTATGCTTCTCTCACTCACTCTTTTAACATCGGGGTTCACACAGCCTTCCATCCCACCGTTATCACAATATTCAATCTTAAATTTAGAAATTCTGAATCGGTTATTGAGCAATATCAAGGTTATATCTGCGTTGAGGAAGTCGGTATCATTCTTTGAAATTGTGTGTTGGGATAAGCCATCCTTCTTTTAGTACAAGACACTATCAAAATTCAAATTTATAAGTCCCAAGTTTGATAATTGAAGGGAGTCGGGATGGCGCAGTGGGCTAAAGAGCTGGGCTTCGATTGTAGAAGCGGTGCGAATCCCACACTGCCACCAAACTGAAAGAAACTACATAGATAGAGAAATGTCTCCTCTGTGTACTGGAATTGCTGTGTTAGCCCCCTTAATCTGTCTTTCTGACGTTATGACGGGCAGGTATCAACTCTTAACGTAGTCATTTTTATGTTTTGTTTTCAAATTTATTTTTGTTCCGTAATGTTTATTTGTCGAAATCTTGTTTTAGCTTTTGGATTTTTGTTTGATTGAATGAATCTTTTAAGTACCTGCCCGTTGGTATAATTACTTTTTTGAGGTTCGTGCATCAAGAAGTTGATCATTACTGAGCTGTTTCAATAATCAATTTTGATCATTTGATTTTCACGAAAAGTAATAATTTCAGCAAAATTAAAGTAATTCATTCATACCTTTCTAACGTCCTCCTCAGTAGTGATCGTCAGTTCACTTGATCCTCGTAGTTACTAAAAACCTACTAATCTATTTAAGTACCATTTTATTTAAACGATTTTACTTTTGTTTTTGATTATTCTTGCCCTTGTATTCACTTGCATGTTTAAATTTTTGTTTGTTATCAATTTGTGTTGATATTTTTGTAATGTTTATTATGATTCTTGATAGATTTATGAATAAATTCCATTTAGTATGTAGACTATTTATCATCAATCCCTTAGCGTTCTCATTACAAATTAGCAGTACGTATAAAACAGTATATATCCATATGACAATCGTTACACAACATAAGGACTTAGTAGGATAAATGTAACGCGTCTCTCCCTCTTTCTCTCTCTCGCTCTCTTCCTGTTGCACCTCACAATTTAGTCTCACGTCAGCTACAGAGTGGAGAAGGCATAAGCTGTTCCTGTCTGGGGTGGTCGAATAATAAATCAATATCTATGATCAGACTTACCTAAATCCTAATCTAAATATCTACTTTTTATTGATAATAAATTTGAATTTTAATGGTTCAAATTTTAAAGGACTAATATATAACCATAGAAAAAAATATTAATAGAATGACATTTGTGTGTTCTTTTTGTGGGTGGATAGTTTCACTGAGTGATGTTTTGTTATTGACTCTGCTCCTCTTGTGATATCCAGATAAATGTGACGAATGAACTTGAGGGCAGCGAGTTGTTAGCCGAGAAGGTGGACCGGCGCGAGTTCATCGACCTGCTGAAGCGGATGTTGACCCTTGATCAGGAGCGGAGAATCACACCTGGCGAGGCCCTCAACCATCCTTTCATTACCATGGCACACTTAGTCGACTACGCTCATTCACAAATGTATGATGTTCTTATCACTACCATCCATCTTGATCTGCCACCTGAACGCTCACTATTGAAACTACTATGTAGAGGCTTCTGTTCCTTTCTAAGTCATTATGGCGGAATAAAAATTGTATATATTGCTGTTACTGTTGGTGGTATAGGCATCGCCCCGATAGGCATCGCCCCGATAGGCATCGCAATGGGTGATAGTAATTTCCCCAAAGAAAAACTTGTGTAGTTCAATCGGAAACCTGACTGTGTTCCTTTTCATTGCTGACACCCATTTGAAACTAAACGACATGAATTATAACGTTAAATTTGTGTAAAACTCCTCATAACAGATCTCTTATTGGAAGAAAAGGTTTCATGATTTGTAAAAACTAGTTTGTGCTCAAATATTTGATAACAATTCCAGTTGGGTTGATTGATGTAATTTTGTTTTTTTCTGCAGTGTAAAACAAAGCGTAGCAGCGATGGAAGTTTGTCGACGACCCAAAGCGACACTGTACGACAACCTGAATCAGAACAATAGCGTCATGATGAACAACTGTCTGGTCTCATCCTCTGGCAACCTTACCTTAACCTTCAACTCTCACCTCAACTCCATTACCTCACAGGTTAGCTATAAAAACATGAAAATCGTTTATATGTATTGTTTGCCCACCTAATGGAACGAATAATTGATGTAACGATAATTTTTATACCGATAATATAACTGGAATAGTAATGCTAGTTTGATGTAATACGAATCCGAAATATGTAATAATCTCAGTATTATCAACAACTACTATTTTCAACTTCTTAAGTGGATTATCACTATTATGTATCTCAAAATAGTCCTATTGAATATAATTTTACATGTAATTTCAAAAGAATCCATATCAAGGTACAAGTATAGTCTCTATGTCAGTTGTATGATTGTCTTTATCTGCTAAAAACCGTAAAGTCCATATAAGGGCTTGTACACATGATGAAATTTATACAAAATGATATGCTTTAAAATAGTCTGAAAAGTAAAAGGTCAGTTATTAGAATCTGCATATGTTCTGTTTGCGACAGAAATCCATCTGTCTCGGAATTTATAAGATAACGTTTGATCTTTGTCAAGTTAACTATTTTCGGTGTCTTTAGTTAACTATTAAAAAATAATTGAATCCGAGAGATATGTGTACAAGCCTGGGCCATGTCAGAAGTCGATGCGTTAGACCTAAGCGCTACGTTTAGTGTTTGAACAAATGACTAAAGACTAAATGGGCATGGTTTGCAGATGTCTGCGCAAGTTTTACCCTCAAGCACCCAACAGGATTTGTCCTATCTCCCACCGCAGCTACAATCAGCGCCCTACGCGGTCCCCTATCAACCCGCTGGTCGGCTAGGCAACCAATTACCACCACAACGCACCACGGGAACCACCCAGTTCGCGCCCGCTGCTCGGCCGAGTGACCCGTTCCAGCAATCTTTGTGTATGTCCTCCATAGTTCTGCCTCGTTCGAGCTTGCAAGGTAACTAGGGGATGGGGAATGGACGGGGGAGGGGGTGGAGCTTCTTTTGCCCTTTTGACGGGCAGATACAGTGACCAATCAGGGATCAACATGCACGTGTTATGACCAAAAGAAATTTACATATTGATTGACAAGAAACTAGAATTTGAAGAAAAAAATTGTAGACAAGTTAGTTGGATATTTATAAAAAAATGGATAGGTTTGCCGTAGGATAGTGGATAATTGTTGAAAATCCTCGGTTGGAAAGAAACTTTTTATGTTCAGTTGTTGTAACGTTTTTATTTGCATGTTTCATGCACTATTTTTAGTTCCCGAATGATTTTCCTTTGTTGACATAAGACTTACTGCTCCACTAACTTATTATTTTGAGTCACAAGATCGATGACTGATAAAAAAAAATATCTCGACCTTATGATTTTGTATTTTGTTTAATGTTATGTGCAGCACAGTTGTAGAATCATGTTCAAACCTCTGATTGGTCGCTGGTGAGTTCATTGCTAGTGTATACATGACGAAAGTGTTGTGAGTGAAAAACAGCTTGCTTCCTGAAATGCTCATTAACATAAAATGGGAAAAAGCTAAGATTGCCTCAACGAATTATAAGTTGCTTCACATAAAACTGCTACATATTTACATTTAAGAATATAATTATTAGATATATATATATGATCAACCAAGAGGCATTTCCTTTAATCCCACATCTATTGATTGCTGTCTTTTATATATATATAAAAATACCACCACACTAAGCAGATAGAAATATTCTTTCATTTTTTTTATATACAAAACGTGGACTTTTAAGGCCGAAATATTGCTAAATGTTGAAGAAAAATGCAGAAGAAAAAAACGACATGTATAAAGGAATTGCAGGAAGCAAGTTGTGTAGTTGGGTTATGTGAATAATTTGCATGAAGTGTCCTGCTGCTGTAGCTTTACGAAGCTACACACGATGGCGACATCGTTGAGGAGGAAAGGAATGGGGAGGGACTAATCAGGAGACGCCCACTTGGATGTAGGGGCGGAGCCTAATCGTAAAATGGGCGGAGTGATTGACACGTCCTGCTTACTTCTGGTTGTACGTACCACTCACCATGATCGGTCGGTATGAATCCCAGAATCCTTAGGAAGGGAAGAGGCGTGGCCTTTAAACTCTTGTAGTCATATTGTGGTAATGAATGCGAGTGAAAGTGAATTGCATTTTAATGGGCTGGCTCCACTGCGTTTGTTTCTTGGTTGCGGTCGTTGCGATTTTCCTATACGATCCTCCTGATTCTTGATGCTACTCGTAGCTGAGGGTCGCAAGAAATAAGGTTGCATAGAGGACCGCAACTGCTACAAAACCCAGTAGAATTAGCTCATTAAGTGATTAACCGCTGGTTGAGGTGTATGTATGTGTTTAAATGGGAGGTTTCAGTCTGCTTGTATAGCCTATTTAATATATTTCGAATCTAGATCTCAATCTTGGGATTGTTTCATTATATTTGGTTCAAACTATTGCCTACTGAATGAAAGAAATTGTCAATTCTTGGGTCACAAGTATGGTCTCTCTTGGACGTACTCACCCCCTTATATTGTAGCTCCTAGAGATGCAATGAGTAATATTTAAAAAGTATTTTCTATATGAACGTAAAATGAAATATCGCCATCATTATACATATTAGACACTTGAATTGTACGATTTTAAAATAATTTGTGCTAAGCTATGGAAGACCTGTATTTATGAAAAGAATCGTACCATGTTTCATGTCTTTTACTATTGAGCCTGTTTAATAGGAGATGAAAAGAGAATATAAATACTATATTATATTGGAACGATTTCAGAACGACCTATGAGTAAATAACTTATCAACGACGTAACATATTGATAGGTCTTGGTAATAAATAACTACAATAATCGATATAATTCCATCGTATCAATTAGATAATCACGGAGGAACTTAGTTGAAATTTTAAATGTAATTAATATGTTGCCATACCCAACGGTTGGTTTGTAATACTGGACTAACATGTTCTATTTCTCCTGTTTCTAGGTTTGTCTTCGCCTTCCAAACACGCCTATTCATTACGGGTGGATAACGCGGTCCCTATGGTAACCCAACCCACGCAGACCCTCCAAATACACCAGCCTCAGCTCATTACACAGGTAAACGTTTCCTCCTTCCACTAAGTATAGCTGACTTCAGAACTAGTTAGCAAATCGGAAATGAAGAAATATTTTCCTTAAAAAGTTATCCTATCAAATCGTATATTGTAGTCCCTTCTTACACTGATAGCGTTCGTCTTTCATGGATTGAATTAACCTGAAAGTTATTTAATATAGAAATGCCGAGCACCATTCCTATCTGTCTCTAAAACTACGTTCGTTTAATAATTTTCTGGCGACTGCATTGTAGTTCCCATGTTGCTTTTTGTAGTACATCATTCAAGTGGGCCAATTGAAAAAAAGTATAAACAAAAAGAGTATACCAGTATAAACAAGATCAATTAAAAATAAAATGTAAACAAAAATTGGGAGGAAAATCACTATCAAATGTGTTTTTATTGACGAAAAAATAACTTATGGCATAATTTCTCCTTCACCAGCAACAAGTTCCCGCCCAACAGTTTGTTCCTGTATCTATAATGGAACAGAACGGGAGGCAGATGCTTGTAACGGTAAGATATGACCATTCTCTTCCTTTAAATGTTGTCATTCACCTTGTATTCCGTAGCTTCCATGAACACACTTTATTCATACAAGTTTAGGACCAAATTATACCGAGTGGGTCGTGTCGATATTTTCATTGTGAAAAGCTTGAGTTAAAATATTATTATTCGAATGATTTAATGCGAATCGAATAAGTTCGAAAGCAATTTTTCTTTGCATGTAACATTATTATAATCTTTAACTTAATAGAAGTTAGTTCATTATTAGTTTTTCCATCTCTCTATCTAGAAGTAGACAATCTGTTGAATATTTGTTTATTTCCAAGGCTAAAAAGAAAGGAGAGCTGGAAAAAAACAGCCGAGATCAATCAGGGTGACAGCACCCCTGGTTAATCCATACCTGGCTTGGTGCTTCATTCCTGATGCGGCACCAGGACACGCCCACCAAGTCAATCCACCTGTCAATCAAACAGTACTTCTTTGTACGCCCCGCCCACTCGTGCGTTGAGATTGATTCACTATGTCTTGCCATCGACGCTTTTCTTTCTCCGACTTAATGAAAACCTGTTTGATTCACAACTACTCTTTTATTTCTCACTTGTTGACGATGCTCGTTAATGATTACTGCCGTACTTATATCAATGCAAGGGGTTTTTGACTGATGTTTCTTTCCCTAGAACGGGCCTGTGACGTCGTGGGCGTCGCAGCGGCAAGTTCTCGTGCCATCATGGCAGCAATTGCCATCTTTAACATCGCAACGCGTACAACAACCAATGGTAGCCACAGAGTCGCTGACGTCACAAGGCCTCTCCGATTCCTGGAGAAGATCTCTTATGGTGGACAATTTCGACCAGGGCTCCTCCGTCATCCCCATGGTGAGAGGTTCTCCTGATAAGGCAAACCTTTAATGTCACCGAGGCTCCTCATATATAGCGTCACTGCTGCCATGGCAACACTTTCTAGGTCACTTCTAGATCGCCATGGCAACAGCCAGTATCTCTTGTTATAATTAACGATTTCTAAAGGACCCATGCACGCTTTTCCTCTTTCAGGCTGTAAGATGTGCCTGCCCCACAAATGAAGCCGAAAGATTGAGGAATGCCTTCTAATATTGTGTCACAGCTTTGTGTAAAGACAACTTTCAGAGAGTTTCCTTCACTAGGTTTCACACATTTTAGAGACATTATTATGTTCCCTTTTGAGTTTCTTGAAAATATGGCAAGAAATACTTAACCGCACTTTTGTCACCATCTCCTCCAACAACTCCTCTCTCTTTGCCATGCTCGATGATGGATACACACGCACTCCTCTATCATGGTGGATGGCGTCAATAGCTGAATTGGGAGCTTGACGACCTCACCTCATAGAGAAGACCTGTGTATTTTTATTTCATTGCCATACTTAGATAACAAACCAAGCTTTTCTGCCTTCCCCCCTACATTCCCTAAACAAAGAGCCTCCTCATCCAACTCCTCCTCCCCCACATCCCAGCACAGCTCGATTGTTGATGTGGACTAATGTGGTTTCTTCTGTATTTTTCCAGACGGGTACACAGCCTTGGAATGTGGCCGGGGTGGCTGCCCCACAGTTAATGATAACGAGACAATCGGGTCAACAGCATCAGGTGCATAGCTCCAGCCATGGCAGCAAGAGGCACAACAACAAACAGAAGTAAGTGTCTTTGTATTCATATGTATTGTGCCCTGAACAATATCGGCTGTAATTAATTATCCCATCCACTCAGTGGCTATGTTGTTCCTGTGTACACTTTTCCCCATTTTTATTTAGTGGAACCTAACCTTGGATACATAACAAGCCATGTACTTATCTTAAAATATTTAAATTAGACTGATGCAAAATATTTTTACATTTATATATTGCTATTTTTGTGGATATATAGCATGACATATTTTATAGATTGTGCACTCTCAGGGTGGCTTTATTTACAGAAACTAAGTATATTAATTTCCCCTTATTTATCAATTAAACATTTATAACCGGTGCCTTGGTTCATTACAGATGTCAAAAGGAGGCCACAAGTCATTTATCTCCGGTGAAGAAACGCCCCAAAGAGAATACCCCTCCCCACCAACAGTCACACAGCAGTATAACCAGTAAAGCCACCACAGGGGCTCATGGTTCGGACTGGACGTCCTCGTCCACGTCCTCTTCGTCCAACCACGCTGCGAGGTCGCGCCCGTCGGCAGCCGCCGGCTCGGAGAAGCAACATTACAAGGCGCAGCGGCAAACGATTGTAATCCCCGACACGCCCAGCCCCGCGGTCAGCGTCATCACCATCAGCTCTGATAGTGAAGGGGAGGAGGAAGCTAAGCCCAGCTGTAGTCCGAAAGGGTAAGTTGCGATCCTTATATAGGTGGAGAGCAATTTTAACTTATTATTTTAAGTTTTTTTCTATTGCTTCTTTTTGCTCAGATAATTGTAATATTATTGAGTTTAAACCACAGTATGAAAACTTAGACAAGGGTAATAGTATGATTAAAAATTAGGCAGTCATATGGCCTTTTCATTGTTCTAGTTGTCAGGTTAATATAATCATTTACAAAGAGAATTATTTATAGGCTACTTGTGGAGATGCAGAGAAGTTTAAATATTGCGCATGTGCCATTGAGTTAGACTCTGGGATTCATTAATTGGGGATTGTTTATATCCAGCATTATTTAGGCCAATGATTTGAAGTCGAGTTAACTTGAAAACTTGATCTTTTCATTTCTGTTTTCCGTTGTGCTGGAACAAATTTGTTAATAGATCTTTCTATTTGATCTCTTGAGTATTAGAGTGTGTTACACTTGATATACTTGAGTATTGGAAAGGAAACTGGTAAATATATGTAGTGGTAAGTGAACCTGAAATTCTATCAAGTTCCTAATTCACTATTAGTATAACCACACCAGCGCCAATACCTGTTACCCTGAAAGTCTGTCATTATGTTAAAATTTTATATTCATAAACATTTCATTACCATCTGGATGTTTGAATCCATTTTCTCAAAATTACTTAGCAAACGAATTCTGCTCAGTTTTTTCCCAGAAATATATTTCTTTTAACTTACTACCTTTAATGGCACATAAGTGATTAGGCATCATTTAGAGAAGTATATTTAAATACTTTCAGTGAGTGCTTAGAATACCATTACAAAAAAAAATAGCATTTAAATTTAAGCGAGTTTTTTTAATATACATAATAAAGCTTAGCTGGCAGTTAGACACAGACATCGCCCGAAGGTTGAAGAAGAGTTGTAGAATCACCTTCTGTGCGGGTAATAGGGTGTATTGGTGTCTGTTACAGTTGTAAGCCAGACTGCACTGCATGTCACGACAACAGCATCTCACAATCCTGTTCTCTCAGCAGCAGTAGTAGCGTCGTCAGCGCCAGTCCCGAGACCGAGACGAACAGCAGTGCGGCCGCCATTGCTGCCCCCACACCGGCCGATCCTCAACTACAGCAGCAACAGCAACAACAACAACACCAGCAGCAACAACAGCACATGGCTAACTCGAGCAAAGGTAGGCCCACGCGGCCAAGCCACACTAGCCAATGTAAACATAAATGTAACTACCTTACTCACATCGTTCAGTCAAAGATTTCTCTCGATCGAGGCCACTCTGGATTTGTGGGCTTTTATTGACAGAACCCAAACCCTTTTACTTGCTTGCTATCGATGCTGTCCAATATCCACCCCATTCTTTTGCACATCGACGACGAAGAAATTGAGAGAAATCTTTTTCTTTTCATTTGATACTAATTTCTAATATGGCCCATATTTAAGTTGATTATTGCTCCATATAAGTTGAGTATTTGTTTTAGTTAGATTTTAATTTGAATGATGTCATGGCTACTAAAAGAATGATACCTTTATCAAATTAATTTATATTTTACTTCTGATTTGAGTATTTGATTTTTGAAATATTTTTCATCCAAATACGTATCAAATTGATTTTAATTATCGCACCCTTACCAAACCAAGTTAACCTAACCCAGCTTTCGTAACACCTATTTCCAAAACAAATCGATGAATATATTTACAAAGCATGTATATTATTTCTGAATATAATCATCGATTGATCTCCCTTTGCGCCTGTGAATACTTAATACATATATGTATCTTAAAAGAGTGCATATAATAATAAATGATCTGTTTCTACTTTCAGCTTCACCGAGGAATAGAAAAAACGTGATAACATGTTTAACTGTATCTGACAGTCCTGTGTCGGACAATGACTCAAGTAATGGGAACAGAAGCAACAAAAAGGCAGGAGGACTAAGTCGCTCCGTCAAGGATGAGCACGGTGGGCGGGGCCAAGAAGTGAGCTTCATAACGGTGGACCACCACCGGAGCACGGGAGGCCACGCCCCCAACAGCTCGTCCACGAACTGCAGTTCTGGGAAATCGTCGTGCAACAATAACAGTAACAGTAGTTCGTCTTCTGGCAGCGGAGGCCGTCACCACAACCACCACCACCAAGTGTTGGTCACGACAACGCCGCAGCCGGATTTGATACGAGATACAATACACAGTAGTGAGATGCGGGGGGAGAACAGTGGCACGGGGCCCGGCAGGCCCCACCACCACCAGAGTATGTGCAACATTTCCAAGCCGCTCCATCAGGAGGTGGCTCCCTCCTTCAACGCCTCCCAAGGCTTGTTGTCTCACTCTTCTCGTACTCACCAAGGACGCAGGGGCCACAGCCTGACCCCGCCAAAAATGGACATTAAGTTCCCTCCACTTTTATTAGATGTCACACCTGTGAACCCATTAACGCATACAAAGTTCCAACAAATTTCGCCTACGGACAATAACAATAGCTGGTCTTGTAGCCGGTCCCGACCAAGCACTTTAAACTTGAACGAGATGCAGCTGGCGGGAAGCAGTAGTGGTAGTGCCAGCAACGCTCTCCACAACAATCTACAGCAACAGCAGCAGCAACAACAACAGCAACTCCAACAACATGCCACATTAGGGAGCCACCTCATGGCCAGTGGGAGTAGCAGCAGCCTGAAGAACAGGCCTGCGCCGCTCAACCTGGGTATATCACGGCCTGGAGTGAGTATACAGCACTCCCCTCCGGGCCTCACGTCGCACGGCCCTCAAGGGGCACAGCCTGTCTACCTCAACAACTTGAGTAGTCTCAACACGCTGAACACACTCAATACCATCAATACATTCAACAACGCCACGGTACCCGACAACTACCGGTACATGTATATATATCTTATATTTCTCTTGCCCTCTTTATGAATTCATTTGTTGTAACTTCTCGATCCTCAGAAATAATAATTAATGACACTTGTTTTAATATTTTGTTTTGTCATTCTCAGTCCTCAGAAACATAAGTATTACATTTTAATAGTCATAAATGCCACTAGTGGTCAATTTTTTTAATGGAAATGTGTTAAAATGATATTTTTAAAAAAATACTTCCCTTCACTAATATTTTACTCGATAGTCTTTACCAGGAAGGTGTAATGTATCTCTGATGCTCAGACTCTCAGTACTACATAGGTAACTATTACATCAGTCAGATCATGATTAGTAACAGTAAACTGCCCTTTTGAGCCTGTAGTAACCTTGTGCTTCATCTATTTACAGGGGAGACTTGCGGCGTGGCGGAGGCATGCGCGGCAGCCCCATACAGAAGTACCTTGTGCCTGCGCACCAACAAGCGCCACACCTCATCAGCGGTGCCGGCCAATTTGCGCCCTTCTCGCCAGGTGCCGCGCCACCACCAGCGCACCAGAGCCCGCGCCACATGCACTACGCGACGCACCCGCTGCCGGCGCACCTGCACCCGACAGTGATTCCTTCTGGTGCCAGCCTCCACCCGGCTCCTTACCCGACACAACTCCACCCTCAAATGGCAGCACCGACGTACGTCAACTCCCCAACAGGAGGAGTGTACACAGCCTACCCCCTGAGTCCAACCAAGACACGACCGTACCAGTACCTGTACCAAACATTCCCCGGTGAATAGGAAACCCTCTGCCGCTCGAAGTGCCACGTGTGAACCTGCCATGCTAACCGAACTGTAGGACTAACGTCTCCACATGACGAGTGTGGATTTGTTCCTACTCAGGAGTAACTCATTATATGTGTGGTGTTAGCTGAGCAGGTCTCCTCGCAGTGGCATCATCGTACAGGAGGATGGTTGGACATACCACAGGGAGGGAGTCCAAGGATTATACACAATCTGGACGACTACTAGGTTTTTTAGGCTGTTATTTTGAGGGACTTGTTGAGTGTTGCAAAAACAGAGAAAACATTTTCAAATGACTGGTGAATATTTTAAAGGGAGTCATTTTGGTGTTCCATTCTGGCTTTTTTAATGTTAAGGCGAGTGAGGTCCCGGAGTTAATTACAATTCCTTTTAAACAAACAGCAATTTGAAGTCAAAATGTTGCAGGGTATAGTTCAGGGTTGGATGATGATGCTTAGTTTTTAATTCTAAGGAGAAAAAAAACACAACAGAATATGTGAGAGTGTAAGCTTTAAGATAAACCTGACCATCCATGTTAAACAGAACACATAAATGGTATCAAGTTTGGTTGGGCTGCTTCCCAGTTCCAGTGAATGGCCAGCTATACAACTTGGGTATAAAAGCTGTTTATGAGTCAAAGCGTATGGCTAGCAGGTCTGTTACTTTACGAGTGCATGCTAGAGGTCTGCTGTGTAGATTTTTTTTTATCAAAGCAGAACAGTGGTCTGAGCCTCCCAAATTTTTTTCCTTCTTACCGTTCATTTTATACTATTTCATTAGATTGATGTAGTGAGGTATTTCTATTGTACATGGTAGTTGACATTTGGGAGGGTGGCCAGTCCTGCTTTGGGCTCCGTTGTGCTAACATTGCCAATAATATTATATAATAATCAGATCCTAGCGAACCACGGTGAACATCTTAGCAAAAAAGATTTTATATTTTTACTGTCGTTCTAGAGGTGATGAATAATAACTACTACTCTAATAGTGTGTGGTGGACTGTGGTGCACAATAAAACAATAGTAATCATAATCTTTATTATTACTAAGGTTACAAATTACCAGGTGTAGAAAGGTAGAGAAGTAAGCTCAATGTGTGTATATCAGAAATTAACTCAAAAATGTGTGAGCAAGTACGGAGCGCACATCTCTAATATATGTGAGTGCGGATGCAAAAATTTCTATATATTATATATGCGAAGTATAAATATATATCTATATATATGAATATATATATTTTAGGTGTGGCATCTGATGATAGTTGTGTCTGCTGGGTGTGTACAGTTTTAGATATTACAAATGCGAGTGTGGTCGGCCGGAGTATAGAAACCACGACCTTTGTGAGTGAACAGTCCGCAGTAGAAGGAGTTGGTAGTTTGGTGTGTTGGTAGATTGTGATTCCTTTAGATATAGACTAAAACACTGTCATTGAACAGGTGCAACCGGACTTTATTATTAACGGTCCAGTCATCATTCGTCTATCACCTACCAAAAAATGTCCATATCTTCTCGTAATTAACATTTACCGTTACAGGTTTCTTAGTTAGCAGTGTTGTAGGGTTCGCTATTATTATTACGATTATCATATTATTCTTATCATTCGTATTCACATTTAGGGAGAGTTTCAGTATAATTTTATGGTTTTTGGTTGTCAGCCAGCCAGCAGACAATGTTTGTTAGGAGGAGGTTATTAATATTTAGCACAGTCGTAGATATATTACACAGATTTGTTCTTGAAACAGTGCAAACTTGGATAGCTTATACTCTAGATATATGATGATAATAATAATAACAAGATTAATTATCCTGCCTGTTGTGTGCCTTCGTCAGAACTCGTATAGTGTTACAATTATAATTACCCTGTTAGTTCACAGACATTGATTGACTATCCAAGTGTATGATACATTTAAGAATGATTTCCACTTCTTTGGTTGACAGTTTGCTAGTGCTTCACTTTATCATATTGGATGTTTGCCAGATGTAGAGAATCAATCACTGTAGTGATGGTAGGAGGATCTAATGTCATTATTATTATTACTACAATGTTACTGCTAATGATTAGTCATGTACTCTCGAGTGTTGTCATTTATTTAAGTCTTAATTCATTAACCGGTCATTGACTTTATATGCTGTGAGCGTGTTTCACGAAGGGGAGGTTCGTGGTCAAAATAATAGAAGCGGGCACAACGCCCCTGTATTTATTATTACTGTAGCGAATACACTACCATCGGTGTTTAAAATTAATCGCTAAACCTCTATAAACTATTAATAACACTACGGTATGCTTATATCATAATGATAATCTTAACAATGATGAATGTTGAATCTGTGCATGTTGGGTCGTCCTTGTATGACTCAGTATTGTGATACTATAAAAACTAAAGGCATATACTATTATATATTCACTCATGTAATAAGAGGAGAAATATGTAGTCTAACACACACTGTACCAAAGCCTGGCAATGGGCTGCCGTTGTCACTCACTCAACGAACTATTGTAGTCATGCTAATGTGAAATCAAACTGGTTATTTAACGTCTTTCCCCCCATCATGGATGTGGTTCACGTGTAGTCTATCTGTACCTATTGTGATGCTAAAAGAAGAGGGAAAGATATATAAGAAGAAACAAAAGGGAGGGCTTGAGAGATGCTCATTTTTTGATAATTAATCGGGGGAAGATAATTGATAAGAAGAAAGGGGAAAAAGAGGAGGTTTAAGTGTACGACCACTACTCCTCCTCGATCCTCTCTTAGACCAATTTATAAGTCATATATAAATATATGGGCTCTCTCTTATCCGATCAGAAACAAGGAACCCTCCCTGTGACCCATTCATGTGACAAGCCTTATACTGCCCGCTCTTGCTGTTCTCTGTGTAACAAGAACAAATGGACTTTTTTATGCATTCACCCCTTCTGTGGTGGGCCATGGAGAAACAAAGAGAGGTGCATCTCTTAAGAATTATAGGTGATATACCTACCCTCTGAAACTCACTGACACGGATGATTTGGCCGCACCAGAGTTTACTTCTTCGTTTTAACTTGTTAATGATAATGAATTAAATCTTTGCAAACGTTCGATTTGGAATTTTATGCCAACTTTGGCCTGACAGTTTACGTCTGCAATTGTATTGAGTTAATCAGAATTTCCTCTTTCGAATTGGAAAATTTGTTGTGTATAAATTCGACTGTTGACTGATTGAAGTTATTTTGAAACTTTTTGTTATGTACAAAATTGTTGGCAGATGAATGCAGCTTCTTTTATGGAAACATATCTAACCTGTTCAATTGTTGCATTCTTTTAATTTGACGGAATACAGATTGGTGTTCTATTCTGTACAATTCTATTCTAAATTGGAAAAAAATGGACAATCTTAGGAACATACATATATTCATTATATCACCCCATCTGTTGCACACATACCATGAAATGAAACACTGTATACCCTGTAATAATTAAGTGGTTTAGCCCCAGCGCTGTGGTGGGTGGGCGTTAGAGCTTTCGGTCCGTGCGGGCTTACACAGAGACAGTCTTTCCTATTGGCCCAGAGCCATTAGTGGGCGTGGCTACAGAGACAGTCTTTCCTATTGGCCCAGAGCCTTTAGTGGGCGCGGCTATGAAATGATCGCGCGAGTAGTCAGACTGTTTGATGAAGGTTTGATGAAGAATTGAAATATAAAACAAGAAATATACTGGCAGCTTCTTGACTGGTCCTTTGTACATTAGATCCCGCTGTGCCACTGCTCCCATATCTTCTTAGAGAGCAGAAGGGTAGGGGTTAGAACCTTACTACTACACAGAGCTCTTTGTATTAGCCACAAGTATATGGAATGATGATTATCATGAAGGAACATATTAAATATACACACCCACACCGATTTACATATCGTCTGATCTGAAGTATAGGCAGTGCCTTTGCTGAAACAGCAAACTGCCATAATTTTACAGGGTTAATGTAAAATAAAACCACACACAAAAATGGAGCATCTCCTCTGTCAAAGAATTAGTATTACAGTTACATGGGGAAATTAGATTTCATTTGTACCCATGTCAAATTTATTTGATTCATGAAGTTATTAAAATGGTTGGTAGCCATAGTGCCATGTTCATTTTTTATTTATTTGTGAAATATTTTTATGTACATTATGAGAAATATAGAATAATGATGATGATGATAATGGAGGTAATACTGTGGAGAAGTTTGTCAATGTTTTATGTAAAAAGATTGGAATCCTTGCTATAACAAATCAAATGTGTTAATAATTGTTTTATTGAACGGGAATCAATGGAAGACTCATATTTATGTTGCAGGTTGGCGGGTTGATATAAGGTTTGTTGGTGCTAAAGTAGCCCAGCAATCAGGTCCATTATTACAGGATATTTTGATACAGTAAAAATGTGTCTAGGGTTTTAGGGCATTCCATGAAATGCAATTTTTATATTATATCAGAAACGAAGAGTATCAAATGAGCAAATTGTAGATATTAAAGGGAATGGCGAAGGTATAGCATTTGTAAGGTTTTTTCATAAGGTCAACTTTGTACATGCAATAGGTACAGGACTCCTTTCAGTGATCGGTCGTGATTTTTATCATCTTGAGATTTTTCTAGGTCTGTTGAATTTGTAAGGTATTTTCTCCCCTTTTCTAACTAACTCTCTTCTCTTGTCATTGGGTTTTTTTTCTCAAAGATCAAAATGGATTGAATGGAGAATATAATATAGGAAGACACTCTCAAAAATGGCTTAGTTTAGGTTGCACACATTCCACCCGTCTACTTTAGACGTTTTGATCAGTGACGAGGGTATAAAACAAGATTTAAGATCCAACTAACAAAAGACCTTGTGTGGGTTCTGCTAAGAAAGAAAAAGAAGTCGCAAATGATAAATCAGACTTGAATGTACTTCTGTGTTGGTCTGAGGATCGACTGTAGTATCCAAGATACAAGGGGCTCCGGTATAACGGAACACATGGTCCAAGTATTAGGCATCTAGTACAGTGAACCGACTCACAGGCTTTGGGCAGTTGTTGTAGACTGATCCCAAGCTTAGTAACATCAACATAGCCGCATCTACCCTCTGTCCCACACCTTGAACGCCCCATTAGCCAGGCTTGATTGATTCTTAAACTCACAAATCTCCAGGACCCGTTCTTCTTATGTCTCTGATCGGTGTAACATATATACCTGGTATACCATATAATCATATAGTTATTTTTGTCCTTTTTTCTATGTAATAACCACTATTACTAAGTTTATGGCATGAATTAAGGAGTTTTAGATATAATGGTAAAACAGTTAGATGGGATCGTGTAGTGCATGTATAACGAATCGTTGCACCTCTTTGATAACCTACACTCTAGTATTAAGTAGTATTGGATTTTTTGCCATTTTCCAGCCTTTGAAGTCTCAATGTGATGATGAATTAGACGAGTTGGATGTTCTTGAACGATTTTTCCTGTCAATCTGACGAGCTGTGTTAATGTTTAGAGAATTGTAGCCAGCTTTTTTATATCATAGCAGTTTTAACACAGGTATTTGATTTTTGGACAGTTGAGTAAGCTTTGTAGACATTTGTCAGGCGTTTAGACTCCTATATCTCAATGATAGTGTGTGTTATGGAAACAAACCACTTATGATACAAATAGGATCACTGGGATTAAGGGAACTTTTTTGAATGTCATATTCCTTGGTAACTATATGGTGTGCATCGGATTATGTAATGCAATTATGGAAGGGTCGTTGCCAGTCCACATTTGAGCATATCTAACTTTTTATCTGTGTTTTTGGACTTGTCCAGTCTGTCCTCTCTAGATATATATTCGTTGAGTGGTGTTCGTCGTTGATTGGAAATTTTGCTAGATGACTGTATGCACCAGTGAGATGGTGAGGTCAAAATCGGGACATGTGAGTTTGGAGGTATACTTGCCAATGTTGCAGGGGCAAAAATTAACATTCAAAATGGGGGGGAAAATGTTTGTAGGTCGGAAAGAAAAATTATTGACTACATTAGTCACTGTTAGATTTTAAGTGGGGGAAAACAATACAATTAGAACTCATCAGTCAGTACTCTCTGCATTCTCTGTAATCGTCCACATTGACTCTAATCCCTTCTGAGACCACATATAAAACATGCATCAGAACTAATGAAGAGACATGAAGAAGAATTTATTTTTTTAACCAGTTGTCAAGGAATCTATCCAATGTGTCCTTTCGGGAGAGATTACCTTTGTTGGTTGGAGCTGTTGCAGCGGGTTTTTGTACCTCCATCTTCCACTCGTTCTTACTGCTGTAGTTTTGATTTCCGGGCTCCGTTTTAGTGCACTGTTCCTCCGCTCGTCTCCCTCTCCCCACCAGTTCAAAGAAACCAATTATTATATCGTCAGTATTACAATATTCACTCATGTTCACATGGAACACAGTCTCTCTATTATATATATATATATCATATGTGTGACATGGTCGGCATCCCACCCAGCCGTGTTGATATATCAATTAGCATATTGCATCCATCTAGGAAAAGCTACTCGTTTTCAGTCAGAAGTTTTCAATAATAAATCATTGTGTGTTACCGAAACTAAATTTTTCCAAGGACACAGCTTAGTTCTCCTGTGTCTTTTCGGTCAGGTTCAGTGAGTCATCTCGTAATTTGTAATATCTTATGGTTGTCATTGAGTAGTCATTGTCTCTCGGACACTCTAATTAGCTGTTGATGGATATGGTTAACATTGATTACGCTAATAGTTATAATGAACAATGACCTGGTCATTTTGGTGGAATTAATTGCCATTTCTCGTACAATGTAATACATCTACCACTCTAACCGTTGTTACTACTATTATTACTACTTCTATTTCCATATTAACCTAATGAGAGCGGGTAGCAATATACAATGCATTTAATACACATTGTAAGCCATGTAGAAAGGTATGGTATGGTATTGATATGGTATATATATATAAATATCATGTATATCGACATAAATATATATATATTATGGTAATTTTTGCTTGTAAAGATTGCAGTAGATACAATGAAATTGGCCTGCTGTCCATACCTAGTTTAATCATATAGAGGTGACAATATTATGATTACCGGGTTAACACAAAATGGTAATATTAATTAATGAATGATAATAATATAATTAATAATCAGCAGCTCGCATAATTGCTTTACAACCACTCACAGACAAGTGCACATATGAAATACATAATCATAATGGTAGTAGACCTCTATATTTGTATAATGTTACTAATTCATACGACTTATCATATGATAACTGTAAAGAAAAACATTTATCTTGTATGGGCCAAATTTTATATTTGTGATCTCATAGTTTTCTAGTAAAAGAGAAAGTTGGCTACAGTATAATTGTACTTATAAGATGTGAGCTTGGCTGGGCCCGCGGTAGCACAGCGTTTAGCGCGCTTGGATTAAGGGACAGTCGGGGTTTAGATATATAGTTGCTTCCCAAGTTGCAGATAGCAATTCGTCATCAACTTGCGAAATGTCGATACTTCTAGTCAAGTACCTAGGTTAGTTTCTAACATACAAAAGCACAAGGTGTCAGACCCAACTTTTTTCATGCTAAATCCTTCTCTTCCTCCTCCACCACCCAAAACGCATATTGCCTCGCACAAATAAAAAAATCCCTTCCCAAACCTGCCAGTCATTCTCCCCCTTCTAATCAGTGTATCTTCAATTATCAAAACAAATCTTATCTACGGTGAAAAGCCGCACATTGACACGGTCCTGGTTTTGGCTCGATAATTTTATTCATCTATTCCTACTTGATGACGATTGTTTTACTCTAGGGATTTTAAGGCTTGGCTTATTCGGTTATACATTCGATTTTATAGTATTTCATTCATCTTATATCCTTATTATCACCCCTCCTCCCTTACTCAAATTATATACCCCCAGTGGATCAATGGTAACAGGAGATCCTAGAAAAAGGCTTTCTAATAGATTTTCTGCCTTGATGCGCCTCTACCCTTTGGGAATTTTTAAACCTCCCATGTATTTAGAGAGTTCACGAGGTGATTGTCTTGTTACGGTTACTATGTGGGTATGTTGTGAAACTTTTTTTTTATCATCTAACTGGGAAAGGACCGGCCGTTGCATGGAGTGACGGAGACTTTGTCAAAAAAGCCTCTTGGTTCTGTAAACTAGTTATTTTAACAGTTGTGGAAACTATGAGGGAGAGAGGGTAAAGTGAATGTTCTTTATCGTTTTGCGTGAGACCAAATTGTTCAATTCTTGACCAAGGGAAACTTGTTTGCATGAAAGTTTGCTTTAATGCATATTGATTTGTGTTCTGCTAATTTGTTGAGTTTATTTTCGTCTTGAATTTATCTAACTGATCAAAGTCTCTGTATTAAATCCGGAACCCTTTTTGGAAAACTGACGGTCTCCTATCCTTGGAAATACGAGTACCAAAACGTCGATAATGATGTTCAGCATAATGGAATTCTTAAACATGTTTTTATAGAAAAAAGTAACCTGACCATATCATTTTGTATATCAAATCAGGTAAATTTTAGTCATGATAATGTGATACATTTAAAGTGCAAACTAGTTTTCCTTGAGGCACACTTTTTATGTACTGTCTGAAACAGAAAGGCTACTAGGTCGCCTTCGAGGTACTGTCACAATTTATTGTTCTTCTCTTCAATGGACCGTTAGAAAATAAGAAATAAAACTAAAATGAACCTAACGGACTGCAGAATCCTATATCAAATTAGTCCTTGAATGTATAATGTTAACATTCACATATGATTGTAGCACACATATGATGTTAGCTTACACTAAATACATTATACTGAATCACTGACAAAGGAGCCCTACTATTCTAATAATAAGATTCATGATAATAATTGTTATATTGATAGTAATAGACTTCCAATCCATTGTAATAACATACTACAGATATTTCAGTATTTTTAACTCGGCAAGTAATGACCGTAACCCATCAAGATGCATACCTATATTAATATTTTACTATTGATCATAAGTGTGTGCAATATGTTGTGACTATGACGAAGGAATATTTTACTGGATAAGGCAAGTAGGTAGGAGGGCCTGGGTAGACAGCTTTTGGATACACAGATAGCAGATTTTCCACTTTCTTTGGGATCAACTTGGAATAAACTTGACTTTTGAATGCTTATATCAAAATACATCCGTGTTCACGTTGTTTGTTCAATCCTTTCATTTTCTGATTCCATTTACCTCGCGAGAAATATTACATTGTCATTAATATATGAACGTTAATCGTAGTGCCTGAGTTAAAAGCATATTCGCTGATGTAACCATTGCCATGGAAACTATTTTACCGATTAATTGCACGTATGACCCCACATTCGGATACCGAAATTCTTCTATTATACATATATGCAGAATAAACACTAATTGTGTTCAACGTTAATAATATAAAGATTGCAGTCTTCGAAAGATATCAAATGGGGAATATCTTGGTAACGTCTTCTAAACTGTACCCAACTGCCAGTATGAACTACTATCTCCCATGGAAAATTAATAATTATTTCTCAGACTTGGTTACTTGCTGGAAATCGGTATCATGCAATCAATCCAGTAGGTAATTTATAAGACTCGAATTAAATATTAAAAATTAAATAAAACTTTCGGGAATTAGATATCACGAAAAGAGGTGTTGGATGAAAACAATTTAATCAAGGAGTCTTTCATGTATATCTCGCTCACTTTATTCATGTGGTTTCTACGTCATCAGATTTCACTGCTTGTAGTTGGGTATGAGTTGTTAGACAGGACACTACAGCAAACGCCATACAGAATACGACCAAGGTGGCTAGGGAAATAATGAAGTTGAGATGAGCAAACCACATACCTGAGACGTTGTGAAATAAATATCCGAGAAGTGCAAATATTACCATCTTTCCTATTGAACCGCTGGCAAAGATTAGTGCTGTCACTTTGCCTGTTAGTTCTGTTGATGAATTTCCCCAATTAATTAATGATCCTAGTAACGTAGCACTGCCAAAGGCCGTTAAAGCTGAACTGAGCCAGGGCACGAAGGAACCCAGGTGAAGGCCAAACGATAGGACGCATGCTGATAAAGTTATCAACAGTACATCAAAGGCTACTATGTATGTCGGCTTTAAGTATTTAGCGGCGAGTATTCCAAGGGCTCTGGAACAAGAAGACGCAACGAAAAATAAAGTAGCCACATCTGAAGCACGTCTTTTGTTCCACTTGAGATATTTGATTGTAAAAGTAATTAACAATCCATGAAATATATCCTCAATTCCTGCTGCCAACGCGGCCAGAAGTACAATGAGAAAAATAAAGAGATATTTGGATTTGCCTACAATAGTCGAATTGTTCCTCGGTTTCCTTGTTATTTGCTCACGTAGATAGCGCTTTTGCATTCCGTCATAACAGAAAACAATACAATGGCAAACACACATTACCAGAAGGGGCACTGCTACGATCAAATAGCCTATGTATATCATGCTAGGGTTGGAGAGGTGAGTATTGTTGGCTATTGAACTATTGCTTGCGTTATCTTCAACAGACTTCACCTGCTGATATTCGTTTGGTATTATACTTCCATGTCCTTCGGTCGCACCAAGGGAACTATTTGTAGAATATGATGCACTATATAATGAACTATTTGTAGAATATGATGCATTATATAATGAACTATTTGTAGAATATGATGCATTATATAAAGAAAGTTCCAAACTGGAATGTTGAGGCAGGGACAGGAGGAAGTATTTGAAGATTTGTGGGGTGATGGCGCCACCTGCGTTCACAATTGCCAACAAGGCCATCTGGTAGGGATCGGCTTCTGACTTCCACATCATGATGATCAAAGATACAGAGCCTGTAATTAAAGGTGGTCGTTATTGTTTGTGTCTCATTAGTACTTATAATCAGTTTAGAAAACATTTTTGTAGCCTCCATGGATTCGAAGCCAATCTGACCCCCACCTGACAACCTAACTGCATTGTCAACATTGATCAATTGAATCATTTATAGGTGATCGATTTGCCTGCGACTTATGTCCATTATTTACATAAGGGAGAATTAACAATGCTTAACTCCGGTCTCGCTTATTTGTTAACTTTTGCTTGCTAATAATTGGTGACCAGAAAAGATACATTGAAGTATTTTAAAACGATATCCTAACATGAGTATCCTATATAGCTACTGCCGTCCTTTGAGAGAAATGGGTTTTTTTATATAAATCAAATTAATTAAATTTAAATTAATGAGCTGAGCAGTTAGATAATTATAGTATATTCCCTTGTATTGATGCATATATAATATAGAGATAAAAAAAAATATAAACAAAATAAATATGTTTTTTTGATATAAATCAAATTAATTAAACTTAAATTAAAAATGAGCTCAACAGTTAGATAATGATAGTATATTCCCTTGTAATATAGAGACAAGTGTTTTTATATAAACAAAATATTTTTTAAAAAATATATAAATCAAATTAATAACATTTAAATTAAAAATGAGCCAACAAGTTTAGATAATGACATTATATTCCCTCGTATTGATGCATATACATGTATATATAATCTATAGCGAGGCCAACCTTGAAGTATTAAGTTCATGCCTCGATTCTGCATGATCGGTGACTTACCCACGTTAATTAGAGCGGCAGAAACTCCTATAACACCGAAGCTGATACTGAGAGGGATGAGCGAGGTAGACAAAGGTGCTGTAGCCACTGCGATCCCGGCTACCAGGAGAGCACCACTGAGAACCAGGTTGTTGTGGAGTCTGTCGACCAGCAATCCACCAACTAGAGCACCGACTAAACTGCCTCCATTTCTCCAAGTTAAAACTGTACTGATAGAGCTCGTCGTTGATCCGGTTAAATATTCTAGATCAATTAGGCTTGGACCAAATACATTACTTTGCATTCCCTGAAATTAAGAAATTAAATCATTATACGATAGTTTTATTTGTAAGAGTGTGAGATAACAGCCCGGATAACAGGTTCGCAGTCTGCTGTAGCATACAATGGGTCAGATCGTCAGAAAATGCACAATTCAACTTTACTAATCCTCTCAAATATCCCAAATTCAAGACAGAAATGAGGTCCAAAATATGGTTTAACATAATCAAATAGTTTCTTTGGGTCTAAGCCATGCCATTTTTACTCAGATTAACTGGTATTTATCATTTGTCAACCTAATTTAGAAGAATTTACGAAATATGTAGAGCTGACGATTGTGCATTCTCTGACGATCTGACCCATATAAGTGAAATATCTACTGTAAATTAATCATAAAACTCCAACTGTTGGGGTTCTTTGTTTACCGTTGGACTTTAAACTGTCACTGATATTGACTGTCACAAGATATGAAAGATTACGTGTTAGCACTGGCTTGCTGAAATGATTTTCAAAATGAAATACTTACATGAAATAAAAATGTCACATAAATCAATATTGTCCTGGCTACTTTTGTTCGATATGAGTATCCATTTAAGTCTTTGCGTGTGGGATGGTCCATCTTTCTCTCAGCTTGAGTCAATAGTCTTTAAGCGTCTGCTTAAATTGCGTGTAGAGTAGCTGTCATCTCACCTTGGACTGAACTGCATGTACTCTACTTTCAACTCTATATAATAAACCTGCATCCCATGTATGATGGGGTCAAATGGTGGTCTATTTCTCCTAGAAGACCTATCCTATCAGGATATTCCACGAATCTCAATCTCAATCTGGTTCACCCACGTGGGATTCACAGTATTTTACAAACAGAAACTTCACAGTATTTTACAAACCAAATTAACACTAGCTCGAGCAATGGCGATACTTACAATGTCCTATTCCAAAAAATAATTGTCGTATAACATATATCATAACACTTTTGTTGCAGATTTTTTTTAAAAAAGCAATCCATCGGTGTTATTTTGATTACTTAAATACACTTTATTACCAGAAAAAGTAGGCTACAAACAGCGTCGTCGCCATTGCATGACGGTTTTCCCACCGACTTCACGCCATATATAAATCTAGAGCAAATATGGTGGGGGGGGGGGGGGGATGAGAGTTATCATAATCATCCAAAATAAACAAGGGGAAACGAATGCCCCCAGTTTTTCTGCCAGATTTATCTTATTTTACCAGTGCACCATTAAATCATAATGTGGATATTTTTAAATAATGGCTTCTGGCGCGCGTCCAGCATCTTTATGTATATGTCATCGCTCTCACTCTAGATATACTCTGCTTAATAGTTGTAAACTGGATAGGAGATTAAGTTGTAAACTGGATGGGAGATTCAATTAAGTCCTGTATAATATGTGGAATCTAGTCTGTTTAGGCCTTCTTGAATGCAGTAATTAGGTCAATGGGCCGTAATGGATTCATCCAATTTATGTAATGTTATTGCTGGGAAAATTGCACGATTCCAATTCTTTGATTTGATTTGAAAAAGTTTGGTGATCGAGGCCATAGAATATCAGAAGCACATTTAGAGATCGGGTGCGTGGCCGTTACCCCCCCCCCCCCCCTTCTCCCTGCTAAAAGTAAATAAAACCGTTGTAAAATGGTACTGGTAGATAATTAATATGCGAAGCCCTCCACAGTTAGGTCCAGACACCCACATTCCTCGATTCCACATCCAGCGATAAGCTTAACCGCAAGGCTAAGACTAAGGCTAAAGTGTTAATGACTCCCTGAAACTTAGGTGACCACATCTGCCTTCTGAACCTGACTGTCCAGATTGTATAGAGGTGATTTCGGGACAGCGCCTTTGTTAAAATACTGTTAATCATTTTAGAATTCACAAGACCGCATACCCATGCGAATATGGCTAAGGTCCCCTTCAACTTACGGTAAATATTACCCATACCTGTTTAAGTCCAAGGTGATTTAACCCGTAAAAACAGTACAAAATTATTGCCCTTCAAATGATTGCCCTTCGTGTTATTGCAATTTAGATCATTGCCCTTCAATCCCGTGCCTGCTACAGTTAATTAAGTACCTGGGAAATGTAACACCATGAGTCATGCACATTTGAAGACAATTATTTTGTCAAGTACATCCTGTTAGGTATTTTTAGATGTTTGGAAGAACCGCCGTTGTTGTTTCTAAGTTTCAGGCACATTTTTACTTCACCCAGTGTTACATTCCACCGCATTATAGGATTTTACCAACTGAAATATTGCCCCAAATTTATGTAATGACTTGTTATTCCTGGGGAATTGCACGATTCCAATTCTTTGATTTGATTTGAAAAAGTTTTCTGCTAAATGCATTACATCGTTTGGATGCTCTTCTCATATCTTTATTTCATATTAACAGTAATAAAACATGGTTTTACAATAGACATAATCTTATCATAGACAATAACATTCCAGCGATAATGAATTCATAATCTGATATCAGTAGTGATTTACACGACGACAACTCATTCAAAGAACGATTTCTCTCAAAAGTCTATCCTACTTTAGCGGGAGAGAAGTTGTGTGTCCATTCTATCCTATGAGGCTTTAATAGAGGCCCATCATATGGACGGAAACATCGGTAATCCGAAACTATTTCAACTTGACAAAACCGCGTTTTGGTTCGTTCACAAACAACGGCAAAATGCTGCCAAAAGTATGTTATTCATTTAGTGGGGACGTCCGCCCGACAACCCCCTGTATGTCAACACATGAAACAAATGATATTGTTGGTTATGCGTATTTGTGTAACAATTGTTTAAAATTAATGTGCCAATAAAACACGTTTTTACTCAAACAACAAAAGAACACATGCACCCACAACTGATGCAGATGCCGCCCTAGTCCCTCTATACTACTGTTAGACATTAATTGCCACAGGAAGAACTCAGAAACACTTTTATTACAGACTTTATTTGAAAAGTAATCAATCGGTGAAACTCCTAAAGATAAACAAAGGGCAACGAATCGCCCCAGTTTTTCAACAAAAGTAACAAAACCTTCGTTATTCCTAAACACAAAATCTCACGCAAAATTGTATTCATTTTGGATAGTGATTTAGGTCATTTTCATCGTGTGGTAAATTAATTTCTATGACGGTAAAATACTTATCGTTTCAATACACATTTTACATCAGCTAAAGAAAGGCTCTCGACCCGCATATATTCAGATTATTATAACTATTGTTATCATATTTAATTTTTCAAAAGCGAAACATATGGTAATTCCCTTTCCGTAGGTCTTCCAATGGGTTCCCATAAATAGGCCTCTATCAAATCGATGAATACAAATATTTTATGCACAAAGAGAACGGATAATTATGGTGTTGCTACAGATATATATCATCACCTTCTTTATCACCTTGTCTGATTTCAACGCCACAAATTTTCTGCTCGGAACCAAGAGATCCTTTATCAAAAATGATTCCAATCGCATTGAAAGCAGGGCACGGCGGTGAAGAGCACTCACATTTGTATCTGCAAGAATCTCCAAGTGGGGCAATTGTCCGACACAATATACCCGTCCTACAAGCACCATCAATGCAAGCGGGACCGCCTGCATCGAGACCCGGCGCCGCGAGTGCCTCAGCCGACACCAAGGGACGAGCCAGAGGGGAGGGATTGCCTCGCTTACAGCCAAGGTCACCAGGAGCGTCTATGATGACCTCTGCGCTTGTGTAGCGTTCGTTTGTGGCGATCTGCAGGAAGAATGCCGGGTGCCTGTTCCAGGTGTTAACAATGTGGCAGGTCCCTGGATTGCCGTCAAAGATATTTCTCAGACCCCGAACAAACGTGGTGCCATATGTGTCCTCGTGTAGTACCGTCATCCGCCCATCTACAATTGAAGCCAAAATTGCTATGGATATATTACGTAAGATGGCTGATTATAATGCAATATCAATGACAGTTAAATTCGAAAAGAGTTATAATTATTACGATTGTTACAAAATATAGCCATGCATGATAAGCCATATACATGCAGTATATCAATCCTTTTAAATGCATTGTAGTTCTACCAATGGGACAACATGATAGATACTGTGTGTTGTCTGTGAACATATATATCATGATATAGAAAAGAATACACAAAGTTTTAACGGAATTTAATATCCGTCACGCTATTCTAGTCTTAGAGGTATCCTTTATTATAATAGCACTTAAAGTATGCCTTATTTCCTACACTATTTGTGACCCTGTGCATATAAAGATACAAAAATGAGGAGACCCTTTCTTCGTTTACTATCTGTAAAAACTTGTTCGTCGTCAAAAAATATCCTATCACAATTCTGTTCTATTTCTTGACTTGGTTTGACATGTAAGTTAGGATTTTTTGAATAAATGGAGTTTCGGGCTCCATTGAAATTGAAATTGAGACAACATATAAGGTGGCCTTGGCCATCTCAGTTTTCGAGGATGAGGTTGGATGCGCAAGCTTTACACCTCCTTCCTGGACTGTATAGGTTATATTCAGGGTATGCTTTTCATTATAGAGGTTTGTATTACTGAGTGATGAAATGGAATGAGACTATAGTTACAGTTAAATGATTAACTTTGATATAAATTTATTGTCGGATCATATCATTGTTTATGATAACAGTTTAACAGTACTCAGAGCTGTATTACAGCAAAGAGCATTATATTTACGCTCTTTGATTACAAAAAAGTAAAATTCATGTTACTTCTCATAGTTATACATTGAGGGTACTGCCACAGTACTGTCCCATTGATCGTATGGATTATACTTATGATTAGCAGGCTATTCAGCCTGTTTCAGCAAACCGGCCAATATTGTTTCTCGGGGAATCACAGACAGGTCAATTAAGCCCAAAACACATGGGTCAGATTTTCAGAAAATGTACAATTGGCAGCTGTACAAATTTAGTAAATTCTGCTAAATTAGGCTGCAATTTGATCAATATATACTAGGTAAATCCGATTATATTTGACATTGCATTAATTCTAGCAATCGGTGTGGTTAGGTTGAAATGTATTTTTATTTTCGTCTGAAATGTGGGTTATTTGAGAGGATTGGTGAAGGCGAATTGTACATTTTCTAGCAATTTCACCCACATACGGACAAGTGGATTTTCCTCTCTTGGATGAACTGTTTTGAGTACCAATTTAGCCATTGTTGGTTTCCCAATTTACTGGGCCTTGGTATTTTGAAAGGCATATAAGCCTATGATCACCATTATCAGAAGAAGTACCGGCACCGGTATATATCTAATTTCAAGTTTGAAGAACTTTGAGAGAGCGAGGGGTATCCATAGACATTATGCAGGAGGAGACATTAGTATCATTGGACCCTGCAGTGCGAATGAGTCCTGCCATGAACGAAGGGCAGTATGAGCGAATGGAGAATGTAATCCATTCTCAGCGTAGGAGGATAACGCAGTTGGAACATGAACTGGAAACAATTGCTGACATTGGGAAAGAAGAAGTTAGGCGGGTTTACCATCGGGTTCGTGTGGAGCTGAAGGGCGCTTCTGGCCATTCGCGTCAACTCCGTATGTTCTTGGAAGAGGAGAGGGGGAAGGTAGCCGAATTGGAGAAACGGTTGAATGATATCGGCTGTAGACCTGCCATTCCTAAGGATAAGAGCTTGTCAATCCTGTCACCAAGGAAATGGCCTTTCCCAGTATGGGATGGTAAAGATTGGCCGAGGTATTTAAGGGAAGTTACCATATTCGCTGATTGTATGAATTGGACCGCTAAAACATTCAAGCTTCAGTTGATGTGTGGCATTAGGAACCATCTGCCGGGCCTGATTTTTCTTCACCGGTTTGATCCGAATAAGGCGGAAATCCCACCAAAGAAAATCCCTTTCCCGGAGTGGGATGGTAAAGATTGGCCGAAGTACTTAAATGGAGTTACCACGATTGCTGTTTGTAATAATTGGCGCCCTGAAACGTTCAATCTTCAGTTGATTTGTGGAAAGAGGAATCTTCTGCCACCAGGCCTAATTGTTCGGCATGAGTTCGATCCGAATAAGGTGGAAATCACACCAAAGAAAATCGCTTTCCCGGAGTGGGATGGTAACGATTGGCGGAAGTATTTAAAGCAAGTTACCACGTTCGCTACTGCTATGAATTGGAGCCCTGATACCTTCAAGACTCAATTGATTGTTGGAGTGAGCCGTTATCTGCCGTATGGTTCGGAACCGTTTGAGTTAACCTTGAAGGAATTTGTACGTTGCATGTCTAACGACAATCCATAATGTCTATGAGCATGAGAAATGCTGTGAAATTCCCGTGAGCTGGAATTCAACATAACTTGCAGGAAGAAGAGGGACCGGACTAGGTGGTTATGTTAGGGAGGGTGAGAATGCATGTAGCCTACTACTACATGTATTGCCCCAAGCAGGGACTAAGCCGATGACATAGCCATGACATACGATGAGGAGGAAAAGGAACAGTTTATTTGTATACTGGGGTGTATTTGTGTAATGACCCTAACGGCAATTACAGGGATTCATACACAATTATGTGATTTACTTGGTGAATACGGATATTGCTTATTATTTAAATACCCATGGTCTGGCGGTGAATGTGTGCTGTTAAAATCTCTGTGTACCCGAACACCAACCATTAATCTGAAATGGTAGATGATAAATGTATTCTGATTTTTGTTTATGTTTCCCAGTCTGTTGTATATCAAACCTGTATTTTTGCGAGCCTTTTCATCTCGCCCCATTTTGAATGTATTGATGCCGCGTTTGATGTATTTTCACTGTAAAATTGTTTCATCCTTTGTTTATAACTGTTACCAGAGCTATACACATATATTGTATTCTCAGTTAATCATGTCTCTCGTCCATAAGGGTATCGTTTCCATCGGCGCGTTTAGCTGTCCTTTTTGCGGTGCGCTTTAATTCGTTTGGACTAAATGAGCTGTTTCCACAGGGGCGTTTTGCAAAACGCGCCAATGGAAACTATAAGTATAATTAAGGTGGCGCTATTAATATTTTCGACATTATGTCGCGCCCATGTTATGCCTTTCTATCATATTGCTTCTATATGTATGCCATGTGAATATGTATGTTTTAATTGGCAGTTTAAACATACATTTATAACGTTTGTTTTGTGCTGGCGAGGTCCGTGAACTTGGGTGATCCTATAGTATTGTTTACCGGAGTTCATAAGGTTTAACTACATGTAGGCCTACTACAAATAACTGAATTCACATGCACATGTATAAGAACGAAAATTACTTTCGTAAATGTTCCATTGTTTGATTAAATTTGTATTCAGAATTAGAGTGTTTAACTCTGAAATGAAGGAAAATAAAATCTTTATTATAAAATTTCCTGCGTCTGTCCTTGTCCACTAATCTGTATACACCCCTTAACGTATCTTTTTACTTCTAGAAATTAACTATTGGGAAATTTTCTGATCAATATTCCATCAAAATAATATTTAGCCTAATCGCCTACAGGTGCACCTTCTCCCGGTGGTGTTCTTTTTGTTATATATTTTTTTACCTTTTCAAGGTGAAGCATTTGAACAAAACCGCTCTTGGAATTCAAACCCAATACCCTTCTAAGCCGCCTTCTACGGCGAAGCCAGCACTCTAAAACCGCTATATATATATACTCCGCCCAACCCCCTCTCCAGATAATGCTTGATATACCTCTCTAGCCTTAACCATTAATGAATCTGTCCACAACAACTACAGTAACAACAACATACCTATCGGTTGGCTACCATTCAAATCAAATATGATAATGGCATTGTTGCCCCCACAGGATTCACTACCACCGTAACACCTGTACGAGTTGTGAGAACATGCGCTCATGGGGATGGTCATCTGGTAGTTGAGCGCATTGCCACACCAGCAATACGACTTCTGCCATAGCCCGGCATAGCGCCAGCCGAACCGCATACAGGAGCCTATACACGACTCCTGCCTGGTCCAAGGAGTGCTCAGGAAGATGTTATGTGGCAGCATGTGCTGGGCGGCAGTGTCCGTAAAGCACCCAACAGTTCTGGGGAATTTCTCTAAAAATGTGAAAACGTGAAATGTGAAATGTGAAAACACATAATCTGAAAATGTATTCTAGATCTATTGAATGTGTGACATATATTGTTAGCAGAGAATAATTATTATTCAGGAAACCACTATCAGGATATACATTGAGAATAGCAGTACATATACCTGAATAAATATTTTTTAAATAACAAAATAAAAGACCACACATTCCGTTAGCCTCCGGTCATGGTAATAGAGTAATGCCAGGTGAATATATTTTACTACATCACATTTGTTAAATATTGGGATTTAAGATTTAACTTGCCACAGGTAATTATTCACCATCCTAGTGTTAATCACGTGCAGAGTGTTTGACAAGATTTTTGAAAACTATGTCGTCACCATCATTTTCCCATATGACTGCATTACATGCACGCTCAATCCGAAAAAAAAGAAGCATATAATGCTAGGGAAAATACCTGGGTTTAGGTCGTACACTATGTTCTTATCTGTGTTTCCACACTTTTGTGAGCTGTCACCCTGGCACACGGCCAAACACAGCGTGGGTGGAACTTCTCCATACATGCCAACCGCATTGCCACACGTACATGTCGATGTCTGTATAATAAATAAAACAAATAAATTATAAAATACCAATGAAAAGAGAGTGATCATATGTTCTAGATCTTTACGAGCATTTCAGGGGTCTAATCCACATCCATTGTATACGTTATTTTTAAAAAATAGATAATTTTAATTACCTGCAATTAAGTCCACTTTCTAACTCATCGACAAGGCCGACAAAATTCGCCGGAAATAATTTAGATCCCATTCCTATCAAAATATATCTGCAACTCATAAACCTGGCTACAACATTTCGTCGTTCCCATTAGCACATTGATTGAAGATACACTTACGCGTATTCCCATATACCTGTACCCCCGATTAGAGCACTGCTTAGCACATTTATCCTGAGTCATTGTGTTGCTTGTCATCTTATATCCATCCAAATCGTTTTGATCGGCATCCTCATGGAAGCAGCCTTTGAAAAGGCGCCTCTTAAAAGATGATTCTGAAAGAAGCAACACAGCAGAGACGTGATTAACTGGATTAATTAGTTATTTATCAAAACGGGGGAGATCGGGGATACTAAAGTTAAAGTTTGGGGCTGTCAGTTAATGAAGCCCTTTTAGTTGAAATCCCGAGAAACTTGATATGAAACGTGTGTTATGCACACGCCTATCTATGATTACACGCCTGTAATGCAACACATTTGCAACACATCTGTAATTTAGACAGTAGAGCCTCACTTAGGCGACCACATTTAGGACACAGCGATTTTGGGTTGCATATAATAATTTCATTTCCATTTTCTTTTACACTCGTGTACATTATTATTATATTTATGGAAATAGGGCTGTCCCATCTGTGAGCGACAGGTTTCCCTGGGTGCCCTTACCACTTTATATAGCGGGAATTTGATCTTTCTGTAACTCCTTATTGGGACTAGGCCAAACTGGTCTTAATTGCGGGTTGGTCGCATTACCGAGATGGTTGTTATGCAGGTGTCTACTGTATTATATACTCATCAAATGTTACGTTATGATCTTGATGCTTTTCATTGTAGAGGGCAACTTGATACTTATCATTGTCAAACAATTATATTTTTTTTTACAATAACACAAGAAATCTTGACTAGAGATTATCGATATTATTTCCTTGGAAATATCATCTAGGGAAAAGACATGTTTATACTGCTATAGGCGCCTAGAAAAGGAAGGTTTTCGAATGGGCCGGGTCTTATGTTTGCTTCTTATCCCATTGAACCAAATTACCTTAATCCATGAAATCTGAAATCTATATCTCAGGTACTCTTCAGTTTCATGCTACGTTCTGAGCTTTGAGTGTAACACACCTGTTCTGGGGATATTTTCCCGTTCCCACGTTGTATATAGAAATAGTACCACTGAAGGTAAACATTGCTGTTGCACTCACCTCGGCAGCCATCATACACCACTGGTGACCTACTTTTGCTCTCTCGTACATTACTTTTCAGCACAAATGATACAATAGTGAAAACTGGAGGTTTTCATCTCCCTATCTTCACATGGATTTAATGAAGGATTAATGACCGACATTGAGGGGCTGCTGGTGCACTGTTTTGGTACATAATGTATGTATGTATGTACTATTTTTATTTCCGTGAATACAGTTACATTATATCGGAAAAAGGAATAAAGTTATACATCTTATATAACAAAACTTTCAAGAACTCCTGGTTTTCCAAGTCTTCCTAAATTACAAGGATGGTGGAAGAATAGTATTGTTTGATTGAGATTCCACAATGTTTAGATGTTAAGTATTAAATAATACAACAAGTGACGTGGGTACATAACATATACTATATGGGAACTATCGGAGTGTAGTTCAATAAGAAATTTTTAACATTATTATATTACAAAATTACAGTACAACACATAATATTTTCATTGAGTTATTCCAATATCAATTACTTATTATGTTTGAGATAATAATACAATCTCATTATAATTTTTACATAGGAGCTAGACTATACTTACGGTCTATTACCTTTGAACATTTTGTTTACATTCGTAAGTAATACAGAAAGTAATTCTGCAAATGGAATTACAGCAATAAACAGCAAGTTATAGTACAAAATAATGTAGTGAAATCACATATCACTTTTGTTTGATAACCTCACCTTTACCCCGAGGCGAAGCCGGGGGATCTTTAGTCTCTGCCTATGGTTGTTATACCCTATGGACTATTCAGGCCGTGGCCAACACATATTAATCAGCATACCCCATGAGATCTAAATGCTAAGGTAAAACTAAAAACTAAAGTGGAATTTTATTTCTCCTTTTATTTCTCCTCTCTTGTATACTCACTCCCATTTCCTGAATGTGGCGCCATGATTTGGATGAGGTCGGTTCATGCGTATAATCTATAGTTATGTTTATAACATGTAATAAATAGAGAGAATGGAACGAGGTACTAGTAATTGAATTTTTAGACAAACATTGAAATTTAAACCTTTGTTTTTGGCTTCGAATCGTCATAAAGTATATAAAAGCTAAACGAAAACCCAATTCGAATTGTTATTGTATGCGTACAATAAAAATATTTTAATTGCTATTATAGCTCTCTATATCAAGATGTATTGCTGTATAAGTTAATGTATTCTTGGATTCTTGGTTGTCTGCTAAAACAAAATATGGGAATTCTCCCATAGTTTCTGTTTAGTAGGCAAACAATTACTATGGTGATACGTACCTGGTTGTAATGCGTACACTGAATAGCGATAACTACTAGTACTAGAACTAGTACGGCCACATCGCTCGTTACTGTTCCCAGGACAAATATTTGAGCATTGGGATTCTAATGCGATCGTATGCTGCAAATTGTTGTATCTTCCGCAGATGCACTGATTCCCCTGACGAATTGAAAAGAAAGAAAAAAACGAATTTTAAAGGGAAAAGATGTACACTAGTTTTGAGGATTTTGAGTTGCACGCACTCTTGCCTGGTAGGTCGGAAATTATTGAAATTTAGGCTTAAGCAGAAGTCGAAAATCTAGAGATTTGTAAGGTAATACAACTCACAGGACATGGCAAAATTTGGTTAAATATTATTCAGATGATAATCACCTTGGTATAAGAAAAGAATCTACCGATAATTTTATTCTTTGATCACATTCAGATGTACTACTCTCTATTCTATATGGGATGATAGGGGAAGCAAGACAGACGTCTAAGCAAGAAGCAATCGCCCGTAAAAGGATGTGGGGTAGAACAGACATTCTTAGTACTGATTATGATAAGTAGAGGGTAACACAGAAAGTGCCTTCGAGTTCCTCTCTCCACTAAAATAATCGTACTATAATCGGTACTTATCAAGTGGTCAACCCCAACCCCATTATATATACATTCACATAAAAGACAGAGGGGACAGAGGTAATTACTAATGTCTTTGTCAATCTCTTCGCCAATTCGCCCATCTTCTACTATTTACTATAACCTTTCTTTTACCTTTATTCATTCTTATTTCCCTTTCGTATAAAATCTCTCTCAAAAAAGTTGGTGTCGAATTAAGATATTGTTGCAACAGAATACATATTATATTAGTTGTATCTTGGATATTATTCTGTTAATGAAGAAATAAAGGGAGTTCATCGACTCCTCTGAAAATGAATGTCGTCGCCAAATTTGCTAAAAAGAACATTACTCTTCTTCTGTTGTTGACCAACCTACAAGGTTCACTGGCCAATGATTTGGTGAGAACCTGGCTCTTCTTTTCAATTGACTTTTCTTGTGTAATCAGACATGACATACACGTTTAAGTTATATAAAATGCAATATAGATTTAAAGAGTTTGTGAGTACCTAGAGAGAGAGAGATATCAGTTCTGTCCATATAATTCTCACGTAGCACGTAAATATATGGTTATGGACACGATATTGTAATATAATAAAGCAGCAGTTCCCGACAAGCGATCAACGAGTTGAGTTCCTTCTTCTCCACAAGCCTAGCCATAAGCTGAATCTAATATATACAATGTACAGGCACAATCATTTACTAGATATATTAAATTCTAAACACAAGCATATATTATTAGTGTCTAACACATAGTGTTACTTACGAAGAGAAGAAAGAGCACGCCTTTGTCTTTGGTAAGTTGGTATTGGTAACATCTGTTAGCACATACGTTGACACTGTTTTGGCTCTCGAAAAATTGTCCGAACACCTGATTCAGGGCCGTAAAAGAACATCCCACATAACCTGCGTAAAAAAATCATCCCATTTATGAATGATCATAATATAAATAATACAAAATATACAAAGCAATCAATGTGCATTATATAATAATAACATGTATAGATCTATTGTTGCATATATATGTATTCAATCACTATTTATTTCAGTGTTATTGCAGGCCAGCTGGGAAGATATTCTGACGAAGTGAGCACCGTTAATTCTACTGTTTTCTCTGGGATTGTAATATTGACTGATTCGTCACAATCTTAACTTTCTTGGGGAAAGGAACTATATCACATGCTACACAAATGGAACTCGAACGCTATCTATCTCATACCTACCAGGTTTTATTGGACGAAAGGAAACACTGTAGAGAGCTGTGTTGTCATTTGCCACATTGCCACAGGGATGACCCTGGCAAGTACTTGAAAGACAGTCCATCCGGTCTATCATGGTCCCGTTATCCGTGAAATCTCCACATAAGCAAGTGTTGCCTCCCTATGGAGAAATCATATTTCGTATAATTCAAATCAATCATGATTAAAATAGCATCGCCCCAAATCTATTTCTATTTTGTAATTAGTTCATTAGACAGCATCTGGCAGAATATGGCGACATACTCCTCCGTATGACAACACAGACTTTTTTTCCTTTTTATTCAATTTAAGGCCAATACAATATTTAAGCTTATATAGAAGAGAAAAGGACGTGAAATCCTTCATGGATGTTTTCACACTTTTGGTGCTTAGCTCCGCTCTGCGAAAACGGGTCTTATGTCCTCCTTATATATGATTCGTTTTCGAGTGGGCAGTTCTAAAACATAAACCGAATGATTAAAAAAAATATGTAATGTGTATTTCTGGGGCCTACCTTTAATGCCATATGCACAGCTCCCAGTCCCTTGCATAAGAGGGCACACTCCCCCACATCCCCCTCAAATAATGTATCGGTATTTACTGCATTTGCAACATCCACAGAATCAAAACATCCGCGGTACCACACATTTGCGATTGATATCTTAGATGAGACTGAAATATGAAGGATAAAGAAAATTAAATAAAAATATAATGCATACAAATTATGTGGCATGGTTGGCCTTTCCGACCTGTCAGGTCAACTTAGATCCATCTTCAAATAATATGTAGCTAGGCCTATCATTAATTAGTTAGTTACAGACACAACTTTCCTTTACTGATAACAAGTAAGAGGAACACATCAGTAAAGGCCAGAAATACCAACTGCATTACATTCTTTGTTTTTAATTACATCTTAGACCAAGTAATTATCTATTTGGTGATTTATATTCAGTTTCCCCTGGACTCAAAGGATGGACATGAAAACCCAAACATTGTAATTAGGCTATATAGGCCTACTATATAAATGCTCAGTTCTAACTGATTCAGTTGCGTTCAAATGATAGGTCATAGTTAGTCGCACTAAATTAGTCTGTATTTCCATAGTATTATGGAAAATAATACTGACCAACTTCACATAATTTGCCCGTGTAACCATCCTTGCAATTACAGACAAATCTCACATCGGGACGGTCCACTCGTTGACAGTATCCGCGGTGATTGCATTTATGGCTGCATGTGTCTGAAAGGTGCCATTAATAATGTATACTATTATTTGCAAAGGATCAGAGCATTCTCGCAACCGATCAGCAAGGTTGTATTTAAATTGGGGAGCCGGGGTGTGAGATCAACAATATTTTACTAAACAATCAACCATCTCTTACTCAATCGAATTTCATCTTGCTATAAAATTATTCTCTGGCTATTGACTCCAGTTATGTAATACGCATATTTTAGCATAATGTGTTTCTGCCTTACATAAAGTGACAATTGCTGATGTTACATTTGTAATATTTAGCAAAAGTGGAACGTCATTTCTATTCATTGTCTGACGGGATTGTTCGTATGGTTTCAATGAGAAGATAATTTGCTTTATTTAAGTAAGATAATTAGCCATGCTTTATTTTTATGTCATGTAACTTACATAATAATTATGATGATAACACAATGAAATAAGGAAGATGTCTGTGTGGTCATAATTAATACAACACCCATTTAAATAAGTAGTATTCACCGTAATAATTATCTTTATCATTAAAGGAATCACTACATATGTCATTAAACATTAACATCAACACTGTTAATTCCGATGTAGGTGATCCTAAGTTACCATAAATGGGTGGAATCTAAAGAGTTGTTCCCCAACAACATTATAAACTTTACCTTCTTCACAGGTAGGTCCAGCATACCCGGGTCTACATCTACACTCAAAGTTTTCATCCAAAAGAGGACGGAAGACACAAGTGCCACCGTTTGAGCACGAGTCAGACTGGCATGGGTACAGATCTATAAGCACAAAACACTTATATTAAATTGTGTTATGATACATACATGCGTGTTTACTCATTCCATCCGTTTGAAAGGAGAATCAAAATGGACCAACGGATCTAAAGTATTTTAAATGCCTTATTACGAAAGGTATCCCATTGAACTTCATAAGCGATTTTGATCAAATGATCCCCCCCCCCCCTCATTGCCTCTGAAAAGAGGAAAAAAACACCCCAACACAAATAATCCCACTACTATGCATAGACATATACCAACCGATTCTTTATCTCTTAAAAAGCAAAGGCTTTGGAAGAATTACCCGAAAGACTGCAACCGAAGAGCTCGACGGTGAAACATTGTTTTGACGCCGAAGTTAGTGGAATAATACGCAAGCCCACCACTGGTGTAATGTCAATTGGTACGTTAACGGGCGTTGGTGATAAGGGCGTTAGGAAAGACTGCAATATATAACTCGATCATATGCAAATTCACTCTTTCAATCATTATCATCACTTGATTGTGTAATTTTTTATTGATTGCGATGGGGCAAATAAAATCATTTAAAAAAGGCTAGTCTATAGTGATTATTGGTACGGTGGTAGCAGCGACACTTGATTGTCTTTATTACTAAAAGGTAGATGTTAGCCTTAGTTTCTTAGTATCACGCTGTATTGGTCAGTAACCAATGGTCACCCCGTACTTGTTTTCGCCAAGAGAAAAAAATCCTTCGCTAGCTCCGCGAACAACAAGTAACCGTGTGCTCATTTAATTAACAATTTATGGGGAAATGACATGTTTGCTTCAGACCTATGTTTTTTAAAAAGAGGTAGCTAAATCCAACATTACCTTCACAGTTCCATCGTCATCGAGGTAGGGGACATAGTGATCTCCGTCGATGCTGTATGAAATATTGAAGCTTCCAAGGGGATGCGATGCGTCTGGGTCTGTGAGAAATCGATGTAGAATATGTAGTCAGCATGTTTTTGTGTTGGCATTTCTAGTTTATACATGCGCACGACATATAACAACGATATGACTAATATAAGTTTATCAAATCTTTAAATCTGTCATGGGCGAATGTAATAAATGCATTGCTTATTCATATGTGGTTTAATGTTACAGTCAGTTTTATTCATACAGAACCAGTTACGTAGCAACCAGTATTCGACCACCCTTCCATCAACTCGTTAGTTAACCAATTAATTGTATGCCTTCAGGAATTTAATATAGGAAATTTCAAATTCCCCAAAGTACTTCCAGTGATGCGGGTCACGGGTTTGCGTATACCACTCAGTGGTATACTTTGTTGCATATCAAATGTGTATATTATACAGACTCATAAGTGATTAGAAGTACGCGATTAGAACATAATAATTTATTATAATCTGAGGTAGTTAAAATGGGCTAAAACACTGTACAGCCAGGCATTAAAACAGCTGTAAGTATAGCTATGTATATTATATGTTTTATGAATAGACAATAAATGGCATATAAAAATAAATAATGTACTTTGAATTCTACCGTTCCTGAATAGAAGATTTCAACAATAAAATATTAAAAAACTTGCTCATTATCTGGATTGTATTCACGTAGGCACCACGTGTTAACTTGATTTCAAGCCATGCTTGGCCCGCGTCAACATTGGCAGATATACAAAAGCCTTGGCGTCCCATTTTCCCCTCCTCAGCTGATGTTATGTGGAAGTTTCCTCTCCATTCTACCCCGTCAACTGCATTGTTAGCAAGGTCTAAGCTCTGACTCCAAAAGAAATCCGTGCAAGTTTCTAGTGAATAGAATATACAGTGTGGTTTGTGGATAGTTGCGGTGTTGAAGTCAGTTTTATTTATACAGAATCGCACATATTTTGCAATTTATTCCAGGTATTTTTGATAACTTGGTTTCATACATATCATGTCAGTAGAACGAACACCTTTTCCATATATATAAAAGAAATTCTTATTTTTGTTTCAAATGATATTTTTTTTTGGTATTTTTGATACTATTTTATGTTTACTTGTATTCATCTAATAAGTAACACAGTTTCATTACAATGAAATTCACGTGATTACGGTAGAAACTAATAAAACATAAAAAAACATCTCAGGATAAAATAATAATTATTGTTCTTCATCTCATGAAAAAATGATACTTGTCGGACGTAACTAGGATATTATAATGCAAGTAACTCAAACATTCTCTCAAGAAGAGTTGAGTGAAAATGATCTTACCAGGGATGGGAGGGCAGTTCAATAATTTGATCGTCACATGATAATAACTGCTTTGGAATGTAAACTTCCTTTTTATACTAGAACCTGGATTCATATGTATTTCCTTTATCACCAGCGGTTCTCGAGATGACCAGGTTGTATTCAACGAAGGTAGGACACCATTTCCACACAAATTTACTCCAGTTGAGTTACAGAAAATCTTCTTCCCATCCACCAGAGTTACATCGGTAATTCCAGACGATCCTTGAACCCGAAATTGTAAACCCTCACGGGTTTTAATATAGGAGTTCGAGTTATAGACGCCTTTGGTCGTCCATTTTAGTATGATATCTGTGTCGACCAGGTAATCTTTATATGTGAATGCCGTTATCTGAGACCATATTGCATCCGTTATGACGTCCACGTCAATATTTTGAGTGTAACTATCAATCATATTATATGTAAACGAATCGTGGGACTGGAATCGGATCCATGCAAATGTGCCATGCTTTTCTATCTGTACTTCGAGAAGTTCGTCTCTTAGTAATCCCTGGATCTTGTAGATGCCGTCTACAGCCGAGCATATTTGTCCATAATTGAGAACTGAAATAGTTGCATCAGAATTTGGAATAGATGTAATTAAAGATCAAACAAAACAGATACTTGATCATTCTTGGTGAGAAGATTATCTTGGCAATTTTATATATGCAGTCTTAGCGCTAGAGTCATTTTCACGGACCAAATGGGGCTTTTGATAAGAGAGGGGTATCAACATGACCGAGTGGACCGACGGGCCTAACCACAACTATGTGTGGCATCAATGAGGCTTCCGACGATGTATAGTCCAGGCAATCTAAGCCCTCACACACACACACATCAAAATAACAAAAAAAAAATGTACAGTTTAGCCCTGTTCTCTGAAACCTTAGCAATTTGTGGTAAAGTGATAATCAATTTATATACATTGGATCGGTCACAGTGGCAGGGAGTATGGAGATCGTTATCAGTATCAGTTATCACTGATGTGGGGCTAAAGCCAGGACTGTATATATGAGCATTTGATAGATTACAAGCAGTGCACAAGCAAACAAGGTAGAATTTTAAATGGAATTTCACAAAATTTGAGTGAGCATTTATTGAATGCATAAAAGGAACCACACATTGAAGTGTTTGACTTGCTTTTTAGCCTACTTACCGTTCTGAGCTCCAACAATGGGGAGAAAGGCTACAATGGAATCATTATACACAAAGGTTGGCAATTGCAAAATTATTGATTGCTTTATAAGCGGCTATTTTATACACCATAAGCAGGTCAATCCAATTAAAAAACAAGACACTAATATACTGTGGGAGAATTAACTTATTTTATATCAAAGATATTGTTTATACTATACCCATACATACATTATTTATATCGTGTGCAACCTTTGGTATTGATATAGTTGCTGTAGTTTTATGTAAACAAGTGGTGGTTTATAATTCTTAATATGAATGTGAGTTTTATATAAGTGCCATTTACCTTAGATTATATATATGTATGTTTATCAACACAGTTTTCTCCTCATTTCCATACATTACTTACTTATTATGAAATTACATGCTATAACAAAATCCATGTCTTACCTTGTAGCCAGAACAGATGGAATAACCAAGCACAACAGCTAAAATATAGGTACGGAAATATCGTGGCCATTTTTGATTTCCAGTAAAAACGGTTTTCGATTGTAATTATCTCTTCCAATTATTTCCACACCATTGAAGGGGATGAGTCGACAGAACTATATGATCCATCTTTATCCCTCGGCCTATACATGTGTTCCTTCTTACCTGATTCCAACTTCGAACATAACATTTTATCGATCATGTTATAGTTCAAATGAAAGATTTATTTATGAATAGGTTGGTGAACCATGCAATAACAAGTACATTAAGTCAGGCCCAGGGAGTATGTGTGTGGGGGTGGGGGGTGGGGGTGGGGGTGATTGAAAGTTAAACGCATTTTTGCCGAAAGAAGTATAATTATATTCGAATGTGGCGTTTTCCAAAATGGCCCTTGCAATCAGATATAGTCACCGAGTCTTCGATTTTATTAACCTCGCAGGTAGTTGTATGCCTTTATTCTATATACTGCTTATAATCGGCCAGAACATGGCACTTCCACAATTCATAATTATGAATCTATATCCTTCCCGTTGTTCATTATCAATTTCTAATCACCGACCGTTGGATACCAAGAACGACGAGTGTTTTATTCACGATGCTATGAAAAAATTATGAATTGCATTTCGTCTGTACCGTTTATTGTTTTACGTCTACATCCAAACATGTCACTAACAGGAACAGGTTGGTTGAGCAATACGAGAGCGAGCCAAGAGTAAGGGAGATCTAATGAATTAAAGTCGAATGTTTTCTATTGTCTATAAGGTGCCCATAACGTACCTGGCTGAGATGTATTCCTTTTACTCCACACAAAACAGAGCAGATACAGAACTATATTTGTTATTCTCTATTTAAAAAAAACCCAACACTTTTATTGACTAAATTTCACATTCATAATATTATGAACCTTTCTTATATAAGAGACATTTTCCTATTTAAAGTTATATGTCCACTCATGTAAGAAAAGTGCTGCACCTTTTTGTTTTTACCGTGTGAAAGAATTTATGTAGACTCAATACTTATTTCATTATTATTTTCCTATCATATAAAACCTCCTCCCAAAAGTTGGTGTCGAATTGAGATACCGTTGCAACAGAATACATATATATGTTAGTTGTATCTTGGATATTATTCTGTTATTGAAGAAATACATGGAGATCATCGACGCCTCTGGAAGGAAACGGTCCGAGGGAGAGCCCGCACCCAGCCGTCATTTCCATGCACTACTAACATGAATTATCATGTTATCCCTGCTGACTGCGATCGACGCGCCAACTAGCGTTTCTTTTTTATTTGAAGACGTTTTTTATTTCTTTTGAACAGGTGCAACTACTGGTTTTCACCATGTTTTCGTCAGTAGCCTGATTCCAATTACCTTCAGTTATAATTATATTACTACGTATACATTCAGTGGTATTTGCATTAGATTCTCGTTTGTTTCATGTAAGATAAGTATGGGTTTCAATATCATTTCCCGTCTGAAAATTGCTTGTCTTGCTGTTTCAACCCTATCACTGTCCAAACAGATGTCCACATTAATTTTAGTTATCAAATTTGCTCCCCATTTCCGCATTTATGTTTTGAATGCCACAGTTAGGATGCAATAAGGTAAGGATGAAATAATTATTGCAAACATCTTTCGCAACAATCGTCCTCGTAGAAAAACAATTACTCTTCTTCATTTTGCATTCGCCGAAATATTAGGGAATTTTATTCACTTTCCACTCAACTATATATAGTTACACCCTGTGTTACATTTAAAGCTCGTATTCCCAGCTTATTTAGGAAAAAATCAAACATTCTTCAAGTTCAATCATGTTCCTTCATATATGACGAACATCGGGATATCATATCAATATTTGATCCAGTACTTCTTAGTCAAAAAAGGGAATAATCTTCATTAGAGAAATGGAAAAAAAGAAAGCTTATAATCGAACAAGTTTAGAACGCAGCTCTAAGAGACGTTGACGAGCCCTTGATGCACACACCTGACTATTATACTCACCTTAGAATAGTAATATGGGCGAACACAAATAAATAGGTCTCTTCGATAGCCATCTTGAAATATGAAGAGTGATTACTGCGATTTCCTTTCAGATGACACAACGTTCAGGTTTGATAAACCTGTTTACAGGGGTGGATTTTGCAGCAATCTTTTTCATTTATGATCGTGTTTAGAAAACACAATATGCGTAACAATAACGATAACAATACTTTTTTGCAATGTTATCCGCCAGTGAGTCAGGTCACGTAAACACGTGTCATATTATCATATTGAAATCACCTGTATTTTAATGTCTAGATGTTGTATCATAATCACCATAATTATGTTACATTATGTAAACTTGTACACTGCAGAGCCTCGCCTGCTAACAATAGACATTAAAATGAATTTTTAAAGCACATTATATAACATGTCATAACGAATCTTCGTGCCGTACCGTACATTTGACACCAGGGAGGGCGGGGGGGGGGGGGGGGGGGGTGCTATCCACGAAGGAATGTAAATATTACTGGGGCACCCCAAACCTGAATGTAAGAAACTATTAGAAAATTGATATCGTTCAAAAAAACAACATTCTAACATCCCCAGTATTTCAGTTCATATGACAAATTCTGCTAAATTTGATTGATCCTATAATATGTGTAATTGTTCGTTTCCATGTGTCCTCACAAGAAGACGGATGCATAAAGCCCATGCATCCATGGAGTCTCACCGATCATACTTTCCCCGACACGCACTCGTTTGTGTAAGATTTGGATTGTGGGGAACCACAATGTCACAATGAGGACTCTCGTCTTCATGTTTGTTTTTTAAAAAGCACAACATCATGTCAACACGGTGTCATCCTTAAAATCCTGTGTTATGCAAGCGATGCCGAACGTTTGTATTAGAACATCTTTTGTTCAATTAACAATGGAGAGGGTCCACTCTGACCTGCCTGGTTCTGTGAGAGGGACCCTAATAAAATACACTCACGTACAACCATACATAGATCTATATAGCTGTAGGTGCATGTGTCTAGTCCCCGAATGGTTTATTTGGACAGGTGCCTGTACTTATACACTCGTGGAATAGACATTGTCTTGGATGACCAGTTGTGTTGCATGAGGCTTTCCTTGTTCTTAAGAGAAGAAAAACGATCCAGAAATTGTATTTAAAATGCGAGTGATTAAAATAATATCATTTCGTCCCGAATTATTCGAGGAAAGCCGCATGGTTATGACTAAATATTAGAGGGACTACCACACAGCATATTTTCGTTTATTCAAATGTGTTTCATATGCAAAGTATACGTATTATATACAGTCCGTGGAGATGGAAACAAACGATTTTTGTATTTTCCCCACACTAACCGACCAATTCACAAGCAATAATGTATAAGCTCCTATATGATAAATATTTATAAGCGTTATTCGGGGAGATATCGAATACGAAATATCAAACCGGTTGCTGTAGGACTCTATATCACATATTGTGCATTAATCTAGTATCCAGACGTAATACACCAACAGGTAAACGAAAATATATGTATCATATAATGCGACCCTGTCATTCATTTTACCCATTATAACAGGGATAAAGTCCCGTGAACACCTTGATTGCATTAACACTGTTCGAAGGTAACGCATACCCATAAGTAGGACATCTTCTTTAATATCAATGTAAATAATAAATATTTCTAAACACCAAGATAGAATCACAGTGTAATACTTTCGACTGACTTTCACCCAGCTGTGAACGACACTCGAGTAGTCATCGCTTCAACTGAGGTATATCCACATAGAAAAGGCCATAAATATTATAAACATCTGGCATATGTGTGTGTAGCATACTTCAAGTTTGCTGAAGGTATTATCGACACCATGATTCGTCAGTGGCACACTTCCAGCTATACCAAATAGCCAGCAACTGACTGTCCTCAGACATTGTACTGAATCTGGGATCTTTCTCCGGTTTCCAATTCACTGCCGCTCTTCTGTTTCCAAAGGGCCTGGGCAAAACCCTGTACCAAGATACTTTCCTTCTGTGTTGCAAACAGGCTTTGCGTAAGATGTCCTTCGTGTTTTCTGTCAAACACTGTCTACATAATCGACACTTGAGTTGCTGACACCCTGTACACAAGTTGGCGCGACAAATGTCATTATCTATGCTCAGTTCCACATCAGGTACCAAGTCTGTAATTGACTTTTCAAGCATGGTCCTCATCGAAGGAACGCCTGTTAAAACTAAAGACTCCTTTATAAAGTTTCTGACAAAGTCTTGTGTGTTTGAAGAATCCAAATCAAGGTTATTGAATGGGTTTTTGTGAACCGCCACAATCCAGGGTTTTGCCGCGTGGTCCATTTCTACATCAATTCTGTAGATTGCATAATATTTCATGTCGTTCCTAACTGGGTGATTTATATCATGCTCTGCTTGGTTTTGTATCAAATGATCGAAGCCAACGAACATTGCAGAAATCGCATTTTGGACATTCCATTCCAGCAAATCTGCTTCCAAGCGACTCTGTCGCACCTGATTTCGTATAAATTCTTTCTCTGTGAGTGCCGAGTCCCTTTGAAATAGTTCCTTTGAATTTGGAGACTTTCGAAGTGGAACAAGACAAGCCTCCTCCATACTTGCTCTTGTCAATGGGAAATAGTCATTTTCACAAATGTTCACCGACCAATCCGGTGAATATAAGTGGATGACCAGTGGTCTCGTCCGACTTACGAGAATATATACTCCAATGGTTAACCTCTTCCCAAATACGAGAAAGGGATTTGAGGTATACTCAGTCACAATAGAAGGGGTATTCATAGAATACAAAATAATATTATTAAAGGAATTGAGATGGAACCCAGACCGCGTCATTGTTCCCCAATATGGATTGCGGTCGAGGATTGTCTGTGCATAAGCCATGTACTCGTTCGATTGTTGAGGGAGTCTGAATGACTGTCGTATGTTTGGAACATAAACAGATGTATACAGGGTTTCCCTTTTGCATAATATTTCTAATTCAGGTACACCATATACAATTTTTAATGAATTGGAACTCTGTGTCCTTTCTATGCTGGTTCTCTCCTTTTGTTTATTCAGTGATCGAATCCCATTGTTCGACTCATACCCTCCCCATCCTACGTCCCATTCGTTTGGGGGTTCGCTTGAATACATCACATAGAATCCGAAATACCGGAACGCATTCACTGCAATATGAGAATCGATATGCATGTTTGGTTTCTTAGAATCTGTCACCTCCTCTTTCAAGACCCAAGCTTTGAGCTCTCTAACGCCAGCCCATGCATAAATAGGGCTTATCCATCCACTGTAGTCAATCGTTGTTGTTGATTGAAATATTTTCGAATGTGATTCAGTGTGGTTCTCCCTCTCACGTCGCACTGGAAGAGACGATTTCAATGGTACCCGGCTGGATTTGCTTGATATCCTCTTAACTAGAACTTGTCCAACACTTGGACGAATTCCAGGGGATGTTGTATTTGTAGACTTGGGATTACGTACATTGGTTTTGGGAGTTTTCCCATTTTTCCTTTTCATCTCCAATTCTTTTTTCTTCTGCATTCGCAACTTTAAATCCCTCACATATATGTCAAGAACGTTATTACTATTCACTTCTTGCCGGCTGGATTCCCGCGGAGCAATCAGAAAACCGGTAGAGGGGGAATCATGGTGAACATCGTTGACTGGTTGTATACTATTGCCATCGGACGAAGAAAGTTTTTGATTATTTCCTTTGGATATTTTTGCTTGGTTATCCATGTATCTGTCTATATGGAAACGAACAAACCCTGTGGACTGGACAGATTTCCACTTCAGATGCGCCTCCGGATCTAGACCACTTTTATCATTATTCTTTTGTATTTGTTGATTTCTTGTATTTAGCCGACCTGTAGGGGCTCCCATTGCTACCATATGTACATTGCCCGATACCATTTCATTCCATGAGCTATTAGTATTAGATTCCTTTGAAGTTTTTCTTGTGCGAGGTCTCTCATTAGGATGTGTGCCTTTTCCTCCATTATGTTTGCCACCTTGAAACATTGAAGTATCTTTGAATGGGGGTCTTCCCAGATAAATCTTCCCAACACGTTTCGGATCTTGAGGTTCAAAATGCACCGATTTAATGTCTTCTTTCCTGATATCTCCATTGGATAATCTTACAAGAGCTTGGAACTTGCTACTGATACCAACTTTCTCTACTATGGTGCTCTTCTCTGTATAGACCATCAAGTCTCCAGGAATCTGGAACTGCACTCGCTCAGCGTCAGGAGGATGTTTGGAATACACATCCCAGAGGAGAATTGAATACATCCACAGGTAGCCAAGGAATCCGATACCTAATAACACATATCTGATCACATCCGACATGTTGTTGACAAGATACATGCAAACCTGTTCCTCCTGCATATATATATGAATGTGTCTTTAGGTGATCGTGGTACGAGTTCTAGTAAGTATAGTGATAGCTGGATGTTTGGTTATTATGTCCCATGTCAGTCATGGTTGAGCGACTGACCCCGTTAAAGCGAAGTTTATATATATATATGGGTGGGTTCCCTCACTTTCCCATAAAGATCCGAACATCAAACGTTTAACATACCTCTTAGAGAGATTTTCCTCCGGCACTCATTATATTCCTCATTTCATGGCGTGGTTTTATACACGATTATAAATAGCGATCGAGGTCCGTCTCGTCCTAAGCAAGTGTTTCTTTAAGATGGTAAGCATTCAAAGTGGCGATGAGCAAATATTAACCACATTTATTTTCATCGGGATACAGAAGGCTAGGTTAGTTAGCCTTGTGTGATAGCATACAGAGCAAAGGTGGTTTTGATAAGGAATTACTTTGATTACTGGTAGATTAGAGGATTTAATCGCGGAATTATTTATTATTTTTAATGTCACGTGAAAGCCCTCCTAGCAGTTAGGAGAATAAATAAAACATTAAAAAATCATTTTTGGTGATCCATAATACGATTAAGTGTTATCAATGAATCAGGTGGCAAAAGAAAGCATGCCCCTCCTTTTCCCTGACCCTCTAAATTGTGGGACTTCTCTTTCCATCAATCTCTCCTGTCACTACAAGGTGTTCCCGGGACTTATTGTTATGTATACACATCCAAACATTTTATTTCTGGTCTCTAACAATTTTCCTTTTGCCTTGTTATAGTTCATCTACAAACTAATGTCATTATCTCATCTAAAAATAATAAATTGTATGGCATTTGTTATGGCATTGGTAAAATGTATACAGTATATAATTCCATGAAAACTTGAATATAATATAGGTCTAACTCTGATTTATGCTCTGAATCCTTATCAGAATTTCGTTGATGTTACATAGCAATTGCAGCCAGTGTGGTAATAGTTACTACTGAGTGATAATTATAATCAAAGTTATTTAATGGCTCACTCATCTGTTACTTGTAAAGCACCATAAGTTCCGCCTCAATGACAAACACAGAATAAATGTAAATTTATCGGATCACATTACATCAATGGAGAATCATTATCAAACATAGGCTTATTGAGTGTCCTCGGATGACATTACAATACATTTATTTTGACGGGAGTGAGTTGAATAAGTGGACTTGTGGAATTTGAAGAACTTGTCAATTTCCTTTCTAGTAGCAATCATTCCTTGGACAATCAGGATGGCAAATTACCTGTCCTTATTCTGAAGGCATTTACAAAAAGGAAAATTGGTATCATTTTTTAAATCTTTCCTCTTTCAAATCTTATTAGAAATTTACCTGAAAAAATGCGAATACAGAATGGCATTCTCCCGTCCACCAACAACCTGCCAGTCTCAAAGTTCATGAATAAAGGACACAAGGGCTATACCGAAGGAACCTAATGATTCGGCGGTCACTATAATATGGAGCACCCATATAATGTTGTTTGGATTCCGCCCCCAGCTCTGCCATGAGGGCTCTTGACGCAGTGACTGCTGGATAGGAGATATTTTGCCCCGTAAAAATCACTTTTATTTGAAGGATATTTGCGCATGATAAACTGTTAAGCGGAGAATCTGTTTGCTCTTGGAGTTTTTGTCCGATGCATTGAATTGAGTGCCTTTTTTGCGCTTGCGTTCCTATGTATACATGGCAGGAAGAAACGGTTCAAATTCAGGCAAATATTCTGTCAAATAAACAACTAAAGGGTCGAGTGTACCCGCATACTTAGATATGTTATGAGTGGAAAATGAATAGGGAAATTATTAAGGAAAAGTATTGAAGTATACAACCATATCAGCCCTAATACGTTTAAATCGATTCCAATAAATATTCATAAATTTATGAGACCATTATGTTGGGTTATGAAATAGATTTTATTCATAAAATCTTAGGGCCATTTCAGAAAGAAGTCAATCTTTAATCGTTGATAAATATTACAAAAGGTCCCCCAATAGTGGTAATTTCAATGGTATATTTGAGAAAGCTCTATTTTGATGTCAATATGCTTTTAAAGAACTATTTAGGAATACATCATACGTCTGTGCAATATTTAGCAATCTTGATGAATTCTATATCAATATGATCCTTATTGTAATTAGATGTGATAGTTTTTAAATTCAGGACTTGGAACACAACATACTGTCTACTTTATAAAAACGTTTCTATTAGTATTATAGTCTCTTTAAAGACATTTCACAAATCAGTCTACTTATTAGAGAAGTGTCATAGTTAGGACTAGAATCATATTAAATGGAATATCATATTTTCTGGGAACCTATTGCAGCAGTAATCTAGTGCGTTTTTACACGCAGGTGCATGCCCACAATATCCGCCTGGATAATAAAATCTAAATTGATATCACCTTGTTATCAGGTTATAATTTGAAGCAAAAATCAACAAGGAAGTTTTCCCTTAAACTATAATATCTGATACGAAGTGTTTTTAGGTGATGGCTCAAGGGGGACCAGAGGTTGTGTGTCGTATCTCCATCTTGATATTGTGAGAGGTACATCGTCACCATTCCATACAGGTCTACCTGGGACCGTATAGATTGCTACACTGTCTACGGTGAAACGTATTTTCTATGTTACTTATAATCATAAGCTGAGAGTTGGTAGAATGGTAAACTGTAATGTTTTAAAGGAAAATGTGTACACCCAAATGAAAAGAAACACACCCTCATATATAATGATAGTCGAAAAAAATCTGAATCTGAATCTGAAAAAAAATGTGTATTTCGTAATAATAGTTGTTTTAACAAGAGAAATGCACCTTTTAAGGCTTAGAAAGACGTGTTTCCCTGCTTTAATTAGCTTTTGGGGACAAACAATCACCAAAAAATTGACATGGCCAACATTTTTTTAGGTGGGGTATGTTTTTCTAGGTAGGGGGTAAATCGGAAACGCACCTATTTGGTTGCCTATCTAAGGCCAATGTGAATGAAACATCGAGTGCTTATACATTGCGAACCATGATTTCCCGATCCGTGTTATTTCAGAAATTCTCAAGTTAACATCTTCTTCCCTGGTCCTTCTATATTCTTCGTAATTGAACGCCAGTATGGTAATAGGAACCCATAAACCATTTTTTAAAAAACAACAACCCATAAATGTTTTAAAAAATTATTTATTTAGTCGACTTCGCATAAGACGGCGTTCCTTTCATATGTTCTTCACTTAATTCGAATCTTCACGCTCCAAACACTAAATCATGTAGTGTGTTGTTACACCCGACTTTTCTTATAAGCTTAATTTATTGTACAGGGGTTTTTCCCCAGACTTGAGAGCCTTGATTACTTTTATGCGCAGATTCTCGAACAATAATTTGTTAAAGGATTTTCATCGAAATAGTTGTTCAAGGTGACAGGTTATTCTCACGCAATCATACCATGGCTGTATGTTATCTCCAATGTCCACGCAGGTGGTCCTTCAGTAGTTATAGAATCTACTCGTGAATTAGTATAAAAATACAAGAGGAAATTATCAATGCATCAAACTAATGAAAAGACCTTGTGGGAAACATAAGAGCATAAAGATAATTGTTATTGCCTTGATATCGGTCTCAACCAAGGCAACTCATAAATATTTACAAATAATAATCTCGAAGTGTCATTCAGGCAAGTGAGATATCATTAATTTTATTCCGTTTTATCTACGTGTAAAGTGACACAATAGAATGATTCTCCAGTTCTGTATTCCATTTAAGCGCTAACTTTATTATATGCATTTTTTATTTACTAACAGAAGCAGTTCAAGGGTCTGTACTTTTTTAATTCCAGAACAAAATCCATTTCATGAATATAAATATCTAAGAACGGTAATACATTAATATAACAAAAAGATAGCATAAATCAAAATTTTATAAAGTTTCGGCGTATTATATTATCATTCATTCGCTTTTTATTAATATATAATATATAGCAGTCAATGTTCGGGAAACTAGCTGTCAGGCGACATTATATAAGGGATATGAACCCCCCCACAAGCCCACACCAATTACATAAAGCGGTACGTTCCCCTGAAATTAAGTATCGGTATATGGCCTATGGTTCAGCCGTCTATGGCTCAGTATTATTATTACGATGACGAAGAACCAATTCAAATCCTACGAATGGTAGTGGCGCATCCGGGGGTGATGTCTCTAATTTTTCGATAGAGGTAATTTTAGTAAGCATATCTGCGCAAACTCGCCGGAAAATATGCTTCTGCCTGCACTGAATTCTATCAATTGTAAAATTGTCTTTTAAATCAGCAATTAAATAATGATGCTTTAGAACATTCAGTCCCATTGACATTATTCAAATTATACTCCAATATTTACACCAATCACAATAGATAAATCATAATTAATTTCCGTGTGGACTTAATAATAGTAACTTATTACAGTAACACATTTAAGAGACAAGTATTACAGTTTTTATCACAGCTAGAAGCGAGCAGAGTTTAGGCTCCCCCAAACAAACAGACTCGATATCGTAAGGACAAAGATCGGTCTGCTATTCCAACAAATTGTACCACATTTTACAATTCTTAACACAAAACCTTTATCTTTTCGCCAAGTATTTCATGAGGTTATAAGACGCAAACACTAAAAGGTGGTCTCAGAAGGGGAAACTCTATTTCCACCCTTGCCTTGTCCGGTCCGAGGTATGTCCACGTGCATCACTGCCACTCTCTCCTCTGGCTCAATTTGATTCTTTGAATATTTTGAACCTAGTCGCCTATATTGGTCGACTAATATTACTGCTAAAGTGAGGAGGGGAACCATCATAATGGTAGCCCAGCCAATACAGAACCAGTAAGCATTGAAAGGGTACAGGAAGAAAACGCAGACCGATGAGACGATTCCACCCACGGAAGAGGTAAGTGACTTGCACTGGCCGATGTCACATCTGACTGCCTGCTCTGTGTTTCCTGTCATTTTTTCCAAAACGTTGAAAATATCTGTTGTTTTTCCTTGCAGTATGGCCCGGAGGAGTGGGTCGTTTACACTTCCCCCGGCCGTTCTTGTACGATCTATTGTGGCATTGATATCCATCGACTTGAAATACGTTTCGGAACTTGTGGTATTTGCTTTCAAACTAGCTAAATTGTCAGTAATCGTCTTTATATCGTTTTCGACGGTCGATTCTAATTCCGTTATTACATTAGCTATGGCATTTTTAGACGCAACATCTTTGACCTTCATCTTGTGCTCTTCAAGAAATTGCTTGAGGTCTTTTACAGGTTTACTTGTAACCGTTTGACCAGACGCATCATGGAAAGGCTGGAAATTGAATTTTGAGAATTCACTCTCAAGTTTTCTCAAGTGTTGCTCCAGGGCATCATTCATTAACTCTATTGAATTGTTTCCAATAATTACCAGATTACCGATTTCCCCCAATACCTCATCAAACCCGAGCTTCGATAGGTCTAGCAATTCAGAGATATTCATCTCGGGCATGGCCTCTTCAATATTTAGGGCTGTATAAATCGCCTCATTTTCTTTGCAATTTTTAAACACACCTAAGAAGTCGATGGATGAGTTCATTCCTTTCTTCACCATGTTATTGATCATTGCAACATCATCGCTCTCTTCAGGGGCAACAAGATGCTTGCAGAGAACATTGTGGGAAACAGATCCCACCAAAAAGAAAATGAGGGTGAACAGCATAGCAAGCGATGCAAGAATGTACGTCAAACTGATTCCACACATCAGACAGCAAGCTCCCTTTCCACGATGGCAGAATTTCTTCTTCTTCGCTTTCGGGTGGGATGGAGGGCCAGTTGTACATCCAATAACTATGCCTAAAAGGTAGGCAAAGGCAATGGAAAGTGGGATGAAACAGGGCAGGAGGAGTACTATATAGATGAAACCAGAATATTTGTCTAGCGCAGGTCCAAAATCCTCGACCAGCGACTTCTGGATCTGCTTCGTGTTCATTCCCCGCGCCATGTCCGTAGTCCCGTTCATGAATCCCTCGATTTTCGAAGAAAAAGTTTCCATATGTTCTGTCATGTCGCCCAAAGTGGCTGAGCTTTGGTTGATGATGCCACTGCCTATCTCATTCCAAATCATTAATGATATTCCCAGGCTTGTTTCGATATCGGGCAACGGTTGATTGGTTTTGGTTGCCTCGTTAATGGCTGCGATGACTGGATCTGCCAGGTTTTCAAGAGACAAAGAAGCGATATCCAAAGTTTCTCTAAAATTGTCAGCTTCCTTCTGTACATCATCACATTCATTCTTATCAATAGAGTCACATGTCGCTAATTCATTTGTGACCTTCGTTATCCATTGTGTTATAGATGCATTGAGGGTACTTTCACCAGTACCGAGGTCGGTAGAAATGGTTTTCATGTCTGTAAAATCATCCTTTGCAGGCAGCAATCCTTTGGTAAAAGACTCAAGGTTTTTCAACTCTTCAGAAGCACCAGTATCAGCACCGAGTGCATCGAATGTGTCAGTAGGAAAATGTTCGAGTTTACCCCCTATTGTCGATAGCATGGGGTCCATGTCCTGTTCCTTCAAATTCCAGAAGTCCTGGGTTGTATCATTGAAAAAGACGTCCAACTTTCCCAAACTGTTAGCCAGATTGGTAGGTATACCGTCTGATTTAAGCTGGGCATCCAGAAACGAAGCAGAAGCAAAGGTAAAGGCCATACCAACCGAAAAAATGATGAGGAAGCCGATGAATACAACACCACAGCAGGTCCTTTTACATTTGTCGAAACACGATTCTATTTTTCTCTTTTTGCAGCAACAGCAACAACATGTTCTACACAGGCAGAAGCAGCAGCCACAGATGGGCATCATGATAATAAAAACCAAACCAACAATGGTAGCAATGATGTAACCTGTCATATAGTTTAATATTGGTGACACGATAGACTCCGGATTAGAATCGATAGCTTCAAGTGTTTCCGACAGACTTTTCACTTCTACAAGTTCTTCCATGAAAGTTTTGCTCATGCTGTATATTCCGTGTAAAGCGTTGTCGTCCGGGGATGGGATGGGGTTGTTGTCCCCTTCCCCTCCCGTTCCATTCTGCGTACATTGGTCAGATTGTATCGCAAGTTGTCCATTGTATGCCCAGCATCCTATGTTTGGCAAAACGATGAAAAGAAGAACTGCCACTATAATTGAGCGATCCATCTTACTTCAGTTGTTTGTGTAATTAAATCATTACTAATAGTATAACACCGTCCCTCGATCCTAGCAAGTTTTCTTTGGTAGACAGAGAGCGAACTGTCGTCCTTTTCGTCTCTGTGTTTCCTTAAAAACTTCATTCTTATCGATCCAGGCTGATAGGATTCGATATTATCTGCTTTCTCTCCTATGAGAAACCTTGCCTTATCTTCGAAAGGTTCTTGAGTGGCGCGTTTGAGAACAGAGAATTGCCTAGTGCTGTTTTACACTCTGATTGGAAAGGCTATATTGTGGGAGGTGGTGGGGGTTGTGCGTTTGCACGTGATAATAAGATCGCGGATAAAGAGTGTCCTATATTAGCGTGAATTAAATTGCGAGCAGGTATGATGGGGATTCTGTGGGTGGTCGAGGGAGAGGCTCGTAAAATAACTACAACTCGTCCCTAAACCAAGATATATGTACAATTGGCCTTCACCAATCTTCTCAAATAACCCGAATTTCAGGCGAAAATAAAGTTCAAAATGCAGTTCAACCTAACTAAACAGATTGCTAGAATCAATGCAGAATATACTCGAATTTACCTAGTATTGGCCAAATTGCAGCTTAATTTAGCAGAATTGACTAAATGTGTACAGCTGCCAATTGTACATTTTCTGAAAATCTGACCCGTATGTACTTTGCTTTGTACTACCGAAGTGCCCAGGATTAGCGCTTAGAGCAGATTATGTAAAAGCAATCTGATACCTTTTACTTTTATTGTTGGAAGAAATATAACAATGTACCCCCACCCCACAGCATGACAAATCCGATGTGCTAATGAAGCAATTGTTTTCTGTATATTCTATAAGCCCTGGGTGCCTGTATGGAAGGCAGGGAAAGAAAACGTGTCGAATGAAAAACCTCAACTTGCACTACCTATATTTAATTGTTGTCATACTTATTTTGGTGTATTGCCATGTATACTTAAAGACCAAGCAGATACTAGAATTACTTATATTCCCTTCTGTAATTTCCATTGATTTATTGTTAACCATCCGTAAACCAACGCGGATATGTGGAACGTGATCCATAAACAAATAAACACAACCGAAAGTTAGATATTGCGTCAAAGTACATCCACCAATTACATAGCGTGAATCGGTGTTATTCGAACTTTTCCGGAGTTGCCATTGCGATGAAAGAGTAGATATTTTCATAATTATTACAATTATTATTACCAGAATATTAAGAAATATCATGGCGCCAAAATGGAAACGATCACTTTCACTATATACTTTCAGACCATTAGAGTCTTATTTTGATATGAAAGTGTGCTCCTATTGATGACTGACACCTCTTTTGAAACATTTTTATTGAATATTTTTCAACATTCAACAATTCCGTTTTTACAAAATTAGGCATAACCCTCTTTATATAGGGATTGTTACCATGCGTTGCCATAGGCTACTCATTATTCATTATTCATTATATTTATACTACCGGTAGCCTACCTAGATTTTAACCATTACTCTTTCCAATATTTATCTATCACCTGCATTCTCATATTAGGCTTTCACAAAAAAAATCAAATTATGCTCTTTTGACGTTCTTTATACGGGGAACTATTTTTCTTGTGAATATGAGAAGCAGGAGTAGGCTAGAGGTCATCGACTATCGCTGTATGTCTCAATTCGGGAGACCTAATATTGGTACCACTTAAAATGACTGCTATAGGCCTACGTGTGATTAGCATTGTAGGAGCCCAGAAGGCAGCGAACTGAATAAAAGCTTTAAAAAAAAATACTGGTAGCCTAACAAATTCGAAAGTCTTGAATGATGATATTTAAATGTATGAAACGATTTATACACCGCTCTATCAAGTAGGTAGGCCATCCATACTCCGAACAACATGGTTGTTCTCAGGGATGCACTGAAGTTTTATTATTTTTTCATTCTTTTAAACAAAATTCAGTAAGCAACGTTAATTCTGGCACACTCTTCTCAGTTGAGAATGGCAAATGAAGATCTGAGTTACACTAAACAGGCATAAGGAAATTGTATTTAGTTATTTGCTGTCCGTTGTTCGAATATAGGTCTATTTAATATCTCGAACAGCGGACAGGCATCTCAGAATATCATTTTCACAGGCTAGCATCGCATCTGTGTAGCCTACAGTTCTCTGGCAGTAAGCCTATCATCTACTTGGTTGGATATTGAAGACCGTCAAGAGCGATTCTTCTTAATATAAGTAATAATTTTCAATACTCACACAATGAAAATACAAGAAATTTGACTTCAAACAGTGTGTATTCGCAGCGCAGTAGATATAGGACTCAGAACATTGGCATAGCGGATAACAAGATCATTTTCCCGCAAGGCGCAAAGTTGCGTTGTAACTGCTTCGTTCATTTAGCAGTGTTTTGCCTTTCTTCAGTGTTTATCACCGTAGCTTCCGGCGAAGATACGCTGGCTCCCGGCGAACAGAGAACAGGTGTTTCCCTGTGCACTGAAGAGGGGAAAGTTTGAGAATTTTCACTGGTAGATTTTGTGGGAGTCGCCTTAGACCGGTCATTGTGACCGGTAGATCAAAATGGCTTCAGGAGGGGATGATCCTAGAAGATGGGAGCGAGAAAATCACCCTCTTGGCCCACGGCGTGGTAAGTCGATCATTTCTATGATTTGACATTTTGAGTTTTCATTCCAATCGTTGAATCGAGTTACGCTAGAAAAGTGGGGGCAATCAAATGTTTCTCCGCTTGTCGAAGAAGACGTTATTGTGCAACTGGTTTTGTTAGTGGTTGAGAATCCCACATAATTTTCAAGGCCACACTTTTGAAGTATTTCTTACCCTACTTATTTAAATTATGAACTGCGCTTGCAACCGCGTTTTCCGTGTTGGATTTTTTTTGACATTGCCATTGACCCCGGGGAACCCCCAAGCTTATATACCTGTAAGTTAAACTTTGATTTACTCAGCCTCACGGGATAAAATTATTCATTCATACAACCTATCGGTCAAGTTAGGCGACTTTTTTATGTTACCAACAAATTCACCACAATCCACATGTAGTCGGTCACAGGATTCGCCACAGGTAGGCCTAAACATCATGACATGATATTGGCTAAATATGACGTCATGCAATATTTCAGGTTTAGACATCTATTAGTTTTCTACAGGTTATGTACACTACAGGAATTGTCAAATTACCGCTTCCTTGGCAGCTTCCATAGAGAGACCAAAGCAAAGCAGTCGAAATGAGGAACATTTATGTCAACGCCCAACGGTACCGGTATACGTGACCTCAAGTTTGAGAACTCAGGTCACATTATGGTGATTACCGTACCTTTTTGGGTGATCAATCATTCTCTAAATGGGTTTTGATACTGTCTCAATATGTGGAGAAACGCCAGGGATGCTTTTGATAATCATAGACATAGATAGTGACATAATATTTCCTCCTGCTTTAATAACAATTTGCTAATAACAAATCCTTTAATAAAACAAGTGTGACTGTGTCTGTTACAGTTTGGGTCACTGATTAGTTTTCTAATCGCTCTCTTATTACATACATGGTTGCTTATCAACTTTTTCGATTTTGTCGAGGCCCCATCACTGATACTACCTACAGAGTCTTATCTTATGAAGTAGAAACTGAAATAGAAAATATATGTATGTATACATGCATTCATCTCAGGCATGTATGGCATGTATGGCATGTACCGGTATGGTAGTACTAACCTATTGTTGGATGGAGATTAAGGTCTTCATTCATTAACACGGGGGGTCAAGTTACTTCCGGCCGATTCGTCCCATAAATCTTCCATAGAGGGACTGAGCTCATATATGGCATATTGCCTAGCTCTATGTGATTGTAAATCTACTTAGGGTGACAAGGATACCCGCCTATAAACGATATATAACAGGCATTTGGTGACCTAGGGTCGACGATTCAGTACATGATAAGAAAGATGCAAATAATGTAATTGTCAGTTTTTAAATCCGCCCACCATTTTATGTCCCCTATCAAATCTCAATTTGTTCATATATAAAACATACTATTATATTATATTATATATAGTTCCCATATAGTAGTAATGAAAGATATTTTTTTCTATCTATATTAACACTCAACTAGCCCACCTCTTCTGTGTTCCATCCCTGTAAAATAATTTCCTGGATCGATTTCCTTAAATTGAGAATTTCACCACTTCCAACCTTATCCTGTATTCCACCAGCCCGGTTCTTCTGGTACTTCACCATACACTGACCCCTTCGTTTCTGTACACGAATGTAGAAACACTGGCACAGTGAGAGGTTGACCTTTTCTCTGCTGGTCAGTTATACTAGTACCACAGTACCAGGTGGCCAGGTGGGTACCCTCACCTCTCTCTCTCCACCCCCTCCCCCACCTCTACTCACACAGCCACTCAGTTCCCAATAACCCATGGATAGATACACACGTATTGGACGGATTGGTAATTTATATAAGGCTATTGCCATGTTGGACTAAAGTGTCCTGGAATTTTATCATCGCTGCTCTTTGGACTTGTGGGTGCCTTAATGTGAAGATATGCCTACTGGTAGGCTATACATTTTACTATTTGTATCCACTCTTATTTTTCTATTATTTTTCTTTTTGTGCTTGTATATATATTGCTACATGATACGATATACTTGAGTTGATTTAAATTGTTTCCTTTACGAAGTGAATTGGTCCTCGGACAAGGCTTTTGTATAACGATTCTGTAATGATCTTGCATCAGTATCTATATTATTTCCTTATCTTAGAATCTTTCTATATATTTCAGATACTTATTACAGCTTGTTAAAAAAATGTGAAATATGTGCAAAACTTATGCAAACATTTCCAACGAATATATTGAAATTTTTTCCCCGGATTATCTTCAGAATTCAGTTAAAACTTTTGTGAAATTTTTCTTATAACCCCGTACTTGTTGAGAACAATTTATCCAACACACTCGATTAGTGCGTATCTTACATTGTATGCGGTTTTTTTTCGCCTGAAAGATACAAACACGAAACTGACCAGAAGGTTGGGCGAGTATTTGATGTAAATCTATGTAAGTCCAGTATGAGCTGACCTTAGGCTGACCTTGGCCGCGTGCCAAGTCTAGAGTACTAATTTGTAGATCCACAAGGCCAAGGTATATATTAACGCCAACTCGCTCCGAACTGTTTGTTTGAAAGACTCATTCTTGATGAATTTTTACGTGACTCCTTCCAAATGTCTTGGTTTCGTTCTAGCCAAGATCATACTGTAACGATCAATGTAAATTTTAAAAGTGTTGTAGATTTGTCTATTCATAAGATGATTGAAGATGTTCTTTTTTAGAATTTTTTTTATTGGGTCCAGTTTCATTGTACAATGATAATCTCATGGAATCAAAATGATAGTCAATTATCCAATTGTTGAGATTTACTTATTTAATCTTTACATCGAAGTACCAAAATGTAAGCTTTATCAGTGGTATCAACGAGATTATATTTAACTAATCTCGTTGATGGTATATGTATGTTCACTACACCTGGGATTCTCCTGATTGATAAGAAAGATCAAGCGATCTATCAATTGATTAACCAAGATTTATTATTTATAGCATTCCATGTCCATCCAATTCCAATATAATACAACAATCGGTTTTAAGTCTGTAGCTTGAAAAATAATATCAATCAAATTAATTAAAATAATTTTGTATGAAAAAAAATGTTAAAAACAAAGATCTGTTTTATGTCTAAGTTATCTCGTTTGCTATTTTCAGCCCATGCTCGGCTCAACCGGCATCTCAGCCGCGATGATGTGGGCAACCAAGCTCGCTTCCTGCTCACTCAGTTCATCCATGACCGCTTGGAGGAGAATGGCATGCAGGACGCCCCCGCTGCTGAAGTACTCATAGAACCGGGAACCCCCATAGGTACCTCTTTGTTTGCACCCATGGATAACGCGTGCCCCTTTCTCCCCCACCTCCCCACAACACACACACACAGACACACACACCGGTCTTCCCCACAGGGCACAACTGGACTTGTGGTGCCACCAAATACAAAATATAAATTTTAGATAAAATTCCCATCTAAACGAAAATAACGAAATTTGGACACATACTGAAGTAGGTTATTGTTACAGGGGAAATTCCCAGTAACATTTGAGAGAATCCCAATACAATAATTTGGAATAATAATTTTAGTATTAAGCATATGGGTCCAGTATCGAAGCCGTCGTTCTTCTCTCTGAAATTTAAGAAAATACGTTTCCCTAGAAATAAGTTCCCATGGAATAATAATAACACACAGTTCAATAAGTATCCAGGTCGTTATTAGGAGGGTAGCCTCTGAGTGCTTTTCTGTATTAAGTTGTATTTCGATTGAATGGGCGCAGCCTCCTTTTAGTATCACTATAGGAAAGGTATACTTATACAGGAGCCTGTGTGTCGCACCCCTGGCTAAGTCTAAATTGGAGGGGTGGCCTGTCAGTGGCCACATGGGTCTGTTTTGACTGTGTTGGCTGGTGTTGTTAAGTGGAGGAGTGTATTGGCTTGGCCTGTTTGCTGTGAGTGACAGGGAGGGAGGAGGGAGGACAGGGAGGGAGGTGTACAGACTGGCTGTGATTGACAGGGGGTTGGCTACTAGGCAGGGGGTTGGCTACTAGGATAGTGCTTGAGGATAAGTGAACAACCCTGAAAGCTTGTGAATAGTTACTAGGCAGGGGGTTGGCTACTAGGCATTCCTACTAGGCCAGGCCTACAAGTGTGATCTGACAAGCTACATCCTGTAAGATCTTTATCTTTGGATCTGTAGACTGTCATCTGTACATCTGTGTAAACTGATTTCAGTGAGAGGAAATATCTGAGGAGATCATCAGATAAGTTATGTAACTGAAGTGTAACATCACTGTGAAATGCCTCCTGCTGATTGTGGCCCAGAGTGGAGGAGGCCAGGTTTGGAAGTGAGTGATGGTTGCCTATGCAATCAAATGAAAAAAAGAAATACAAAAAAAGAACTATATACTAAAAATTAGAAGCAAAAGAAAATAGCAGTTAGGCAAATCAGCTGGGCTACCCTCCTAGTATCGAAAGATACTATAGCAATTGGGCAGTAGTAGGTTGTCTTGTTTTCGTTATAGACTTAAATGGGAATGTTCATTCGGTGATACCGCGAGTCCAGTTTTGATATCAAAATTGTGATACATTATCTTGTTAAACATTATCTCGCTCTAATCATCACTTAAAGCTGCATTCCCAGGATTTAAGATCGAGTGGTTCTTCTGGAATTACATTCATATTAGTTCCCAAACTCAATATTATCCATCTCTTTTTCAATGAAAAGTAAAATAAATGTCTAAATTCTGTGATTTTACGATCGGGGACAGACAGGTATATGTATATGTTCTGTTCTGTAGATGCACTGAATGGTCACATAGTGGCGCCTCTGTGCCACACCAAGGGCATATGTTTCTCTCTGTCTGCCAACGAATTTTCCCCGTCCCCGACTATCTGTATGGAACAAGGCTAAGGAGGTCACACTGGTGACTATAAGGAGGTCATACTGGTGAACACCAGTACGATTTCTTCTCAAATATTAAACTCCAACTGTAAGAAAGAAACCTAAACGATTGGGATAAGGTGGGTCAGTGTACTAGTCAGCTTAACAAGTGAAAACTGAGATTTGTATAGAAATTAGCTGGGAATGCAGCTTTAAAATCCTGACAGTTCTTCTACTACTGCCTTATCAGTAGGATTCACTTCCTTTGAGTCTAGGATTACTTCCTCACACAGCGTTCATGATTATCTACTGACAGGAAGCACCTAATAAATAAGCAAATGAATTAGAGTACGTAATCGTTGGAAGTGGCTCTCTCAAGGCCATTCCCACCACTAATAAACATGTACTATACAGGTTTCCTGATGACTCATCACCTAGGGGTTGGAGTTGATAATTTACTTCCTTGTTAGTATCAAGTTGATGCTTTTTAATATTCGATTAGCGCAGTGAAATGTGGCGATCCCATGACATCACTTATGATCCTGGGTATGACCATAAAGTGCCTTTCTGTCTCTTTTCTCTGTATCTCACTCCCTTCTTCTCTATCTCTATTTGCTGGTATGATCATAAACTGCCTCCCTCTCAGCTCTCCCGCCGTTGATATAACCATGTTAAATGTGTTGATAAGGGCGTAAAGCAACCAAACTCACTCCCTCACCATGACATCACTTGTATGCAATATATATGTAATGTCAAAGATATTTGTTCTTCCTATACAAATATCAATTATTCTGACGGTTCAACTATATCTCTGTCAATATAAAAGCAACAACAAAGATAGACATGGTTTGTTATCTCAACAATTGATTGATTGTTGTGTACCGTTGAGTGGTCTACTCGGCTTTGCTTACGATCTACGGGTACTAGATGAATTATATCGGTATCTTAAGTTACCAAGACGATTCCTTTGAACGTTTAGTTTGTACTGTTTAATTGATTAGTCACTGATAGTGAATACATACATGTTTTCCTTTGAAGATAAGCATTTCCTTTGATTATAAACTTTCATAATGGTTATTTTTCTTTATCCAGGCCCTCCATTAGAGAACGTAAGAGAAGTTGCACAGGCATTAAAGAGGATTGGAGACGAGTTAGATGGCGATGAAAGTTTACAATCGTAGGTTAATTTATTGTTATTTCCCTAGGTTCCCTTGATCAAATGTTGTTGTTGATATATTTTTATTCAGGCTTGTGGTTTATGTTTTTAATGATTCAAAAAGTTACAAAATGCACATTTCTGGGCAACCAGATATTTTCATGTGTGCCTGATCACCATGATCAAAACATTATCAATTATATGGACAATCAGAAAAATATAGTAATAGCATAATTATATCTTATCTTGATAATTACGAAACAATTACAATTTACTGTTCTAAACCATAATGTTTACATCAGACACTGAGTGTTGACACTATATGTTCATACAAGCAGTTATTTTTGTGTGTGCCGCTTCATTAATTTGGTATAAAAAACATTTAGGCTTGTCAATAAGTTTAATCCTTTACAATGGTGGTCGAGATTTGTTCACTTGAATGTTTCAATCCATCCACAATGAGAATTAAACCCACATCTGCTTGATTGAAGAACAAATTCACCGGGGAGGTATACTATTTTACATCAAACCTTCCTGTGTACACTGTGTTGCGACACTGTGTTAATAATTATTTAATTAATGCGGTATGTTTAAAGGACTCCTGTCCAATTCACTGTTCTAAGTTTGACAATGATTCCCCATCAAATAAGTGAGAAAAACCCTCATACGAGAAACAACACACTCCACTCGCCTGGCCTCGATTCTGTGTATTGATTACTTGTATGTGCCATTATAATGTTGTTACGTAATGAGAACCAGACCCAAGGTATCCAGTGTTTGGACTGACCCCTTGCTATATAGAGAAACGTTAAGTAGGAGGCGGAGGGGTCATCTGAGGTGACCAATACGTGTGTGAGGTATATACTTCATCTCTGTACTTATTGGTGATTTTAGCGTGAGTAATCCAGCTGTAATATATATAGCGATGCACTCTATTTCTGGGGACAAGGGCGATGTCTAATGGTAATGATATGTAGGTGCACCATATCCGTGCTTGGTATATTAATCTGAGGCAGACTTGGCAAGGCTACTTGCATTGTTGGGGTTTAATTAAGGTGTGGTTCTGGTATGAAATATCGATGATTTATCACTGTTGGTCCAAATGTTAAATATAGGAAACAGTAATAATAAACAAGTGAGTAATATGTGAGTAAAAATATGCCTGTAATACCACTCATATATATACATATATATATAGATAATGACTACCGTTCCCGAATAAATAATTTCGCACAAACAAAAAAGATGTAAAATTTAGAACTTCTTAGATGTAGGGGATTTATTTATCCAATATTGGACACAATGAAACGTTTATCAATCAATTAATCAATTAATCAATCAATTTCTAGTTGCTTGTTTGCATTCCATCAAAGGTCAAACTATATTGATTGGTCTATATTGATAACAAATTATGATTGACGTTAGGAAGAATAACAAATGCGACACAATTATTGTTTTTGGATAATGTTCTTTTCTGTTCTTAGAATGAATGTATACCAATCTTTGTTTTTAAAATTTTAAAGACTGTTTCGACAAGAAAAATTGCAAGAATGGCCTCAACATTTCTCTAGATAATGTTCATTATTCTAAACAACTTGTCAGACAAGTGACATCAAGCAATATTAGTGTACATTGTTGTAAACAAATGACACGTAATACAGTTGGGACCATTAGCTTAATGGGAAATGGGTTCACGGTATGTGAAACAGATATGATCCAACTGATATAAGTGATTCTGTTAGAGCTGGTTTTCTGTGTTATTCAATGAGCCTAGCTAATGTGTTGTATAAATACTACCAGAGACACCATATGACCTTTTTGGCATGTACAACTGGTATATGGGTCAGATTTTCAGAAAATGTACAATTGGTAGCTAAACACATTTAATAAATCCTGCTAAATAAGACTGGAATTTGGTCAATACTAGGTAAATTCGGGTATATTCGGCATTGCATTGATTCTAGCAATCTGTTTGGTTAGGTTGAACTGTATTTTGAACTTTATTTTCGTCTGAAATGTGGGTTATTTGAGAAGATTGGTGAAGGTGAATTGTACATTTTCTGAAAATCTGACCCATATAGTTTCTTTAAGATAAAATGTATGAAAGATTCCTGATACACCAAGTTTGATTACAGGCTTATCAGTAGGATTCCTCCCGATTCCACTCAGGGCACCTTCCAACGTGTGGCACGTGTCATCTTTGCCGACGGTACTTTCAATTGGGGACGTGTGGTGGCGCTCTTCTATTTTGCATACAAAATGGTGGCCAAGGTGAGTCAGACTTTAGAACTATTTTTTATCCACAAATGTTTATTTAAATTTTAAAATATCCCCCCGCACCGGTCTGGTGCCTTCATCATTGCATGGAAAGATTATTTTGATAAGAACTGGTTCTGTCTATCCCACTATTTAGACTTTGGAATGTTTGTAAAATATATCTCACTGGGTTGCTTGGTCAGATGATTTTTTGGTCTTGTTCCAACAAGTTGGGTATTTTTTACTATATGATAAGGAATAGATATGTTGTAGTGCTTGGTATCAATGTAAGTAAGATTTGATTTATTATTGAGTTGCATATGTATACCTATCTAGACATTAACTGATAATCCATATATATAGCTGTTGCAGCTAGGTAGTAGAGTAGCCTATTTAACACCCCTGAGCGTACTATGCTCATACTCAAGATATAGTATCATCTTCAACTTGTATACCAAACATAATTTATCTTTGTAGGGAACGATAGTTTATTGTTCGAATGACATAATCCGAATCCATATATGTAGCCACCATTTTGGATTATTTCGGGAAATTGGTTTGGGCTTAACGTGTTATGAATTGAACAAAAGTCCATTGTATCATAAAGAGTGGCATGAAAACTAGTTGAGACTATTAGAGAGAAAATGACATTGCTCTTGTCATTTCATTGTCCTAGACACAAAAAAAGAACTGAAGTAACTCACACGGGGTGAGGTCAATTTCCTTGTAACTGTTGGTTATTTGGACAATTTATCTACGTTAGTCTCAACACGAACTGTCAGAACATAGTAGGGGTACTAGGTGTAAAAAAAATCGGAGTTTTCCTTGGATCAGACAAAAAGCAAGAAGTGCAAAGTGAATATGTATATTGTGCATAGATTCACAATTAAAAAATGTCGGGTGGGATATATTATATGAAAGTCAGTTTGTGGGGAAACCTCCCAAAGTAAATTTGTTTTTTAATTCGTTTATCTATCCAGGAGATAACATTTATGAAGCGTGTTCAAAATTCAATACAGATAATAAACATAACCCCAGATCATCCTGAAGTGGTCTTCCTCTGTTGCCTGGTTCGCAACTCAGAAATGCAAACGAGAGGCCAATATAAGCAGAGCTGTGTGTATAGCTTTGATATAGGTGTAATTAATCCGAGTCCCTAATGAGGTTCCGCAAGCAAACCTCAATTACGTAACCGTATCTGTATCTTTTTTGTGTGAATTACGTCGCATCTTTATGTATCAAAAATAAATTGTGACAGCAAGCATTTTGCTTGATGTTACGTTACGTTTTCCCCGCCCTGTTTGCCGAACATCTTTCTTCCTTTTAACGTATGTTTGTATATCAGAGATACGGATGCGTTTGCGATTACGTATAGGTTAGACTTGCTGAACCTCCCTACTAACGTGTTGAAATGTTGACAATTCTAGTTTACTATAGCACTGAATGTGTGTGTCTATATTCAGGCGGTGATGGACGCAGGGGCGCAGGTCGTACATATACTACGCAGCATTGTAGAGTGGGTCATTGGCTTCATCATCGACCATGTGGCTCCCTGGATCATCGAGCGCGGCGGATGGGTATGTATTGCCTCTCATTATCTTCTTGCTCCGAGAATTAAAGCTGCAGTCCTGACTAATTTTGTACACAAAATGAAAATGAAGAAGTGATCTGATTAAATATGATATTGGCCGTAAATGAAATGATAAAAATTCCAATATTAGAATCTTGAATTTGGTGTCCCTTTAGATGAGATTTCGAAAACATTATATCTTCCGTATAATCCATATTACCTAGATTTTTTATTAAAGAAGATTGTTCAAGTAGTTCTTTCGTTATATTTACTTGATTTTCAAGTAAGAGTGTTCTTCTTATTGTTTGCTTGGTTTTCCAAGTCATTGTCAATGTTCAAGTTCTTCACAGAATGGACTTTTCCTCGCTGAGAAACACAGTTTTGTTTTTCATTCAATTGAATCAAAGTGATATGATCGAAAATTGGTTACTATTAGTTCCCATTAATTCTTGGTCAGATAGAATAATCAAAGTGACATAACAACAATACAATATTATACAATAATTTCATTCCCCACCCATGTCGATATAAGTCGACCATATGTCTCACAGATCGAACATGTCTGTTTTCGTCCCCCCTCTTTCCTTAAAATCACTTATACATTTTCTGGTATCAGGTAAGGATCATACTCCTGAGGGTATGCATTTTTCAAGTAACCTTTAAATCCCTCTCTAGATTTCATGTCTCTGGCATTCCTTGGCAGATTATTCCAAAGGCCAGTTAATTTGTATAAATATGAATTTTTGAATGCTTCGTTATTTGGGCGTGGAACCATAAGCTTCTTACCATCGTTTAAGCCACGTAGATTTATATTTCTAGTTTTAAAGATCTTCTATAAGTTAAATCCAATATATGGCCATTGCTTCTGGTTAGGAGGGAAGGCATTTGCACTAATCTATGTATGTCACGTGTACTTGTGTATTTTGGTAATTTCAACGCTATTTTAATAGCTGAATTCTGAAGCGATTGAATTCTATCCAGATAGCTCTGAGGAGAACTCTGATAGAAAATATCTCCATAATCTATGATGAGTAATATAGTAGTCTTGTAAATCATCATTAATGTTTCCTCGAAAAGTCTTAAAATCCAATCGATTTCAATCCCCAGGAATTTGTAATGTTCCACCTGTTCCAGTTTTTGGGTGCCTATGGTATACTCTGGCCCCTCACAATTTCTCTTAATATTGATTGTCATAGCTTTACCCTTTTTTGTATTTAACGAAATCTTATTTATATACTCTAAAGATAAAAAGAATACTTCTTCAATAATCATATTCAAGTCAAAATTGTCTATATTGGTGAGGTGTTCGGATGAGAGGTACGACTTCAAATAGAGGTCTTACCGTATAAACGAATGATATTCTAAATCAATATCACTTGCACTGACCACATTTCTTCGCTTGCAGGAATCCATCCGGGAGTATTTTGGTACTCCAGATCACCAGGTTATGGCCGTCTTCATTGCAGGGATCGTTGTTAGTGTAGCCTTCTATTTCTGGAAGAGGAGCTGATGACAAAAGAAGGAAAGTCTCTCTACTGGAACACAGATAACTGATGTACTGCTATTTATGGTATGATAGTTAAAGGGAGAGGGGGGATGGTACTTATCTGAAACTTAATTATTCTTGCTACCAGTATATCATGAGGGAAAACTTTATAAATATATAAGTTTCATACTTCTTCAGGAAAATATTTTAACAGATGTTCCAAAATACTATTCGAAAATACAATTTAGTCGTGTTGAGATACATAATTAAATTTTTTTTGGGGTGGATTAAAAAATTGTGCTAGGTTCATTGATAGGTGGATAGAAAGTTAGAAAGAACCATACTATCAAATATCTTGTGATGAGGGGACTTATTTTGTTCGTGCATCATTGCGCAGCTGTGAATATTCTTGCCTGATTTCCTATTCCCCACGAGGGTGGTACTGCTATTCATGGACCACAGATTATATTTATGTTGTGGGTATACATTCGGGAGTGAGATACCAATGGTGAACTTGGTAATGGCTCTAGATGCCGTTTGACTTGTCTCTTGTACCATGCAATAAAAATTAGAGTGAGTTAAAATTGAGCCATTCAAATCTGAAAAGAAGTATTGGTGTTCACATGCGTACACGGTACATGTTTGAATGCACATCTTGTTAATTTTGGTCGAATGATAGTTAAAAAATTCCTGTATATATATCTTTGGAGTTGTTCATGTATGAAACAAAGATTGATGCACAAAGAGTGATACATATATTGTCAAAAATTATGTGGATATCTAATCTATTCATGTATACGTATTTAGAAGAGAATCTACACACAATTAGAAGATTCATTTATCCCAGTCCAAATAACGACTAACAAGTTCAGTATAATTGGGACGTTAATGTGTGTCGATGTTACATATATATGTAACTCCTGTGAAGAACATCTAAAACGACTTGACTGGTTCTATGTATTCAAAGCATTCGTTTTACATTCTGAACCAAACAATGTAAGTCGTTCCCCTTCAATAATGCTGTTAGTTGATGCGTTTTCATATAAACAAACCGTTTATCATTATTCATCATAATATGAATCATATTATGATGACTTACCTTTTGAAAGAATTGGTTTAGCTTTGTCAGTGCTCGTTGAACCAAGGAATAATGATTCAATAGATCAAAAAGCATATAATAGGGCCAAACGTACGTATCTTCAACTGTACTAGACCATCGGTTTCCAATGAATTATATGATAATTAGTTTTCCATAACCATTCTTAGTATAATAGGTACGTGTACGGTTGGATGGTTAATAAGTTGGTGTATGGTGCAACATACACCAAACAGCATTGAAGGCTAGAAAGGCAGCGAAAGGATAGGAATGGGTCCACCTTTCATATATGCTGTAGTATATATATACCCTAAACACAGTGGAACATAGCATCCAACACCCCTACGGCCGAAAAGGCTATGGGACGCCTTTACCTTTACCTATAGTGCGACTACTGTCATTATTTTGATATTGATATTCACATGAAGAAAGGAACCATATGTAATGCTTAAAGGATGTACTGTCAAATTGTTCTAGTGTCTCGGTTCTGTGTGTGCGTGTCTCTGAGGATATTTTGTGTGTTGGCGAAATCAATAGAAGTTCCTTGTCCTTGCCGAAATATTTTACTTGGAATGATTAACTCGTCCATTGTCTCAATCAAAATGTTTCTTAAATTTTTCACATTTATATCACATTAATATCAGTATTTTTTTTTGTCTCAATCAAGAACTTTCCTCAATTTCTCACTTTTTTTTTATCCCATTAATATCAGTATTCTTTTCCAATGGAGTTTGGAAATAACTTCTTGCGTCCACGACAAAGAATATTTTTGAAAAAAGATCTTGATCGGATCAAGTTTACATAGGGCATCATGTTGATTTCTTGTCAAATAATCACAAGAAAGGGGAACTTTAGTTTTACCAAAGTGTTATCCCCTTTGTGCCCGTACCCTTTATTATCAACAATTATTAATAGCCATAATACTTAATAGCCATAATGATGAAAACTAGTCGTTGGTTTTATGGATTTTATGAGTGTATTTAACTACAATTTACACATTCTTTCACTCATATCAGCTCTATATTATATTTTACAGCCCACTCAGTATTAAGTTTGGCACTGACTCAAATTAAACTTAATGTCATGCAATATATATACTTTGAACTGTGCACCGTCCATCTTTCCTCCTTCAACATAGTCAATACCTATTCTTGGATTTTCTACACATCGCTGTGATTCTCTCTTGTACTACTCTGAGTGACACCGGTACACACTAGGCATGCAATTTAACCTGTCGTTTTGCTGGCTGTCTAATTGGTACCCATATACCCATTTTATTTAAAGCCAATAATCAAATAACTACAATTTGATCATTTAAAGAGTGTGAATCCGAGGTTTTTATGTGTGAATCTGAAGTTTTTATGTTGTGTTGTGCAATTTAATATGTTTGTTGTACTATTTTATACCTGAGGATGCCTTTTACGTGTTTGTTATTTTTAAACGCTTTATTGTGGTCTTTTGTTGAATCTCAGTGTTGGTGACCCTAGCGGTTTGGCAGACTTATTTTTATTGTGATTATAATCACTGACATTTTAGTTTCCATGATTTGAACTGAAGGCGAATGGTAGTGACTGAAGTTTTGAATCTTAAAACATTAGAGTTTCCACGATTTGAACTGAAGGCGAATGGTAGTGACTGAAGTTTTGAATTTTAAAATGAAAGGTTTTCTTTCTTTGTAACAATAATTCCAAATGTCAAATACAGCGAACTGAAAATAAATTGCTGCTTGTTAAAATCTATGCAATTATGGAGGATACATATTTAGGAATTTAGAAATCATACGTGTCTGCTAAGTCATGTTTTAAACCATGGAAAATGTGCAAAATCTATGAATTTCTGGGTGATAACTTTTTATATGTTTGTCCTGTTGCATCCATTAAGGTAATGTGCCTAGAGCATGTATTGTATTGATTTGTTAATATGTGGAAAATAGGCACTTTTTCCTAGTGACAATACATATCTTCCAGTGTAGGTGAAGGTGTTTAACCGGTCTGTGCTTATCTTCCAAGCTATATTGTGATGCATCTCTCTTCGTTTTCCTCTGTGAATATGAACTATGATGTCTTTAAACTTAAATTCCAGAATGTTAATAATTTGAAGGTATGGTTAGATCTAGATGGTTAGTAAAAGAATAGGAATCCATCGAATTCCGCAGGTATAAACTTATAAAATAATTGTCATTACCAAAACACTAATTCAATAGCTTTACTGTGTTAAATGGTCTCACAAAACTATAGATCTCAAGATATTCTTTTTGCAGTTGAGGGGAACTGTGTAATAGGATGATGTAAAGGAAGCAGCTATGTATCGCTCTACATAGCCACGTTTCAGTATTGAGGGTTATTTCTCAGCGACCCAACCCCTAAAATGCTATAGAATCCCTATGTTTCGTCCAGCTTTGTCATGCTTCTCTTATTTCCTCTCCAATTGTTTTTTTTGTACAATTGGTAATGTCCTGAGGGAGGCAGACATGTGTCTAATGGATGCCAGAAATGCTGAGACATCAGAAAATAACCCTCATCGCTGTCTGTATCAAGTCAAGGAAAAGTTCGCTTGTATGTTTTGTTTGCAAAGCCCCTAGACAGGGAGAATATAACTCGACAAGAAGACTGTCATCTGGAGAAATACCACCCAGAAAGCTACCCCTTGTGTGGCCAGTTCATGCTTACAACAGAGACTTGTTATATTACAAAAGAAATCCATTTGCAAGAATTAATGCGTGCTAGTTTGTGTTTGTTTCATAATACAGGGTCCCCGCAGGGCCTTGAAATACTAGAATTTGGAAAAAATTCAAAGCCTGGAATAGCCTTCAAAGTCTTCACATTGGTTTAAGGGCCTTGGAGTTCTTAAAATGGGCATTGAAAATGGTTTGAAAAATTGCAATTAGAGTTAGCAGTTAAATATCTCTGGCCTAGGAAAGCCTTGAATTTGTTGCGACCCATCCGCAGAGGCCCTTTAATATAAAGTATTGATAAGTAATTAACAGGTGGTTGTGTTTCGGTGGTAGGTTTCAATTTGGTGTTTTAGTAGTTTCTCTGGAACAAGAATGAAATGCCAGTATAAAAAAATAATTGCCAGATGATGACACAAACTACTCGCGGGAGTGATCCATTATCATGGATTATATTCAAGAAGAAAATATGGAGCTTTTCCTGCCTTGAGTATGACTGATTATTGAATCGTGTGTCTGTAGGATATGATATAGAAGCGCTGATCAATCATGTCATTAGTTTCCCCAAAGGGTAGAATGGTTATGTTGATTCTTTGGATCTTCTTTGGATCTTGTAATAAACCTGTCAAATGTGTAGAGTAAATGATATAATTTCCACTCGATGTAGGCATCATGTATGTTTGGATATGAAATTATCTCAGTACCACTTTGACAGCAAAGTATCAGGGGATACGTATTATTTCAGGTATGCCAAAATCATTCCCGTTCCTAAGGCATTATCGTAATAATGCCCATGGACAATAACTACATAGTCACAGGTTAACTGATTGTATTTTTTCTCTTATCAAATTTTATGTATATATTATATACTCGATAAAGGTTTTTTCTCCAACACTTATAAAATATTCATTGTTTGAAAATTTAAGGGAAATTGTTTTTATCTTGTGTGAGAGATTTTATCACAGTAACTGAATCACAGTCAGTGCTTCAAGGTCTGTGATAATGAATCCTTTATTCTAATAAAAGACACTTTATATGTAATAACATAGTTGTTTGTGTTGTTATTCAGTCATTGAACATTTCAAAATATTGTTATTCAACCATTAATAAAAGGATTCGACTGCAATGGTTTTGAATATACGATGCAAAGAAAAAAAACTATTTCTTGTTCTGATCTTATCTTACTTATTTTCAGGCATTTTTTTGTGCACCTCAACCTCGGCCTTCAAATGATAAGTTGATATCATGAATTGATAATAAATCATTGTAATAGAATGTACAATAACTTGAACTCGTCACAAAAATTGACATTTTACTGTTATTTCGGGGAATTTAGTGACAAAGACATTTGACCCCACTCTAGGGGAACGGTGCATGCTGGCAATATTAAACCTGTTGGACTTGGACAGGGTATTATTGAAAAGACAAATGCAAAACGACACCAGGATTTAAGAGAATTTTCAGTTTTTTAATTGCTTAATTTTATTTACAAATGATTATGATACAGATTTGTGAATATCAATGGACATGAAATTGTATAATACCCGGTATATAACAAATACTTCCAAACACTAGAGAAAGTATAACTAATAATTGAGGTCACGTTATTTGGTAATGGATAGCAATGGAAATATCACAAATGAGGTATCAGTTTGGGATCTGATAATAATGAGAGTGGAATGATATTTGCACAAGCGAATAATGCAGCAAATGTAATAAACGAAGTCTTGGACAATATAGTTTTTACAGCCACACTTCGAATCAAATCTTAATCATAAATGCACTGGTTTCAATAATTCGAAGTATATATTGCAAACACAGATACGTTCCGTATCTTCCCCCCAAATCATTAATATAAATTTATTCCCTTTCCGAAGATTTTATTCTCTCACCATCCAGCTATCTTTTTTGAAAGTTTGATTAATACCTGGAAGAAGAAATGATTGTGGCAGAACTAAGATTTGTTTTCATGCGAAACAAACCTCAAGGAATGCAGAATAGAACTTGAGGTTCTGTTGAGTACGTTGTTTTCATGTATAATGTGTAAGCATGCATTAATTATTAATTACACGAAGCAGAATTATGATATCGTATTCTAGTATCACATCCATACCCATTATACCAATATTTCAAGAAAGATTTAAAATTGAAAACATTCCTGAGAACACTTTCTGTATCACAGTTATAGGATTCGCCGATATACATCTGTAATAACCCTCGGTAGACGCAGCTTGTAATTTGCATATTCTTATCAAATTGCTGTTATAACTCCAAATGAATAGCCTTAATATCTTGGTGCATTCTGACCACATGAATGTCCGCTCTGAAGTAACTCGACAACGTTTAAAAGAGGAATAATAATACAGGACACATACCTAAGACTAGTTTTGCAAGGCACCTCTTGCAAGGACTCTCATAATAGCACACTATGTAACAGAGTTTTGGCAGCACAGCAGTTAGGTTTTACTCAATAACTTATATGGTTATCCTAGGATAAAGTAACTCTTAATTATCTCCGTATGTTTCGAAGCATGGGTGGAGCTCTAGCACTTCTATTTAGGCCTTGGAACCCGCCGCCCGATCCGGGCCCGCCCATAGTGGGATCGTGGTCGGATGGACCCTGCTTGATCATTAGAGATATTTTAGATGGACCTGAAGTGAAAAGCACATAACATATTAGAGACTGAGACTGAGACTGAGGAGGCTTCTACATATTCAATACTAGAGTCATGTCCTGTCATTTTGGCATTAAAACTTAGGATGTTAAAACCCTAAGGATAAACCAATAGTTATGTGAACTTTGAAGACTAAGGACATGTTTTAAAATCCTCCACCTATTAGGCTAATAATTATGTATTATTTCATGTCTTGTTGATTTATAGTATGTTAAAATGAAAAGAAACGCCGTATGAATAATTATTATTTTTCCAGGCATATTATTCAAGAAGAACACATTTAGGTAGATATACAGTCAATTAAACATACTTTTTCGAAGACTCGACGACCGCCCTTTATCAAGCTAGAAACAGAAAGAATTATATATTATATTTTTAAAATAAAAAGCAAAAGGTTTTCATTGCCATATTCTTTTTTGCTAAGGGCATATAATAGGAATACACAAGGAACTGGGCGAGGGTAATCGCAGAACTATCGGAGGAGATCCCATTGTTTAAGGGTGGTCTCCACTGGCTGCGGTAAGCTCTGCGGTAAGCCTTGCGATGGTTTGTGCTGGTTCTGTAGGTGGAGAGGAGTGACTGCCTACATGCCCAGTGAACCATGTAGGCAGGACCTCGCCACTTCTCACCATCACAGTGCCATCGCAAGGCTTACTGCAGAGCATACCGCAGCCAGTGGAGACCACCCTTAATAGCCAGGATCAAAGGTAAGTATAGCAAGAGGAGGCATGGTTGGGTTAAGTTTTTAGCGGTCTGTTTTAATTTGATGGATGTATCGTTTACAGGTTTTCGTTGGTGGCCAAGATAAACATAGTTACAAAAAAGATAATTTGCTTCCACAGTCGAAGCTAATCATACAGAAGTATTACTAAACAAGCTATATTAATTTCCAACAGCTTTCTGAAAGTAACAAGTCTATTGGAATTTATTATATACGCGTTGCTGTTGAAACAACGTATTGTGGAGTTGTATACGTTGTGCACGTAGACAACTCCACGCTCTGAGTTGTGCCGTATACAACTCCACGCTCTGAGTACCAAGCCGAAGGGGCTTATGAGAGCGCCAAAAGTAGACACTCGGCGGAATCGCGCCATTAGCATGATTAGCTCTCTAGGCAGGCAGAGCGGGAGCTAGCAGATCGGTAAAGTAAAGATCAAAATGAAGGAAATAAACTAAAATACTTCATCTTTATTCAAGTGTATCCCTTGTTAAAGCATTACTGGGGTTCTGAAACTATTTAAAGCTTCGAAAACGTTGGAAATTGATTCGAAAATGTGAGCGATTTTCCCGCAGTGGCCAAATGACAACAAAATGATCTGTAGAGATCGCGGAGAGATCGTCGTAACTTCCAATGCATGTAGAGGTGTAATATACCTATCAAATGAGTTAATTAACTAAAATCCTTTCATTTTAATCGAGGTCTACCCTTTGTCAAAGTATTACTTTATTTAAAAAAGATTTAAAGCTGTGAAAGTGTCTTAAATTGATTCGGAACCGTGAGCTTATTTTTCTCGAGTTGCGCAGCGATGCCTGCATGGACAGTGGTAGAACAGCGCGGTGCATAGTAATTAGCCTATAGGCCTACACACAAAAAAACCATGATCAAAGATCTTATAAAGTCGCAATTTGACAATATTTCTACAAAATATACATTGTTCTATCTTTTTAAAAAGCATATATAATAAATCAGATAACTAACTCGTTGGTTGAAGGATTGTGAATATTGCACTCGTTGCTGCGCAACTCGTGCAATATTCACAATCCTTCAACCAACTCGTTAGTTATCCTGTATAATTATATGACATACATGTGATTTTGTACCGTTATTTGGAATGACATGATAATGAGTTTAAACGCCGGGTGAGAGTTTTAAATGAATTTTAAGTATATTAATTTTCTAAGTTAATTTAATTTCTTTGTAGCTATTTTTGTGTACATGACACTAGCTACTACACTGTTGCATTACTGTATATACTTAAGATACATTTATTTTCGTGTACAGCTACAACGGAAAACAGTGTGTACTTGCACAATGTTAGCTGGAATATAAAATAAAAATCTTTAAATACAAATACACATTGCAGTCTATTAACGATGCGACTCACTTCCAATATACTAATGGTCTCCTGCTGGGTAGGCGGTGTGTTACCACCAGCGCTGATCATGAGATCGTCCAGTCCGTCCGCGTCACTAGGTGGCGCCAGGACCCTACTGTGGTGAGCACTGCGCACTGCCTTCCTCTGGATAATGTCATTCATATAGATCTTGGCCACGCCACTGCCCACCCGATCTGACATGTCATCCTCCATCATATAGTTGTTAGACCTCTCCTGCTTCGTCCTATTCATCCGCTGCGTTCCTGTTTCATTGTAAATGAACTCGCTTTGGCCCTTGACAAATAACTTTCTGCCTTGGTGTGAAGGTTGTGTAGTAGTAGTAGTAGTGGTGGTAGATGAGGATGTTGTTGCTTGTTGTGTTGCCATGGAAACATTAACTCCTCCCATTCCCGCACCAGGTTGTGCTGAAGTCTGTCCTAGTAACGAGTTTGTTGAGCCTGATGTTGTTGCTGCTGTTGTTGATGTCCCGGCGGCGTTTAGTCCCTCTGACATTGATGTGGTGAATGATCCCAATGACCGGTGACCAAGGTTAGTCGATGAGGATGATAACGGGTTGTAGGTGTATGATTTAGGCGGTGAAAATGAGTAGTTTTTGTCTCCTAATGCATTGATACATTCTTCCAATATCCCGCCCGAGTGCGTCTGAAAACATTGCTTGATCATAAATAGGCGTATAATAGAATGTGTAATTTTATTTTCTGATTTGAAAGGAAAGGGAAATCATGCATGCAAAGATGAAATTCCGTGACTTGATTAAATGTATTCCTTACGCTAAATTGAGCAGTGAACTTGCGAGACTAGCATGTACAAAAAGTAACCAGAGAGCAGTTTTATTAAAAGCAGTGAATATAATTGCGCAATAAAAAAAGCTTGATTATTTATTTATTCAATGTAAAGCACACTTGTTTCTTTTCTAATACAGACCTCGTGCTTTTTTTCATCAGCAGTTAGGGCAGCGATTTCTTTGTCAGTTTTTCGTACAAAGTTTTCAATGAATTGCCTAATAAAAGAAAGTACAAACTAATTTGAGCGCATGATAGGTGATGCAAGGGTTAGTTATTGGTGCGTAATTGGTGCTTAATTATAAACAGGGCGATGTCAGATTCAGATCCAGGATTTTCTTTGGGGGAGCAAAGGGGGCGAACTATTGTCCTAGCCTTAAAGCTACATTTTCGACTAAAGCGACCAAAACTATTTTTCTTAAATCTTTCTTTGGTCCAAAGAGCTGAAGAATGAACAATTTAGATACTGAAATACTGAAGAATGCGAAAGACAGATATTGAAAATGGTGAGATTCCGGTGATCACCGAAATGAATAATTTTTTTAGACGAATAATAATGAATAATAAATAATAACAGTCACACATTCTTGATTAGTCTATCTTGGTGACTATTGGATGGGTTTGGAGTGAATAGACCACAAAATAGAAAATGGAATTTTGCAAGGAAATTAGCAGGTATTACAGCTTTAAGTCATTAAGACTATTTGTGACCAAATCTCATTTGATCATTGGTGCATAATTTGCTGAATAAATGAATGCGAATTTAAAGATCAGGAGATGTTTATAATCATACTAATAGCTTGCTATCCATGGTATATATGGGTCAGATTTTCAGAAAATGTACAATTCGCCTTCTCCAATCCTTTCAAATAACCCACATTTAAGACAAAAATGTGCTTCAAAATGCAGTTTAACATAACAGAATTGATACTTTGAATTAATGCGATACCAAATGTACTCAGATATATCTGGTATTCATCATTTTTCAGCCTAATTTAGTAGAATTTCCTAAATGTGTAGAGCTGCCAATTGTACATTTTCTGAAAATCTGACCCGTATAGGGCGTGGGTGACCCTCCCATCCCCTTAGCTCCCTTCCTTGATCCGCTTCTGACATAACAACTTATACCAAGCATTCTAACTTATCCTATATATATATATATAATATATATAATATTGATCAATATAGTGAACATAGGCCAGGTGATAAATAAAGCTAAACACTTTGGCTCATAGCAAGGCAACGGATTAATGTTATACCATAGAAATCATATAGATAAATCAACAGAAATTACAATAATAGAATCTAAACAATATCACAGCATAAAATGCATCTTCGATGTTGATTAAGAGCACTGTTATTTATTTATTTTAAAAGGTTCAATTATTGTTTTTCAATATCATGAAAGCCCCATAGTTTATATGGAAGCAGGAGTTAGGTAATGTAAGGTAGGAAAGTAATAGATTTAAGTTGCTTTATTACCCAGTGGTTGGACTGAGGTTGGCTCTTTTAGTAGGATCGAGGAGAGCTTCACGTATTTCATTGTAGCTCCTGATTGTATCATCAATTTCACTATTAGTTGCAGATGGGTTAAAGTTCAAGGCTGGATGATGTTGACGAAGGAAGTTTCTGGGTATTTGAGTCTCAGGGTGGTCGGGTAAGATTTCCCTACTGTTGTTGTTCCTGTTCTGAGGTAGCTTGGATGAAGATGTGTTGTCGATTTTGGTGCTTGACGGCGAGAAAGCTGAATAAGTGTTATTGTGTTTGCGCTCATTGGATGATTGGAGACTGACTTTACTCAGTCTTGGCGGTCCAGGAGGTATCTTTGTTTTGCCAGAGACTCTGCTGTCATTTGTGTTTGGTGTTAGTTCTGAAAATATAAATATTATACACATTGGCCCACGTCATTTTACGAATAATTTAGTAACATATAATACAGTGAATATATCATATAATCTATGCAAGTGTTTAGTAATTGCTGGCAAAGTCTTTGGACTAGACTTATACTGTACCGTAGGCTTATGATAAAATCGCAAATAAGGAAGCTTTTAGGTGTTTCTGTGTTTTAAAATGTCAGTGCATTTATTTGAAATGTAGCCATGCTGAAGATGGTGTAAAAGACCACAATAATATTTTTTTCAATTTGAAGGCAGCCTCTGGTCATGTTATACCCAGTATGGAGTTCGGGCCGAATAATTAGGCTAAAGGTTATTCACATTGTTTCAAGTAAAGGGGTTAGCCATGCAAACATGTTTAACAGTTATCGTTATATTTTCCAATTTGTAAAACCTAAGAGAAAGGGAGGACAACTTTTCCCAAGTTTAGTAACCGAAGAACTCATTATGATCAGATTTAAATTATTTCCAGAGATTTCCAATTAAATCAAACACATACAATTTGACTATACCAAACATTTCAACATTTCCACCCACCCTAACTACGAGGGAATCTGTTCTTCCTAACACAGACCACACGAGGACTATAGAGCAGTCTCGATAATTAAGTAATGATATCTGATACAAATAAATATTACATAGAGAAGGGAAGAATGCAATTAATACTAAGATGTGCATGTAGTGTAAAGGTGTGGGCTATAGCTGCCAGGCAAGCCAATAACATTTGTGAGAGCAAATTATTATAGAAATGGATGCACGAAGCAATCAAGGAATGAAACACTCAAGAGATGTAAAGAGAAGGGCATGTCTATTATAGTAATTATCATCTGAATATTTTCAACCAGAGATAAAAATCACAAACTCCAAAGATATCATCATCATCACACTTGCCAGGCAGTATGCATTCGGAATTCCTCAGATCTATACATGTAATAGAAGGCAAGAGTGTATAAACTGGAGATGATAAAAACGTGCAGTCTCTTAAAGGATGCACATACACTGCAGGATCCAGGTTCTAGTTAACTGTTTACATTTTCGGTGCTTATAGCTGGTCTAGTTGAGAGTCAATACTTGACTGTCTAGTGCCTAGCTTGTCCATTACGTTTGTCATCCACATTTCTAAAGACATCTCCCATAAGCGCCGACCACTCATCGGACCAGACACTTCGTTCACGGGCCAGCGTAAAATTATTAAGCACAATCAAGTTATTTTTGGTGATATGGACATTAAGCGGTAATTAAGGATTTTGGTTGTTAATTCATATATACACATATGTAATTCTTGTGGTTTCCAGGGGGTTGGACAAGGGGGAAAAGCGAGGTTTAAACCAATTTGAGGTTAATAATGACTGCGTTTGATACGGCAAGCAAACAATAGCTGCTCAGGGACGAGTGTTTGGAAGACTAAAACAAAACCGACACATCATGCTGAAGAGTTACAATATCTACTATGTATGTGATTGGACTAGCTAACTAGTCTGCATAAGTTTTATATTGATTTTAAAGACAAGTAGAACACTTTGCAATGATATATTTGAGATGGTTTTTTCCCCAGTAATTCTGATTTAGGTTTAGAGAATCCTGATTATTGCAAGTTAGTCAGATGTTCATGGTCGTTACCTACTCTGATTTCCTGAGTGTGGGATGGATATTCTTTACAAGAACCACTTAATATTATTTCTTTACGAATTTAAATTTACCACCCATTGTAATTGACTCATGATAATATATACGGTATTGCACTACGATGTTGGCTCTTTAACAAATGCTCCACATTGAAATGGGTTGAAGAAAGTCCTGATTATCAAAATTTTCCCCAAGTTTATTTTTCCCAAGTCAATAAACTAAACAAGTACATGAGTCAGGACATTAAGATATCTACAACTAGGCGTTTTGTAAAACTATAATTACTCTAAAAAACTAAATATATTAGAAATATTTGAGCATATTAGTAGTAATGTATAAAAGCAGAAATCATGTTCTAATATATATTGGTGGAAATCTGCCAACTTGTAGACACATTTTGAACCTGCGTTTACTTTATAATTAATAGTGAGATTTAGCCACCACAACGCACCAACACAACACTAACGCATCCAGCGATGTGGTGGTACATTATTACCGATGTTGGGATCTCTAGGCTAGGTTAGGCCTCTCGAGAAATCCCCAGATCAGTAATTATGTACCACCACACGGCTGGATGCGTTAGTGTTGTGTTGGTGAGTTGTGGTGGCTAAAGGGTGGTCTCCACTGGCTGCGGTAAGCTCTGCGGTAAGCTTTGCGGTAAACCTTGTGATGGTGCTGTGATGGTGAGAAGTGGCGAGGCCCTGCCTAGATGGTTCACTGGCCATCTAGGCAGGACCTCGCCACTTTTCACCATCACAACACCAACAAAAGGCTTACAACAGGGCTTACCGCAGCCAGTGGAGACCCCGCTTAAATCTCCCTAATGTCACTACTTGTAAACACCGAATGTAAATATTTGACGTCCTGACCATATGAAAATCTGTCTATAATCCACCAGAGGAAGAATTCTTTACATCTACGAGGGAAGAGTAATTGTCTCTAATTACTACTCATCCCAAAACCTTAAACAATATCAGATAAAGTCACTGAAACACTTGTCATATATACCTGAAGTGCTAGGGATCTCAATCGGTCCAGCTTTACTGTTGTTTGAAGTGGAATTTTGACCTGATAAACTTTGTGGTTCACTATGTTGCCTTCCATAATCACGTAACTTTGGCCTTGCACCTGAAATAGATTAACAACAGTTAGAAACAACTTCATGACATACATCCTTAAGTATTCTTTTAAGATTATGTTGTCTTCTTTGAGGACATCAAGTTTGTCTGTCACTTGGTTTTAAGGAAACGCCAGGAAAACTACCCACCAGGAAGATCATTTTACAACCATCTAGAAAGTTGTACCAACTAGGGTAATTATCACCTGAATAATACACCTCATCGCATTTTAACAGTTCACATCTCAATATAAATATCAAGGATATAGTCTGGGGAGGAGGAGAAAGATATCTTCATACTATACACATTTTCGAGAATTGCCTGCTTCTATAGGTGGTCACCTTACAATATAACAGTTGCCACATTCCTATCTCAAAATAAATATCGAGAGTTGAATTAATATTGATATTTTTAAGAGGCAACACAATATAGTGTATGCATGGTCAGGGTCCAGATACATCACACTTGAATATCAATCAATGGTCTTTAGTAGAAATAAAATAGAGTAGTAATATTAGACATTTGTCAATGTTGTCATTCTCTTCCCTAAGCAAAGCTCCCAGGTCATTATATCTGGTGCTGTGACTAGGATCCTGGTTAAGGGCCCAAATGTATTCAAGTCTACTACACTCAGAAATGGTGTAGAGAGAAAGTATACATTTGTATGAAAACAAGCTCCACCTTGTGAAGAAGGGTTATACATATGAACTAGAGGATTTGCATTTAGAAATAATGAAGTTGATATTTGCATACAAAACTCTGTGCTGCCATGAAGAAACGGGTCTAATAAGAACATATAATACTACTTTTCATATACTACTCGCTGACAACTGTGAGTAGTATATGGAAATGTGGGCACAAATACGGCAAACCCGACTTGATTTAGTTATATTCGCAAAACCACATCAAACTAATAAAACATCAGCCGCATTAAACACTCAAAAACATTTTGATCAAGGGTTCTTGTGAAAAAATCAATTTGAAAAATATCAGTTTTGCGACTTGCGACTCATTTTCCCGAAACACATCACATTTTGTCATGATTAAATCAGGGCCTACCTTTTCCAGTAGATCTATGATTATTGAGCAGGTCTATTTCCCTGTATGCCTGAGCGCCTTCAGTAGTGAATTCCTCTTCGATGCCTACATTGTCAGGTTTCCTCACCTCGACTTTGGTAATGGATGTGGTAGAAGCAGTAGTGATATTAGTGGCGCTGGGAGTGGAAGAATTCAGCTTGCTCACAGACAATGACTTGGCACTCTGGACTCTGTTCACTGATGTCGAGGAGGGGCTCCCTGAGCTGAGATGTGAGCGTGGTCGAGTTACTCGGGCTGAGAATCCTGGGTGGAGGAGTGAACGGGAGGAGTTTTATAATTCAGCCATTTTTCAAATAATTCAGATTTTTCAAAGCAAAGATATTAATCTTGTTACAATAAAATGCACGTTGAAGATCCATTGCTAATATTTGAAAAGAGTAGAGTAAAGCATCCTGATTACTCTCAGCAAAAGATGGTAGTATACTACCACAGGAGGTAGCGAAAATATCATAATAAATAGGAATATTTACAGTACCATTAAGGAAACCACAAGGAAGGAAATTCTGATTCTATATGTAGTATATATAATGCTTTCATGAATGAAGACCCCATACTCCAATACCAATATATATATTAGTACTTGAAAGCAAAGCAATGTGTATTCAGGTCTTGATATACAAACACATACGTATATTGGATTTGAAATTGGGTTAGGGAGCATAAAAAAGCTGTTAGTGTAATGACTTGCACTGAAAGGGAAGGTACTTAATACAAATATGACCGATTTATTACTTTATAGTTAAAAGGCAATAAATCAAATCAGTCCATTCATTTATCACCACCAGTGCAAAGAGCTTAAGCAATAATAAAACGAGCCACCAGTCAATTTTAATCCAGGTACTTTTATAATAACTATATTTATTTTCATTCTCCTAAAGGGATTATATCACATCAAAGTAGAAGCAGGCCAACAATTCGAGTTGAAATTTCAGAATGCAGAGAATAGCAATCATGCAGTGGTAAGTAAATGGTTAACCTTTGTTGGCAACACATTAACAATTTCTAATACATTCTGGCTAAAGCACAATTGATATCCCTCACAAGGCAATCTCAAGTTAAATAGCATATTATTTCTACACAACCCACGTGGGAGACTATCATTTAATCAGGTTATTAGTTGGATTAAATTAGTATATCCTCATTATTGAGAATCTATTACATCTTATTAATTATGATGGGGAAAACTGCAAAGGAAGGCTAGGGTCTTGTCAAGGGGACTTATCAAATTCTAACCAAGGAGACAATCACAGCACTTCTCCAAATAATCCTGAGAGTTTAGGGTAATATTATAATTATTGCATGGTATTCTTTTCGCAAACCCACACTAGGCATTCAACATAAGCAAGGATAGTGATGCATGTAGGCATAGAATGTCCTCGACAACATACCATCAGAACTATCTTTATCGTTTATACCTTCAGCTTCGGGTATACTACTCAAAGATGGATTCATTCCATCAGAAGTGCGTCCAGCTGATGAAATTCAACAAGTGTTTGATACATTGTAACCGTGAGCGAAAAAGATACACAAATTGAAGGAACTAAAAGTAAATATACAAAGGAAAGTGCATAATGAAATGGACAATACTATTATTAGTTGACAGAAAAAAGAACAGGTGAATGCCACTTTGAGCCATAAAATCAGACTGGTCTTTGTTGCAGATTGTATACATATATATCCAGCTGGAACGGTATGGTCACAGTACTGTATTCGATTGTTTTATTTACAAGTGTATTTGTTTGGTTGAAAGACAAGTTATCTCACCTCTTCTAGTTGCTTCTGCGGACCGATCTTTGTCTAATGATCCATCGAAAGGCAATGGATGCTGCTTGATGGGATTTTGGACACTATTTTCAATCTCATTCTTTTAAAAAAAAGAAGAAATCAGAAAGTTACCTTAAGAAGAATGACTAAATGGCATAAGGGGAGTTCTAATGAGCTACCTCGGGTGTCGTGTCTTGTGCTACATAATTTCGAGATGGTAAAACAAAACCCCAAATATTTAATTGACTGACATATGTAAAGTTTAGTTGTTAAAGGTTAAATGCATAATTCACATTTTCATGTATTATATGTGAAAAATACGTTGTAAAACTTTTCTACTACTTTGGCCCACATGAAATTATCGTTAAGCAACAAATTTTTTAAAAAACAATTTTTTTAAAAAAACGTGTTGATGCGATTTATTTTCGAACTTGCCCTTTCTTATGAAAAAAAGACTTTGGTAGATTAAAAGGCGAAACTTTTCAAACCTTTCTTTGCTGCTCAAGTAAGTCCTGCTGTCTCTGCTGAACAGCTGATATTTCAACTAGATGCTTTTGTGATGTTCTCCGTTCAAGATTCCTTTCTGCTTTCCCACTTTGGGGTTTGTTTACTCTTAGTTCTGCATCATCAAAATCTTCTGAAACATGAATTATTACACGAAAAGTGATTTTTCTGCCAGTAACATCATTCTAAGAGACTATAGATTACCATTCTAGGAAGATCTACTGATATTTCTATGTGATAAAGGCATAGTATGAAAGTAATGTCTTAACAATATCTCGTTCGATATCTTCTAGAATTCTTGGAATAACAGCAAAAGTTTGTACTTGGTTAAATCTAAAAGATCTAGGATGCATTTAAAGGCTCGTGGAATAGTAAATTCGTATAGAAACAATGAGTGATAATAAATACAATACATAACAATAACATTTTTCAAGAAACTTATAAAATAAGACGAACATGGACATACAATGTTCACTTAAATCTAGATTTAGTGCCTGAGCATTTAAAACACTGCTCGTATGATATAGAAAAAATAAAATTAAAATATAACAAAGCCAAGCTCAACTTTCAACCTTGCCAAAACGTTACCCTTGCGTGGTGTTGGTGTAGTTAATTGGCCAGTGGAAGAGCAGGAGTCAAGATTTGCGACAAACAGAATAGTTCTTGAGCCAGTGATTGAGTGATCTTCACGCAGAAGTCGCTCATGAGTGTGAACTAAGGTTTTCTTCCCACGAACACCAAGGGTATGCCAACTGTACGGCCCAGGATGGGCTGCCGGTGTGAGAACAGGGTAAGGCTAAAGATTAGTGCATGGTTAACACAAGGGCTTGTTAACACCACTCAAAATACACGCATTCAAACCAACCTCTGAAAAATGCCTTTTAGTGGTTAAATTCGATTAATATTTATTGGAACTTAAGTAAAGTTTGTGGGATTTATGAATTGGGAGTCATGTTGACAGTAGTGACAAATCCCACTCCACAAAGGCATTGTTCTGAATGTTAAGTGAAGGTGGGAGGAAACAGGAAAAACTTAAATGTAAGACAATGTCCATTTAAAAAGGGAATACAAAAAAGAACCATTGCCAAGTCCATAAATAGTGAATAAAACATAGGCATGTGCAACCTTTTTGAATAAAATAGGATAACAATACTGTACATAGATAGAACTGATCGCAGTGATGGCAGGAGTTTATTCTCACCGTGTTGTAAGCAGAGGTTCACGAGTAACGGCGCGTAGCACAGCCCGAGTGATTAGGGAGATTTAGCAACCACTACGCACCAACACAACACTAACGCACCCACTAACTTTTTGTACATTATTACGGTTGTGGGGATATCTCGAGAGGCCTGCAATGCAGATGTCCTCGGCCTAGCGCCTCTCAAGATATCCCCACAGTGGTAGTAATGTACAAATAGTTAGTGAATGCGTTAGCGTTGTGTTGGTGCGTTGTGGTTGCTAAATCTCCCTATTACCTCTGATAGAAACAAGGTGAGAATTGCGCTGCGAGCGGACAGAACAAATTTCTTACCTCTCACTCAAGTATGGTAAATCTATGTTAATCCTAGTGAAATAACGATCTGGGGGCGAAATGAAATTCCATAACCAGAATAAATTAGGACTTCCGAGAGTTAAGAACAAAACCGAAGTAAAATGCTTGGATGCAGAAACATGCATTACAAAATGTTTTACAAAGAAGGAAAATTGCATGCAAGAGTTTACAAAACAATATTGAAGAGTTTTCTAGACAAAAAGGAGTGGAACGTCAGCAGCACAGAGTATATATATAAAGAAGTATAGTGGATAGATGGTCGCTGGATTTGTGCCTATTATTCAATGTTTTTTTTTTATAGATGTGAAATATAGTTGTGTCTCAAATTCACTTTGATTTATGAGGTCCTATGCCGTACCAATAGGATGGTTATATGCTACATGCATCTTCGTCTAGGAAACCAAGTCATTCCTCAAAACTGATACATGTGTGTTTCAGAACGCAGGGGAATATCAGAAATAACTCTGGGCTTCTGTGATGTCGGCAAACTCACATCAACATCCCTATCCAAACCGTCTACATCGTGTTTGTATGATGTGGATATTTGTGATCACCATTTCTATACAATATAATATCAGTGTTTGATTTTGTGCAGCGTTGTGAAGTAAACTTTGCAGCTCATATTTGAATCAACCAAGTGCCATATTGTGTTCATCAGTGGCAGTGATCTTACTTTGATAAACGCTTTCCATCAACCAGCCAATGTCTGATAGACAAAAGCTGCATGCATGAATATAGTGTATTGTATCTAGTCTATAAAAGGCAGCCAACATGTCTGTGAAAGAAAGAATAATTATTGTCCCTTTAAGAGGGACAAAGCAACAATATGCACTGCACCTCTTGTGATTTTGATAGAAAAGTCAGAATCCTGACCCTCTGTCCAGTTAAAGACGCTGCTCTGAGTCAGAAGGAGGTCGTCAGGCAGAGGAGGAGAGGCAACGCGGTTGCCATGGAAACGGAGCAGGTCAATGGCTTCCACCCTGTCAGTGCCAGGTAATACTAAATGGGTGAAATGACCAGCAGTAGAAGCACTGGGGTTGTAGTTCCACACAGGCTCAGGAGGGGATCGGTCTGCAAATCTCTGATGATGTGCTCGAGCACTGAGGTTTCCTGCTGTTGTATGGTCAAGGTGGAGTCTGTGACCTTTTCGACCTCTGGGAGAATATTCCTGAGCACTGCTAAGTTCTCCGCGTGGGCTCCTCATGGAAGATCGGCTTACCACTTTGTTGCAAAAGTTGTGCAAAAGATAAAAGATATACATAGGCTGCTACTATGACAGATATATATATATTTATATGGCTGTGTGTTATTCGCTGTCCTGCTAAGTTTCTTTTGGGTGTGAGACATGTTCGATCGATGCTGAACTGAGCAACATATTTTTCGAGACCATCCTTAGAAAGAGCACCAGAGAGTTAAATTTGCCCTCACAATATTTAACCTATACCATATTTCAAAGGACAAAAAAACCGACATGCCACAAAAACCTGATCCCATGGTTATAAAATGACATTCAAAACATAGTACCAGAAAGAAAATAAAGAGCAATCTATTTTTTCATTTAAAGGAAAACCAAACCCCAAAATAGTGTACGACCATGAATGAATACGTTCTAGCTACTATGATCTACTGTATCTAAAATAAATATTTGAAACTCAAGTATCTACTATCTACTAGTTACATGGCTAATTTATATCTTAGAAATTAAATAAATTCCTATTAAATTAAAGTTAAAATAAGATAATGAACTATGGTAGTGTATCAACGTCTCTACTATGATCTACAATGGGATATTGCAAGAATGCTATATGTTGGTGACACAAACCGATTTGATCTCCACTAACTGAGTATGCAGTAGCAATTCGTGCAGTGAGTTTGGGTGTCTTGATTGGTAGGTGCTTATGCTCTATATCACCGAAGGGATATACGCCTCCAAGCATATCTGATATCAAATCGGTATTAACATAATCAATTAGCACATGATTCAAGCTGAACAGGCATGCATATAATTGTAGACATTATATGCTGAAGGAGAAACTACGAACAACAACAACACCTCCCTTTTAAAAATGGGGGAAAAGTCGACAATTCTATATATAATCGATCAATAATTCACATAATATATGGACATTATGAAACTTGCTGGTACAACACTTCAGGATTAATTTTTTCATGTATTATTTCCATTGCCAAAAAAATGTAAAAAAATACAACGAAATATTTAATGAACACAAGCAAATGCAAATACAAAAAGATGTGCATGAAATCATAAGTACCATATAAATGAAAATAAAATAAATAAAATGAAATTCTTAAAAATATCACATGTTCCAGACATGAGGTCACGTATTTGATCAAATTACATGGCCTCCCAGACAGTACTCAAAGCCTTCCCAAAAGGATGAGCGTGGAAGGACAATTCACGTTCATCCTTTTTCTATACACTCCACTCATTTTTGTGCCGTAGTAAAGATAGATGTGGGAATTAATACGCAGATTTCATTGCTTTTAAGTCTTCACTAGGTGCACTGACAATTTCTTCCTACTAACCCTCATTAGTGGCGTATGGGAGGTGTGGGTGTTTCGCACAATGATCTCAGGATCCGGGGAAGGGGGCCTGTGCTTAAACCTTGTAATAAATTCATGAACTGTATTCTCTCAGATGGTTCATAACGTATTGATCATGGCAACTTAGATTCTTCAAAGAATGCCTGATGTGCTATATATATACTCATATTATATTGTATTCATATACACAATAAAGCAATACTATATGTGGAGATGCAACCATTATATATATACGTAGAATACCTATTACAATCTTTCCTATAACAAATACTTTTGGAAGAAACACCTAGAGGGATATATCGTTAATTTTTGTTTTTATCTTTTAATAAGAAAATGGCGAGTATCTTCAATTTTGCTCCAATCACGACAATATGTTGTAAAATGTCGACATTTCATAGGAAACAGTTATGTGGTCTTATACTCTGACCATTCCCTGAAATCATCTCCTAAAGAGATTTGAAAAAGAACTCCAAAATGTCTCTCCTATATTGAGCAAGGGAATCCCAACATGAAGAATAATGGTCAGATATTTGTAGACAGAAAAATGTGTATCATTAAAAATCTATACCTCGGAAAATTGCAAAAAATATATCTTTTAGCGCAACATTGGGTCATCTATTCAGATATACAACCGATCCCAAATTGAAATTGAAATCCTAGGGAAATGTTCAAAAGTGAAAAAGAACAATAATAAACTTCATGAGGAAGATGAAGTAGAATTCAAACAATAAAGTATTTAAGCAATTGACATCTCATCCGAAGTATTTAGCCATCCAGACCAGCATCCTCCACTTAAGACGATTCTTAATATCTATATAGTCAAATACAATGACTGATTATGAAAATACAAAGATAGCAAAAGTCAGATGAAAAGCCTAAAAATCGTCTATTAAATGATTGATGTTTGTGAGTAAGGTTTGTAATATAGCCCTATAATTTAGTCTGTAGAGCATCACTAATTTTTTTGTATACTTTTCGAATCTGAGTATTTATATATACATGCCTTTCTGATGATGAGAAAAGACTAAAGCACAGCTCATGGCAGGTTTACTGCTATTTACAGATCATGGCAAGACCAATCTATGTTAGCTACAGCAACGCCAGCTACTTGGAAACTACAGTAGTACAAGTCTACGGTTATCTAAGAAGAGTACGAAATCACAAGTAGTATACGACTATGAGGGTTTGGGGCGCCTCGAATGGAAGCATACTGTTGTACTATCTCATCTAAAAAGAGAGAAGTTATCACAGGAAGAGTAGCAAGTCACACGTGATGAAAACTACCTCTGTTTGCGTTGACAGGGTTGGACAAGCTTCGACCAGAACTTCCTGAGACAAGACCTTTATTTTGGAGCTTCTGTTTTATGTAACTCCGGCTGAGAGACAGAAGCTGATTGCCAGTTGTATCTTGATTTGCTTCGGTACCTAATCCACAGAATAAAAGTACAGAGATCCACGTGGTTCAATGAAGGTTGTAATTGTATTGATTGACGGTGGGTGCATTATTAGAAAGCTCAGTATTTTAGGATGCTGTAAAAGAAACCTCCCTAAGAAGCCACAATCTACTGGAAGGCCATTAGTAGACGTGATTCTGATTAGAAACTAAGAGTAGATACTACCGCAAAATTTGTTACGTATCATTTACAGCTGAGTGTATTAACATTTGATGGAAATGCTGGAGGATGAAAATGCAAGCCCGAGCTTTGGAGTGACTGGCATTTTCAATGAAGCTTCGCCCCCAACTGAAAAGCTAGAAATGGTTTATTCACCACCTTGTACCAAACACTCATTTAAGAGTGCCTTCTTGACATTATCACTATGAAAATTCCTCTTTTTCCACATTTATATTATGGCGATGGTGACTATTATGAGTTGGTATATTAGAGTGTATATATATAGGTATCAATCATGGTATTGCTTGCTGATGAATGCGAATGCTGTTTATATTCATTTTCAATTTACCTTTCTTAGTACGGATGATTTTTCCTACAGATTCTGTACTTGCTGTAAACCTTTGTGGTGGTTTCTCTGTAACCTTTTCTTCGACCACCATATCATAGACCTCAGCAGTCTTGACACTTTCTTTCCTTCTGCGCTTTTTAATTGCTTTCGCTATTATTGACACATGTGATAAATCGAAGTGAATGAATTCCCCAAAGTGAACGAAATGTCATCAAGGATTTTAAAAGATATTACAGAAAGTATTCTTGACAATCTAAGGCAATAGTTCTTCTTGAAATACTCAGATTGTAAAACATAATTCCATAAAACTATTTGATATACGATAAATAAAAGAGAAGTCTTGGTTTTGATTCATTTTGCAGGATTATTAAACTTAAATCTTTGTTAATTTACCCGCAAGGTTTGCTTTTGCTTCTACTTAAATAGCCATCTTATTCATACTAATGTCAGTTGAGTTGATCTCAAAAGTTGAAATTTATTTTTGCTTAATATGAAGTGGGAAACAATTCACTTGAAGTATTTTCTTTTTGTTCTTAAAATCAGTATATTTACAACAAACTGTTTAAACTCTCTTCAAACTGTTACAATGTTAACACTTGTATCTTTGTCCACACAATTATTTCCAATCGGAACGAACAAGCCTGACGATTAAGCAAGACTAACACTCCATTCTTTTCTGTCTATTTTACATTAACAGGTCTTTAAAATTGGTTAACGCCTCACACAAACCTTATCTTTTTCTATTTCAGTTGTAACTCAAAGTGAACCACGCACGTGGTCACCCAACACACATGCAAACGGCAGAATGCTTTTCGTGACTTAATTCAATATTCAAGACAGTTATGCAACCCGATACTTAAATCCCGTTGCACTCATATGCTTCCAGGAAATACCTTTCGCAGGTTCTTTGTTAAAACTTCTTCCTTTGAACCCTTTTCTTGTTACAGTCTCATCGATCTTAACTTCTTCCATAAATTGGGGGGATTCTGTTGTTGGCGCAAATGTACTTTTTTTCTCTGCGAGGGAAAAATCGCCATAGATTCCTTTATAAAAACGACTTTGTCATTCTCGTGATAAAATTCTCCAAATCCACTAGGATTCTCTTTTCTTGATAATTTGAAGCAAAACGTAACATCAAAGCAAAAATATTCTGAAATTACGAAAAAAAATTGCAGAAAGCAAAATCTGGTATCGCTAAATTAAAAATATTAGTTTCAAAACAAAAAAGAAAACATATTACAGACAGCTTAGATAATCTAATGTGCTTTACAGAACCAATTACCTGATGAGCCATCTCGCAAAGGGAATACCTTGTGTTACATTATTGTCATTGTGCCTTAGTTTCCTACACATATTTCATGCAGGTTCATTAAAATTATTAGTAAGTCCGTGATGGGATAGGTTGGAGCTCCTGCATCTATCTCTTTTTTTTAAAAATAAAACTCCCCACGTTGGATGGTGAGTATGACATCCAGGTCCCTTATCAACAACCATCTCCTCCTTCCTTTATTCAGAAGGATTACATTCTCATTATGTTCTTACATATTCAAAAAGAAAAAAGATTTCACGGAACTGGACGAATACATTTTAAATGTACCATACTGACACAAGGCACTGTAATATATCTAACTAAATTCCTAAAAAAAACCGCTTCCTGGTGTATTTAGGGTGGAAATTTGAGATGTTTAAGACATTTTATCGAAAGGAAATGGCTCTTCAAGTTGTGTAGCTGCCCGAAAAAATAATCACACCATGAAACGTGTATTAGGTCGTCATTCATTTTGATGTCACCTATTCCTAGTCTAGGGGAACGCCAGCTGTCCCCCAGATTAATGATGCTTGGTTATGTTGCCTATTTGAAGCAAGCTTTGTGTTTCTATAAATAATTGTTCAGATGCAATATACCTCGTCTGGATTTCTGGGCTCTGAATGCTGCATGTCGCGAATATGTCAAACGCCTACACATGGGGGAATATGTACCTCCTGTTTGTGACAACAACGTTTAATAGGGAGTTAAACCCGGTTTCTTGGTATTAGTGCACAACTATTTGTTATTAAATCAAATTCAATGGATCAAATTGTTTCAATTGTTTTAAAAAAACTCGCTATGGTTTAAGATATTTCGTTGTATATAGCGTATGTGATTTATGTAAGAGTGGGATAAATATGTTAAGACAAGACATATGCTTCAGGGAGACACATAAAGGGAGCTTATACATCAAGGAAAACCTCCACACTCGTCAAAGGACATTAGAGAATTAAAGCCTTTTGCAAAGGATAATGGTTGCCAAAGAACCCCAACATACAGCCATACGAAAAACCTGGGATATTATGAATGTTAGGGTGGAGTAATTCTCAGTTGGTATGCACTGAGGATAATACCAATAGGATTACCTTCACTTTCTGTCTTGGCATCCTCTAAGTCACTCATCTCTTCATCAATATCACTTTGGTTTGCTTCAGACTCTGGTAACTGGGAGGCACAAGTACATTCACCATCCCATTTCCAATCTAAGTCCAGATCTACCGGTTCCCCATCATGAACTTAGGAAACAAAGCAATACCTTTCAATACAATCAGGTTTAATTTAATCTATGAATTAATTTAAATATAGTTATACAAAATGCACATTGATCACGATTTTCCAGATTCAAAGTGGAATCTACGCAATTCCTCGTTGTCACACCAGTATACCAGTCATTGCTCAGTACATCATTGTTCAACCTGTTTAATTGTTTAGAATACTTTGAACACAATGGATTGGAACAACTGGGGATATATATATAAATGGGTCCTAGACATAATTCACACACCAATAGAAGTACACTTTTTTTTGCATCTGTATGTAATGGACGAAGAAATCACACCAAGACTCATACCGCATAATAAACCAATTTACTCTGCAAATACCTTTGTACAACTTAATTAAAACACAATCCTTTTTTCTGTGAAGGAGAAAGATACCAGATCTGCCACCTTTTTTATCGACTTCATCAAGCATCATTGATAAATCACGCCACAATTCATAATCTTCATATTTAATTCTTGCATCAAATTATCAAATTGGTCATACACCGACACCACTAATCTGTCACTAAAAGTATCACCAAGGGGGTTAATTGAATTTCATCAAATTGAAATTTAATACTTTTGATAGAAGGTGGAGAAAGTGCTGCCTAGGGAGGAAGGGTATAGAACAATGGGTAGGCTTACTGTACTGTACAGATTTGTCAATATTCCTTATTCATTTAATATCATGCAAACACAATTTCGTTTCTTTACATTCATTCCCAAATGTGTTTTTTTAAGGAAAAGTAAATTAATTACTTGAACTGTACTTAATAATGTGGTAATTCATAAAAAATAACATTTAACTAAGGCTCTTTACGAAAAATTCTTCCGTCAACCCAGGCTATGTACATATTAATACAAGAGAAAATCTTTGAAAATCATCAGTAATGGAAACAAAAGCATCCCTGGATTTATAACAAAGAAAGAACACACAAACAATGAAAGGAAAAAAAACTAATAGTAAAATTACACAAAAGTTGGAACTTCTGCAAATAAGATGATTGGAAATCAAAATAAATGGCAAAGCTGGTTGGTAGGGAGCCATTTTTACCTGGGTAGTTGAACTGCTGGAGATGGTTAGACACATAACGCGCCGCAAACGCTTTCTCGTGGTGAGGGCACATACCTTCTAGAGGATTGGGCAAGTTCCGGTTACCAGCTGTGTACCGGAAGTGGGGAATGTCTGGGAAGGCAGACAGATAGCATGCAAGAATTGGTGTTGGTCAAACAGGTTAAAAATGGCGTGTCCTATAGATACATTTGGATAAAAGTGCCTGTGCCAAACCGCACACACAAAACTTCAAACTGCGTTCTGTTTTCAGGGGCTATGTTCAAAAGGCCAATCGAAGGGTGAGGTTGAGGGAAGATTTCTCAACATGAACACACTATCATCATGTTTTTCTTTCCTTTCAATCAAAAGCATTTGCCCCATGGTATGAAAAAAACTCTCTGAGTGAACTTGTATCATTATGCAGTAATGGTCAAAGCAGATGTGATGATGAAAAAGTTCAAACCGTTTGAATATAAAGTATTTGACTCATTCGCATAATGGAAAAAAATGAGAATCGATGGCCAGTAGCCCAAAATAGAAAATACTCTAGGGGCATTCCCTAAGTAATTGCTGCCTATAGGAAACACAAAATATAATATGTTGCAGCCTAGGTCAGTCATAATTCAAATAATTATAACAGGGCTCAACATACCTAGCTCATTCCTGTCAAATCCAGTGAAACCTAATTCTTAAGGTCATAGGTCACAGATACGTTAAACACTTATACATCCCTTGTGCAATTTCACGAACTAACTTAACAATGAAACCGTTCCCTTCGCCTACCAAGAATTAGCTAGACGGTTTCCACATTTTTAGTCTGTTAAAATAATTCTCCGAATTAGATTAAAGAAATATTCTATGGCTACAACCTTTTGGTGAGAACATTTTACTACTCAAATATATTTCCTTCTACAGCAAATAGTCATTTGCTAAGAGAATTATGCAATTCGGAATGTTTCCTCTTAGGGAAGGCCATAAATGTTCCCTTTCTTTAATTTGATTAAATATATATAGTATGTATCTGTCTAAATAAGATTAAAGGTTTAGGGCTATTGTTGCGGTTGATATAATTCATAAAAATGTAGGGGAACCTATACAATACAATTCTAAAAAGATGAAAAGAAACAAGAACATTCCAGATTGCACATTTTCCCAGGAACTAAAACTCAAAATATTTATGACGTACTTATGCTCAGTACAGTTCAAAAATGTATTTTTAGATCTATCAGTGAATCTACTTCGCTTTTTAAAATTAAAACTCATTATTGGTGAGTTATTGACAAGAGCCTCAACAAGGATGATTGTAATGCACTTCACGAGCATCCATATTGCAGCTGTTAGTGTAGTTACAATAGGGTAATAATTGTGATGTGTCACAGAAAATGAGTCATGAGTAAATAAAAATGGCTTTTGAGATGATACCATCATATTTGAAAAGATGAGATTAGGTGGAATCTAACGATGGTAATGTTTAGGAAATCTAAAGCGTATTTTTTTATTTTATGTGGGATTGTTTTAATGTTTGAAAAAAAGCTTGCATTATTCCTGGGCGGATAATAATTTGTGCCTAATTATTTGTAAATTACCTAAATATACTCCATAGGATAACCTTAGAAACGCAAGGATATATTTAATACTCTGTCTTGAAATTTGGTAGATGTATTCATACGACTTAAAGTGCTAAACACCCCAAAATGAGAACATTCATACAAAGAGATCACGTGAATAAAACATTTTTAAACATATCCATTTTTTTGAGACTCATTCTTCTGTAACACATCACAATTAACATGGTATCCCATTCTGTTACACCCAGACCACTAACACAATTGTCATTGGATGGAAGCAATGAACGTTACTATCAACCTTAAGCTTGTTGCGCAAATCTTACGACATTTGACATGATATGAAATGCGTATAAAAGATACATTGCAGAGATGTAATGCCTCAAACGTTATATCTTAAGAGTTTTTAATCTAATATTCTTTTTTAGAACAAATCAACACTGTAAATCTTTACTCATAGTTAAAAGTTGAGAACACATTTTCGTGTAGTTGTACTTGCTTAGGAAGGATGACATCATTATTAATTGATCAAGAACAGCGAAATAATTGAATACCAAAATGACATAAGAGGAACGAAAAGATCAGAAGGACATAATGTGGGTTAATGTAATAAATGAATGACAATAACATGACAAAGCAGTGAATTCTATAGTGCTTACCTTTTGCCTGGTTTTCATTGACCATGATTCCACTTCGTATGTAGGCATTGGTCAAGGCCTCAAGGTATCCATCAGGACTCTTTAATAGAGAACACACATTTGGCACTAAATCTTAAAACATTATCGGTTAGCAATAAGCCTTATTGCATTATAATAACGTATAGGCGTCAATTGGGAGAGCAATACACTTGGTAAAAGTAAATTATGTGTATCGCTAAATACAGATAATAATACTACCAAAGCTACTACTACAACTACAAATAGTAATAATAAAACATTCGAATATCACAAATCCATATTTTTGCCGACCATGCAACCCTATTGTTTTATATCTTTTGAATATAAACATACCTTCTTTGAGGCTCGTTCGTCGGCACGTTCTTGTGAAAATACAGGGAGACCATTTTTGTCTTCTCTTGATCTTGGTCGTTTAGAGTTACCTGTGGTGTACTTGATTGCCTGGAAAAGTAATGAAAGAACTTCAGATTAGTAGTAAATCATTAATGGAATCAAGATTTCTGAACAACATGCACCGTGTGCATGTGGTGCTAGAATTAAAAATAACGCCTGTGTGTTATCAAAAATATTTTTCAAAGCACCCACATGAAACACAAGCCTTTTAAATATCTAAACACGAAATGATGAACTCTGGTTCGGACTGGCTTTGACAAGAAGATTAAGCAAAGAAAAGGCCACGCCGCATGGGTTTTAATGAACTGAATACAACATATATCATACTTTCTATTTACCGAACAATAACAAAAATCTGATCCACCGACTGTACAATAAACACCTTATTGCCATAATAGAACGAACTCAAGAAATACAAAAGCTCCAAGCTAGAACTTGGAGTTTTAGAATTTTAGACAGAGCCACAAAAAATCAATCAAAGTATTACAGTTTTTAAATAGTCATCCCCCAAACACAGTAAAGCTGTGGTTCCACTGGACCGCTCGTATAGATCTGTGCTTATGGTTTGCTGCTACATAATTATTATTTCCCCTGGCATATGCCTCGCTGGAACCTGAATAAAAATCAGTTAAAAAAAAAATAGTGTGCATTTGCTCCTCATCCTCTTATATTTTAGTGCAATACAAGCCCAGGGCGATTCTACTGGTTTGCTTTTCCATTAGCAATTCCATTGGTTCACTCTCAGTGCACTATTGCCACACCACTAAAAGAGGCGGAATGGAGTTGCACTCAAATCAAACACATCAGATTTTAGCGCAACATCCCGAGGGCTCCTAAAGAAACCCATACATCAAATTCTAAAATTGTATAATAAACACATTAACCGACTCCTATAGACATCTCCGGTTTCGCTCTATGTTCACTTGTTTGGTGTTTGAGACCAAAAACAGAGCGAACCATGAGCAGTTAAGGAGCAGCCCAGTGGAATCACAGCTTAATGGTATGAATTCATGATACGAAGGCAAAGAATGAAGGGGATCGTGAGTAGGGAACATAAAATGGGTTCAAGCCACACATCCTGAAATCTTCTTGTACCTTTGGTTCTGGAACATCAGGCGGGGCTACTTGTGGAGGACAGTTGTCACTGACCGTAGTAGCCTGTAATTACCATTACTACAGATTGTATTCTATGACACACCATTGCAAAAGCTATGGATACAGTTAACACTATAGCTATTGCTAAATATCTTACAGCTTATGGGTGAACAAAGCAAGCAATGTCCTTCTTTCCAAAGCAAGCATTATCTAATATACAAATGTCCTTTATGCTTTCGGAAAAGGCAAAAGGTTAAATTCACTCCGAAATAAAGACCACAGGAATCGTATGATCTATAATAACAAAATATTTGCAATTCACCCACATATTATCTAATTATGTGCTCAGGCTTTTGTACATGAACAGACATATTTTATACACAGTCTTTACTGTAAAGAACACATGAAGGATATATGTGCTAGGATTTGGATTTGTCTACATTGATCTGGTTTCTACTGAAAGAAAACATTTTAAACTTACGGTAGCAGCTGGAGCCTGGGGCTTTTGCTTTGTGTTAGCATTCTTGTCACGCTCCTTCTTCGTTTTTAGACGCTTCTTCTTCTTTGGAAGCTAGAAAACATGAACAAAATTCACCGATTCATTACAGTTAGGTCCCCACAATTCCCAAAGCCGTATCAATTAAATGCGTAGTACAATTGGGTGAAAATTGGGTTAGGAAAAATCGTTTTTGAGAACAGTTTTCTCAGAATGTGACTATATACGATAAACAGATACCCTCTAATTAAGGCTTCAGCACCGGTTATCACCTAAATAACGGGACGGGGAAGATTGAAAACATATATGAGAACGCCCAGCACCGTTCACTGAACTCTAAAAAGTTTATTTTTATTGAAGCAATGAATCATTAAGATGAGGACTTACTTTGTCATTCATGTATTGAAGATGAGCCGGTAAACCGTCTGATATAGAACTGTCAGATCCTCCATCGCTGAAAGAAACGAATTGGCATTCATACAGGCTTCTCTTATTTGTACATGCACAGTACAATGATATATGCAAGATCTTGAGCAATACACAATGGAATTAACCTAAATTTATCTACATGGCAGGCAAAACATGTTTGTTCTTCTGCAACCCATTAAGTCAATCGAGATAACATACTGTCATGACCTTTCCAATCAACTTTAAACTTTAAAAAATTAAAGGGTGGGATAAGGAAACAAGAAAATACCTTGATTCAATCTCAGATGTAAGGACGTCATCAAGGTTGATGTCACTGACATTCTGTGCCAGTTCCTGGCCCTCACGCTGCTTGAGATGTTGAATTATCTCCATCTTCAGTCGCTCCTCCAATTCAGACAGCACGTTAGAAACCTGGAATTGAAAATGAAGCTCTTAACTTCACTGTAATTTGCAAAATTAGAGGTGCAGTTGTAAGCATAATTTGAAAATGGCTTAAGCTAGGCATATAATCTGGTCTAAACACACAGGAACACAACAGGATCTCCAAGAGACTTTGTTGGGAAAGTTGCATCTGAAATAGATAAGTGCCATATCTATAACTACAGTGAAGTTATACACGTCCCCTGTGAAATCATTGCTTAAGTACTGGATGTTTATCTTATGCTCCATAGTAAAATATTATATTTTGTATCAGGATTATATGGTTAGTTGCAGAATTTTGACAAAAATATTATATTTTAGTCCTTAGATTTGAGATAGAGACACACGAAAGGAAAGACTTTTGATGAAGCTTTTGGGATAAATTCCTCTTTTTTAAATGAACTCTTTTGCTTCAGTGCATCAATATTTATCATTTTCGGAATCAATCGTCTCAAGAATAATATCAAATTGTCACGAAAATGATAGAAACGAAATTATCAAAACGAGCGGTCCCTTATTACCCTATACCCCACCCCAATTTTAAAAAGCAACCTATCGATTGGTCCCTTGATACTTTTTATACCTCAAACTACTTCATAACAAAATTCTCAGGTCCTTTCTGACCTTCCAGGAAACTTTAAGCCATCGGGGAGTTGTTAACTGTCATATTAATACGAAAATTTATTGACTTTTTCAGAAACAGCACTTGGCCCACCGAACAACACCAAATACTTAATAATTCAGGCATTCACCCCCTCGCTCCTGACACAGAACATGCATGAAAAAGAATATCAGTGAAATGATTGGGTAAAATATCCTAATTATACCAGAGGGTCTTCACATTGATCAGGAATAAAATCAGCAGGGGATACAATCGGCATTTGATATGATCGAAGCATTAAGCAATCCAGGTAACCGCATTGATCAACCTTTAAATAATTGATATAAATATATATAATCAATGACATCATCATCTATTTTCTTCAGATTCTAAGTGGGTGTAACCAATGCAGGCCTTCTGCTGATTTCATGAATCACAGTTCATTACAAGGAATAACGTCATTAAGAAATCGGATAGGTAGTGCACAGATACATGTATGATAATTAGGTTTTCATGTCAGAATGAAGTTCTTTTCAGCGAGTCCTTCTAGTATAGTAGGGTCAGATTTTCAGAAAATGTACAATTGGCAGATCTACACATCTAGTGGATTCTGCTAAATTCGACTGATAAATCGTCAACACTAGGTATATCTGAATATATTTAGTATTGCCTTGATTCAAGAAGTCTGTTTGGTTATGTTGAACTTTATTTTTAAACTGATTTCTGTCTTAAATTTGGGTTATTTGAAAGGACTAGTGAAGGTGAATTGTACATTTTCTGGCGATTTCACCCAGTAAGACCTTGTCCTTCCACGAAGGTTCGGGAAGTAATCATAAGTTATCAAAATTCTCCATCGGTCAAAAGGTGAATTTGAATTAAAATTGTCCTTTTAGATACTAGTGTACAGTATTGAACAGCTAGCTTCATTCTGACAGAGATATAAATAAAAGTGAAGATAAATGATTATGCAGTGAGTTGCTGGAACATATTATGATAGAAAACTTGTCAGTGACGAGGGCAGAGTGGCATTACGAAACATGAAATGTATGAGATTATTACCATGGTGATGCACGTTAGTTGTTCATGGCACACGAAGTGCAGCCACAGCATGAAATGAAAACAAATATCAATAGCTATAGATTATATCTCAGGCATTTATACAATGACTTATAGCTTACTATATTATATTATTAGTCTATATCGGGGCAATTGACTTAGTACTGGGTCTCCTTTAATTAATTCTACTATAATATATCTATGGTACTAGTTAAGGAGCTGTAATGCTATCTTACATTTCTTATGAAGACATTTCGGTGGAATTGGAGACATGAAGGTATTGCTATTGGGACATAAGTGAATCTCAAGTTTGAGATTGGGACGTTTTTATTATTAATCATATTAAAAACTTCAAAACATTTTCTTAAATGTTATTTCTGTTATGTTAAAGTTGAAGAAGTATGTACATCTCTCAGGCTATCGTCGTTCTCCAGGTGTTTTTCATTTCAGCATCAATACTTTGTAGATTCTTAAAATATACGTTCTATTGAAAAGAAACAACCCATGACTCCCATACAAGAACAAGTAATGATCTTCTGACGAAAGATGGATGTTGGCTCCCCAAATATAGGTAGGGATATGGCCATTTAAAATTACATGTCAGGAACAAGTAACAATTATAATAATTTGGAATATTTTTTGCAGAAAATCTCTGATCAGAAACAAGTTAAAAATGAAAAATGGCAGTTCTGTATATTCTCAAGATATTATTACAACACTTGGACTAGGTCTAGAATCATGAAATCAATGGAAAATACTAAAATACTAATTTCATGATAATGCTTGAAGTAGTTCCTGAATAATAATATTTCCTTGCTGACCAAACAGCTTTTCAAAATTGGGGTAAAGTAAATTTCAATGACATTTCCCAAAATACCCATTTGGAACCGTTTCATGAGAATCCAACAAATTCTGCATTGCATTGATTCTAGCAATCTGTTTGGTTAGGTTGAACTTTATTTTCATCTGAGTTTGAGATATTTGAGAGGATTGGTGAAGGTGAATTGTACATTTTCTGACGATCTGACCCACACATAATATAGCCTAGCCCTAGGCCTATGTGAATCGAACCTTGCAATAATTACACAATATTACAGATTCTAAGTTCATGTATAGACAAATCAACATGACATATCATTCAACGAGGCTCATAAAAGTTTACCTACTATAGCCTATACATTAGCAGATTTCTAGCGATTTCAACCATATTTGTTCATTTTCTAACAGAATTACGCAGTTGATTTCATCACCGTTTTTGTAAGGTTCCGCTGCTTGCGATTAGCCGTGTAATGATTAACCAACGACTGAATATAAATGCTTGATCGTTTAATCTAACCTTGTAAGGCTTGTTTTCAACCTCATATGCCAGGATTGTGTAAAATCATTCAAAGCGCTCAGAAAGCCTGTTGATGTTAGTTCGACAGAATGTGTAATGATTAACCATCGGCTGAAAATAAATATATGAACGTCTAAGCTAAGCTTGTCGAATTAAATCTAACCAACCTTTTTATTAGTTAGGCTTGTTATACGATTTCACCGATCGCACATGCTGCCGCCGCCATGTTTCCGATTTGTTTCTGGTCACTGACACAATAATATCCATATAATCTGCGTAAATCAGTCATGTCGACTTCAAATACTATCCCAAACATTAGTTTATGAACATATTAACGTGTGGCGATATTCCTTTCGGTGGAAATATCACGATTTCACCACCTCGTCGGAAGCCATGCTTCTGCCTCCATGTTATTTTCTGGTCATGTACACAAGGGGCCTTGTCAGGCTTAGCGCGCCGATCGCTTATAGCAACGATAATAAGAAAAACAATATGACACGGAAGCCATAATGATTAACCATCGACTGAATATAAATGACTGAACGTCTAATCTAACCTTGTTTTCAACCTCATATGCCAGGATTATTGTGTAAAATCATTGGTTTGTTCTAAAAAACGCATCAAATGTTGACACGAGTGGGATCGCTATGGCTATGCTATGGCCGGCAACGGCAACACACATCACCACGGAGATTCCCTTAAAAACGCTTAAAATCGCATTATCGAAAGGAAATAAGTATTTAAAACTCTAAGTAAAACATGTATAGAAGCTATCCGATCAATGATTATTTTCAAAATTCTTCGAAACGTTCATAATTCAGAGTTTATTTCAATGATCTGGCCTGACGAGGGATATACGGTAGAAATCGATTCGCGCATGCGCGTCAAAATTTGCTTTTCCGGTTGGTTAGTTCATGAGTTTGCCACTGGGTGTCTCTCCTCTCAAGCGATCATATTTTCAATGTTTTGACTGTCAATTCCTATATGTGAAATCGATGTATGTATTCTAATGCCTTGACCCGAGTTTAAGACACCGTTTTTTTCATTGGATGACCATAGGTGACTATATAAGAAGCAGAGGCATAAGGATGTATTGGGTTGGTAGCAGTGGTGGGCTCTGAGAGCCACCACTCGAGATGACGAGGCAGCACTCGGGATGACGGGCAGCACTCAGGATGACGGGAGGAGGAGGAGGTGGCGGAGGAGGGAGTAGGAGGGAGGAGGAATGAGGAGGAGGGAGGAGGCGGAGGAGGAGCGGGTGAGGCGCCAGTCTGGAAATCGGGAATTTGAGCACGTAAATTGGAAGGTGAGGAGGGCTGGAGGAGGAGGCAGGGCAGGCCGGCAAGTGGCACAATTGCCGGGACAAGGTCCGAGGGGCAAAGTAATTATAGTAGTTGGCTCCTAGGGGAGCCAACAAAAAATAGGAGAAAAAGTCTTGTCTTTCCTTTCTCAGCTGGAATCATGAAGTATGAGCTATTAGTTTTTGTTAAAGCAGCATTCATGTTGTAGAATGGAAAAATTTAATTCCCAAGCAAACAAATAGTAAAGTTCATTCATTACCTTAGTACCGTCAGGATCACAGTAATCGAGAAGAGTATCACAGAAATGGTATCCCATGGCCTCAAAGTCCTTTATTTGAAAGTGGTAGCCCTTCATCTTTCCTAGTAAAGATCCGGCAAATGTTGCCTGAAAGTTAAATACAGAAAGGGATTAGATTGGGATAATTCGGACACATAAAAAGGCAGAGAGAGATTATCATTCCGTTCTCTACCATTATTTATAACCTGGAAGAGGTATATCAATATACCATAGTAGTATTCCAAATGCTGGTCTAAATAATTGGCTAAATAATTATGACAATTGGCTTTTTACCTCCATCGTATAGCTGTTCATGATGCCCATGTGCCACATTACAATGCGACCTGTTCCCTCTTTGCTCTTCTGCACTTTGAACTTACATCCATCGTAGTGGAACTAGAGAAAATGTGTAGTGGAACGGTTATACAAACTCCTTTCTATTCTAAGCTTTGAAATGATTCACAGTGGGGATGTGAACCATTCTCACAAGTCAATAAAAGTTAACAAACCTACATTAACACATCGTGTACCCCTCAGGGGTGGGTAGAGAATTTAGATTGAAGGACATTTGATAGAATATCATTGGATCTCTATATTACTAATAGAGAATTTATGTTAACATTCCTCATTAAAGCGTATACGTTTTACACCTGGAATAGATACCATCGATTCTCCTAAGGTGTAAGTAATCTTCCTATGGGCCTAAAGCAAATTGGTGTATTCAAATATTCCATGGACACACAATATCATTATATACAGTAGATATAAAGGTATACCTTGTCTGGGGCATTCCTGCCAAGCATTACGGGGAAAACCCTCTCTCGCAGCCGCCTCGATGGGTTTCCTCGATTTTCACAGCCATAGATGAATACATTCTGTTTACGACTGTGACCATGGAGATCACAATAGCAAATCACTTCCCTCTCGTCTAGCAACCTGTAATAATTACACCTCATGTAGACGATCTTTCTATAATTAATATATTTAATCTAAAGATCAGTATTCCCATGTTGGCTAATCCTTTCAGAGGATTCCAATTATTATTCCATCTATTTGATTACATTTATATAATATTTAGCATAATAACATAATTGATCAAATCTTTTAATTATTCCATTTGAAATCAAATACGATCCCCAAAGCGGGGCGATTCATGTCAACACTGACAAGATATGTTTGATAGTGTCCACATCTAATAGCCTCCTCAAACAAGAGAGTTTGGCAGCAATAAAAAGTATGATGTCCGCCGAGGTTGGTGCTTTTCCAATTCTCGTTCTCATAAAGCATCACATTTCTTCTCGCAGACGGTATATATTCCAAAGAGTTTTATACCAACTTATAGGCATATCAGCGTTCGAACTTTCCAAATATAATGTCATAACATCTATACGGCAACCAGAGCAAGAGACAGAACGCTTTGAGGCGATGCATACTAACTTCCTTATCATATTTCTGGTGTGCCATATTGAGGGGAAGGATTCCTTTAGCACCGTTTTGTAGTTCCTATTCAGGTCACGACCTGCCAGGGAGCACCTGTAATTACCCACTATGACTCCATCAGGGTTGAGCATAGGCACAATCTTGAAGATGAACGTGTCTCGAAGCAACTATAAATGAGAAAGAATTTCCACCTAAATAAGCTCGGTTTGCTGCGGGTAAAACACCAATAATCGTTGAAAAAGGGGGCAATTAAAAAGAACAGTTAACTAGAGGATAGTTCAGATGAGAACAATATCATAATTATATATTAGCAATGTAATATTTACCAGAAAAAGCCAATTAGGAATTGTTTTCAATAAATGTCTGATGTCAAGAGCAGTCAGGAAGATAAATATAATAGAATATTTGTGCTTTTCATGCTGTTTCTAATGTTCTTGGTGGCAATAAACATACTATTATAACTGCGAAAGCTAAGGGCATATTTGTATTTAAGAACACATAGATAACACCAAACTTAACTTATCATTAAATGTATTAAATATTATATTGGCCATAACGGAATAAAAGAAAGAAAAAATTGCTACAAAGCCTCACAAAACCCTTTCAATCAGTACCATTAGCTTTAAGAAATCAACGTTTACGAGAAAGTATAAAAGTGAAAAGAATGGAAAAAATGTCAGAGACAACAGTTAAAGTCTGTGATACGTCGCAATCTATTCAACTGATATTTAACTTACTTTGGCATCAGCAGAATTACTCATGAGGTGATCAATAAATCCTTTCATCATCCAACTTGCATTACTCTCACCAGGATGGACGCGTGAAGTGACAACTACTGCTTTACGATTCTAGAGTCATTAAAGGTCATGGTTAATTTAGGCAATTAATTATAATGTGGTTAATCACTATTACAGCATATTTTCGTAATAATGATATAACACAACCAAGATTGAGTCATCAGGAAAGGAAGAGCTTCATTCAAAATTAAACATTTGGCCTACAATTTGACCTTACATTCACCGGGCGTGACCTTGGGGAAATGTTGGATAAGACTTGAATGATAATTATCTAAATTAGCTTGTTTACTTGTACATGGAGGTATAGAGCTTCATAATAGCACTAAATATTATCTAATCGGAACATTGAATCTATTTTAGGCAAACCAAGTGTATGACTTTATATTACTCGGACCAAGAGGCAAATATCTTAAGTGACAATAAATCAATTTCAATTAAGAATAGAAACCACCCGATGGTAAACTGGGAGTTAAAACGTTAAATGTTCGTCTGATATACATTCCCTTTCAATCAAATCCATACTAAATTAGACCAGAGCTAATGTAATGACTGTATAACTTCATGGGCTAATGTACTGATTATATAACTATATGGACAGCAATTAAACATTTACCTTTGCTTCCTCTGGAGTCTTAGAAGGTGAAGTGATAGTAAGCACATAGACCATATTACCAGCCAGGGTTCTACACAATACGCGTTGTTTGCATAGCTTAGACTTGACAGGATCACTTGCAATATCAGCTATGTAGTCCTGCAAGTCACTGTATGTGTACGGATAGCAGTGCGAGAAGAAACAAGTGTCGTTGGCGTACTCAAACTGGCAAGTCCATGTTAAAGAATAGTAATTCTTTTCTTGCTTGCCAGCGGGGTACCTGAAAGGTAACAGTATGAACAAATATCACTTATTATTCATTAGAATTAGCTTTAGAGGTAAATTATAATTGTTTACATATGGACATTTGTGCTATATGTATAAATGCGTCCTATGTAATCATAAAAAAAGTGAATATATTACTTATTTCCATTGTGGTTAGGGCTAAACATGGCCCTTTTCCACCATTTGGTATGATGAGCAAAAACAATGGATTAATAAATGCATAGCCTAGAGATACATATGTTTAGAAATGTCATTTCAAAATGAAATTGCCAAAAAAATAAGTCAATTTGACATCAAATTTATTTGAAAATCAAGCTATTCTTGAAATAAAAGCAAGTGATAATAATCTTAAAAATGCAACTTACTTTACATTGTTTCGGTAATATTTTATATTTGAACCGCACCGATGCCATCCTATCTTTCTCTCTCTAGCTTTCCTTTCGCTATATACAACAGGTCTCATTCCTTGGTTATATAAACTATCAGGCTGGACAAGAAATAAATATAATAAATCGATTTAAAGAGATAAACACCAGAACCATAAGAAAGACGATGTCAAGTTGATATTTGCTGGAGATGTTTTACTTAGATGTATTGACCAACGTTTCGGAGTTCGTTACTCTTTCTTCAGGGACCAATCCAAATGAATATAATAGCTTATCATTATCATTTAGTGGATTCAACATTGAATGATGTCAAACATGACGACGGGCAAATGCAATCTTCGGACCGAAATGGATTAAACAAAGCAAAATAAACTACATTTTTGTTAAATTATACCAAGACCAAGAAACTATTCCCGCTTATGTACTACCAGTCGGCATAAAACTCGATATTTGGGAATTTAGATATAATTTTTAAAGTTATGAGAGCCACTCCTGATAGATTGGATGCTCAATAGATGAGGATTGAATTAACAATGAGAACCAGCCAACTCTTACCAGTAAGTCAATGATCAAAGGCCTACCTTCATTGCATTGACAATGTTGAATCTGTAGGTGACATTAGGACGAGTATTCATTACCCGGAAATAATACCACTGTGTATGTTTGTTGGTGTATAAGTCATTTCTCAGCCATAACTCATAGTCATATTCACCCCTGAAGCCAATAAAAATATTATTGTAAACATACAGAAGGACATCTGACTGACCGAGAGGTCGCTTCACATATTGATAACAAAACCTTGATGAAATCACCTAGAATAAAAGAATAGATGATAGCTCTCGATTCTTTATCGTAAATCAGAATATATCCTGTTTGCATTCGTTTGATCAGCAGGGAAGTATTCTCTGAGCTAGCTACGAGTATATTGATATAATTGTGTACGAGTAATGTCGAATTAGTGTTGGAATATTGGTTTTAGATTGTTAATTTGCTACAATTCCACCCCCCTCCCCCAGGTACTAGAGGAAGACCGCCATGAGGTGATCTAGTCCTGGTAAAAGAAATGTAAAAAAAAACAAAATTAAAAAATTAAAACGTTTGGAGGACAATCGGTTAAAACATTTATAAACATTTTGAAAATAGAATATATGTTATCAAGTCTTGTTCTGCCCTATTTTATAAGAACCTTTTAGGTGTAGAAACAACTTTCTAGAAGAGGGTGCAAATTGTATTCGACTGTTCGCACAAAGTGCCCACTTCTTCAGCACCAGAGGTTACGTAACATATGTTTCATGAGAATAACAATATTTCAACAACAAAACTTACACTTGCACAGCCTTGGCCAGGTTTCCACTTTCAAATCTTGATTCAAATACCAGAGTTTTATCCTCTGGTCCTTCCAGCTCGACACTACACTGGGTGCATCCACCTCGACTACCTCCAACTCTTGAACGAATGAACTGAAAATGGGAATCCCGTTACACATTTTAGTGACAAAGCCACTGGGTAAATCAGGCTTGCATAGACCAATATCGAACTAATCTATAAACCAACCAATAATATAATGATGAAATGTATCTTAGCGCAATATTAACGACATACTGAGTATGATTGAGCTTGATATTTCCCCCTTTAATCTTATTTATGCTTATAATATAGCTTAGCAAACTATATTACCGATCAAAATGTTCAAAGTTACAGTTTAATTAATAATTCATTTGAATATAAAAATGTGAAGCTTAATTTGAAGCTTATTTCAAAAGCAGCCACGGCGTAGGTTACTCAGCGCTTAATATATATGGGTTATCATTTTATTGAATAATCACAAACTTAAAAAGAATTAAGCTTAATTTTAGCGCCAGCAGGAGTGTTTTATTAGCTTATGTGGAGGGCCTGATATCTTTCCAGCTATTGCATTAATTAACTGAGATCAAAATAAAAGTAAAATCGTAAATTAATTAATATTAATTACAACATGCATCGACAGTGAGCATAGTAATTTCGCGAATCTATAATGTTTTTCTGGTCCCATGCAATATGCAGCTCATCTAAAAGGATGATTTTTATGTACAATAAATATATTTAGTTTAAACTTAAAGGAGGGGAATATTCATTCTCGCGCTTACGTAACATGTCACGGATTTCAACTTGAAAGTTATTATTTTTATTTAACATAATTAATGATGTACTTCTTTTAAATTCCCATTCAAGAAGTGGTATCCTATGACACTTAAAAGCTGTTTTATCGACGTTAAATGGATTAAGAAATAAAGTATTTTACATATTTCCTGTTGTTATAGAATTCTGAATCACGAAAATATGATCATTAGAAACTTTTTATGTCTCACATTCAAGAGCCGCCAAGCGAATTAAACAATGCAGTTTCGGTAACTGACCATGTAATTCTAATCAACTTGTGCATAACAGTAGTTTCATGCTTGCCCCTAGCCCTTATATGTTAGTCTTATAGCATCGATTTGACTTTGGAATTAGAGGAAATATTAATTATTCAGTAATCTGACAAAATCAATAGGGTGAATAGGCAAGGTTGGTGAATAATATAATCCGACACGAATGCCCACACGCACTCTGCCCCACAAAACATGATCTCTGAGAGTCTAGTCGAGGCAAGAACAAGCCTTAGAGCTTACGAAACACATTTAGTTCAATAGCAGAACTTAACCTTTTTTGGGATGTAATCATTCTTATCTAATAATGCGTGGATGGTCTTATCTATAGTTAGCCCTCTTAACGAAGAAGCATTCGGCGATTCAAAATTAGCCAATGCTAAAGTAAAGATATCTTATTTATATCGATATTTTTATACTTAATCAATTGATATATATACTTTAATATGTCAGTATCTGAGATTATAATGATATAAAATATCAATGATAGCAAGATTTTAAAAATATTGGTTCATTGGATATATCCAGTGAATATCGTGGGCTCGATCCATATAGTGTAAGACTGGTAATTTTAGACAAAACATGTGCACTGTTTCAAACACTGATATTTAGATATGTTATATCATGACAATCCCATTTTAATGATCATAATCGAAGTAAAAAGTTAAAAGCATGTTTTCAGAAATTTCTTACAAGGAGAAATTTCTGAAAAATAATTTCAACGCTGTAGAATAAATGGTAAAAAAAGTAGAAGCAGGAGTGAGGGATTGCGATAAAGGGAGTGACAATGGCAGATATATATATGCTAAATATGGGAATGAAATCAGAACATTCCTGAAAAATAGGATGGAAAAAAGGGAAGGAAGGAAGGAAGGAAGGACAGAAGGTAAAACTGAAACAGGATTATGAGTTTCTCTCTCATCAAGTTCAAAGGCCATATTTGGAGATATTATGGGCATGCAGACTGGCAACTACCCAGACACACTTACATGGGGAATAATCCAAAGCTAAAAATAGACAACATATTTGAGGGAATGGTCAGAAAAGAGAGGATAATGGAAAGAAACAACACATTATCAGTGGGTTATCTCAACGACTGCAGGGAATAACTTAAGTACCATGTGAAAGCCACCTCAACCCTCTCAATGCATAAACCGGTTTGTCTCTGTGATTATAAAACTTATTGTATTGTAGTGATGTTCCTCTACTGTTTATATTGAAACGACCAATTTAGAATGGCAAAATGAAAAGTCCCAATACTTAGAATGATGTAATATAAAATACCGAGATATATGGAATGTTAAGAAAAGGGCCTAAAGATCAGCGCAAATTCTTTCAAAAGTTCCTTTCGTATTTCCTTTGTCTACACTTGCCAATTCTAAAGTTTGAAATGTTTTCATGTTTTGAAGCAAAATGGTCCATTTACCTTATCAAAAAAATGATTTAAACAAAAAATGAAGTTCGCATCATGAGACATCTAAACTGTTCGAATATTGATGCCACACTGTAATGTAGTGACTGGCAGTACAACAATAATCAATGCACACTTCCTTATTACTAATCTGCATAATAGGCTAATACAATATTTATCAACTAGGTCTACTGTTTACTACATTAATCCCAAAGCTAAGTTTAATGTATGTGTATTTGTGTGAATAATGAATAATGAAAATGAATTCCAAAACACACAACAAAGAGCACTTGGGTTCAGGTTTAATTTGGGGAGGGATAGCCAAGTTGGTTTTCCGGATTGTTTGTTCATTTGTTTCATTTCCACCGGATTAATATAAGTTGGTGTACATTTTCATGTTTAATGTGGATTTTCCAGGATTGACCTTCTAAGGACATGATTCAAAACATACTATAAAGGTTAACAAAGGTCATCCATGTTTTCATAGCTAATGCATTTTACAATACGTTATCCGAAAATCTCCTTTGCCCGATACCTATCCCACTCTAGGTGGAAGTATCTTTATGATCAGACAGTTCCGACCATATCAACATCGCTGTCCTCAGTTCACGCTTGACTTCGGTTTGATAGAGTTGTAATACTAATATATCATTAGCATAATGCTCTTAAGCATTCTAGACATGAGCATGAATGCAGCACTCAGCATTGATATAATGCACTGCTCGAAACAGACCCAACACAAAGGCTTTGTCTGGTAGGGATGCTTCGCTATTATATGTAATCACAATATCCATTGGTACGGTGACTAACTTCGTGCAGTAATGTTTGTCTACGGTATGTTGTCTCCGTGTGACGGGTTGGTGTTGGGGGTACCACAGTTAATGGGGTTTCACTGATTAGGCTAATTGGCTACAAACACAGTGGTTGACTCACCTGGGCCTACAAGTGCAAGGGTAGTATTCAACATGGGTTATCCTCAGATTCATAGTGACAAAGTAAAATATGTGGCTTCTAAACAGTTATATGCCAACTATCAAGGTAATACTCTACCAGGTTTCTAATCTAGGTGGGAATTGCAAGAGCAAGGTTTAGGCACATTTCTAAATTCACATTAGGTGTGATATTTAAAGCGATTTTACATCGGAATGTTCATAATTATATATCCATTCATTTGGCAGATAAGTTGATAAATGCATCAATTTAGTACATGTTGATTAATAATTAATACTTTATGTACAGGAATTTTATTGATATGTTACTCTCAGTTTAGATCAAAAAGAGCAAAATTGGAGAAAAGAAATTGGAAATTAGAAAAAGACATATTTACCATGTAAAAAGCACAAATTTTAAATATTTTAAATCTGAAAGTAAAGATCCGAGTAGTTTCATAGATATTGCAAATGTTCATATACTTACAAAGTTGCTGACGATTGGTTCATATTCAAATACAACCCGACCTTCTCCCATGGCACTTCGACACATAGGCGCCTTTTCCATGCCGGCTGAGTGTAAAAAAGAGTAAAAAATACATAATTGTTTGACTTTTAGTAATAGGTTTTGATAAATATTCAGAACTGTAAAAAAATGCCTTGACTTATAATGGTTCAAGTATATCCAATGAATGTTTTCTTCGGTTGTCTTGGCGTTATGTTGCTTCAATTTGTATAGCGTGAACGCAAGAGAAATAGCCAGCCTTCAACATCTAAATTAGTTTATTTACAAGCTATGTTATGACACTTGCATTTTCCAGTCTAATGGCAACCTATGCACTTATGTTTAGACCGGTGCGTACTTTCCCTTTGTAGCAAATATTTCATATTGACCTTTGTACTGACAAAAAAAAGATGAAATAAACCTTTAATATCGACTTACTTGGTTTATAAAATGGTTCTGGTTCGGGCATGGGCGTCCATATATGTTTCATCCTTTCATTAAGCACCTGTATTTCCGCTGGCCTAAAGAAAACAAAATATGACACGTGCTTTTAGCCAGATTTAAACGACAAACCATGAGGACATGATCTTGAGTTTCTTGGCTTTTAGTGTGTCTGTTTTCAATGAAGTGGCAAGGTAGGATAGCATACACTTCGTAGCGTGTTATATGCAATTTTAACCTTTTTTTATATAGTTTCAGTGCTTCCTTTTATTGATCTTTGGATAGTGCGGTTACACGATAGTTAGGGGCCGATTATAGTAGAGTACGTGTGTTGAACATCATGTTTCTCTTTTCGCTTTTTGTACCCTCTTTTGTACCAGTTTGACTACTACCTTTCAAAACTTTGTCTAGGGGTTTATAAATATTATGTGCTATAGGACTAGTTATTTTGTTTGCACTCTTTATAACATATTATAGCACCTTTCGAATGTCTTACATATATTTTCTAATGTGCAGAAAAAGAAATAAAAGAATGTCTTTGAAAATCTAATGCGTTATCTTCTTCCTCGATACATAGAGCTATTTAAGCAATACTTAGGGTGATGGGGAACCATACAGATTCCACTTATTTGTTATATTGATAAATCGTACAAAGACATTAATTAAGGGTTCCTATTTTCAGGTCCTTATTTGCTTTGAATAACACACATATATGTTTCTAGTGAAAAACAAATGTAGAAAAGTAAAGAGGTAGAAAGAGAAGAAGGGTGATACCAAGTTTCTGGGTGAGGTGATTAGGATGTGGGATGATGGGTGTCTCATGAGAAAACTTCTTTAATATAGTAATAACAGCTTTATTATTTCAAAACTGCTGAAGTGCCAAATGGAAATCAAGTCAATAAGAGTTATTAGAATGTCCTATGACATTCTAGACCAATTTTGATAGACAGCCTGGCACTTCGTCGATTATTCTTTTGCGCCATCTTAAATTATTCATAACTGCATGAGCAAATTCACAGTCTAACTATTTCGGCCATTCCATAGGGTAGCTGTTTTGTATTCGATAGGCCTACTTCTATGATAAAGTTGTTTTTAGTAATATTTTTCTTAAACACAAGGGCATATTGCGTATCATTGCTCTGAGATTTCTGGGTTTAGGTATTTGATCCTTGCAGATCATTTATACGGAAAATTTACTACCTCTTTGAAGGTATATTTCCTTCTTAATCCAAAAGTCCAGGTAATGCCTCGGCCTAGTTTCAATAGTCCACTAATCGCATAGATAATATACGCTTATGCCATGGAATGTTTCAATATTTAATGTTGACTATAGAATATGGATAAAATGTTTCGCGGGATGAGGATAACGAACGGTTCTTACCATCTGGCAGCTTGTTGAGGACCCAATTCATTTGGATTACATCCATATAATTGTCTGGGTTCCCGCAATTTCGGTACCTAAAACACAATATGCTTATCATTTATCTGTTCTATTATGGAATCGAAATCAATCCATGCAGCATTTATCTTAGTAGATAATACACAAATCAATACTCAAAAGCAATAATTAATTAAGGTGCAATAGGTACAAATGAAAACTTACCATTTTACCTGATTGGTAACTATAGACCAATTGGGTGGTACGTAATAACTCCTCCTGGGTTTTGTTATCTGGAAGATATAATAATAGCGTTTGTATATCTTTCATAGATTGTTCCTCCTTTATTGTGTACATAATCGGAATTGAGCAAACAAGTGTATTAGAAGTTTTCTAGTTTACATATACATTAGAATATATGTTTTATTTATAGGCTATATACAGATACATATTGATAAAGAAATGGGTCATGAGAGAGTGCAAGATCGAGGCTGTTGTGTGATATAATGTGCCTTTCTCCCTTGCCGGAGGGCTTACACAACAGCTGATCAGACTATAAGGAAGGAGGGGTCTATTTCGTCTATTTGGTTGTTGCTAAATGGCATGAAACAACCACAATAAAATTATGATAGAACTTCACGAGTAGGTATTATTATCAATATGATTGCATGGGTCTGAGTCAAATCTTTTCCATGGCAGCACGAACCCAATAAGGCGAGTGCTGTTATGTGAAAAGATTTGACTCAGACCCATGCAATCCCATTGTTGAGATGCTATCTAACAGCATGGCAAAAGGAGGGGGAGGGAGTTTGTATCGTAGCAAACCGGGTACATGCTGCTGAGTTGTGTGTGATCCTACACACACGATTAGACAGTAGGATTACACTCCCGCGCATAGAAACTGCAGGTGATCCTCCTTTCATCGAGATAAAATAATTTATAAAATTAATGTATTTGCCATAAGAATGTTTCAACAATACAGTCAGGTCTATTTTACTGGCCCGTTATACAAGGATTAATTACCAACATTCATCTTGGGATCATTATACACCACACAGTGGACCAGCAGCCCCTCCATGGAGGTTATTAATAAACACTTTATCCTCTGCCTAAGTTGGTTTTACTAATTATAACCCCCTGCACGTTCAAGGCAGAGATTAAATACAGTTTATTATACGTACATCCCTCTTGAGAGGTGCTATAAGTGGGGTGCAATAAAAATATTCACATAGTATGCAAACTATATGAACTACTTTGTCACCAAGTCAGCTAATTTTTCAGATTTACACATGATACATTTGTGATTACACATCGAGTTTTATGCCCATATAATAGAACTCGCCTGCAATAATCATTCTCTCTATATATCATAACTTAGCTTGTTACAATGACCGCTACCCGCACATTATATTTTGTTATAGCATTAGTGAACAAGATATTGGAGGGTCAAAGTAAGTTTACTTTGACCTGACAATGTTGTATTCACTAATACTTTTAGGACACATCAGGGAGTGTAATAATTTCACATAATCAGGCTTGTGAGGTGGGTCAGATCGTCTGAAAATAACAATATACAATCTGTAGTTGTACACATTTAACCAAATCTGCTAAATGTCTTATGAATAATTTTGGTAAATTTTGGCTACTCCAGTGATGGGAAAACCATTAGAACAACATAGGCTATGCTAGTAACCATATGCCCCAATGCTCACAAAAAATAATGATCTGGCTAATATCACTGTCTATTGAGCCTCCATTCAACCCCATGCAAACACAAAATTGTGATGTGAGAAATAACATAGAATTCAATGGGAGTTGGATTCAAACCTGTTAACTATTTTTTTGTGCAGAATAACTCTGATGGTGGTATAATCTTTGCTTTTCACAATCAATGCTACTCCAGAGCCTGGAAAGTCATATAGCGCAGTAGATGTCTATTCACTGACACTCTCTTCCTCCCTAACCACCATCTCAGGGTTGGGAAAGCCATTAACGCAGTAGGTGTCCAATCACTTCGTCACCCTCCACCCTGTATTACTCTACCTTATATGAGGATTTAGCAGATTTGACTAAATATGTACAGCTACTGATTGTACATTTTCAGTCGATCTGAGCCATCTCACAAGCATGATTATGTTAAATTAATACACCCCCTATAATCATTGCAAAGTGTTCTAATTGCAAATAGCGGATGTGTTTTCTGCAAAGTGATGTGCTTCGCAAAGATGCAAAGGTGTTCATTAATCAAATAGATGCATGTAAACAATGTTGGGAGGGACAACAGAACACGTAATTTCAACATAAATTTTGCAGAATCGATTCATCGGTGACTATATTTGGGATGACGCAACAATCCCCTTTCAGTGTGCAACATAGTGAATTGGGAGACCAGAGACCGTCGGTCTCTGTCAAATTGTAACAGTGGAGACTGACAGGATTTTACAGAGACCGAAAAAAGGGGGGTATTTTATCACTTGTTCATTTCATTGGAGACAGTCGGACTCAGCCTAATATCAATATCAGAGACCGACAGAAATTCAATGGAGACCTGGGCGTCGGTCTCTGAGTTATGTTGCACACTGCGCCTTTGTGACGCAACTCCCAGGCGTGCGTCGTGTGAACCAATCAGATCAGGCCCCTCCCCTATCTCATTGTTCCACCTGGAGGAACCCTCACTTTCCCCCCATCTCTCGACACATTCAGAGGTGCTTACACGAAATGGTAGTGGTGAAATAGATATCGAATACAAACTAGTGGCTGTTCTGAAATAGTGTATCAAACACATTTGGAGCAAAAATGTATGCATCATAACTTGTGGCCTCGTCACTCACGATGATACATACATTTTCACGCTTTGTGTCTGATACGCTATTTTAGAACAACTACTCGTTGCATTCCGTCTAAATATTGTGCCCAGAATTAAGCCCGATGGTTCACTAAAAAAGTATATAGTTGGGGAAATCCTTTCAGGGGCGATTGGGTCTGGATGAGACGTCTAGATCTCCAATGGTTGCAGAGGGCAATAACGTGGGATGTTGGCAGTATTCACAATAGATGCTGCCGACATCCCACAGCACACGGATAGTTAAGACGATATCATATAACAAAACAATGCATCTCTTGCTTCAGTTAACCACGAGGAAACTATTTGTAAATTGAAGGATATAGTCCAATAATAGTATTAATGAAAATAACGTTGGTATATTGAAATAGTCAATACGCATAGTCATATATCAAATGTATGTATAGGAATGTAGGCAGACTGTACATCAAGCAATGGGTTTGAATGCCAGTAAAAACCTTATGTATGTTGAAGACTAGTGCCAAGTTACGTCGGAAATATGGAATTTGCATTGCTGACACATGTAGCTGTGCAAAATTGCCACACGTTATAATATACAGTATAAATATATGCCATGGATACAAAATGAAATATAAATTAGAAGATGAGTGAAACATATCAACATACTAAACGTTAAATCATGTAATTATAATATCGGATCCCCCTGCCCTAAACAATATGAATCTGTTCGCTAGATGCATGCCTTTAACACGAAGGAACAAGGGTCGAGGGTAGATGTGAATAAGAAACTGCAAAGGAAATGCTCGTGTATGAATGCCACAAGTTCCATGGCACACCTTAATGGCTGGAAGAACTGGATTTCATTTAGAAGCACCTCATACGTTTGTAAACTTTGGCAAATAAAGTATTTTTCAATTCAATTCAATTGTCAATCCCCACCCTCTCAGAACGAGTTAAGACTCAGCGGTATACCCGCTGCCATTCTTGAATCCACCAAACTTAAACTCCATGTCTAAGCATTATTGAATAAACAATGGGCCACCATCGACATGCATGGAATTTACTGGGAATGTCTATGAACTTTGGACGTTCTTTTCCGCACCAACTCTTGATTCAAAGCAATGATTGAAACAGTCGCGTCGCTAGTTACCGTTTGACTTGTCCTCCTTGGGTTTCTCATGCTGGCTGACTGCCTTGCCAACTACCTCAACCATACAAAAGGCCATGCCCTTTCAAACAACAATCTCAGTATCGCATTTTACATAGTGCAACCTAGTAAGTCCGGTTGTGCCCATCGACTCCTGCAGTCCATCCTAATTGGATTGAGGTCCACTGTTGCGATAGGTATGTTGTGTAATGGTAAGATCCGTAGTGATACTAAAGTCGCCGATGATGCTACTGGAAGCATATCAACAGCTAGCCTCCAAGTACTATTCCACAAGATAGCTTATAGTGCTCTTTCCAGTCTGCGATAATCAATAACAGATCGATGGCTTGTTTGGAAGCACCATTTCCTATCACAACACAACAGGCCCACACAGTCTAATTGAGGGTTCAGTATTGAAATGGTAATGTTTAGATCCTGGCATAAGGTATTGATACAAATATATTTCAATTACTACTGCAATTTTTGTCGATTTTGCAACATCACTATTGTGAGGGTGTTGCATGTCTTAGTGTACTTGCCTCTAGCAATTGTTTCCTTTAATGTTTCACCATTTGGAAAATCCAAGAATAGGCTAACGCCGCCGGTAGTATGTTCAAGGCCATCTAATACAAGGAGTATTAATTAGATGGCCTTGATTAACCTAAATCATTAACCTAAATGCAATACCAGGAGTATTCTATTCGAAATTGGTTTGTTACATGTAGATAAATGATGCGAAATGATGACGCTCGAATAGAAATGCACACCACTATAGCATGATTCAGTTACAAAGAATGATATTCCGAATTTTATATTTTGCCTCTATGAGCAACAAAAACAAATTCGCTATAGAGAAGTTTTATGGATTTTTGCACTTTGCACTAAAAACAAAAAATGTTTTATGGGTTCCTGAAAAGAACTACATTTCAATTGGCGAATTGTAATAGAAGGGAAATATTTTATTGATTAACGCCCCCCACATTTTACATTCAATTCCATTTTTTGCGTGTGATATTAGTTTTGGATCATAGGAAGCAAACGATCAACTCTCAGGGCTAGCGATTCTCGATTTCTGTCGCAGGTTGATCGCTATAGTACAAGTAGTGGGGGGGGGGGGGGGGGGGGGGCTTGTAATCATATTGCGAGCGGTGTAAGTACACTGGAGAAGGATATTGTTTGTGATCTAATGAATTAGTCGAGTATTTCGATTGTCTGTAGGGAGACACAAGAGGTACCAGTCTGAGGTGTAATCCTTTTACTACACACAAAGCAGAACAGATTTGATGTTTCTCTATAATATGAGCCTTAATTTCTTAAGGGACATTTTCCTGTTTAGATTTCTAGTTCCACTTATGAGTCTTATCTATAAGAAACGCCGCACCTCTTTTTACTGCGTGTAAGAATTTATGTAGACTGAAGAATTGTTTGTCCTTATATTCTTTTCATTCTTATTCCCCTTTCATATAAAAACAAAAAAAGGTTGATTTCGAATTGAGATACTGTTGAAACATATTACACATGGTTATATATCAGTGATAAAGCTTAAATTCTGGTACTTCGATGTTAAAGATTAAATGGATAAATCCCAACAATTGAATAATTGAATATCATTTTGATTGGGTTCCATGAGATTACCATTGTACAACGCAACGGAACTGGACTCAATAAATTTTTTCTAAAAAACAAATATATATGTTAGTTGTATCTTGAATATTATTCTGTTGATGAAGAAATAAAGCGAGTTCATCGACTCCACTGAAAACGAACACTGGAACCTGAGGTAAAATACAAGACCCCCAGTCTAGCATAGATGTCCAGATGCTTCCATTAATTATTATCCTTAAATATCCATGGGGCATATGCAACGTAATCGGTATAGTACCACACATCAGAATGCCATGGTCTATATAGCTTAAATTAGTGTTACCCAAATCAATAAACCAATGGATGTATCTATGTTTGCCTCCAAGCCACTCGATGACAGGAGGGCGGTCGACAAGCCGTTATTACTCCGATTTACATGATTCACAGCACTAAGATATAGTTATAACATGCGGTTGGAGTTTTGACAGGTCTACAATAAAGCGCTTTTGGTTGTAGGGCTCCCACCACATGTATACGCAGGCACAGAACAATCTTGTAGCAGTTGCACATTAAAGGATGTGCCTTTGAGGTTAAGTAATTCCGCACAAAATAAATACATGGGCACACTGTATTTGCATAAGTTACTTTCCTCATAGGTATAAAGTGCTTTGGGATAATACTGTTCAATCAATCGAAACGTCCCAGGAATGCGAAAAATTTACAGCGGTACTTTCTACTAGTTGTCTCTTAAAATTGCCGTAGTTTAACTAACTCAGAGGATCCTTTAAAATGTTTACATATACATGGTGTATATCGAGGTATTCCTTCATGGTGAATGCTTCAGTGATTGCATTAAGGTAAGGACAAATTGTTGAGAGGAGAAAGCGTGTCTATATTCCAATCTTGGCCTTCATAGTACGTAACTTTCCGAATGCGTCGCATGCATGGGAGATCGATTCGCTGATCATCGATTTTGTGGTGGCAAAAGGAAGCAAGGATGATAAATTGCGGCTCCTTTGATGCGAGCTTGGCGATCGCTTAGACTACAGTTTGGGACTCAACTCTAAACAACAGAAGGTTGTGCCAACATCTTATTGATTGCGTTGCTGAGCATACATTAAATAGTTGTTTGATGTATAGCAGTATGAATGGTCGGGTCTTTTGGTGACTAGCGATGTGTACAGAAATACAACAGGAGGGCAATTATGTCTCTAATATGGTAGGAATTCTATGCCAATGTTGGCCAACCTATATTTGGTGACCACTAGTTGCTATGTTTGACTCAGTGGCTGTTGAAAAATGTGTAATTATAAAAAAAACGATGTACCAAGGGCAATTTATCTTCCCGGACACTGCCGTGGACGTTTTGGTCTGCGATTGGCCCCCGAATTTGTTTGGTTGTATGATATATGAAAATATGGTTATTATTTTACACTTATAAGTATATGCAACTTCTCAGAAAACAACTCTACGGTGCAGCATTACACTACAACCCAAAGACACCTTCAAAACGCTATATGACGTGGCTTTATATTGGACTCTCCTGAGCTGAACTTAAAAGAGTCTTTGAGATTCTTCTCAAAGTGTGAGTTATTAAAGGTTAGATATATGTTGCCACGTTTACCTTACATATATTATTTTACATTGACCCTTGCTTTCCAATCGAATGAAACAAATAACATTCAAATGTTCAACTTTTTCACCTTTGGGATATCCCGACTAGGATTTGGCTATAGTTATGCTCTAAAAATTGATTGCAAACCATCGATCCAATATCCGCTACCAATGTGAGCGTTAAAAAATTCTGCCTTACTGGGCTTCTGGGACAGATTTATAGATTTGCACCAGGAGATATTGTTTTCTCCAGATCTTCAACGGCCTTGGTGCAAGGTAAGTGCAGGAGGCCTTGTGTATATATATATGGCTGAGCCAATTCTTTAATTGATTTGTATAAGATTAAGGAATTCAATAGTTCAATACATTGTTCAATATCTACACTTAAACTGACACAATATCATCAGACAAGTAGTCTACTTCAACGATCTTTGGCAAAAAACATATTGCTTAGACCAATTCCCGAAAGATAGGAGAGATTGATCAAGCGCCTCTGGAAAAGTATCAACACAACTCACAGCTAAAGTTTTTGCTTAGTTCAAAGAATCAATCTTTGAGCTAGCATAGTCAACATTGTGCTTTTTTTAAAAAAAAACAATGTTTTTTTAAACAGATGAACAATGTCTATTGTTCAATAATGAATAAGGCTACGGGAAAGCTTACTACGGCTGACTGCGGGTAGTTTCTGAAGGGCTATACTATATTTAGTTGATGTATGAAATATTGATATGATTCAAAATTTGTGATGATAATAACACTAGACCAAACTTACCATCTTTAAGAGGCATTTGTGGCAGGACCTCAATGATCCCAGGAGCATCTTCACAAGTAGTTATGACCCGTACATCCATAATTAAGCATGAAATTAGATGTACCATTTACTATTTATGGGACGGGGATTGAAAGAACCATTCTCCCCCTTGGCCGAGGTCCGAGGCCTTTCCTTTGTTCAGATTTGACACCTCATAAACTATTACCAAGGGAAGGGCAGAATCGCTATAGCCATCACCCAATGCAATTCCTGCCCGAGGCAGTTCATCCACTGAGGAAAGCTGATCAGCCATGCATCATGGTTGGCTTAATATGTGTATCACAATGAGCCAAGTCGGCCCAAGACAGCTCGATCATTTAATTATGTTACACGATTGAAGGAGCCGACGTGTTAACGTTTGTAACATTGCCATGAACATGATAAACCTTCAAAGAAATATCTTTCTCCAGGCCGAACACAAATCTTAAGGCTGCTCCTCAACAGATAGATTTATCCAAAGCAAATTTGGAAGAAATGTTGTTTCGGGTATTTCCATTGAACAACTTCCACTCCAATAAAAGCCACAATTATGTCTTTCCACGCTTGGAAAATTTCAATTATTATATGATATCATGCCTTGCGTATCCTTATAAGTAAAACCAAAGCAGGCAATAATTCACAAAGGATACTTCCACAATGATATGAACAATTCGCCTAGAAAATTACATTTTCAAAGACAATGATTCGAAATAAATCCACTGAGATAATGCACGTATATAAGCCTTGGGTTTGGAGCCTTTGGTACAATTATAAACCCGGTGTGGCCGGTGCATGATCAGAGGTGTTTGCGTGTGCAAGAAAAGTTACAAATCCACAAGGCACGTAGCTGGTCAGAGCAGCAGAGGCAGTTGTGAAGTATCCACTATAGTGGCCAGCAATTGGCGAGCAATTGGCGAACTGGGGATAAGCTGATCTGCATTGTAACCATGGTGAGTAGGGGTCCATAATCCACACATCAATCCGGGGCCATGGGACCACCCTCTCCAATGGTCAGAAAGTAGGCATGATATGCAATCATCCACAAGTAGTCCAAGTTTAGTAGGAGATGGGGGGTAACCTGCTGGGCTAGTGTATGTTACCACACACAATATTTACCACCACTTTACTATGTCCCGCTTTTCTCCGTGTAAAGGACCGAAAGCCAGTACTTGAAACCAATATTGTGACTTCCATACTGGAGAGAGAATGATGATTACTGGCATTAAATATATGCTCTCCAATCGCCAGTGGACCATTACTAACACATATGTAGGGACATATTACTTAGTGCCGTAGGTGCAGAGGGTCTTGTTTTTCTTTCTCTCTCCCAGAGGCCAATTCTAATTGTAACGTGTCTCAATCATGAAGGATATGGAATTACAAGCTTATACAGTATGACGGATGCACCACCTAGGGAAGATTGGTGTCTCAAGTTGATACTTTGGCATGTAAAATTAATATTAATCTCGAGTATTTGGCTCAGAAATTGAGGATGAAGCCGGATATAAATGGCGTTCAATATCCATGCAGTTGGCCGTTCCTCCAAACCGGAACGGTACAGTTGGTGATTCATGTAGCGAGATTATATATATTGGGCTAAAAATAACAAGGATATGTTGTATTCAAATAAAGATATTGTAAGTAGTGTAATTCCTTTGGATTCAATGTGTCATTTTTACCATGATTGACTGGTGGGCGATTGGTTGTTTTATATCCATTGTAACCCCTTACTTTCATATATTTGGGAAACACACTAACTCGATGCGATATATGGCTCTAAGAAACAAGGGAAGAAAAAAAGTATTTACAAATTTACAATAGTTCCAATCACAAATCTTCCCATGTTTATTTCGGGGAAACCTTTCCAAAACTATATTCAATAGAAGGAAAAACTCTTGGTGTCACGCAACGAGAAACCAGTGGCTCTTTTATCCTCTTAACTATAGGGGATCCGCGATGAAATAGAAAATCTTAGACTAGCGCTGCCTATAGGTATATTTCGATATCCACAAATCACATTTTTTATATTAAAAAAGGATTATGGACATCAATAAATCAATTTGCGGATATCAATGAATGATTGTGTGATATCAAAAAGGAATTAGAAGTATGTGGCTACCAAATTTAAGTTTATATTTAATTCTATAAACGATATCTCTAAATGATTTATTGACATCACTAAAACACTTATTGATATCACTGAATGCTTGATTGATATCTCTAAATCAATTAGAGATATATCTAAATATTTAGAGATATCTCAAAATGATTTAGTGATATCAATTAATGTTTTAGTGATAATCTCTAAATGATTTAGAGATATCAATAAATAGGGAATAAATGTCCCAATGACTATCCATAAATTTGCCACTTTTGGACAGCAACATACAAAAATAATGAGTTTCGATTAAAAGTCATGAATTCATGAAAAACGGAGGAAATTCCAATACTCAGTTCGTGTATATCTTCCATTCGACAATGCTATATAAGGATCAAAGGTCAGAAATAAGAAAAAAAAACTTTGGGTCCATTTAGCAAGGAATGAAGCTTTAAAGTGTACACCCATTTATCCTATTTATTTGAGAACTATTTGTAGTAGCAGATACAAGACATAACATGTCGCGGGCCAATGTAAGTAATATTTTCGACTGTATATAGCTAAAAATATCTTCTTTTTTTTTCTTACACAGGTGCACGGATAAAATATAGGATTCGTTTCTTATCCCATAGAGAACCTATTAACTCCTTGTGCTCGAGAGTGAGGGTAAATAATTTTATTCACGAGGCAAAATGAAAGGACAATAATATCTGGGCTATAGCCCTGGCAATCGTAGTATTGACATGTTTTTGTGTCACAGTTAGTATTTACTCAGAAATGTGAACCGAGCTACCTAATCTGCCATTAGCGGGGGACATACTAACTAACACACCTTTCAGCAGCTACAATATCCCAGGCAGTGTTTAACAAATATTTGCTCCTACAGTGTCAAAGGTGCAGCCGGTACAGGAGGTGGCAACAATCAATCTAATTGGACGTTGTCGTGAATATATATATAGTTTGCGTCCTTGCTAAAGGTATTTTATAATCAGCCAAAGAATGAACTGGAAACAATGCCTGGGATGTTTATATTTAATTCTATAAACGATATCTTTAAATGATTTATTGGCATATATACTCCCGTCCCGTTAGTGAGTCCGTACATGGAAATGCAAGAGTGGGCTATAGTAGCAAACTTTATTTATATTCACCATTGAATTGTACTTATTATATGGGAAGAATATAAAATTATATATGTATACATATGATAATAAAGATAAGAAATTATAAATATCCACTATTCATTAGTATAACATGTTCCTTTACATGTTACATGGCGTTATTTACAACATGTATAGTAGTTCGATATTGAGTACGAACTTTAATCAAAGAATTTGGCAAAGGCAGAAGCGGTGCAATCGGATGATGAATGATAAGGTGTCTTAAGTCCCATTAAACCGGTAACTTGTTTTACAACATGGCGGTTTAATTTGATACATTAAAATAATAGAATATGAAATTGTATTTTCGAAAAAGATAGGGTCGCGTGCCCAATAATGGTCTCTAATGTATGTAATAAGTAATTTTCATTTTTTTAAAGTCAGGTTTCGTGCTATGTACACCATTTTAGTTGTATTAGTGTAACAAAACAGCTCCCCAGATAACCGCAATGTTGGGTTTAATTCCTCTGGGCCCTGAGCTTTAAACCAATTCAGATAGTGCAGGTACATTAAACAAATCACAATAAATACAATGGTAGTAGAGTGGATTTCACCCTCCACATACATCGTTAAAAAGTCCTTTGTAATGGATCTAAATTCAACATTAAGGTTGTTCCATCCTGAACAGACATTATAATATAGAGACTTTAACAATGTGGTACTTCTTGGGATATTTATTTCGAAGATAGGAGGAGCATATTTGCATCTGCAATATACCCGCAACGCATCACACATCTTGGCTTATACTTATTCTGGGCAATGCTACCAACCAGTGCTATTTTCAAAAACTTATCTTTAATAAAAAAAAACATCCGACCGAAATCGACAAACATGGATGGCCTCTACAATACATGGCCTTACGGGATAATGGCGTGCGAGGGCCAGAGAGCAATATATCTCCAAGAAAATAGATGATATGAAAATACTGAATAATTGATGGTTGGGCCACCTCAGAGCACACCAATCACGAAAGAAATACATGAGCGTCTTCACCCTTCCTCGCCACTTAATGAAAGAGAGCATGAATATCTGTAAACATAAAACTCTGCCAATCGTACACATTATATACCAATAACTGATCAATATCATATATAATGATAAATATATCCCATTAGTTATAAAACTTGAGCATCATAGACTAACGAAATATCCGTTAATTGATTGCTTTGGTGGTAATTGAATAAGATAATATAAATAAGTTCTCTATAGTCGTTATTGGTAGCAAACAAAGCTGAAGAAACCCTTTAATGAAATATAAATAATATAAACGCTTTGGTGCATGGAAATGACAGCTTTCACTTATAATGTAATCAGCTTAGTGGGAAGGCACGTTCGTTGTGTTAACACAATTAGGTTTTCGCATAATGTATGGCTTCCTTTGGGTGTCTGGCACTGCGTGTAGGAATAAAACTGAATCTAAAGGCGAAATAAACGAATACATAATAACGTACTTAGGTTCGAGGTTTCTCAAAGTGTATGAGTTTCTAATGCTTAACTGAAATATTCATAGTTCCGTTATAGCTACATTATTCAAAGGATCCAGAAAGGAATAGTTATGAAATTACCAACACACCGACTGGTCAATATATAAATACTCAGTGCACCAAATTCCGAGTAAATATATATACACCATTTGCCAGCCAGTGGGTGTGAACTAACCAAGGCCAAGCCATATTTGAGCAAGTCAGAGGCAGTGGTCCGGTGAAAGCCAGAAATTCGGCCAGTGTTTGTTGTCTGGGGGAACAAATAAATAACAGTAATATATGTATGTTCGGTCCACGAACGGAAACTCAGCGCTGTTAAAAAATAGGAAAGGATTTTCTTCACAATCGTCAGCAGCATACTGAAATGATTCTTTTCGACTATTGGTATTGGCTTATATTGCAAGATCTGAAATCAATAAAATTAAAGCCCGATAGGCTTCAGTGGTTTTTATGTATATGAAACATTTTCCTCCTCGATCCTGAATATCAAATAGCACTCAGATATGAGCCGTTATGGGCACTTTTAATTTATTTGGAGATGTTATAGCGAATGTTAGGATTGTGCATTGTTTAACAGAGCAAGCAGGTCCTGACACAATACATGAGCTTCCATGTCATTCTTTGTGCGGCCTTACATACTTCCATCTTGTTCATTGGGCGGCCTTAATTCATTCAGTGTCAAAATTCTGGGGAACGCGAAAAATAAATAAAGGCCAATTATTCTAATAATAGCTTTCACATTTCCTAATTTCCCAATATGAATAAATAAATGGATGGTTATACGTAGATATATGTGGGTGGCGACAGATATGGAAAAGTCTGGCCACCGGTATATGACTGGGAGACTTTTGGTGGAAAGTGAGCAGATAGGGAGAGAAAGAGAGAGAGATGGGGGGCCGGGAGGGAGGGAGACATTCAGAGAGAGAGAGAGAAAGAGAGAGAGAAAGAGAGAGAGAGAGAGAGAGAGAGAGATGGGAGACGAGAAGGGAGTCCGGCCGTTCCGCGAGCGGCAGCTATACGAGGGCTCAGGGTTGAAAGTAGGTCACAAAAAAGTATGATGTCCGCTGAGGTTGGTGCGGGGAAAGAAGACAGCGCACGCGTTGCAAATGCAATGCGATCATAGCGGTGACTTCATGAACGAGGGCGGAATGTACTGGGGGATTTGTTCCAATCTTTTTACAGCAATAGTTTAAATGTGTTTTGCAAAATCAATGAAAATTGGGTAGAAAGCCATGCATTAGTTCTGCATTGTTTTAAATATTCAAAGTTTAACTGTAGATGCCCATGGGTATGTTGAAGAAAATACGTTTTTAGAACAGAAATTTTGCTTCATTCTTTTTTAATTTGGATACACTGGACTAACAATATTACCAATTGGTGTGTGTGTGTGTGTGTGTGTGTGTGTGTGTGTGTGTGAGGGGTGGGGTGTCATCGCTTCAAATTCTTTTTCTTATCTGATTCATCTGATTTTGTGAAAAGTAATAACTATACTTAGGCCTTTAGCATTGGAGTCTATGGAATTTCAATACCGTGTGCAAATTTTGAGTAAAGATTGTGAGATTTTTACAGGTGACCACCAATTTGTTCAGTTTTCCTACTCTACAAGATATATGTATTTGGGAAAAGATGACATCTAAATTTCATGCAGAAATTCAATTGGAAATTTTCTATTTTGGACTTGTTTTGTCGGACAGTATATTTTACTGAGCTCTTACACTGTTTATATACCCCACTTTAAGGTCCAATATCTTAAGAACAAGCAGAATGACTCGCAGATTTTTCACTTCATGAATAAAATAAATGTACTACAGTTTTAGTTCACAAGACACTCGCGTAACATTCTCATTAAAAAAAATATGTGCCAGATAACTTCAAATATCACACAGACGTTGTGAAGCGCCATTACTTTGGCCAGACTTATTTGATCGACGAGTTCCTTGGATCTACATTCCCGCGCCATCTGTTATCGATGCAGTTTAATTACATTAAGGCACACGTGGGCGCTGCGCTGGTAGCACTGTAGAGGAGAATGGTACTATATGGGCAGCCATACTGCACTACCACATAACAAAGCAATGATTGCATAGTAAAAACAACAAGTACAAAATTATCGCATTTGATGATTTCATATTAAATATATATATATCACTGATAATCGCCCGGATAAAATATGCTTATATAAGATTATAAACTCTGACTAAAAGCTGTCTCACTAGAACACTTTACAGAATCTGCAATTAATATAGGGACCTGAACATTAGTATATTTGTCCGGGTAAACAATGTCCTCCATGTGCCGCCTGTCAATCGTTAAAAAGGCCATATTCTATAGCCATACTGATAACTTCTCCTAAAATAACTCATGTCAAGTTATTTGTGAAAGGCATCTTGTATACTAGACAGTCGTTTAGCTGCTAAAACAGAATGTCTGGTCGCAGTAATGGGGGTTGACGATTGTTATAGATATAGGCTCTAAATTATCGATATAATATAATTACCAGCTCAAAGGTCTCAGCACATCAATTCCTCATTGTATATTGATTGAATGATTTACATGAAAGGTGCTCATTACTGATAGTGCACCATTGGTACGGAGAGCTATAAATAGTGCCTAACACTACGAACAGTACATATTGGGTAACTCTCTAGTAAACAGTAGAGGGGACGAGTCTTGGATTGATGCCTTTGTTGAAATATCAGTATTACTCAATACGAGGATCCTTACATTGATTTGGGAGATTTGGTGGTATACACATGGTTAACAATTGTATTCAGTTTCAAATTGTAATAGCTGTCATACTAATATCCAAATTTCCGTATATACTCAACCTATCAAATAGAGTAGGGAACCATGGGTCGGTTATAAAGTAAATAAAACGCAGTTGACGAACCAGCTTTTCGTTAGCTGAATTTTGTATTCATCCTCATATTCATATACATGCCAGCCTCGACATCTAGTCATTTCGTCACGCCTTCAGTAAATGGTTCAGATGTATTATATATTTCAAATATTGCCTTAGCAATTACATAGCTCAATAGAGGCTTCTTATTTCCTAGAAATAGGTTCACTTTTTGTTTATTCAATAACAAACTAATTATAATTAGACTTATAATTGACACGCCATGCCAGATGACAATGAATTGTCTTATTGATTGATCGAAAATATTTTTATTCGGGCTTATCATGGGCAACGCCTGAAAACATCCCCGATGGGACAGCGCGTCTTTCTTCTATATTTGTTTGGCTGTAATCGAATAAAAAAATCCTTCTGGATATAGTCATCCCATTTTCCAATTCAATCATGTTGAATATTGAGGGGTTTCTACTAGAGGAGATTAAACTGACACTCGTGACATGCAAGAACATGGTCATTACTAAATCTAACATAACAATACTAGGTCACACAGCTTGTGAACACAGCATATTGCAGTATCTTTTAATTATTTATTAGATTATGTTGTTCACCTATTGCTGCTATAATAAGGACCTATACTGGGCGAAGGATACCTGTGTATTTGATTAGTTGTTATCTTGTACGTTTGTTAAATAGCACAAGAAAGGGCGCATAAATTTGTATATTACCTGCATTTTGGTAGAATTCCGAATCTCTGAGGACCTCCCCGAGAAGTTCATCAGCAAACTTGCTTTTCAAAACGGGCAATTCTATAGGCGGCCTCTCCCTCCTGTGACCCTGCGAGGCTTGCAGGTTTTTCCATGTAGTCCTGAGGCCTTTGGCAATACCCGATTTCTGCCATATCTCTGAGAACCCATCCCTCACATGTTTCTTGGCATAACCAGATTGCGCTCTACCAGTTTCTGTGGGCTGTCTGCTTAAGCTACCACCAACTCTCTCAAAGAGTTGGGTAGGAGGGATGAGGCTAGACAGTCTGGTGAAGCCAGGGCCTCTTCTTTGATCATGTAGATATTGAGGTTCACTGAATGAAATGGACGGGCTCCTTTCTGCCTTTAGGCCAGTGATCTCTTTTCTAATACGATTTTTCATTGTGTTTTCCTCGGTTTAGATATCTCATTTGAGTATGCATCGATCATCGATGTATTTCTTGTTGAAGATTTGACTGTCATCACATCCCTTTGTGTCTTGGAAAGAAATCTCATCCATGCTTAATTCTTGTTGATTCGTGGAAAAATATACATTAGGGAACATGCTTTTGCCTTTTAATCATTAAAAAGGCAGTTAGAAAAAGCCAGTCGTACTTACAGACTATCCACTGTTTTCTTCATGAGCTAAATAATAGACTTTCCTCTTCCAATTGCATATACATACACCCTCTCACAAGTTGATGCTAATCCGCAAACGGTCAGCTTAAACTATATATTCGCTAGTCCAAGATTTAGCACCAAATTCCACGGCAATAGAAAATGTTTTCCTAATTGTATCCTCCGTGAATCTTATCTAATTAGCTTGGCTTCCGAAAGGGGAACACATATATATGTAATGCCAAGCATAGAGTAAACAGTCCATACAATGGTAGGCCAACCGCAAAAAACTCTACCTCTCATCGTGGTTGAAACCCTCTCCCATGCGAGGAGAGAAAAAAAGTTTCCAAGACCTGAGTAGTGTCCCTAAGCTCTTTTTGCGACTCAGAGCTGTTCCTAAGAACCTTAGCAAGTGCCATTTAGTCCCTTCATAATGGCAATACGCAGGTTTAACTCTAAACTACTGTAGAGTAAGTCAAGGGTATGCAGAGTATGCAATGCATAACTTATCGATCAATTATATTGGGCGAATAAACCCTCACAAGTACATGCATACTGTACCTCCGCAGACATGATATATAAACTTCAATCACATGGGTTTAAGGTGGTTGCTCCGGTATCGTGTGTAATTGTGTATGTGGATATTCTAATTGGTCCTAGAATGATCCTGGATATCTGAACTATTAGCCAAGATATATGTTAACCAAGTTCAAATGTTGTTACTGTCAAACAGCCTTTGTGCAGCGCGGAACCGTAGAGCTCAAGTGATAATTATTCATGGCGCTAAATGCTTGTCACATAGCGCGTTCCAGTAATGCTCGGATATGTATCGCAATCTTGGCAGCTGCCTTTATGAGGGTTGGTGTTGGTATTTTTGGGAGTCGTGCCAGCTGGACGACTCCTGCAGAAGTCACGCGGTTTCTTCAAGAAAAGTCTATGACGATTTATGCTCTGTCCTCCAACGCGTGGACACATTCTTAGAAAAAGCCATCCTATATAAATTTGAAACCGTATAGGTGTATGAGGCTAGGCGCGACAGATTGAAAGGTCATTTGCAAGTAGGCCGAGGGTCATTGGTTTTATTCGGATTCCGTTCTGTATCCCTTACACCTTTAACCCATTATTAGCTAAATTACATGTAGTATCCCAAAAGACGTGTCTCGTATATGATCCTATCGTTAATGAAGCTTAACCATTACCTCGATCGTCTAGAGAAAGTACTCTCACGATTAGACATAAATCGTGGTTTAACTGAGAAATCTTTTAATTATAATTTTACTGCGGACCGGGAATATGAAGCCAATGTGTGACTACAATTAGCCTTAGTTAATGTTACTGGATATTTATTGTATGTGGGGATCAGAGTTTGTTCTCTAGTGAGCTAGTCTCCGCGTGACAATCCCTCTAAGCGAATCCTCTATATCCCTACTTGAGGCGGCTTATGTGAACACTAGGTTCAAATAATACCAACTACCCTGTGGACAAGAGAAAGTAGAAGAGTCCTTACTATATTTTCGCATTATTTAACTTTATACCACCTATAAACAATGAATATAAATGTACATGCAATAATGGAACAGCATTGGCTCTCAAAATAACTATGTAAGGCCATACCGTTAAATGAATATCCCTAGTAAATAGCAATGGATGAAACTTGAAAGTGAAATAAAAACGTAGGCTAATATGTGTCCTTTGTTTGTCTTAGCTGATTAGTCCTAATCAGAGAAGCTTTTCCTTTGGGAACATATACATATGAGTGGTTAAGACGGTAAGTTTCATAACCTAAACAAGTCCCACTCACAATTGACAAAGCTATATTCTTTTAAATATGGTCTTAGCCTTTGCTTACATGAACGCAGCACACTTTCTTTGAGCATCGCTAGAATTGAGTGTATTACATCTATTGTCAGAGTGTGTTGTGAATTATAACGTTTTGGGAATACATATCACTCTGATTGTGTAACGTTATACATTAGCCTAATGTCGAGTCCAAATATGGGGTTTGCAGTGTTTGTATAATTTGGGAGTTGTGGGCTCGTCCTGGGGAGTCCTTTATAGAAGGAGTACCCGCATATTTGTATAACCTCCGCCAAGGAATTTCACGGCTGCTATTAAAGGCTGCAATCTATTGTACAAATCTTACGCGGGAGGGGCTAAAATAGTGGTCAGAATTAAGTGGCAGAAGGAATATAATTGTTCCTCTGTGTTGAGGCACTGAACGGCGCCGTTAGCTATACATATATAAGAGGAGAATGCATGGATTCAGATTGTGTTTGGCTATATATCAGGTGTTTGCTCCCATGGAAGTATCAGCCGTTTACATGAAACTATGAATAGGGAACTATAGTAGTAACTGGGTGAAGCCTTTCTGAGCAATTATTACCTTACAGTGTTATGATGCAAGGTGCAGATCTATAGCTGTCAGCCAATGCACCATTTATAAACTTGTATTTTATTATTTTTAGAGACTTGAGGAAGTTGAATTAAAATTTAGATTTTTACGAGCAACACATAGGGTTCGGTTGCGAGTAAAAATGTACATGTGCGGTATAGAATGCATTTGGTATATGATACAGCACAAAGTTATGCCTCACGTTCGAACGTAAGTGATTGAACGAAAGAGTTTTCTATAAGGGTTTGCGAGGGTTTCCTTAAAGTATGTCTGGAAGTACAGCCCAAATAACTTTTGACACACAGGTAAACATTATCAATACACGCTAATAAAGATTTCCTTCAATTTAAAAGCAAATCAACGTGTCTTTAGCTAGAAAAGAAACAAGGAATCCTAAACAAATTTGTCGATGTCCTCCATAATGGGCAATCGCTACGATATGCCTGCCTATATATGCCTTGGATATATGTATGGACATGCATATGCCTAACATGCGTTGTCTCAACCTTGATGTCGGTCATTTTGAGAAAATATGTCCATTCACGTATATATGCTCAACCAATCTATCCATCTATTAGAAAAATCCTCCCCGGTGAAGGGGGTAATTAAAAATGCCCAAAACATTGGACCCCCCAAATAACAAATCCCAATCTCATGACCAGTTCTGTAGGCGCACTCTATGTACAAATGTGGCAACATATAATCCACATATAAAAATCAATATGAAAATTTAAGTTTAATCGCATATATACAATTTAATATGGAATAATAAGAATTGAAGTATAAGATTATGTTGGATAATTTGATATATAGATTAGTCCATTACCGGTAAATTATCAGATTAAGATATTTTTTCCTATTCGTCATTATATGCATATATGATGCCTTTTATAGTACAGTATACATGACACTCTTCTTATTGAGGATTGATTTGATGATTGACGATTTGGCTGAACTCATAGATCTGCAGTTACAGTCTTGTCTTACTGAATACTGTATTTAGGAGTACAAATCAAATTAAGTTATGATACACACGATCTTCAATGTAATGACCAACTGCCAATAGTGGTTCTTCTGATATATAGTTCTAGGGAACAATATATTGCTGAATTGATAAAAAGAGAGCTGAATGATATTTCATGACTCCATAATTTTCGGGATTTCCCAAGACGTCATGGACATGGTTCCCTGCTCCCTTTGAAATCAATTTGCTTATCCACAATTATTGTATAATACAGATCGACAAGGTCAATGTAATGGACAGGAGTTCGTCCACGTAGGCATTAATATAAGATATATTTTTTGGCTTGGACTTCGCTGCTTTTGTAATAGCCGACTCCATAATTTAACATCGCTATTTCAAATACTTGAATTGGTCCTGGTTTGTGATCTGCTGACTTAATCTAGCACATATTTACTTCATTATCAGCTAATTATATCTGACATATCAATTAACAAATGGGTTTAATACAGCGGTGAGTTGCCTCCAGAGTTATCAATATGGATTAAATTAGGCGAAAATGGTGTAAACAAATAATTTATCTCAACGAGTAGTAGAGTTCGGATCGAGAATTCCGGTGCAATGAAACAGCCGAGGCCGGTTAGCTCAGTTGGTTAGAGCGTCGTGCTAATAACGCGAATGTCGTGGGTTCGACCCCCACATTGGCCAGGTATAGTTTTTTCAGCTTGTGAGTAACACAGAGCACCAGCTGGGTAGACTTGCCATCAGCCACTGCGCTCGCTACTACTGCACTCGGAACTAACTCGCGGAGACGCTCCAAGCGGGAGGAGCAACGTTTGCATTGAACAAGGAGAGCAATCAAAATTGTGATGTCCGCCTTGGTAAAACCTCGTTTGAAACAGATAACCTGGATATAGCCAGAATGAAAGCAATATACATATATCACGCGCCAGTAGAAACCCCAGTTACACATACCTGCACTGTGTGCGTGCACAAACAAACGGCAACCCATAGCCCCTTTCAACAAAGTAATTAAAGCAAATAATAAAGGATTAAAGACCAACATTGAGGGGCTGCTAGTGCACTGTTTGGTACATAGAATATGGTGTACCGCTAAATAGAGTCCAAATGATTTTTTAAAGTCCATAGTCCACCGGATAGTCCATTACCAGTAAACAATCAGATTAAAGATATTTTTTTCTATTCGTCATTGCATGCATATATGATGCATGACACTCTTCGTATTGTGGATTGATTTGATGATTGACGATTTGGCTGAACTCATAGATTTTTTAAATCCCGAGGTGAAGCAGGAGATTATGGACACACAGTGCACCAGCAGCCCCGAAATGGAGGTTACTAATCATTTTAGTCTCTGCCTATGGTGGTTATAGGACCGTTCATGGCAGTGGCTATAAGTATGAATAAGAGATTAATTTAACTCACCTGTGTCGGCATCTCCATCTTTAAACTTCTCAGAATCTGACGAGTCACTTGTGATGTCGTAATTTTGGTTTTTATCCCAGTCATCAAAGGCGGACATGGAATGGCGGTAATTGGTGGTCGCTGAAAGAGCAATTGACAACAAATATTTAATTTTAATATAGAAGTCTCATATAGACAACATTTCCTATATCTATTATCCTCAGGGGACCATACATGTATGTATATATGTGCGTATATCTTAACATTTAATTGTGAACAAGTATTTTAGGATCATTCATCATGGCTCGGGGTCTGCAAAAATATTCAAAAAAAAGATAAATGATATTTTCATCTTATTCTAGATTAAGCTCATTGTTTAATTAATCTTAATCTATTTTGATTGGTGGAATAACTAAAATATTTATCTGGATTTTAGCCGGTTAAAAACCAAGATTTTTACCTATAAAACCTACTTCCAACTAGAACCAGTTCAATATAATATGGTAATGAAATAAATGTCACATTCTACATATATCTAAATAAATATAATGAAAATTAAAAAATTAAAAAAAAATGCTTGAAAACAAAGAGGGGCTAATAGTCAAACTGAGTTATGGCCATATCCCCAGCAAAGCATGAACGCCATTTGTTTCATGCGGTTTACACCAGGTGGCGTGGTCAACACGGTGACGGACCATACGTAATCCCAACGATTATAGTAGGTACTATAATCTTTGGTAATACTTTGACGTGCGCTGAGGTACTTTCTTTCATGTATCATGCAGACAGAGAACAGACACATAGCCTACAATTACTTTATGCACTTACTTACATATATTTTGAAAGAAATATAAGGAGATTTTCTTCAGTATTTCTCATGGGGTAGGGTTGTAATATTCCACGTTTAGAAAAAATTAAGGAAGGTCAATTTCTCGTATTTTTTTTCTAAATATCATTGCTGTGGGGGGATTTCCTATGAAATAGCAAAGGTTCTCCCTACCAGCAATTAACTAATCCGAATACGGTATTCGCGTTTCAATAATATTTAAAACGTTTAGAATGGTGGTACATTTTCGCAATTGTTTCTGATTAGAAACTCACACCTTCATGATTTGAAACGTCTTGATTAATTACCTAACCAAATTACTCACTGTAATCTAGATATTCCCGAATAATAGGGTTGTATCCATGGTATTTATTTGATAAGAATTGCATATATAAGACATTAACAATGGGCATTATTCCCGATACATATACTCATGCGGTTATAGGTTCGATGTTATTCATTTAGGTAGGACGAAAAGTTCTTTGAAAATTAACTAAGTGGAACATACAGCTTAGAGCAAACACGTTGAGGTGTTGGTAAAAATAACTAATCAATCACCAAACCTAAATATATCAATGGATCCGAGTTGAATAACGACCAAAAATAAGTTGTGAACAAATGAGAAAATTATGGAGATCAAGGCCATAGAGCGCATAAACACAACGTCGGGAGTAAGCAATCATATCATAAACAAAATATAGAGATTTGAGAGCCATATTAAGAGAGAATTAATCTTTTGAATCAATCTACAATCGATATTATGTGGTAGGTCATAATTTGCTATTTAGAGAATTATGATATCAATTAAAATGTTATATATAGATCATTTCGCTTGAAATATTTAAGAAACTTGCCAAATTCATTTATATGTTTTGTCGTTGAAAATCTTTAGAGTGTTTGCATAATTAAACAAACAATCGGTTTAAGAAGAATGGGTCACGGAAATATTGTGTACCGCATCTTTAGAAAATTACATTTCCAGCTCAAACTAAACCTTCCGCTAGCATACAGTGGGCCCGGTGCATTTGCGTATTGGATTTATGGAAGGAATAATGAAATGATAGCATGGACATGGCCACAAAGCATGCAGTATTGCATGTGAAATAACACAACCGCAGGCTCTGATTACTATCTTAGAGTAAATCGACAACACCGATATTTAAATACGGACCGAGGAATTCTGGAGCGGTAAATTTACCGACGATTCTGTGTAAGAATATTAATGTATTGAAACATAAACACAAGGAGTAACATATCCTGATTATGTCATGTCAAAATAGATTTTAGTTGAAAATGTTAAATGCACTCCTTAGATGATCGTATAATTCCATAATTGGTCCCAACCATGTAGAAAAGCTATAACTACGTGTTCTGTAAAGCCCAAAATAAAATAAGTTACTTCACGATGAAAGGAGGATCACCCGTAGCTCGTGAGGTTCTATCAAAATATCATATATTTCAACACAAAATATTGAAAAGGGTTTCACGTTCGCGCACTGTTTATTTATGCACGATAAAAATGTTATAAAAGGGTGACCTATGAACACGATATGATCTACAGAATGTTCCTTTGAATTAACAGGGACTGGATGTTTTTAACAGCAACCCTTGGGTATTTACTTAGCTTAATTGATAAGCTTATAATATATTGTTGTCAACCAGCGGTACAACAATAAGGTTTGTTTACCACCAATTATCATGAACAAATCGAGTATTGCTGTTATATCACCAGATTACTGCTTCCCACGATCTCTTGCATGAGAAAGATCAATATGGCAATCAATCGCAGCTCATAGAAACCCTATTATTTGCGACCCAGCTTCACTGAATGTTCCCAGCAGAGAACCCGTTTAGAAACTCTTAATTAAAGTTAAAGCTGCATTCTCTGGCAAATCGAACCCCCCCCCCCCCCACACACACACACACTTCCCCCATTTCTAATTGGATAATATTATGATATATTGGATATATATGATTGATAGGATTAAAATTAATTAAAATTGTAATTTGGGAAGAATAATGTGTCAGTAAAATTGATATCAGATTCTTAAGTTGTTTTCCTAGTATAACCCCCTGATTGGGAGGAGGAAACTGACATATGTGGAATTACGTGGAACTTTGGTGTACACCGAAATGGGAAATCTGGACATTTCTGGGGCCTTAAAGGAATCGCTTTGATTTCGGATGTGTAGGGGAAAAATGAAATTCTCAACAAAACAGATCAGTCGAGAATACAGCTTTAATTCTAATTGCCCATACCCGAATGAGGTATTAAAGGTTGCTTGAGGTCCTATACCCATGCGAAGGGCACCACACTGCCCCAAGGGATGTATTGATTAGTGACCAATATTGACTGACTATGCCAGGGAAAACATATAGCTTCTTGTTCAATACCTTGATTATACCAGAAAGATTCTCTGGGCAATCTTGGACAATTTCACAATCAATGGTTGCGATATACAGTTAGAATTGCTGTAAGAATTGAATACATGTCTAGTAATATATACCATACTTTTTTGTATATGTATGCAATATTGAATCAAAATAACGGTTAACAAAACTTTTAACACAAATCAAACAACAGTGCAAAGGATGAACACGTGCAATGGAGAGATGGTGGTTATTAAAACTTTGAGACAAGGGTGGTTATCAATATGCTCTTCAAGTGAACTGGTATTCAATTATAAATGTTTAGCAAACAGTAAACAAACCAATGGGTTCTACACATTGAAAACGAATTCAACATCATTTTAACCTTGGTCCCCGTTGGTTGGAGGACATTTTGGCACGCTACTGGGCGGATTTTGGATTTTGGATGGTAGAGGACGGGTTGGGTATTTGACAATTGTCAGTGGAAGTTTAAATCGCTCCGGCACAATGACATCCTTCTCGCCTGAAAAAATATCATAGACAGCCCTGTCAATCTCATTCCAGTTCGATCATTCTATCACCAATGCTTAATGTTCCTTCATACGTTTATAGAAGGGATTATTTTGTTGAATGTTGATGAAACATATATTTGTATTATCATAATTATTATGAAGAAAGGCAATCAGCTGATACAATTTTTAAAATTTGGTTCTATCCTTTCTATGAATATAATGCTTCATTGGTACATGTGCATGTAATTACTTGATTCTCTAGGTTCAGTAGCCATCATAAACGAAACACCAATATACATCATTTGGAAATCACACTTACAAATAAAAAATACAATATGAAGACACTAGAGCAAAATTGGGAAATAATCGAAATGCATTCCAGGACGACATCGTGTATGTCTAGAGTATTAAGAATATGCTGTGTAGGAAAAGTGGTAAAAGAGAAGAGGTTTCATATGATGAGATGATCCTTGGAATGAAGAGATGGCTGTAGAACATAAATAAAACTCTGCCACCTTTATTTGAAATGGATAACTTCTTCTAAAACAAATGAAATAAGATACCTATAATATTTCACATAATTTGGTGTGTTAGCCTTCATACTTCAGTATTGCTCATTAATGTTAAATGTAATTAAGCATGAATAAACTTAACACAACAACATGTCGTGTATGTAATGTAGCGGACTGGGAACGCCACCATATCAATTCACCACCTACATTAAAGCTGGCATATCATGGCCAGGCTGTAGGCATGAATTAAATTCACTTAGTTTATAGTTTCCAGGTGACAAGGCTCTTTCAAAGAACTATAAAGTGTACTTCCTTATATAAAGTTTAGCCTTTCCATTCTCCACTGCTTTTTCTTGCTGCCACCAAAGGAAGATTTACTTTTAGTAATTAACACACTGGTCATATATACATATATACACATCCAATACAAGATCATGGCAAATGACCTCGCAATGAACTTTTTTCATTGCACTTTCGATGTGGGGTATTTGAACAGGAACGAACAAGCATGTGCCTATATATCAGCAGGACGTCGGTACACGAAGGTTGTTCCATCTGAGCAGTGGGAAACAATTCCTTGGAACGAAAACTTATCTTATTTTAGATTGGATGAAATTATATTAAGTGGTAAAGTAATAACTCAAAAATATCAAAATGTAAAATGTAAAATATGAATAGGGTTATATCACTGTACAAGCTGATGAACTTGTATCAGTCATTTTCGTCCTACGCCATGACACCTATACAGCCAAAGGAAGACACAAAACAGGAATGGTGCATCTACACGTTGAAAATGTGCTTAAAACATTGGACAAAACCAGAAACAATGTGAAGGTTATCATGCCATGACCGATGTTCATTCGACTGAGGAAATTCTGCAAAAACATTACTGCTTCTGACACCAAGATTTCAGCCAAACTGGATAATGTACTTACGTTCTTCCACTACTAAATCCTCCTCCATCTCCACTGAAGGAGAAACATATCAGGTTTTTGATTTGCGTGTACTCAGCAAATCAGATAATGTAACATTAAAGAGAATTATAATAAACTAATCTTAAATAATTGAATCGATAGTGTCAACATCTTACAAAATGTATACCCGCTATAATTAAATACATGTCAACCAATTGTCATGCTTTTATGACCAAATGAACAATTATACATGTGCTTTATATATATAATTATGTGCTTAGCAGTTGGGCTACTGGGTCGAGAATGTCTCTATAAGTCTATTGTCATATTACTACCACCCATATCTAATCTATATCAACTGATTGTACCATTCAATATCCATTAGGGATTCACTGAAAGAATAGTAGCAATTAGATGAAATACTGAACCGATGTTAGTAAGACGAAATTGCCGAACTTCAGACAAATTTTCGTTTGTGAAAAAATCTACTAATGATCCTATAACCATGAAATGATATATTGCGCTAATAGCAGGATAATAACCGAATGATTAGGAATACCCAGTGGCGTATGCATACTCGAGATTGTTTCGCCTATATCTTGTATGTGGCATAATGTTATTATTTTACCAGACGCTGGTCTTCAACTGAAACCAACTAGTAGACTGGGCAACAGATGAGAAATTCTCAATCCTAGGGGCATTTTTGAGTACAAAGGTCCATCAGCACTTTTCTGGCTAATTAGGGTGTGCTGAACACGAAAATCACTGTTGGCAAGCTAAAATCTGACTCCTTCCCTGTCAAAAATCAAAAACAAAAATGGCTGCCATTCAGTTTTTAGAAAAATCATAAAACACACATATATAGTCATGTGATACCTCAAAATGATGGAAATTGAGAGGACAATCCAGTTTACCCACTTACCTGGATGTCACAGTAATGTGGTTACCATGACAACCAAATATCCACAAATAAAATGTATTTTTCACTCATTTCTGGGAAAAATCGTAAAAAAACAGATATATGGTCATGTGATACCTCAAAATGATGGTAATGCAGAGGGGAATCCATTTCTGATATTCTCATTGTTGTAAGGACATGTCAAAGCATATTACAGCATATCATAACAAAATCTGAATAAAAAGTCCATACATTCCTGGCTATAACATCAGCGTTCAACCAGTTGAAGAACTGCCATGTGTATGGTGCCTATACACCTAAGTAGTACATCAACCTGATTGGATATAATATCATTGGCATATCAATATTGCTATGAAGGCTATAGATTTATGAAGGCATTTCAGAGACTAGAAATATTTACAATTGTAAAGAATCAGATGTACAGAGAAATCTTCACAAGTCGGCTTTCATATAGTGTTGTGTCTATTCCCTTATGTTGCAGTAGACACCTGAATTTTTATCACACTGACAGTTTTGAAGTGCATGGTAGAATAGTTTTCCTGCAACTTCAATGTTGATTTGTACTCCCAGTCATGCATTGACTTGATATCAGTGATATGCAAGCATCAGCTACAGCATCTTTGGTCATAAGGATGGGCACAAGTTGCTGGTCCTTTTGTTTCCACCCAAGTGTTGTAGGGTTAGAAATAATAGGATAAACCATATGAGCAAAGTTCTAGACCAGGGCTTAGTAATGGGCACAATGAATATGCAGCATAAGTGCATCAGCAGTGGATAGCAATGCTTCTGTCTTATACAGTTTCTGAACAGAAGTAACCTTGCATTATCAATTGATGTTGCTCCTGGCATCTTGTACATAGCAGAAGAACTTCTCAACTAAGATACCATATCTTGGCTGAGTTCCAGTTTACTCCAAGTTCATGGAGTAAGTCATGTTGTTCAAGAAACACATTGTACATGGTTTGTTGTCTGTGGTTTGCTATGAATGATGTGTCTGACCTTCTTATGGTATTGAAGGCAGGAAAATGCTAGCAGGGACCTTCAGGGATATTGTGTATAACCTCATGCACTGGAATATACATTTGAAGAAGAATGGATGGCATGGAGAATGAGTAGTGTCTGCTTAGTCATAATCTGCTACAAGAGGACCATGGTTAAGGGGGATAGTACTTTTCACCTCACCATTGGGGAAGCTGCCACTAATAACATCCTTCCAAATGTATTTCCCATTTCAGAACAGTATCATTAAAGACATTTGTGTAATCCTCAAAGGTAGTGGCTCCATCCAGTTTCCAAGTGCATTGATTAATGCCTGACTATCTATAATGAGGGTTGAATCTGAAATCCCAGCAACAGCAGATGGACAGGGGATGTTTTCAGTTAGTCAATCAATGAAGATGGCTTTAATACCAGTTTGTAGATTATCATTGTCTTCTGCCAGGGAAAATGTTCTCATACTTTTTCCAATCCAACTCCCTTAGCGTTTCGATCAGCCTCATTGACACTGATGTTTCTAATTGTTGCTGACCCCTGGGATATAAGTACTCTGGTTTTGCATTCTGAAATGCACTTATCACAAGATCTTTGTTTGCCAGATTATGTAAGAATTCCATTGCAGAGAAGAATCCAAGATTAGCAAGTTGGTCTACTAAACGATCCTATCCTTATGTCTTTCCATATGTTTTGGCTGACTTTCATTGAGAACAATATCATTCTTCTCAACATTGTAGTTGGCATATACAGTGATGCTGATGTGGGTACAGAGATTGTAGGACCGTGCCGCTCTGTTCAGAATCGATCTAGTTTTGGTGATGCCTACAATTCCATCAGCACATTTCTCTACTTTGTTGATCCACTACAGTGCATGGTCAGCATCTACTTGTTGTCAGGAAGTTTGACAATGAAGTTTCCATGTTCAAACTTGGTCAGTACATGAAGTGGAAGATTGCCCATCTCTGCTAGGGAGACAGAATCTCACTTTGCATAGATGAAATATGGTAGCACCTTCTTGAAGGCCTCAATGTGGAGGTGCAAGTCAGCATCACAGTAGGCCCTTATTACCTGTAGAAGAGTCCTAACCATGTTCTTGTTCTGCCACCAGTACAGAAAATTAATGTTCTCCTTTGCTTTCTCATTTGCAAATCAGAGATAAGCTAATTTATGTCAGCATTCTTTAGAGTGACTACATCTCCTGATGAAGCTGATACCTCAATGTTCCATCAAGTGACTAACTAAGGCCTAATCAACCATTATTACAGTATAATACTTGCCAAGTTGCTCTGATACATACATGCACCTGAGTGTTAAGTATACCCACTTCATGGGCAGGTGCTTGGATGATGGGCATGTAACTGATTTTTGTCATTTTATTTGTTGGTGCTCTGAATTGCCTTCATGAATCTAGAGCCTTCTGTTATAATATAGGCAGAGCTTAGTAGAAGGATAATGGATCCAATCAGGTTGATGTAATATGCTTTGACATGTCCTTACAACAATGAGAATATCAGAAATGGATTCCCCTCTGCATTACCATCATTTTGAGGTATCACATGACCATATATCTGGTTTTTTACGATTTTTCCCAGAAATGAGTGAAAAATACATTTATTTGTGGATATTTGGTTGTCATGGTAACCACATTACTGTGACATCCAGGTAAGTGGGTAAACTGGATTGTCCTCTCAATTTCAATCATTTTGAGGTATCACATGACTATATATGTGTGTTTTATGATTTTTCTAAAAACTGAATGGCAGCCATTTTTGTTTTTGATTTTTGACAGGGAAGGAGTCAGATTTCAGCTTGCCAACAGTAATTTTCGTGTTCAGCACACCCAAATTAGCCAGAAAAGTGCTAATGGACCTTTGTACTAAAAAATGCCTCTAGGAGTATTAAGAGTGGTGTTTAGGTGGATTTTGCCTAGTCTATAGGGTAGTATACTACTTTCTATTGTTGAGAGGTATATGTGTGACATACATCCATACATCTATTCCTAATAGAGATATCTCTAATGTACATCACCGACACAGCAATTCATCCAAATCTCTATTGTAACAGCGATATCTCTAATAGGAATAGAGATATCGCTATTCCACAATAGAGATATCTCTATTTGTAATAGAGACATTGTTAAGGGCTTTGATGGTTTTAATAAAGAAATAAATAAGGAACTCGGAGGCACGACTGATCTATTAAAGAACCACTATCCAACTAACTTTATTGTAATATCTCCGTACAAACTCTCACCAGGGTGAGAGTCAATGAGAAGGGGGCGTATTACTAGTATTGACTAGTACCGACACATTGATACATTCGAATCTCTATTCCACAATAGAGACATCCATATTCCTAATAGAGATATCTCTATTGGAATAGAGGTATCTCTATTTATCTAATAAATGACCCAATGGCTCGTCATATTGATGACCCAGTCAACAAGCACTGAGGTGGGGGGGGGGGGGGGGGGGGAGAAAATGGCACGCCATCCCACTGCGGGTATTGAACCCACGCCACTTATCTATATTTAGACTGCGCCACTCTTCCCTACATCTGTGTGTAGGGAATTTTTATTACTAATTCTCAACCGATGTTATAAAGATAGATTTAATTTGGAACATAGTCGAGCTATCACAGTTTTTGTTGAAGGGTTGAGGCAATAGTATCTCATGACATGGATGTGATATGACATGAGGTGGAGGTATCTGTATCATATCCCAGATAACGCGTCACAGACGATTGGGAAGATGCTACCTTATAAGGGGGCCAAAGAGTAGATTCTTTTCCGTTTTTTTTTGTATTTTCCTATTTTTTTAGATAAAACACCGTCGACCAAACTAACACGATAACCAGTACACAGTTCACACCAATTACTGAACTATAGGAAGTCATATCTGTGAATTTAAATTCGTTCCCCTTTCAACCTACCTTTCTTTGGCAACCGATTTCCTGTGCAGCAATGTTATAAGATTTATTAATGAAGTTATACAAAAGTAGGACCTTTTTAAGAAGTTTAGATTCAAAATGAAATCAAAACCATCGAAACTACCTATTGAATAATGTACATTTAGTGAGGTAACTTAACACCAACAATCTAATGAGAGTCAATTAATTTGATTTGGTATGTGTGTGTGTGTGGGGGGGGGGGGGGGGGCTACCTATTTTTACGCGCATGTTTGGACCGCCAATTTTTTATATTGTAGTTTTCGAAGTATAGATGACCTAGTTATATCAGGGCGATCGCTACAGACTTGTAAACTCCAGTCAAGCAAAGGAACACAACAGTTTTAGAACATGTATACATGTAATAATGCATAATGAACGTCACTGAGGTATGACATGTTATCCATTATTGTGGGTATACATTACGGAGAATGTCCCTCTTGGAAATGCATAAAGCTTTGCGAGTTGCTGTATCGTTAATCCAAATATAAATCTGGATTTGGCACACGAACATTCATCAACGATCCATTATGTGGGATAATAACGGTGCATGAATCAATTTCAGTCGCTTCGCAATTATACAAGTATAAAAACAAGCATTAGTATATATATATATATATATACCCATGCATATGGTTTTCCAAACAAAATAAATAGTGAATATTTTTTAACCATACCAAAGATCCGGGGTCGATAAACGATGAATGAGTTAAGTCAAAAGTATTTATCAAGACATTATAATGTAACCTAGTCACTTATAGAGTAAGGTTAAACATTAAAGTACAATTAGGATGCCTCCGGAGATGTTACAATCGCGTGATCACTTGTATTTCAAGCATGACTGGTCACAATGCAAATTACCATCGAAATCTCAGGTCTGTTATTAAAGGGTATGAACGAATGCCAAAAAGTAATTTTAGGCTACTTTAATGGCTCCTTACGCCCAGAAATAGCCAACCCCTTACTAATTGCGGCCGAGTAAGAGGATATAGAATTCCCCCGAGTAGTAGGAGTCGACCTTCCAAGGTGAAAGTTTAGATTCAAAATGAAATCAACGCGATGAAACTGGTTTTATGGAACGGGGAGATTCGGGGCGGGGGCGGGGCGAGATTTCCCATTGTGTTAAATTTCTTCAAAAGCAAAATTTCTCCTTAAAACAGTCAGAAAATTAGGATATCTCATTATACTGACCCCATTTCTCTCATTCGGTTCAATACGGTGCCAGATTATGGCCTACTTATACCGTTGAAGAGCAGTGAATGAGATCTAAAGTCATTAACCTTGAAGCGTCGCGAATTGCATTTAAAATTCTAAGTGGGGGGATTTTATTGGTTTCCAAATATAGAAGGGCATTTATAAAGGATCGAACCAACTTAGCGAATGCACTCAAAGAGATAAAATACACACTTGATTGATCTATTCCAAACTAATTGGATTGTTTATAATCAATTAACTACATGCTTGACTCAGCTGAATCTGGGATGATCCATTTTCGCTAATAGTGAGAATTATATAAAATCCCACACACACAATATAAACCATATACAACCATTAAACTTAAATTGACCAAGTCTGTAATAATCACTGTACATATTGTTTAACTATTTTTTTATTTTAATTTTAAATGTGCATTTGTAATTACGAATTAATTTTTGTTTCCTTGGCAGAATGGAACATATCACAAATTGTGAATTTTTTGTTAAATAAAATGTATTAAAAAAATTGTACTTCTTAAAATATCGATATATACGTATCAACAATGTGTGAAAATCAAATTTATTTTTTAAAGAACCCCAAAACAATTAAGGTACACGTGCGATGCAACAAAATATAGAAGACATTTTGAGGCTACCTTTCTCGTCCCTGGGGAACCCCTCCCAGAAGGACAGGTTCACTTCCCACGGCATCATCATCTTGAATGGTTCTCCCTTCTCTCAACACTAATTATCCTGACTCCTGATATCTGCAGGTGTACAGGCAGAGGCCTACAATGCCCTGCTGCCAGTCCCTCTACTCCATCGTCCTTACAGTTACAAATAACCAGTGCACTTGTAATACTTCTGAGGTCTGTCAACGTATACATATCCATGTAATATGTATCTATTTTGGTTCACAACAAAATCATGGTCAGATTCCCTTTTTTAGTCTCCATGTATTAGCATAGCAATGCTTGGACAATCAATTACGATTTGTCGAGTGCTTTATCCATATAATATATGTTTCTATTTTGGTTCACAACAGAATCATGGTCAAATTCCCCATTTTAGTCTCCATGTATCTTGGACAATCAGTTAAGATTTGTTGAGCTATTTCTTCAGTAGAGGTAATTTGGCGTTCTGACGTGTTTGGCAATAGGCATGCAGTGTATACATGTATGGCATTTCATGGAAGAAAAAAATGTTTTCCGTTCTGCAGGTGGTATCCTATAACGGTTGGGCTTTCAATTTCAAGCAGACCGACTCCTCAGATCAGTTTCTCGCGGTAATAGTTACTTTCCATTTTTGACAGATATAAAACTACTAAAGTTTAAAATTCACTCGAGCGATCTTGAAATGTGTAGGTGGAATTCGGTGCACCGTGCACACTCGATCATTTGTATGAACTACACGTGTGTGCCTTAACACGGTGGTTGTAATAAATGAGATAATCCTAATAAAGCAAAATCCCTGCCGTAGCCACGAGATCCAAGAGCGTTGATCCGCTGGTCGAAACTGTAGAAGGGTCCCACCTATGCGTGCTCTGATTTTGGTATCATTAGGCCAAGCCAAACAGAATATATCAGGTTTCCAATTTCACTATTCAATGTTTAAACCAGATCCAAGCTTATCAACCTCACGAAGTATTGTAGGTTTTAGCTTGAGTTTGCATCACATATTGTAACATGTTTATATGGACATGGGTCTGGGAAAGGTCTCGTTTATCAACAAATATTGCGGTGGGGGATAAATGGACCCGATTAGCACAGTTTTTCGTGGCCTTGAAGATCCAAGTGGCAGATTTACATAGAGTTGCATGAACGGGTCCAGGTAGAGAACCCTAATGGCACCCTAATTATTTTATGGCTATACAGGTCAGAACCAGCAGTTGTCGAGGGAAGAGGGTCATATGGTTGAATAAATGTGCCTTGCGCATACATGCATCACTAATCGACACGTTTCCCTTTGCTAATAAGGTCTTCATTTATGCATGTTGTTTTACTAGGAGCAATTAAATTGGTAGTTGAGTGGCATGAAGTCTTCAGAGAAAGTCAAGAGGGAAAATATGTTTGCGCTGTATACTACTGCATACCAGACTAGCTTTTTCATTTACTTTCCAATAACATATGGTTTGCATAGTAAATGCTCTCGGTACGATGACCATTCTCAATGAAGTCTCTGTGTTCGGTAGAATATAGAATGGCTTCTCTCGGTAGATAGTATACTTTCCCCACAAGTAATGTTCTCCCTTAAAGTGAGAGGCCCTCAATTACACCCAAATTCACATCGGAATCCCTGGCTCGTGACTGGGAGCGGGATTAGTACCTAATTGCCATGATTATAGATCAATACAAATTAGCTCGAGTAGAAAGGGAGGAGAATAGGATTTATCAAACCATTCTCCTGATTAAATTACTTGCCTATTCCCTACAGCACTTACAGTGTCCCTACAGTGTCATAATATATAGGAGCTATAGGCAGTCTTCCCTGTATTCAGCTCTGTTTCTAGCTGCCAATCAATCACCCATATCAGGCACTAATAACACAAACACATATATGCAGAGATTATATATGGTGATGGCTAGATCCACATACACATGTCCAGCTTAGTAATCCAGTAAAAAATCCCCTTATTCCTCATTAAAAATTCACCCTTTTGCTTAATTTCCTTAATCCTCGTCGATTAAATGTGTTTGTTAAATCCTCCAGCGGCTTCCTCCAGTGGTGTTGAAGTAGAGTAATGGGAATGGTTACATACTCTCCAGGCGTGTGTTGTAGTCACATGAAGGCCGGCCGGGGTGTGTTTGTGTTGGTATTATGGGAGTGAATGGTCCTGTGTACACTCTACAGAATGAATGCTTTACCTGACCACAGGTTGCGCCGATTCACGTCACACAGCCCCCTAGGGTAGTGCTTCGTATCAAGGGAATATAGGTTTTATATAATATTGTATATATAATAATTCAAACCAAAATATCCATGTGTTTTTCATGATGTTGATGTAATATATATGTGGTATATTCTAACAATAGTAGCGCACTGAGGACCAACACCTCGAGTTGAATAGGCAAACATAGGCAGAGTAGTGTTAAAAATGTGTCCCATCCTTCCTAGTGGACTGTTTAATTAATGTAATTTTATATTTGGGCGTAAATGGGGATATTGCGCGAAATCACACTTGTACTTGCCTTTAATGTCAATGTGTATTCGAGAAATGTTCTCATGTAAAAAGGTTTCTCGTGTAAAAAGGTTTAGATACTAGTATTTTTTTTTTTGTAATTACTACAAATATACATGTATATTTATGATACGGTCGATATTAAAACGATTTCTAGGGACATACAGACATCTTGTTGACAAAATCCTTATAGAAAAATTCCTAGAACCCAATAGCACAGGTGAAGGGTTGATTAGGCCAAAAAGAAAATAGGCGTGTTCCCGATTGATATAGCTGAGAACTAGGTATGCAGGATGGTTACTTTTTCTTTTAATTTTTGTTTTTTAGGAAACCACTTACTAGGAACTGAAAGAAAATATCTATTTCGTAACAATAGTTGTTTTATACAAGAGAACTGTACCGTTTAAGAGTTTTCTGGATAGAAAGACTTGTTTTTTCTGCTATAATTAGCTTTAGGGGTAAAACAAATCATACACACAAATCAGGTAAGGTCAAACATCTTTAGGTAGGGTAGGTTTTTCTATGTGTGTGTGTGGGGGGGGGGGGAGGGGGGGGGGAGGGGGGGTTCAATCGGAAACGCACCATTTGTTTGGCCTTATTGGAAAGTTGTTTATTGGAAAAGGAATGAGATGTGATCAATGCCTCAGAGCAAATCCTCCCGTTAACAAGGGCTACCACGTGCAATGGACAACAAATCAATGTACAACATCCTGATACATATGCTTTGGTCCACAAGAAAGTAACAATCGATGATATGTAATCCTTCATTGCATGTTTCCATTCCTTCCCTCTTTAGGAAAGTCACACACAGGTCGTTGCTCAGCATCTAAGTCAGTGCATGGTCTTAACGCGATTGGCATTGCTTATTTTCAAATACAAAGGAACAGAAGCATTCACGGTGTTTCGCGGCAATTATCTTTCTTAAGATTAGGAAGGGAGGGGGGACGCTCCAGGTGGGAAAATTCCTATCGTTTAATCTCAAGTATACACATGGTCTCGAGTTTGCTTGTCCTTAAAGACTACGAATTAATTTTGTTTAAATGAGAGGAGTTGGTATTCAGTATTTAAAGCAATTACGTCATGTGATGCTGTGTTCAGCCTTATCTGACAAAATCATTCATATCTTTACTTAACCGATAAATACAGGCTAACTAACAAGTTGGTTGAAGGAGCGTGAATATTGCACGAGTTGCGTAGCGACTGAAACCCACGAGTTAGTTAACATATTTATTATACATGCTTTCAATCATGAAAATAGAAAACTATGCGTAAATCACTCTAGATACGTTGTTTTCAGAGCAATGCGTGTATAATAAGATATCGTAACATCTGGTAGGAAAATTGTTACACGAAAAATGGACGCTATTGTCCTCACAGCAGAATCATCCTTCCAGGAAGACACAAATAGTAATAGCGAATCCACACAACCATATCAGTCACGTACATTGGATAACACATCAAGTACCAGCCATTGACCCTGTGGTACTCAGAAGTATCTCCTATTCGGTTGTATCTTGGTACAATATATAGGGACACTGCATGTGTGAAGTATATATAAATACGAAGTACCGGCTCATGGACAAAGTGCCAAAAGTACATAATATATATATACTTATATTAGTGGGTGGAAATAGGATAGAGATGTTGCTTCCATCGTTTCTCGGACCTTTCTCTCTAAAATGTGTACGCTGCTCGGAGTATCCATATGTATAATATGGAAGACCTTCCATAGTATGATGGTCTAAATGTGTTCCGTGTGATGATAAAATCGAATAGGAAAAGAAAGATGTTAATACTACCATCCTTATTCATGGGAATTAGTCCCAAGACTATGATTCTTTATCCCCATTAATTATGGACCTAAAGGAATGCCGTAGTTTTACATGGTTTATCTGAAATTAATATCAAGGCTGAAGTGCGAGTTGCATGGGCTAAGTTAATGCTGATCTATACATCGATGGTCATATTCCAAACACAAATAATGGAACTGAATTAAACAAATGTTTCGCCGGGTATGACTTGGATATGCTCCCAATCTAGAATTAGGGTTTCCGTGAATAGAAAGTTCACTATCGTTAAGTTAATCACATTTAGATATAGTTCATGCATGGTCACACAAAGGGCCATATCTGGATGGTTATGGACGAGATACCCTGTCTAAATATGACAAATCTGGGCATTTAGATTCAGTCGTTGAATCTCTACTTTTTTACTCATTATATACAAGATAAGAACGCTGATAAGGTCAATACATGTATTGTAGTTTAGATCATGCAGGTTATTACGACTGAGTCTAGCATATACAAGAAGATATGAACGAGTTGGCAATATCAGATAGGCTCTTGATTCTTAATCCATGGGTTTAGGTAGCTAAGCTCTTTGGATTATATAGTATATTCATGCCAGAGGGGTAGGTGAGCTTATAGTGAGACTGGCTCAGCGGGATCTACATGTTTCATAAATATTTCTCTGTCGCCAGCTGATTGTGCACACGTCTGCTGAATAGGTCTGAGGACGCAGGAAAGAAAATTAGCCATGATTTGTCTAGTTTTCTACCACGCACTCACTCATTGTTTCTCTTCCACCTCGGTGTTGGACAGTCTATAATTGAGTTATATAATGGATCAGTTCATGTAAATCGGACAATTTTCCGCCTAAACGATTACTGAAAACTTAAAGTGGAATTAGAGAGAGAGAGAGAGAGAGAGAGAGAGGGAGAGAGAGAAAGGAACGAGGGCGGGAAAGATATGCTTCCACGCTGATAACTGACGAATAAAGTTTCTATTTATTGTTCATCGGTGGAAGTAAGCCCCCGACTGAAAAATAAAAGCTAAGACAACGAAAGAATAATCAAATATCAAATTGTAATCAATAGTTGAAAATATACTGTAACGCACCACAAGACCACAATTTAAGAAATAACTCAAACTGCGTGTGGGTCCTTCTAAAAGATTAATTTTTGGCCTTTTGATCAGAAGATTTAGTCATTCGATTTCGCGATAAATAAGCTTTGGCGTTGGCACTGACCTTTCAACGCATTTAGGACTGTGAATAAACAAGGATTCCAAGCTGATAAAACCTTGTAAATGATCATCAACAAAGGAAGGCCAGACTGGTAAATCCCATAAGGCTCTTGGAGTGAGCCTTAGGCAGGAAATTGTCCCATAAAAGCATCTTCAGGATCAGTGCTGAATTAGCTCTCAATTGGTTTGTTCCAACTCAATGAACAGCTAGATTTTCAATTTAGAACCTATTTACCGATTCTCATTGAACTTAAAACATTGTAAGAGCTAACACGTTTTTGTGTATATGTATATGGGTCAGATTTTCTCAGTTTTTCTCAGTTTAATTGGCTCAGCTCCACACGGTAAGGAAATTCTGCTAAATTTGGCTGAAAAATGATGAATATCGGGTATATCTGAGTATAATCTGTATCGCATTGATTTAATGTTTCAGTTCTGTTAAGTTAGTTTGTATTTTGAAGCTCATTTCTATCTTAAATGTGGGTTATTTGAGAGGATTGGTGAAGGTGAATTGTACATTTTCTGACGATCTGACCTATATGTGTGGACATTTTTAACCTTCAATGGCAATTGGCAGCAGGGAAGTTGGATCAAATCTAGCCATTGGCCAAATCTATAAGGTTCAAATGGACGGGGAAACCAGTCAGGTAAAAGGGAACTGCTGAATGGATTTTCTCAGGGATTTATATTCATGTGTAAAATGTAATAGAGGACTTGCATAGCCGCCACTTTGAATCTTGATTTGCATGGAATTATGGGATTAATGGTACAATGTAAAATAAATGTCATGTATAACATAGGATATGTATCAGTGCTCCAATGACAATATCCATGCTCCAATGACAAAATGTTTCCATAACCCATCTTTCCTATCGTGAATTTGGTATTCATAGATCATTTACACAAGCTACGATATTGGTGACAGCATTCTTGCAATTTTTGATAACAATGTTGCCAAATATTTGTATGTCAGATTTCAACAGAATCCATCCCATGATGCAGTGTAACAGACATGCGCAGTAGCACATGCAAATCCCCTTTTGTCCTGCCAAATTGATGGAGTTTGCAATGTGAAAACTAGCAAATTCCAATATACTGAGACCATTAGAATATAAATATAAGTACTTGGACGGAATTTCCATCCAGATGAATGAGAAATTTAACCAAGTTCACCTATGGGTACATTTTCATGGAAAACATGTTTACGAGCATGAACTACCTTTCTATACAGTAGAATTGAACAACAAACGCATGGCCTTCACAATTTGGCACTGACTTGTCAAACCACGCAGCCTTCCTTTGACACAGGCCGATGGTGGCTGAATCCTGTCCTGAATCAACATTCGGACCCATACTGTCAAGCAAGCTTTGCTTTTACAGGTCCCCAAACACTGACAAACACCTTTATTGTTTGAGGCTGAAGGGAGGCCCAGGGACCCCGAACCAATCACCCTTTCCGAAATGAACTTGAGTAACGATAATATTGGGCGCTTGGCAAGAATGGCGTTTACTTTGCAACTCAATGCCTCAGTGTCAAATGCCTCCCGGCTTGGGTACATTCGGATATTAGCATTAGGTGCTTGGGTTCATGTATTTATGTACTCGGGGATTAATTCGGCCCAATTCCTGACCAATTCCGACTTAATTTGCAGTTGCTAATACTATAGATACTCCCGGGTATTTGCCACCGGTGCCTCCCAGTGGTAGTATCAAGACTCACTCCAATATTTAAACGTTTTGAACTAATTAATACGGCATATACTATAATTTAACCCCATAAGTATATTTTATAATTTTTAGAGACTTACCGTAGGAAGTTGAATTAAAATTTAGATTTGTATGAGCAACACATAGGGTTGCGGGAGTAAATAGGAAAAATAATGATGCATGTTTTCTTGATAAATGCTATCTTAATACGTACATTTATGATGAGTATGGTAATTTACACAACACTCATTTAAATAAGGAATGCCTATTGCTATATCTAATATCGTAAAGAATCACTGCATATATATGACATTAAAGATGAAAATGTTACAATACTGTTCATTTTGATGTGAGTGGTCATAACTTCAATAAATGGGGTGGGACCACCACAACAAAAATATGATGACCATGCATATATATCATACTAAATGCACCCAATCAAATATATTGCCCGAAGCAGTATATTGGTATTTATCGTACAATGGGAAAGTGTCCTCAACTAAAAACCAGACCAGCAGGTCATAATTCAGGATAATAACAAATATAATCTTTCCAACACACTCTGGAGATGAAAAACTAAATCATTCCGACTCCGATAAAGTGCAGCCTTGGTACAAGGGCGTACGTTGCAAATTCCGACTGATAACTACATTAATATTGGATTATCTGTCGAGTGAGTCACGTGTGTCACAAATGGACCAGGTCGCCTGAAAGTGAACAATTGGTTGTAATATGTGTGAACCATGACTTTAAGGCAATAACGCAAAAGGAATTTTCGTTGTCGTTTATATCAGAGCTATATTTAAATTTGGTAGTACCTCAAAAGTCGAGGGTTGCTTTTCTATGTACCAAACATGAAGTAAACTGATCTGAATGGAACACCTTGAAACATGAATATGGGTGTTTCTTGCTGCATAAACTTCCATTTCTTCAAATACATCGCTAACTACCATGCAGCATATAACTGGATATATGTGATATCCCTAAATGCCAGGGTTATTTCAGATTTAATCATACCATAATAGAGAGGAGGGATATATAACGACGAGTCAATATATTTAACATTTCGGTTAAAACTCACTGGAAACGGAACTGCTTGGAATTTGTTTTGGTATAATTTCCATCGGGGCAAAATTAACATAACATTCTTTCGTTTGATGTAGGAAAAATACAGGATTGAAAAAGTAATAACATTTGCCATTGTATATAAGTTCAGGAATTGTACATTTTTAGGCAACCGGGCCCACATATATTTGGAACAGAAGTTTAAGTAAACTCCGTATTCTGATATGGGAGGGAGAAGTCAGAGGCAGAGATAATTGACAGGTGACGCAAACAGCTCAGGGAGATCACCAAGATGGACGCATCACTCTTTCCAAACGATATTTCTATCACGGAGTTTATTCTGCGCAGATCTCATGGACTAGATCAAAAAGTAGCCGCGGTAAGTTTTAGGGACGAAAATGACGAATTATAGTATTTGAGAATAACCACCTAGATCATGTGAGTGGGTCACCCACTGGCACATGTAGTAGGTGCCTTATTGACACAAGGTATGTATAGAGAGACCAATATGGCATACATGCGGTTGCGTTACGTTATTTCAAGTGAAACACATGCACCACCAGGATAAAAATACATCATATTGATGCGCTACCATTAGACAAAACGGCTCAATTTATTAAGAAGTACTTCGAGTTTACGTTTTATGTAATGAGATGTTTACGAGATGTGTAATGATCGTGTTGGTATGATCTACAAATAATATAAAATAGATGCACTCATGAGGCGTTATCTTGGGTACTGTATCGTATTATCGGGTAACGGTCAGACTTATCAATATGTAGATAGTAGGGTGATGAGTGTGGAGCATGAGGCTATATATAGTTTCATGTAACTTTTCGGTGAAAAAAGGTCACCGAAAAATTATAAGAAATGTTTCAATTATTAAAATGGAGTCCTTTAATATAAATCGTATGACAGTGATATTAACTGTGATGTCAATGCTGACAAATATTTTTTTCAAAATTAAATTCTATAGATATCTCAAGCAAGGCAATGGTGCCGCAATCTTGCTGGTGCCAGTGGCGCCTGGATTTATAATGTACATATATGTGTAATTTATTTTTGATTTTTCTTTTACAAAATTTTTATTCAGACTATTTCTTACAAAGTAGTCTCGATCTTATAAATATTCATATTCTAAATTGCCGAGTCATGAATTGTAATACAAGCAGATAAGGACATGTTTGGGATTCATTTTGAAAAGTTGTGTTATTCACACATGATTTGTGTACCTCATGGATAAAATGACTCGAATAACTTTATTTCACCTTCTTCTTTTGGTTTATATTATTTGGAAAAAAAAGGATTTATTTGGCCGTATAACCATCGATCACGGAGCGCGTATCTTGTATGTATATACATATTCGTATCTTGTATGTAGGCTATACATATCATGTTCTTGGATGAATATAGAAAGCTATGTGAAAAATACGCAGAACATAATTATGACAAATTTTTTTAATTGACTCACAAATCATTATCACAATTAACTTTTTATTTTATATTTACCCTAGATGTATAGGTATATACCATTAAAATGCCATTAAAATCAATCTCGGATCTGAATCGATATTTTACAGGCTATAAGACAAAATACTGTCACTTAACAATATTTCGTCTAGGGAGACGTTTTATGAAGATCGTTACGTTACTATTCACGTTGTTTTTTTTAAAAAAAAAAAAAAAAGATAACAAAGTTACTATCACGTTCCATTAAACCCCGATAATTATAGGTGGATTCAGACAGTGGAGAGGAATGGACTTTTGGTCAACTGAAGCGATACATACGCAGCATCGGCAGTGCCTTTGCGAGGCGGGGTTTGGAAAAGGGGGATGTCGTTGTCTCAATCGCTCCGAACTGTCTGGAAAACATGGCAGCTACGTTTGCTGTGCCGGCCGCGGGTGGAATACTAAGTGGAATGAACCCCGTCTATACTACAGGTAGATAATTCAATATATGAATTGTTATCTCTTTTTTTTTCTCTCAATAAAAACGGCTTCCTGAAAGATCGGTCATATACAGACACAGAATTTCGTCCCTACATACCAACACAGGAAATAAAGATTGTATAGGCCTCAGAAAAATTGTCGAAATACGGCAGATAAATGAGGCAACACATTTGGTTTAATTTTGTTGGGGGTTGGGGTGGGGGGTATGACTTTAACGGGTATATATAATGACCGTAGCACACAGGTATAGTAATGGAATAGTACCATAAATCATTGCCCTGGAGGTGAGGAAGCTATGCTATACATTTGTGTGAAGAGACTGAAACATAAGCCAAGATCTCTACTCTCACACAGCCTCCATACCTGAAGCCAGAAGAGGCTTCTGATCAATTACGATCGAACTACTTCGTGGGAGATTTTTCCGTTTTGCTGACTTTTCTTGACTCAGTCTAGGCTCAGAGTTTGAAGAGTCCTTTCAAACTGGGGCAAAGCCTCTCGCTCCAAACCGCAAAATGCCATTATAATCCCATTATAGGATGCATACTCCAGGGCGTGGAAAACCATTAGCGCAGTAAGCGTCAATTCTCAAATCACTGACATACCATTCTTATCTGATATTAGAGGCTCTGAGCCTAGACTGGGCTTATTGTGTGTGCAAGATCAGAGGCTTTCAAGGAAATAATAAAACAAATATTCAATATTAAAGCTGCATTCTCAGCTAATTTCCTTAAGAATATGAAAATGTCGATTAAGTGGACCATTCATTCCTGGCCCATCCAAAGGTCACCCAGATGGAGTATTAAAGGATTTTGACCTGTTCTTCTTGGTGTAAAATTGCAGTATCCTCCAAAATATTTATTTAGAGGACCCGCCGAAATCCCACTTTTTTTTAGTCTAACTCTCTATTATCTTAAACTTTGGGAATCCTTTTGGAATTGAAAAATGTCAGGATACCACTGGCTAGATAGGTATATGAAGAAGCCAACTATTTGCACTAGTAATCCCATTTAATCCAGATTGTCACTGTAGATCAGCAAAAAATAAAATCATAAAAATATTCTAGAAAAAGCCATGAATTCATGAACAATCAGGAAAGTTGAGGAAATATAAATCTTTCTTCATTTTCTTTATTTGAATATTTCTGTCTACAGTACTCAGGATAAAGGAAAGAAAACTAATTGTGGGTCGCCTTAGCTGGGAATGCGGCTTTAAGTTATAAACAAATAGAGAAGATTATTTAAATTTTAGATGAGATTCGTCACCAGGTGGGCGCTGCTCGAGCTACCTTCGTTATTGCTGATGATGAGACTTTACCCAAAGTGATCCCTGCAGTCAGAAACTGTCCCAGAGTAAAGGTATGATAAACCCATCATTGTCATTATTCAAAAATATTTATATAGCACCTTGTATCAATAAAGATTCTCCAAAGGCTTAGTGTTTCGCAACGTTGTCTTTTGAAATATCTGAAATAGTCTGAAGCTTTTACCCACAAAAATTCTCAAACACTGTCTATTTGCATTAAAAAAGCAACTGGCATATCTTTTTAACCTAACGATAGAAAATGCTGATATACCGCTTGACTTCAAACAAGCAAATTTAATGTTACGCCTTTATATAAAGACGGAGAGAAATGTATGCCAGGCAATTATAGGCCTATATCCTGTATTAAGTTACCCGCAAAATTATTAGAAATATGTGTACAAAAACAATTATCACAATACTTAGAAGGAAATGAGTTACTGTGCGACCAGCAGTTTGGCTTCAGGGGGGGCAGGTCGATTAATAATGCATTAGACAGATTACTAAGTAGGGTCTATGGTACCTTAAATGAAAAGAAAGCTACTGATTTAATATTTTTGGATTTTAAAAAAGCTTTTGATACTGTAGATCATAATATTTTATTATCAAAATTGGGAAATTTTGGGGTGAAAGACAGGGCACTACAATGGTTTAGGAATTATTTGAGCGATAGAACACAGAGAGTATTGGTGGACGGAGAACTCTCCTCCCTGAAGCCTATAACCTGCGGGGTACCACAGGGAACCAGTCTTGGACCGGTAATGTTTATTATTTATATTAATGATTTACAGAAAATTGTAGAAAACTGTTACGTCCAATTATTTGCGGACGATACCGTATTGTATAAAGAAAGAAAGTTAGGGGAGACAGAAAATGAAGATCTACAAAATGATCTAGATAATATTGTTCAATGGTGTAAGGTGAATAAAATCTCCCTTAATACGAATAAATGTAAAGCGTTAACTATTAGATCTAGGAATGACCAGAAAAATATTGTACACTATAAAATTGATGGTCAATTGTTAGAAAATGTCACAGAATACAAATACTTGGGTATGGAGATTGATTGTCGCCTGAACTTTAATGTCTTTCTTAGAAAGAAACTACACGGGGTAAGATCGAAAATCCATTCAATGTCTAAGCTGTATCACATATGTGACAAGAGTACATTATTACTTTTATATAAGATGATGGTACTCCCTTTAAAGGTATAGGCGGGTGTTCAATGGAAAAAAGATTGGTCGGTGACTTTTTCATGAAACGTTCAGGGATCATTCCTGACTACATAAGAAAGCAAGAAATTGAAAAAAAAGTATATCTCATCGACTTATTTTTTTTTCTACAGCCACTTGAAAATAACAGTTCTTTAGCATTGAAGTCTATGGAAAAATGTGTTTTTTTTTCACGTTTCACTATATATAAAAAAAATGATCGGTGACTTTTCATCAAAACTTTCTACACATATATATGGTGTATTATGCTACAGATTTACCAAAGAAAAACTGTAGGTTGACGAGGTTAAAAAAAAGTTGTGGTCATTTGAAGTTGATACATCACCCAAATTTAGTAATCAAGTAGCATAATCAATGAAAATGAACTTTAAAAACATTATTCAAAACTGCTGTAATAACAATAAACGCTGTAGATATTGAAAATGGTGCACAAATGAATCTCAACTTATGATAATAAGGAAATATTTCAAAGAAAAATAGGAGCCGCTAGGTGGCGTGTGTGTTGACACCCGCATATATCTTTAATAGATTACGGGGACTTATTCTATGGGTCGGCGGCACAAATTCACCTTCAAAAGTTACAGACCCTACAAAATTCAGCGATGAAAATAATTCTGAAATTGCCAAAACTGACAAGTACAAAGGAAATACACCAAACGTTGGATATGCCAACTTTAGAGACAAGAAGGAATAGCCACCTTCTAGATCTCGCGTTTATGAGGAGTAGAGTAGATACAAATGTTGATAGTAGGAATATTAATTTAAGGGGTCTATCCAAAGGGAGGAAGCTGACTGTGCCGCACCCAAAGAATGAGCTATTTAAGAAGTCTTACTTGTATAAACTGACGGAACTTTGGAATAAACTCCCGAGTGAAATCCAGTTAACAAAGACGAGGATGCAACTAAGGCATTACCTCAGGACGGAATACCTTTCAAACCATGATATTATCTGTCAGACCCAGAATGAATAGTAAATTAGAAATGCATAATGCATAGCATAATATAATAGAATATAATATAGAGGTAAAATTAATCTTATTTAGGACATTTCTTAGTTAAGACCGGTAATAGAAAATGTTATTAAAATTGTTTAAAAAACTTTGAAGGTAACATAAAAACGAATAATGAACGATGTAGGTTTATTATCCAGGTTCGGAGTATTATCCAACCTGTACATAAGGCACATAAGTCCTTACAACTAAAGACCGATACAACGGTAGCCATAACAACAAACTGCATAATATGTCATTTTATTGATCATTGCATGTTTATGTATATTGAATGTACCTAGAATTAAGATTTTGGGATAGGGGTTTGGCTCAACAGAATGAGTAATCAGATAACTGAAATAATATATTAAATTTATATCGACACAACAAATACAACAAAGATATAGAACAATGAACTCTGTCGATAGTAATGACCTTGGAGAGAAGGACGAGGAAGAACAATGAATCTCCTAAAGACAATCACAATTAAGAGGTATGAGCCGGGACAGGGGGGAAGGGGTATTTTTATATCTTCACTTTACATATTAATATATGGTATTGTAATAATGATCCTGATATGTATCAAATGCACTTCAATATTGTTCGTAAAAGGTAAAATAATCTTGTAATGAACTAGGCTGGTCGCACCAGGAAGAACTGGAATACCAGAGGCTGCAAACCAGGTTCTGAACGATGTAATTGTAATTGTATATTGATGGAATCAGAATAAAAAATACGATATATATATAATAGTCAATGGCAGTAGCGCTTTAAATCTATTTGGTGCCATTATTCAAGAATTTCACCAATACACATAAATACAAAAAAAAATTCCACTATTATTATCTCGTATAAGGTGGCATGTACTTTCCAGAAATTAATCCTGATACATAGTGTTGATAAGGATATCTCTAACTGAATAGAGTAAGGAAGGTATTTTATTTTTTCCTTTTTTCTCTGGTATGTAATGCCCAAATTGTATATATCATGTCTTGAGTCCTTATGATTTTGCTAGGCAACGCGTGCAAACATCCATGGCGGACACTGCGTATTTTTGTATGCCTCGATTAAATATTATATTGGCCTTAAATGAATAATAAAAAAAAAACAATATACAAAACTGAGATCATTATTTGAAATTTCTAGCTAACTACATTCAGGGATGAATGTGGGGTCACGGTAAAAAAATACTGAAACATTTACCGTCCTCTCAATTTGAAACGTTTTTTCGACGATTTGAGAATTTTAATTTTGATTTTAGGGATAAAAATGATGGAATTCGGAGGGAAATTGGACACTAATTAGAATTTCAAAAATACTGATTTGAGCAGAAATACTGAGGACTTGTATCCCTGTATAATATTGTATACGTACATAGTATACTCTACAGCTAGAGCCTCGGTGAATTATAATAATAAGCATTATATCAGTCTCCGTAATCATATCCTTATATATTAGAATCCTCACAGAACATGCGTCAATACCTTTATGTTGCTGATCGATTTTCTTTTCATTCAACTCAATTTTCTTTTCAGGAAATCTTTGTAATAGGAAAAGCTCATGGATTCACATCTGTGGAAGAGTTGCGGCGAGACGATGGCTCATGTTTCCCCAGGATTAAGTTTGATGCAGAGAATGATCTGGCGTTCTTGCCCTTCTCCAGCGGTACCACTGGCCGGGCCAAGGGAGTCATGTTAACCCACAAGGCAATCATGAACACTATGGTCATGTTTACACAGTAAGGACTTCTGTAATCATGCAGCTGTTTGACTGATTATTATTTATCAATTGTTTATAACGAAAGTCACGGGGATTTAGCGTATTTCTATTGCCACGACCAACCGGCCGACTGTAATACTTTAACATGGAGTTGTTTGCCGTGCGGCGGCAGTATATAGGGTCAGATCGTCAGAAGATGTACATGGCAATTTGCACAATTTGTAGAATTTAAAATTGTGAAGCACTAAGCCCAAAGTTGCGAAACACTAAGCCCTAAGATGGCAACCCTACGTAATTAGTTGATTCAATTCTGCTAAATTAGGCTAAACAAATTATGAATACAGGGTATATAATTATACTACATCTGAATATGTCTGGTATTGTGTTGAAGTAAACTATCTATTCGGTTATGTTGAACTGAATTTGTCATAAATTTGGGTTATTTGAGAAGATTGGGGAATTTGAATTGTACATTTTCTGGCGATTTCATCCAAACACTTTTTGTTTTACTACCAATTTATGTAAATGGCTAAATTGTATGCCATCGCACTGTACATTCACTTACATATCATTATTTTTCACTAGGTACAGCAACTTTCAATTTCTCAAAGACGACACAACTGCAACGTCCATGTTCCCATTTTACCACATCGGAGGCCTTGGGTTCTTGGCGGTTGCACTGTACACATTTTGCAAGTGTATCATCATACGCAAGTTCGATTTTGAATGCTACCTTCAGCTTATCGCACACTACAAGGTATTCCAATCATTTTGAACAAGGGCATATAATGTTTTGATATTTGAATTGATGAAATGCTATATGATTCAAACAAGAATTGTAATGAGAGCCAATACTAAGTAGAATTTAAACAAAAATAAGAATTGCAACGAGTTACTGGCTGTATCTCCATGAGGCAGTATGATTTATAGACGATCCGAATCGAAAGGCAAATAAAGATGGAAAAAAGGGGGAAAAGAGTTACATTGAGTTGTCTGTTTGCATGCTGGGTTTTGTGAAGCTATCAAGCATGGCTCATGCAGACAGGACGTGTAATTTAAACGCACGCAGAAAAATTGCCACAAATTTGGTACATAAAAAATACGTGCTCAGCTCCAGTCTTTAAGTTTAACAAAAAGCCCATAAAAGCCAATCTCCATTGGTGCGACACGTGTCGCTTGTAACAGTGTCGCTCCAGTGCATCCTCCCTAGGCAGGCCCTCTATTCCGCAATGAGTTACTCCATACTAGTACATAGAAACTGGTTGCGGAGTATAGGGCCTGCCTAGAGAGGATGCTCCAGTGTTGCATGAGACATTGTGTGTAGACTTATATGTAATATAAGATATTTCCATTAATTTGCAGGTAAAATGCCTAATTGTACCTCCACCCGTCTTACTGAGAATGGCCAAGGATCCACTGTGTGACAAATATGATTGCAGCAGTGTTAGTCAGGTGTTGGTCGGGGCTGCACCAGTGGGCGAGGCAGTACAAAAACAACTATTTGCCAGGTTCAAATTGGACATCGTAAGACAAGGTACGATAAGATATTATGCCTTTGTTCAAACTGTCATTCCAGGTTGAAGATTCTTTGTGGGGATCATTAGAGAATGGATCATATATACTATGGACTGAGAGCATGTTTAAATTATATCGCCAATTCAGGAAAGCGTCAATGTTGTGATTTAATATTAATTATCATTCGTTTTAAAATGTCACTATGGAAAGTGGTCCGAAGTAAAATTCTATCGCAGTGCGAATCTTATTCTAAACGAATCTAAATTATCGACAGTCGCTATATTATTTATCATTCTTTTTAAAATGTCACTATGGAAAGTGGTCCGAAGTAAAATTCTATCGCAATGCGAATCGTATTCTAAACAAATCTAAAGTATCAACAGTCGCTATATTCATACCTGGGTACACTCTTTCTTATTTGTGTTTTATCTCGCTGACAGCAATACGTTTCGGTTATCACTCTCTTATGGATACATATATCGCTTTCAAGCACATATTTTCCTTACTTGGTTTCTTAATAAAAAGAAACAGTATAATAATATGTCATGTATATTACAGCCTATGGTATGACGGAGACAGCAGGGGCTACGCATCTTTCACCAATGGGCGAAAGTGTTGTCCATGGTTCAGCGGGAAAAGCACACCCCGCCGTCAAGTGCAAGGTACACGTCGTTCTGTACTCTAGATTTAAAGTTGGGAATAAATTATATTATAGTATATCTTTGTGGAGACGAACATATGTGATGTGTCTTTTTTTAAAGGAATGTTTTCATGTTTTAAGGGCCTCGTCCACTAAGCCGATTCTCATGCGATTTTCTGCCGCAGACGATTCTTTCCACTAAATTCTGCGAGAATTGCATGAGAATCGGCTTAGGGTGTTTAACACTCTTAGTGGTATCAACACACGTACTGTACGTTGTCTTTATTTTTTATTGTAAAACATAAAATAATTAGAAGAACTTATTAGGCCTTCTAAAGATTAACATCGTTGAAATCTGATTGATCTTGTCTTTGTAAATATGATGGTATCAATTTGTTTTGTGACTTATGACTCATTTTTCTGTAACACATCACATATATATTTTCTTTAATGCATATATATAGAGAGAATGGGACGAGCCGGCAATAATCGAAAATTTATAGGACGAGATTCGTCCACATAAGCACGATGCCGTAGGCAGAGTGCTTATGTGGACGAATCAAGTCCTATAAATTTTCGATTATTGCTGGCGAGTTCCATTCTATATTTATTATATGTGCATAAAATTTGATCATCATCAGATATCACTGAAAGAGTATTAAAGAACTCTCAGAGAGCCCCAGCTGCCCCGCTGAGAGCACCTTCAGTAGGCTTGTTGTAGCTGTCAGGACTGTGTGAGTGAGCTGTCAGGACTGTGTGATCATGCAGTGTTTACTTACTGACTTGGTTGAACTAAAACGTTCATATCATAGCCATTTCTTGAGCTACAATAATAAACCTTACATCATTTGATAGAGAATTTAATTCTCTATTTAATGGTGTGGTGTTTATTATGTATTTTTATAATCACAGGTGGATTACCGATCGCGGGGATCTCCGCGGAGACAGCGGAAGTGCTGAGTCAGAGCTATTTTTAGACAACTACATTTTTATAGGACGCGTCCTATATGACTATTTTTATAGCACCCCACTTATAGCACCTCTCATATAGCATGCGCGTATAATAAATATATATATAGACAAAATAACGTGATTATGAAGAATAACATGTGAATAATTATGAAGAAAGTGCATATATGAAGGACACTGTTTATTGCCAACGTTCGTTGTTGGGAAATACTTATATCGAGATTATTAACATTTTCTAAATTACATCCCTCCTGTACCTACAAAATATTGCATTAAAAAAGAATATATATCGATCTGTTCCCATATCAAACATAACTCAGTCAGCACCACCATTGTTTCATTCAGTTAGTTGACATTGGGAATGGACGTGAGGTGACCAAGGCAGGAGAGAGTGGAGAGGTGTGGGTGCAGACACCTGGTGTGATGAAAGGGTACTGGTATGCCCCGGAGAAGACGCGTGAGACCATTGACAGTGACGGATGGCTCCACACTGGTAGGCTGAAACTACTCCTTCTCATTTAATTTGATCCGAATTATCCTGACAATATCTGGGTAGTACCAGTGCTGGAGAATATTTATTGGGCGAGATCCCCAAGAATATCGTCCAATAGATATTCACTAACTCTGGACAAGTTCCATTCACTATTTATCCTTTTATCTATTTATTTTTTAAATATTTTTATTGTCAGTTGGTACATTAGTATTTATAAGTTAAAAGAAAAAAATCGAAAACGCACAATACGATATTTTTATTGCACCTCGTTTAGCGTGGCCTTTTTTAGATCAATTTTGCCGAGGGAGTAGGCCTGCTAGCTATACATGCTTGGATTTATCGGTGAACAATTTTTGAATGTTCTTGTACAGTATTAGGGTTAGTTATTGTAACATATGCATAACTTTTAATGGCATATTTCCTAGGTGACATCGGATACCTTGACAAAGAAGACAATCTCTTCATAGTTGACCGACTAAAGGAATTGATAAAGTGCAAAGGATTCCAGGTAATATTTTTATTTTTATATTATATCATTATTAATTTGTATCTATTTTAACTATTATATATTATATATGACGGCTTTCAATTTATTTGTCAGGAATAAACACCGAGCATTACCCTGCAGTAAATTGGTGTCATTTTTTAATTGTATTTTAAAATTTTAAGAGACAGCCTGCAAATTTAATCAATTAACAGACAAAAGTCGAAGTCAGATTCAGGGTTAATTGAAATGGATGGGAATATCTGGACAGTGGTAGTACGAATGTTAACCAAAATACATTTAACAAACCATCTAATATCCCTCAATGCATACAGGGAGACGGGGAAGATCTGTGTTTACACAGATAGTTTTGAGTGAAAGCAATATCATTCTTTGTCCCTTTTTCTGGAAATTACATTATTGGTGTAACTGTACGGCTGGAAATAAAGTTATTACATACATACATACATACATACATACATACATACATACACATACATACACACACACATATACATACATACATACATATATACATACATACATACATACAATTACATACATACAATTACATACATACATCCATCCATCCATCCATCTCTGAGATGTACATTACAGGTTCCTCCAGCAGAACTGGAAGATCTGCTCATTTCGCACCCTGACGTGGCTGATGTGGGGGTGATAGGTCTGCCTGATGAGAGGGCGGGGGAGGTACCCGCGGCCTATGTCGTGCTCAAAGAGGGAAGGACACCTGACGCAGCTGCCCTCTACAAGTATGCCGCCGGTGAGGTCATACTTATTGCATTAGGGTTTTATTTTCGGGATTCCCAATGTACGTACGTATGTCGGTATTCCCCATGACGGGATTCCTTGTTATTATTTTTGCGAACTTTGTATCTATTAACTATGTGAATGAGTGCTAGCGTTATGGGAGTAAAGTACCATGAACAAAAACATATTTCGGCCTAAACAGAAATACAAATTATGTACAGAGTTCTCATAATGAACTGACAAAAATCTTATAATATTCTATACAATTCACAGACCCAGTTGCGAAGGGCTATATAAAGGAAGGAATGAGACAAAAATGATATTTGAAAAAAGAGAGTTGAAATTGCAGCTTTAAAAGAAATCCAAAATTAAGGAGAAGTCAATTAACCCTATAATTATTTCAAGAGATGGTGTATTTTCAGAGCGGACGGCGCCTTACAAACACCTGCGAGGGGGAGTCCACTTCAGGGCCTCCATTCCCAAGAACCCTAGCGGCAAGATTCTCCGTCGGCAGCTGCGTGAGGTAGAAATTAAAAGCGCCACGGCCAAGTCCAAACTATAGTGGAATAGCTAGACTTTTGTTGGCATTTCATCATGTCGGCGGTGGAGAAATATACATAGATCTAACTGGCTAACAGGTGGATCATGTGAAACCAAGGAGGTATATATGGGTCAGATTTTCAGAAAAAGTACAATTCAACTTCGCCAATCTTCTCAAATAACCCAAATTTCACACGCAAATAAAGTTCAAAATACAGTTCAACCTAACCAAAGAGATTGCTAGAATCAATGCAATGCCGAATATACTCGAATTGTCTAGTATTGACCAAATTGCAACCTAATTTAGCAGAATTTACTAAATGTGTACAGCTACCAATTGTACATTTTCGGAAAATCGAATCCATATACAGTACCAGTATCCAGGCCAGTAATAACCCCCCCCCCCCCCCCCGTACGCACACGCTTCCAATATCCAGGCCAGTATTAACCCCCCCACACACACACTCCCCCCGTACGCACACGTGGAACGGGAAAATTGTACGATGCTGCCAAGACAGAGAATGAAGAATGGACATAAGGGGATTGTGTCATATTCGACAGAATCGTTTCGCCACTGTGCAAACTATGTATATTTGTTATTAGAATAATTATTTCTCCATTGTCATCAAAATAAAACTATAGCTAAAACTGCCATGCAAAACCCCTACAACACGTTGTCAACGTGTCTGAAGTTATCCCATACTATTAATCAGAAAAAAAATCCTGAGAATCGTAAAGTCTATGTATTCATGTCACGTTCCATGTCTACCTATTTCCACATATTGATGTTATCCGGTCGTTGGACCGTTGGACCGGATAACAAGGCCACCTGGCAAGATAGCAAGGCCACCTGGTTGTACGCCTTAGAACTATAGCTGCACAAGCTGTTACACGTGGCGCCCTCTAAAACCAAATTAAGGCAGAAATCGTCAAACCGGTACTAATATTCATATTATTTGTTTGTTGTGATAAACAACACAACTCAAGGTTTACTTTCCAATGAATTATTTAGGAAAGTCTTGAAAGTAGATTCCAAGATCTTTCAACATAATAGATTTTATTTTGAACATTAAATAAAGAAAATAAAAGGATGAATATTAAACCTATAAGAAATACATTTGCTCTACTCCTGTTTTTCATGCTGTTCTTAGAGTATTGAAGTTATACCTCTTCTTTCGCAGAAACACTATGTATGACTAATAATATTGAAAAATGGACCATTTCTTAGTTCTAAATAAGCGATTCTAATCGACATAGTGGCTTTTCGTCTGCTCGTTGGTTTAACCGAGCTGTACAATAGTCACCTTTGAACACTACATTAGTACATATTAAGATTTTCTTGCTGATTTTTGAATAAATCCGATAATTAGAGAGACACTAATCATTTTATTTATTGATATCTATCAAATCGGACAAATCGGCGAAGAGCTTTCTCCACATTGTATTTTCTTCCTGGCCAGTTGCTGTAATTCTTTTTTGACATAATACAATGCAAATTCTCGACCTCAACTCATAGCAACAAACGAACCACTCTATCATTCCCTTATGAAATAATTTCTGGCAATGTATAAATGCTTTGGTTGTGAGTACAATCCAATTTATAATTTTAGCTTTTATGCCTTTCCTGTCGAAGCCAAACATACTATTTATTCTTTTGACTTCAACCTCGCCATTTGCATTTATTTGAACTATTTCTTTCCCTCCTATGTCCTCGTTGAGGTAACCTATGGAGTCTATAAAATTAAATACTTTTTTCCAAAGACTTTTTGTGTTGCGACATAGCATGAAAAAGTGAACTATATCATCTCTTTCGTTGCAGAATGAACATACAGGTAAACTCTTTATAGAGACATTTCTCACATAATAATTACAAGTAATCGTTCTGTGAATGATTCTATACTGCAACACCTGGAGTCTTGTTTCACACGATATTTTATATAAGGGTTGATAAACACTTTTCTCCAGTCAATCTGGCTAAAATCTTCTTCACTCAGATCCAATAAGGATTGCCATGTGTTAAGCTTGTCTCTTTCTACCTTCATACCTTCGACTAACGCATTATAAATCATTTTGCATAAATATATTATAAATCATCTTTACACGGTGGGGAATTTTCTATAATCTCTAGCCAATCCATAGGGATTGCTTTTTATAGATCTCGTATCAGGTAATAGTCAGGGATAAAACCGTATGTTCTCTTTATCTCTAATTAGACATCAATTGCCCCTTCTGATTTATCATGTCGCCTACACATATTATACCATTCATTTCCCAACTTTGATAGTGAAACATTTGTTTCTTCTTGTTTCTGATCAGTCTATTCGACCACAACCTTTCTCTCAATATTTCAATTCTTGACGTAGAGTTTTTGCTGTATTAATATTTATTCTATATTTTAAACACCTCTTTGTAGAAGCTGTTAAGCACCTTTTTGGGCATGTTTCTGCTTAACAGGACGTCTTCCACTCTCCTCATGGGTGCGGAATAAGAGGCCATTGCTCTAAAGGCTCTACCTGCATTGGCTAAAATTATTCTCTGGACCCATTTGTGTCTGTTTGTTTCTATTATTTCTTTGATCAGGGCACCGTATGAAGCACGTCCATGGTGGACACTACGTTTTTACATTTGAATGCTACTTTGTTAAATGTCTTGGCCCGTAATTGAATAAAAAAAAAAAAAAAAAAAAAAAAAAATCATTCTTAAGCGTAACCCTCCGTTTTCTGCCTTCTGGGCTATGAAAGCTGTTCTTATTTTGTGGCCTTTATTTAGCCAGACAAATTCCATCATAGTATCATGTATTTCTTTCTGAATTGTATCTGGTAATACGATACATGCTAGGGCGTGTTGGAAAATGGGTACTCTGCCTTAGATAGTGAGGCTTCTTCTTTTCCATAGCTTAACAATTGATTTAGCTCTTTCTAACAGGATTTCACTAAGTAGGTGCAACTTAATTGTTTCAAAGACACATTTTCCAAAGCAATTAAAGTGAAACCTGGTTAGATTGCCAAATCTACCCGGCTCTATCGTAGAGAAATAATTGGCTTCATTTGCATGTGTCACCAATACTTGAACTGGCACTTTCTCGGCGTACCTCGATACCAGAGCGGTCGACCCTAACTAGCGACACAATGTGTCTTAATTACAAGCGATCAATTGCATGATCACGCCAAATGTTGGTTTAGCCATAGCCTCATTAGCCTGGGTCTTTCAGGTCTGGACAACTGACTTACTGATCAAGAGCCCATGTTAAACGCCTCTAGAACCCTTACCAGCTGGAGGGGTAGTGCCAAGATTTACACCTTGAGTTCCAGAGCAAAATACAATATACATGAAAAATGAAATAATTTTCAAATTAATGATATAATATGATAATTATATGATATTATTATCAATGATATGTAACTACAAAATCGAAATTTTAATGAGTTTCTGCAAGATGATTTTTAAAGGGTTTTTTTCTCAGCAAAAAGAGGGGGAAGGGTTCCTCGCCTCCACCGCCCCGCCCCCCCCCCCTCCCTCCCCGCCCTTAATCTGCAAATTAGCTATCTTCAAGTTCAATAACACTCAGTCCTCAATACACACGAAGCCCGACACTAATGAGATTCTTAAAGGTGTAATTTAGCAAGAAGGCATTCAAGAAAACGTATGAAGTCAGCGTTAAAATAACTTCTACATTTGATGGATTGCTGTGGAGCGTACTAGGCTCTCCGTCGTTATTGAAATGCATTATGCTAAGTATGGGGTATGCATTATTTAATTGGCATGAGAGGAAGTCCAAATAAAGTATACCTGTAGATGTATGTATACAGCATTATTGAAAGGCAATTCCTTCCTGGTTGGGCTGGATACATATTATATATTGTATATTATATAGAATGCCATCATTATGGTTATTCATAAGCGAAATTATGATTTCTAGTAAGTACTAAATACATATAATTGGAAAAAACAAAGCCGGAAAAATAACTAAGTAATATTACTTAATTAAGTTTGTTTCATTTTTTCTTTGTTTCATTTTTTTTTTAGTTTGGCCAACATTTTGAATTTTCTTCAATTCTTTATCACGGCCTCTTGATAAATGTTTATGAGTGCATACTAAATGAGGAAAATTTAATTGTTGAGGCATAGAATGCTCAGTGGACTATATAATATATGTACTCTTCAAGTCTGGCTAACCTGAGCTACCTCCAAATTTATATGAAATCCCTATTCATTATTTAAAACTAAATTTCTGAATTGGAAACGTGTGCCTGCATAAAGATTCTACACACAGATATGACCAATCAATCAGCCAGCGAAAAGTATAGTAGCTTTAATGGGGCAAGCAATCGCGTATATCTGTTCTCTAAAACCATAGATCACAAAGTTAATGTCACAGTAGAAATAATTGATTCAGTTTTCTGTTCAAAGGGCCTGGGTTATAAAATTATATACATTATGTGAGTTTACAAAACTGAGGCATTGCTAGTCATTATAAGTGCTTTGAATACAGTATAAAAACCCCTCGAATTGACACCCACGATCCGAATTTAAGTCACACATATTTTTCATGATTTTTCTCCTGTTGAGATTATCAAATGTTTCCCAATCCAACTTAGGGTAGGCAAATCAAGTCCAAGTACTCGTAAATACCACCTCGGTGACATAATGTTGCGGCCATAGAAATGGGCAATTCTATTTGAAATCATGCGGCGCATTATTGATATAAATGTGTGGTTCAAATGATGCGCATCAAAGCGTGAACGCAGGTACTTGAACTTGCATGTGTTGTCCCTCTTCACCGAGCGGGGAAAATCGCTCTTTCACTCACACGTACGTTCAGTGGTCATTTAGATGGAAGGGGAGTATTTAATCGCACTCATAAATATTCATTTATAATGATTTATACATATTCATTGTCAGCCATCACAGGTCGATAAACAGGTGCCATAACTTGTTTCTCTCTTTTATCACCCTGTCTCTGTCTCTACCGCTGTTTGTCTCTCCCCAGGGGTCGAAAAAACCTACCAACTAGGACTACACTTGCCCATTGGGCAAGTGGCAGCCAAGATTTACTTGCCCAGCATCATTTTTCACTTGCCCAAATTTATTTGCAGTGTTATAAACGAAATCATGCTATCTGTATGTATCTTGTTTCATTGTAATTAGGCATCAAAACAGCGGTTTGAAATCGGTGCTGTAGAGATTTTCACTTGCCCAATCGGGCAACTAACATTAAATTTTACTTGCCCAGAGACATTTTTTAGTTGCCGTGGGAGTCCCTGTCTAGCTGTCTGTCTGTCTATACCCCTCTCTCTCTTCCCCCTTGTATCTTTTTCTCTGTCTCTCTGTCTCCCTAGCTTTCTCTCTCTCAGTTTCTTCCACACTCACACGGTCTGAATTTTATTTTAAAGTTCTATCCATGAATGATCTAGACTTATAATTGTCACATTATGCTTGGTCACGTATGAACTATGATGTCCACTTATCACATAATCTAAGCCTAATCCTAATCCGTGGTAGGATAAGCTCGTGTTTTGTTTGTTACATCCCACCATAGCACTGTTGCAGGGAAAGTACAAACGGGGAGTCACAATGTGTGAGGATGTGTACGGATTGGAGTAGGACAGAAAGCAGGGCGGGCAGAAGACGGGAAGGGAATCGAAAGAAAAATGAAAAATAGATAGGTTAGTAGGGAAGATAAAAGTGAATGAATGAAATGAGATATAAAGCAATGAACTCTTAACTCTATTAGTTTAGCACACCTATATCACGCTTTAATGGTAAATGCTGGAAGAACTGGCTATTATCCGGAAGCCTGTTCACTAATTTGTCAACAGTCCCCTATATATGTGACTATTTGATAAATAAAGTATTATTCAATTCAATTCCAAGAAAACAGGAACGAAAAATATCTATAGAATGTATAAGAATAAGGGAAGATACAAAGAAGCGACGAGCCTTAGAATAGAATTTCCCTGTACATGTATGAGAAATGTATGAGAAATGAACTAAAGTCTAAAGTTCAATCGGCCCAAAAACAAAATAGAAAATTGACACACTTTTGGAAAGTATATGAAACAATGTTATTAATCTTATAATATCGTATAATCTTATAAAACCTTATAAAATTGTATAATTTATAATATGCTGTCCTGTTAAAATCTGTAAATTCATCAGAAAAAAAGAAGTCTGAAACAGTTACGCACTATATATCTATAGGCGGTCACTAGATTTCTCTACACATGATTTCAACGTTCACCCCCGAACGTACTGCAGCTATCACTTCTAGACCGTCCATAATTGCACGGAAGTCGTGTATAATCATGCGATGGGAAACAAGCATAACAAGAGCCCAGGCAGCAAGCACTCACAGGTTTGTTTTGTGTGAAGACAGGAATTAAATCTACACCAGAATTTAATCGCTGCAAACATGCACTTCTAGCACAAACACAAAGTGAGCTGCCTGCAAATAACCAGAGAATACACAAGATTGGAGGCGTTATATTTACATAGTGGGCCTTTCCTGATAACTAATTCCCTTAAGTCGTTGTACCAGACAAAGAAAATAATTTACATTCCCATGATAATGAAATAACCTCCAGACTGTACACAATTTCAGTGACTTTTAGTGGCGGATAAACTAAAAGGACGCATTGGAAAGAAGTAATTAGAAACCTGTACAAAACTGAAGTTTTTGAGAAATCAAACTATAAATATGTGTGCTTCCATCGTTTCACTATAAATAAAAAATAAGGTTAAATACTCGTTTAAGCTATAGGTTCTGCATAGCAATATTCGAAACACGGATCTTGGCATTGCAAACAACCTGTTGGTAAAGTTCCATAATCTGAATTCATTGAATTTATATAAAAGAGATCCTTACAAAGCTATCCGGGAAAAAACCCACCTCTGACATAAGATAAATACAAAGTGTTTTGGATTAAATCCTTCAGCTATACAAATACTTCCGTTACTATCACCAAGCGTATACCATTGTCCCTGATACATGCTCGATCGGGTGTAATCTGGTGATCTAATTGGATCGAGTCGGAACAGGCAACTGTCTGATCCCAATTCTATTCTATACGACACCCAAACCAGACCCAAACAATTTATAATTGTAACACTTGAGTCGGATTAGCTTACTATAATTAGACAGTCAGTAATTATGATGGAATCACATACATATATAGTTTCTAGATCAATACCTCATCCGACATGTCAATATTTGTATAATCTGATTAATGCTTTGATTGAACAATGTATGTATATTTGATTGGAAACCTAAACGCTTGCCTATCAAATTTATATTGGATATGACATAATGAACTATTGTAATTAAATTTTAGTTTACCGTACAGAGGCATGCATGGCTAATATGTATATGATATTATTATTTTATAATGTATATATAGTGATTTAGGTTGAGTCATTCTACTTACTTCGCAGAAGTCTGAAGATATTTATTACCAATTATCCATTTATTTCTGGCTATTTAACATGAACAATATTGATTCTTTTGTGAAAGAATGATGGCATAAATTCTATACATACTAAGTAAGCTAGATATGTAGGAGTTAAATATCCCTTTTGAAATATACATATATCATTTGTTTGTACCTAATTTACCCAATGTTTAAGAGAACAGATATGGTAAAATACCAAAGTCTCTACTTGTCTTATCCAGTCAAGCCTTCCCCTAGCAACTAATAACTCTTCTTTAATGAAACCTGTCCCCGGCACGTCTTATGTCAACACAAAGCCTGAGTAGGGGACTCATATTTCGCAGCACCTGGAACTATGATCTGTCACGCCTCTCCAAAACCAACATTTAGATAACTCTAAGTGGGGTAAAGTATATTTATGCGCTATTGATCTCTTAATGATAGGCAACTAATTTCATATCGACGCACGTATATGGAAGGTAGATAGGTCGGTAGGTACTGGAGTGTGGATTGGACTTAGAGCCAACTCTAAAATTATAGTCATCTCGCTACTATAAACAATGTATTCCATTTTCTTACTTTTTCAGGTTCCAACATTTTGCTTTGGGAATATTGGGCAGGTGTAAAGTTTAATTAATGGTTGTTATATCTAGACAAAAGGCTTTTTAAATAGGTTTATTGCTGATTCATATCGTTAATGTTGCCAGTCATGTTATATTATAAACGAAAATGTGGCGGCAGTTTTAGATGAATCATGATCACTGCTGTTTTATCTCCATGTATCAACCCAGGGTTTATGTATCCTTTATCTGTGATAAATAGGATTTGCGCTGCGGCTATAAGAAATAATCTAAATCTATATTTTATGAGTCCCACATATCTGGTATATGTGAGCTAGTCTGAGGGGCGTCACTATAGCCAATACTTAAAAAAGTCCATTGATTATATGTTTCGTTCTTCTCGGTATACATGATTCAGAGATCATACGTACGTAAAATTACAAAAATATCTTAACAATTAAAGTACAAAGCCAAAGGTAAATTTGAAACCACGCACCAACACTGATAACTGACTTACCAAAACTCAGGCAAAAACTAGAGAGGAGTAGCCTATATGTATGCATATAACTCCCTGTTAGAATTGAAATTTAGAGAGAATGCTAAATTAATTTTCAAATAAAAGATACTTACTTGGAGGTTTGTAATATCCATAGTGTTGAAGATGTTTTCGCATGAAGGTTTCATATGGATTCTGGGGGAAAAACGTAATATCTTTTTTTACGAGGAAAAATGTAAATTTTTCGACTCATGTTTGTATTTCTCATTCTATTTTACTTTGATCCATTAACCCAAGATAAGGACATCTGTTAGATATACTCATGGAAAGTAATGAAACACTTGTCTGATAGGCCTATATTATTTCTATATAATTATTATGGGACGATGACAACATTGTATTGATCTATCTCATTGTACATAATCCAATTAAAGAGTGGTCAGTAACCATGGCAACCCGACTGACCGGATAAATTGGTGAATATTTCATGGGTGCGGATATTCTTTTCACATTCTCAAAAGGTCTATTTTTGACATTATTTCTTTTTCATATTTTCTACATAGGCCTAATGAGCAATGTGCATCATGTGTCATTTGTTTTTTAAGGTTTCCCCCGCCGAAGGCGGTACGAGCGCCGAAGGCGCTCGTACTGGGAAACCTTATATAGGTTCCAGAATTTGCCTGCTGTAGCAACGTCGGCGTTCAGGGTATAAATAGAAAACACAACTCAGCATCCTCCCACCTGTATTTCAGACGCATTCGCGTACACATCGCGGGGATTTTACGCTCTCGAAAATTGATAAAAATCACTATTTCCACTCGAAATAAATTGCCAAAAACATGAAATTCAGAAAGAGCATGCTTTTCTACCCCTAAATATGTGTTTATATTAAGGTCAGTTTTTAAATAAGGCATATATGAGCGAAACTTTTCAGTAGGCCTAAGTAGGGCCTAAACAAAAATATCGCCAAAGTAGGCCCGGGAGTAGGCCTACATTATTGAGTCAGGTTGTAAGAAAATGTACAATTGCCTGCACCATTCCTCTCAGATTTGAGAAAGAAATCAGGTTCAAAATACAGTTTAACATAACCAAGGAGATTCGTTCAATCAATGTTGCACCAAATATACTCAGATATAGCTAGTATTTGTCATTTTTCAGAGTAAATTATCAAGATTTACTAAATGTGTAGAGCCGACAATTGTTCATTTTCTGACGACCTGACCCTATTGGGTTGTGGCAGGCACGGGGAAATTACGCTCCCGCGAAGTACTAAAAACACTATTTTTAATCGAAAAACATTGTCAAGATGTTTAAATTCTGAAAGAGCATGCTTTTCTACCCCTATACATTTGATTTTATATACATTTGTATTTAAATAAGGAAGATATGAGGGAAACTGCAGTTACCATTAAACAATAATTTTCGGCCTGCTTGTAGTAGGCCTAGGTCTACATTATCGAGTCAGGTTTCAAGAAAATGTACAATTCGCCTGCACAATTCTTCTCAGATTTGAGAAAGAAATCAGGTTCAAAATACAGTTTTACATGACCAAGCAGTATTTTTCATTTTTCAGAGTAAATTAGCAAGATTTACCAAATGTGTAGAGCCGACGATTGTACATTTCTGACAACCTGACCCTATTGGGTTGTGACAGGCACATCGCGGGGAAATTACGCTCCGGCGAAGTACTAAAAAATGCTATTTCTACTCGAAATACATTGCCAAGATGTTGAAATTCAGAAAGAGCATGCTTTTCTACCCCTATGTATTTAATTTGATCAACATCTCTATTCAAATAAGGAAGATAATATTGGTGGAACTTAGGGAAGTCTATAGGGAAAGTACCGTATAGGCCTATCGATGGCGATGCAGATGCCGGCAACGACGCAATAATAATTATACTCGTGACGCCTTCTAATTTTCACAACGTTAGTAACGCGCCATGGCAACTCGAGTCATGGACAACGCGTAATATCCATTTTCCCGCGTGGCGTGGCGTATCAGAGGAAGAGGGGGGGGGGGGGGGGTCATTTTTTGTTTAGGCATATAGTAGAAACGGAATAGTCAGGGGAAACCTTTTTCTCCTTGGTCACAACCAAATTCTTGTTTTCACTTTTTTATTAATTCATTGGGGAGTTTGTTATGTCATTTACATACTTTATAACTCTAGCGAGGGAATATTTTCAAAGAATTATAACCATAATATTGGTTAGAGTTCTTTGATATTTTATTCAAAAATACATGTAGTTAGATCTATATAATATATATAGCATAATAGTCTAAGTAGCACGAATTAAAAATAATATATTATCTTACCTGGTCAAATCTCTCGCTGAATTGTTCATTTCTACAAGGTGATCCACTATGTCGAGCCATTTTTCTTTTTTAATCAACTTAAATCAGGGAGATATGTTTAAAATCCGGTGCATATGTTGGGCGTTAAGTTTATCTCTGTGAAACGTTTACAAGTCCAAGAGCAATTCAGGAATTGAACCCTGAATGGCCTGATCGTGGGTCCACACATGATAATTTCCATTCAATAATCCAGCCAATAATGCATGAAAGGCAGGTGGGCATCAAAATAATTTATTCCTGTCCATGCCCGGCTTCCACTGTTCCAGAGATTGAATCAACGATCAGCCAAGCAGACTATAATATATATAGCTCTAGCTATAATAGTGCCTATATTATTATTAATCATTTTCTTGGGGACACTTAAATTGGAAATGAAAAAGCCGATGGCGATGAGCTTGAAATACTACACATTTCCTTTTAAAAACGACACACAGGACGATGACAATAAACGTATTCCACGGACTTGGAGTGGGGCACCACGCGCCGAGGCGAGGCAGTCTTGACTCGAGAGAAACTCAGTTACAAGTGCTCGTGGACGTGATTCAGTCTACCCTCACGCCTCCTCCGTACAGCCTAACCACTCACTGTCATGACTCACCAGTCCCACTTTAGTTTAAAACTTTTTTCAAGTTTCCAACTGAACATGCGCATATCCCAATATGGCAATAGAAAACTTATGGAACTAAAACATTATGACACTTTCCTTTACGAAGTTACAATTGAAACAGACTATTCTCAAGATAAGAACACTTTTAAGTTGTTCTGCTTGGTAATGTGAGTATTTGGTTACTCCCGCGTCGCCGCACGTCAACTTTTGGACACGAGAGTCAATGTTTACGTTCGACCCCATTGCACATGTATCCATGCGCACAATGGAAAGAGTAACTAAATGTCGTGTACCTTAGCTGTATATATGGTATTTTAAATCACAAGGCCAAATACACACATTCTAAAAGTCTAAATACATCTCACGATCCCAATGACATAGTAATTCTAAATGGTTTTCCTTATATAGGTCATTCGACCGCATCTCTTCGACCGGTGCGCTTCGATCGAGAACTATATTGACCCATATTTGTATGTTTAGAAAAATTCGCAGCGAAGATAACTTTACTATCTTATTGGTCACTGGGAAAATAATGACAGTTGCTTAAAATAATATATTACCTCAACGATACACGCGAGTATTAAGTTAAAGTATTTTTATTATGGTTTTAGAACGATGGGTAATATTTTATTTCGGCAAAGTTACTCTTTCGGCAAAGTTACTTCATTTACTGCGGTACGCTATCTTCCCTCTTTCTAACAACTTCCGGCGCTGTTTGGACTTGCATCCATAATGGTTAGTAAATTTTCCCTTTTAACTGGTTCTAACTGATATATCGAGGAAAATATCATCGCCAGATCATGGTATTATATGTTTTCTTTCATATTTCATCCATCTCTTACGTTGATGGCGAAGATTTGTTTCTAGATTTTTACGATTATTGTCGGCGTTTCATGTGATGGTCATGCCTGTCACTGTTTATATGGCGGGGACGTACCTGTCAGTCTTGTTAGCATGGTCCGTGTTCACTGGTTTTCCTCACTGAATACATTTTTCATTACGGCATTTGAGATGCATAATATACAATGATTTGTCATGATCTAACTCTAGTTTAGTTACCACTATTACCCGTGTCTTAGCATACATGTCATGTTTCAGTGACAACACATTCAATCCACTGTCACTAAACTAAAGACAGTCACTCTGTTATCACGATAACATGCCTCGCCGTTTTGACGTTTATTGATTGTACATGTACTTAATTTTATTCTTTTCTTTTTCAGGCGGCCCACAAAACTTTCCGCATCAAGACCAAGTTGGCCAAAAAGATGAAGCAAAATAGGCCCATCCCTCAGTGGGTTCGCATGAAGACTGGCAATACCATCAGGTAAAGAAATGATCTGTATTTATAAATTCTAGAATCATATCTACTCGAGTATTACTAGGTGTATTGCACACACCTCCGTTCTCTATTTCATCCACAGTCCATTCGAACACTTGTCAAATGTGTTATATCATATTTGTGATGCCAAACCCATACACATGGCTGGCTTAGAAATATACGTAGCAGCCTTGATGAACTAAGGTTATTGGACTAGAGTCTCTGACAACTTGCTGAAAGAGAAAATGGCCTAAACTCTGAGCTGCATTTGAATTTTGATCAGAAATATCCTCCTGTATCAACATATTTCAAGTGCAAAGGATGAGGTTAACATTTGTAAGTGGGGATTGAGAGTAACATTTTCCCCAAAATAGACGAGATTGAGCATTAGCCTGAAACTTAGCTTTGAATGGTTCCTACACCAAAATGTCTGAAATTTATGTCATGGCAACCATGCGTTTTAAATTGATTTATGATTGCTATACTTGTTGTGTCGGGGAAGTATGTAGAGACTTAGTGATTCCTGGTTATATCAACATTCTTTATCGAGAGGTGTCGCTCCATAAATGATCATGTCACCCCCACCTCACCCTTTACCCTGCTTACTACAATTTGAATTATCATCATGTCATGACATGGAAGACTTCTGGTGTTGTGCATTTTTCTTTAAAATCGTACACTGTTTATGAACAATATTGCTGTCGATTAGCTTAGGGTTCCACATTCAAGATGCCAATGGTTGGTGTCTGCAGCCCTGATGAACTAAGGTTATTGGACTAGAGTCTCTGACAACTTGCTGAAAGAGAAAATGGCCTAAACTCTGAGCTGCTTTTTATGAATAACATCCTCCCATGTTCCTTTTAAGATATACAGTGTATTCTTAATTTAGGTGTAAACAAAGGTCAGATGTCGTCATGTGAAAAAGATCTTTTGTGGGGTGGGGAGTGGGGGATAAACTCAATTCTGTAGGAATCTGGGAATAGGGTCCTTAGTTCAACTGAGATTCTAAGGTTTCTGGTTTATAATGCCAAACAGGTGTTCTGTTGGACCCATACAGGTTGCTGATGTAAACGTTAACCCTCAAAACTTATCACTGCAGCCCTGATGAACTAAGGTTATTGGACTAGAGTCTCTGACAACTTGCTGAAAGAGAAAATGGCCTAAACTCTGAGCTGCTTTTGATAATAAATCCTCCCATGTTAGGATATAAAGTGTATTCTTAGGACAATGTAAACAAAGTTAAGAGGTCAAGAAATCTTTTTGTGTGTGGTGATGGGGATCAACTGAATGCTGTAGTAATATGGGAATAGGGTCCTCAGTTTATAATGCCAAACATAGGTGTGCCCATGAACGTTTGCTGATGAAAATCCACAAAAATATCACTGCAGCCCTGATGAACTAAGGTTATTGGACTAGAGTCTCTGACAACTTGCTGAAAGAGAAAATGGCCTAAACTCTGAGCTGCTTTTGATATGTATTTTTATGTAGACTTCAGTGATGTGCAAGGATGAATCTGTAACAAGTGTTAAAATGTCGCTCGCTTACAGAATTTTAGGAAGATTAAACTTTCTATTAGTACATGACTAAATGACTACACGCCATTGATTTGATGATGGGCAAATTGTAAACAGGAATAAGAGTTTTCAGAAATATTGCTGACAAGACTCCTTAGAAATTCTATTCAGTATACTGCAACCCCGAAATGTATTGCATATTGATGCTACAATTATATGCTGTCAAGCCACTTGTGAATGACTCGTTTCTTACTCTCGAATTTTATTTTTCAGGTACAACGCCAAGAGGCGCCACTGGCGTAGGACGAAGCTGAAGTTGTAAGCTTCTGCTGACAGTCTTCATTATAGGGAAAACCTCTGTGCTGCAACATGCCATCTCCAAGCAAGAAGAATCAAGTCTATTCATCTGGACTTTTATAACATCTCTTTCCCTTGTTGCCGGTGGATACAGAGAACGTTGTAAATAAAATGGCTGATGTCTGCACAGAAATTACGCCTTTGTTTTCTATTGTAATTTAAGGGCCGGGCTAATTCTGGTAACCATTCCTTCCCTCCCTTAGATGCACAGTGCGCTTCCGAAAATACTTCATATGTTAAAAATATACCAAGTGAAAACCACAATATATTCTGGTACGACGTTAAGACCCTGTAGTCTTAAAAGGCCTGACCCATTAGGTCCATTCCATGTTCTAAATAACCCACATTGAGAGAACCGGGTATCGATTTGAACTGGCCCATACCCATGATTAAGATTCTTAATCATGGGTATGGGCCAGTTCAAATCGTCGTATGTATTCCAATTAAGTTGAAAAAAACCTGCGGCTAAACCCATTCATTGGCTTACGATCTGCACAATGATGTGGCTATAATTCAGTACAGAAGCTAGTCCTGAATGGGAGCACGAACCCTTAGACAAGTGGTAGGAACTTTTGGACTAAACTGATAGTTTAGATATTGAAACAAATATTCAGTCTTCCGTAAGAACTAGACGCAGAAATTATTAATTCTTGGCTCTCCCTGATGACCAGGACCTCAATTTCATGCTAGATAATGAAGGGCAATCATACTGATTTGGAGAAGTTTTCTGTACTTACCTGAATAATCAGATCGCCTACACAACATGCAAAACGATGAAACTATTGGAAATAAAAATTGTTTCTCAATACTGTAGTGGCCCGTTTAAAAGCCTATCTCGAATACAGACCGGGGGTTCTGGAAAAATAAAATCCTGAAATTTAACTTGATTAAAAGCCGAACTCAATTGCAAGTCGGGGATAAAGCGGGATCTTATGAACGGGCCACGACGGTATAAACTTTCCGCTGATTCGCTCCTCTCACCTTCCTTAGCTAAGCAAAAGTTTAAAAACAGTAATTGCCATAGAAAATGATTATCATTACGTCTTATGATAAACAACTAAAACCCCCAGGTCCCGTCAAGTCATTGAATTGCCTAGTTCAAATGCGCGGTTTTTAAAATGAAAAAGTCCTTCGGTGTTGTCACAAAACGTTTAGGTAAAACCTCAAAAGAAAAAAATCCCTCACAACTTTTTCTTATACAGATCTTTTGTAAACAACTGCTTTATTATGGGAAATTGGGTATTTTTCACGGTTTACTAAAATAAATAAACAAAATTATCCACTGAACTCATGAACATACAACAAGTTGCGATCATTAAAGTTTGTCATGTCGCCCGTATTCAGTAATAACGCAGCATAATCGATGATAATAAAATTTTATAAAACAGCTGTAACAGAAAAACTAGATCTTACTATGGTGTTTTCAACGGTTATATAACTTAGCTTGCACTAAAAGATTGGATTTATATTCAGCAGGGGTTCAGACTAACGCTCGCCCGAGGCGACCAGATTTTCCTGCGGACTAGTGAATCTTACTAAGTCACTAGACAGCCGAACTACCTCATTGTAAATAAGATCGAAATACAATAAAGAATAATAGAATTGAGTCCGCTGGGCGATCTGAAGACTTATTTTCGAAAAATAAAAGGGGCTTAATTGCTATCTTATGGTAGAAATTTACCCGCCCACAAAACTCCTGAGATGAAGTTAGTGGAAAAAGAATTTTCGAGCGTTGTACAATATATCATCAAATCGATTTTTGTTGTATAATATTATAAATCGCCCCATCTCTCTTAATGTTTAACCAATGATTATTTAAATGTCCAATAGAAATTTATGACTGCTGATGAATACTATATTAGAGAACTATCTCCCGATATAGAATGAGTTAAATGCCAAATATTTAAAGAAATTAACCAAAAAAACCGCAAAATCGTTAACATGTTTCCATGCGTTCACTTTCCTACTATTCAGTACAGAACTACATTTTTATCCTGATACCGTACTACTACATACTATTCTAAGCAAGATTATCATACTATAATTATGAAATATACTGAATCGCTCAAACATGTCACAATTTCACAGACTGCCCTGACTGAGAATTATGATGATAAAGATATCAAAAGCAATTACTATACCGAGTGTCGCTTCTTAGGATCTTTAGAAACTTTAACTATCTCATGTCTAGAAATCTTCAAATTTCATCATGAGAGACATTGGCAGATTTAAAGCTTGATTTTGTGTGTATAAGATCCTTAAGGCTCTAAAGGGTATATTTATTCATCTCAAATCCACGATAATGCACTAATCACAGAGTATGGGTTCACAAAATTTCCAGGGGAAACACGTACCCCCTTCATCTCCCCCTCAGCGCTCAGGTTTGTTTGGATCACAAAATTCCCGCCATCTGACTGTTTTCCCGGCTTTGAATTAATTTTTCCAAAATCCAAGCATTTCCATTTTCTTATGCCCTCTTATGCCCTCTTACCCCCGCCCAGCCGTTTATTTTTGGAGTAAAGTGCATTCAACCGCATTTCATATGACTTTTGCGCCATATTTTGTGAGGACTAGTGAAAACCTAGGAGGACTAGTAAGAAATAAAGGTCACTAGTCCGCCGGACTAGTGGACATTTTGAGTTAGTCTGAACCCCTGTTCAGGTGTCTCTGGTGTGCAAACATCGATGTCGGCGTAAAAGAAAATTTAAAATATTCTTAAATCCGATTTCTAATATGGCAGTTCGACGACGGACTGAAACTAGAATAAACAAAATGCACCCGTTGCATGAAGTATTAAGACAGCCAAAATGAAATAGTTACCCTTCAAAGCTGAAGTAATAAATGTAGACAGCCAAGATATTTCCACTGATACTTAGGCTAATTTTATATAGCTGCTGCTGATCAATACATGCACTAGTCAGCATTGTCACATATTGGGTTAATTACAGGTATGAGTGGAGATGAAAGAACTGATGCTCATGGTAGCCTAAGAGTTTTAGTTTTGCCTTTGTATCCACATTAATTATCCACGCAAAGTTATCCGCTACTGGTTTGGGGTCGTTGACATGCATAAAAATATCTATACAGCTGGTAAGTTTTTCAAGAGTGTTTACAAGGCTTGAAGGGGAAAGCCGCATTTAATCTCTGGTTTCTCATAAAAAAAGAACCCAGAAAATATCATTTTCCCCATCTATACCTAGTGAATACAGTAACATCTTTTTCTTTTCTTTTTGTGTTCACTCAACCATGTTATTCGTCAAGACCCAAGTTTGAAAAATTATTGCGACTGCTCCTTTCATGCATTAGTTCCTTGAATTCCCAGCTGCATCAGTGCTGACAACCCGGCGGGAGTTGTCGCAGCTGGCAGATAGAGGCCCACAAGTGGGGCCCTAGGCCCCCACAGCGTTTCGTGCAGGGCGCATGAATTCGATTTTGTGCCAGCGCCGGACTTTTTACATCGGAACTCTCTGCCGGAGGAGGAAGGAATGCTATGTCAGTAATCTTAAGCGCCCGTCGCTGGGGGGTGGGGGGAGGCAGAGGGGGGGTGGTAGATAGAGGGGGGGGGGGGGAGGGATCGGCAGGGTGGGGGAGGGGCAGGGGAGATCGGCGAGGGGGGGTTGAGATCGGCGGGGGGGGGGGGGTGAGATCGGCGGGGGGGAGAGATCGGCGGGTGGGTGAGATCGGTGGTGTGGTGGCCTGAGGACACCACATATTGGATATATGTCTAAGTACAGAATGGGGCCTAGGGCCACCAAGGTGTGGTGGCCTGAGGACACCACATATTGGATATATGTCTAAGTACACAATGGGGCCTAGGGCCACCAAGGTGTGGTGGCCTGAGGACACCACATATGGGATATATGTCTAAGTACTGAATGGGGCCTAGGGCCACCAAGGTGTGGTGGCCTGAGGACACCACATATGGGATATATGTCTAAGTACACAATGGGGCCTAGGGCCACCAAGGTGTGGTGGCCTAAGGACACCACATATTGGATATATGTCTAAGTACACAATGGGGCCTAGGGCCACCAAGGTGTGGTGGCCTGAGGACACCACATATTGGATATATGTCTAAGTACTGAATGGGGCCTAGGGCCACCAAGGTGTGGTGGCCTGAGGACACCACATATGGGATATATGTCTAAGTACAGAATGGGGCCTAGGGCCACCAAGGTGTGGTGGCCTAAGGACACCACATGTTGGATTATGTCTGAGTACTTAGACATATCTAACCTGAAGCGGCCTGAGGACACCACTCTATATGTAGGGTCTTGGTCGACTGGAGGAAGAGAGAGAGCTATATAACATATCAAAGCGTACACAAGGGTTGGCCAGAACCGTGCGAAGCAAGGTTTTATTTACCATAAGCATTTTGACAAATGAAGTAAGAAAAAATATTTTGAATACACATCCGCGCACTGCAAACTTTTTTTCTTGAAATATGATTATATGTAAGGACATTGTGTTCAGCACAGGAGAAGTGGGTATATTTTGGGCCAACAATTTTTTAACCCAGTAAACCGCATGTAGGGTTTCATTGGATATAGATTTGATAAATACTGAGAAGGGAATGGTAGAGGTCTCAGTAGACCCCACCCTAACACAGATCCTTCCAGTAGTCAAGGAAATGTCTTTACGTTGAAGCATATGGGGAGATGAAACTACATGGCTCACCCTTAATAGAGTTCTAAACATGAACACATATGCAGCCCAACACAGCTAGTGAAGAGCATTGTCCAGATCCACATATGGGTACATTTTTAATAATTCAACAGGTGTTATAGGAGGAGGAGGCCTAGGCGCTGACCTAGGCAATTTTTGAATGACTCGAAGAATTGATTTCATGCTTGGATGAGATAAAGTTGGACAGTCAACTTCATACATCCTTGCATAAGAAATAACTCCAGCTAAATAAGTACATACTGAGGAGTATCTCATTACTGACGACAAAAAGGCAGCAAAAGCCGACAGTTTGTGGATGTCCAGTGGTAAAAGTGGAATTATTGTCCTTCAGAAAGTTCATAAATACACATGATATTCCAGCTATTTCAACATACCCACACCGTTGAAATTTTTGTAAACAAAAGATTTTTTTGTAAAAGCCTCCTACCATCCTAGGTCCATCCTAGCTTCATCACTGATGGGTATCCTGCTTATTTTCTTCATCAGCATGATCTTATACAGAACAAAATAGTGTCAACAGAATGTACAACCACCTTTAAAAACAGCAGCACAATGAGAAATATATCCACAGAATTTCTCAAGCTGTTTTTTCGATATATATTGACTCTCTTTGTCTTTCCCACCAGTGCAGATAACCTCTTTACCTTGTCAATAGGCAGGGATAATGTCATAGCAGATGTATCTAGATGAAAACCTAGATATACACAGGACGTTGGAGGAGCAGTTAATACAGATAATACATCACGTTGAGCAGTACAACTATCATAAGAATTGCTGGAGACAAATAAGTCATCCAAAAAATACATGTAACAAAGAAGTTTGATATGTGATTGAATATACATGGACCTATACGAAGGCCAAAGCACAACCTGTTGTCTACAAATAAGACTTCTTTACCATTGATATTCCAACGAAAGCCACAGTATTTACGATGATCTGGATTGATGGGAACAGCCTTATAGGGTGATTTAATATCTACTACTGCCATATAAGAGCCAGAGTCCACTAATGAAATAGTATCATCAATGCTTTTGTAAGAACATTCATGTACAAGAGAACTACAATTTTCATCTACAGAAAAACCTAGTTGACGACTACAATCGGCAATGGGGTGTATCCCCCCATCAGGTTTCGGGACAGCCCCTAATGAATGTATGCAAGTGGGGAATTCGTCCGCCACAGATATGAAACCTTCAGATAATTCTTTCGTAACAATATCATCCATTTTTCTTTTTACCCCAGGCTCAAGAATAGAGTTATGATTAGGGCAGTCATATGAGTCAACTGAACTGTCAAGCACATCAAACCCAACACCATGGAATACATCAATGCAAATATCAATTTCAATGTCATTTAGGCTGAATAATAAATATGCAAACATATGTACATGGTTTAAACTGGGTATCCATACCTCCCAGCTGATGTTTACAATCACAAGTACCACAAGCATGTTTAACAAAAACATTAACAAAACTTTTGAAAACACATCCGCGCACTGCAGAGAAACGGGTGTGAGTGACTGATTTGTTCAGTCATGTGATTGGTCCACGCTGAAGTGGGCATGGCCAGATCCTGTGCACCTCCCAGAGACCCAAATATGGGCATGATGTGTCGATTGAGTGTACTTAGTCACATATCCAACATGTGGTGTCCTGAGGCCACCATGGTGGGTGGCCTCAGGACACCACATGTTGGATATGTGTAAGTACAGAGAGGGGGCCACCATGTAGGCCCCCTCTCTGTACTTAGACATACATCCAAAATGTGGTGTCCCTTGATTAAACATTTTTATCAATTTTGTAAATATAATTATTGGCTCAGAGTAATAAAAAGGAGACTAACCACAGGACTAATGCCCAAACATAAAATGAGGCATTATGTCAAACACACACAAAACCTACTCATGTGTTACTATTAGCAATTAGCATTACCATTAGCAAAACATAAACAGGCCTACTCATAAATTGGACAAGGTGATTTATAAACTCAGTCCCAATCCCTCATCAACAACTTACTTAAATAATTTACAAGTTACTCCTGCACAGCTCACGCTGGGTGAAACACTATCAGATGAAAAATAATCAAAATATATTAAATATGTGATACAAACATATTATCGTTATAACACAATAATAGTGCCCCAAGAGCTTGACATATATATAGCTCTGCTGACACATGCATAAACATGCACATGAGAATGACATTAATGGTCCTATCACAACTGAACAAGACAACCGAGATGCATACAGCTCTGCTGACACATGCCTAAACAAAGAAATTCTTTTCCAAAGGGTGTAAGCAACGAGTTTAAAACACCAGAGATAGAACTACATTCGAAGCTATACCCAAGCTTGTTTGGTCCTGCTGTGAACCACACTAAGGGGTCTGGGGGAGAAAATTGGGGAAATGACCATAAAAGGCCATAAAAACCACATGTTCTGGCAAATTTCAACTCATTAATTTATACAGAGAAATGGAAATATCACTACATTTAACATTAGTCCGATCTGATTTGAAGAATTATCATGAGACCTATGGATAGGAAAATGAGCAGGCTACACATTGATATATTTTATATGCTTCAAATCAATTTGTTTGATATGATCCAATGGAAAAACTTACTGAAAATTAGTGAACAAATGAATTACTTCATGATACTTGCTCATTTTCATTTTATTTTTAGAAATGAGATGTACAGGTCCCGAGCTATAGATTTTCTGAACCTGATCGTCAAGTTATAAATCAGATTTATGCAATATCTAAACAATAGTGAAAGTAATATCACTAGCACCTCCAAAACGGAAAATGAGCGGGGAGACTGAAAGCCCTTTAAGAAGGGTGAAAGGGGTGACCGCCTGGGCCATCAGATTCAAGATAAGATGGGGAAATTTGTTACATCTTTCTGCCGACTCATGAGTTCCATCTCTGGCATTTTAAACTCGTTGGTGTAAGTGATGAACAAATGTAAGAAACATAGAAAAATATCTAAAATGAAGTACAAATAACTTCATATAAATGAACTTCTACAGGACCCCTTTGCTCGACCACTTTTCTTGAAGCTGCCATCTGGATTCCTTGGTTCTTTTTTTTTTTTTAGTTTTTTTACTGTATAGTCATGATCACTCCTTTTCAACAATTTTCTCTGTTTTGCCCTTTCAATAATGGCCCTGCTGGTGTTATTGACCCCTATCTTCCTCTTTCGTGTAGTCCGACGGAACTTCTGAAGGAAGAGCATGTTGTGCAACCTGTTTATAGTTGACAAAATATCAGATACATTGTGATTGGGATCGATATTGCCAAGTTGGTGGTGGGCCTCCAGTAATTTTTGTTGTCCCAGCAATATTTTCTGGGCTCGGTTGTCTTGCTCAGTTGTGACAGGACCATTAATGTCATTCTCACTATCAGGAACTTCTTCCTGATAGTGAGAATGACATTCAAGGACAGCCTGGGCCACTAATTTATGGACACAATTGATTTTGTGGGATGCCGCAATACAAAAACAATGTCTACCGGCATCTGCCACTGTGTTTGCATTGCCACTGTCAAACACCACAACACACTCTTCTTCCAAAAGATATTCCCCGGCACTGTAGATTGATTGAGCAAGCTGCTCTCGTTTTTCTCCCACATTGATGTTGCGCATAGCGGCAATATTCAGGGCCACATGGATGTGCTTGCACATACCTACAAATATGTGAATTGAAAACATCACCTCAATGTTTGCCACCTAAATATTCAATGAGTTTACAATATGTATAATAATGTGTATCAGTCAATAAATACAATTTAAGTGAATGATAGGGGTTTGTAAAAAGCACATGACACATGACTATATGTGTAGCATCTAAATTCATTTAGAAGGACATATGCATTCAAATGAAACAGGTTTTAACTTTGGGTACCAATTGTAACTTAATCTTATCTTTCACTATTTCTTACCTTCCTGGGAGGATGCAGGGCACAAGCATGTAGCTCTGATGAGATCTACATCCCATTGCTTGTTTACGTTACTCTGTGATCGTACTGAGCAGAGACATTGTTGATCATCAATCCAGACTACATTCTGCGCCCAGTTTTGCTTCAGCATGGTCTCAGCTTGTTCTTTGCCCCGTGAAGCATTCTCAGTCCGTCTGGACTCGATGCGTCCTGCTTTATACAGCTCGTCCATGTAACTGAATTTAAAGAACAAATTTAAAAATTCCTATATCTACAGCTTATTACCTGAAATGCTAAATATTTTCCCCACCTGGTTGAGTTCAGGATCATATTGACAAGGCTTGATTATTGCAATAACTTGAACATATATACATAAAAGTGACTATAAAAACATAAAAGTGAAAATAATTTGTAATTGAATTTCTTGCCATGCAACTTACTCATGGTATTTCGATACTTGTCCATCTAGCAATGTGAGGAGCTCATCAACACGTTTGTTGCCATAGCCGTGCATAAAATGGTATTTCAGACTTAGGAAAAACCTGTAATGAATTAACATCATAAGTCAATCGTACATGTATACTCATAGTTCTGTTTTATTTAAAAAGACATCTAATAGAGCACTGCATGTGCACCATCAATATTTCGGACATTGAAAATTACACATTAGATTTCTTTTGTCGAATTCACTTGAATTAGTGCAGATTTAGATCATAATTTAATAGGTGATTAAACAGAACCACCATCAAAGCAGGATATACCACCTTATCCAATATGATTTGCTGTAATTTAGTATAAAACTGTATATATGTACCTTTCAACTAAATTATTTGTTTCACTATCTTCATGATAGAATTTCCTGCCGAAGTTGGCCCACATCTCTGCATTGTTAACCCATTTTTTTTTAATGTAGCGAACTACATCACCATTCTCTCTCAGTAGCTCACATGAATCTAGCTGTGAAGCTTTCTCCTCAAAGTCAGACTTCTGCAACATAAAGTAACAGTTGCTATATTTTCAACATATGGGCGACACAATTTGTCATCTTCTAGTCTCCAAAAGCAATACATTTCCAATGCATTCAAAGTGAACAGTAGCCTTAGGAAAGTTTTCTAAACATCATAATGAATAATTAACATACTGTGGAAGTGAACTTCAACTTTTTCATTTCCTTGACTACTTGCAGACGCTTGGATGCATTAGCTGCGCCAGACAGTGATGATTCCCGTCCACTCAACCATCTATATACAGCCTGAAACAATAAATAATTCATTGTTTTCAATAGAGGCACAGAGAGATTGATACAATTTTGATTAAAAAATATAAATGAAAAGTAAAATATTACATATGTATAAACTATTTGGTGTATGTATGTGGTATAGTCCTTTTGCATATTTTCTATCTATGTTCATTACACATTGATATATTTACTTACTTGCAGCACATGAAACCAGCACAGCAATACTGCTGTATTGGGAAAGACCGATTTTATTGCTACAATTTCTTTAAAGTCTTTATCTACCATGAATGCCCTGCAAAATACAATAGTTATATTTAAGTATTTTTTATCTGATAATCTTAAATTAACTGCGTTGAAATTGAATAAGTATGTATGTTAATTTATGAAAGAATAGAAATGTTCCCATAATCACACAAGCAGTATTTAGGTGTTTTGGTAACTGGAGCAACCACCAATTTTTTAAGCATATAACAGTCCAGTGATAATAGAATGTCTCTCTGAATTACCAGTACCATTCTTTGTTGTCTTATGTGTTCATGCCAAAATCAAGTGATGCGTTTGATGGCAGTGCATGCTCTGTCATTGGAAATTTTAATTTAATAGTTATTTAATTATAATCATTTTTACCTTGGATTGAAAGTGATGTTATGCTTCCTAGCTTCATCTTTCAGGACTTGCAAGCATTTTTCAAGTACCCCAGTCCTTTCAGCAGATAATACAAAATAACTTAGGGGAGTCCCATTTCCCCTTTCATCACGACCTTCAAGACAGTAAACTGCAAAACCATATGCCGTCAACCCTGAAAGAAGTTGATATAAATAGTGACACATGTTCATCTCAAAACTGACTCAAAACCCCATAGTTATGTCTAGCAATTAACCTACACGTAAATCATATTCCCAGTAAAAATATATAATTTACATGCAGCTAAATGCATTCACGTGATCACACTGGCCACTATATATTGGATGACAAATCACAGCAATAGCTCTATAGTTTAGCGCCCTATTCCTTGACAAGAAAGTGGGGGGAAGTCAGGGTAAGATGTGCGCTTTTGACCATTAAATGTCACCCACCACCGCCTATGGCGGTAGACTGGAACGGGATGAGAGACCTGATATCCTATTACTGCTAAGACAAGAGGAATTATCATCCAAATTTGGTCGAGGGGGCAGAGTCATACCATAATCCAGCTGTTCTTTTATGAGGGTTTAACAGATTAACAAGAACTAGTGGCCATTCCTTCATCCACTCCTCGACATCAGAGAGAAAACACCGGTGTCTAATTAACCTGTCATAAACTATACCGAGGTAATAACAGTTTGAACATAAACATTTCAACCACATAGCAATATATAAATGCTCTAAAACAATGTATTATATGAATCATAGTTAGTTACTGACCTTTATAACTTGCATCAAGATAGACCAAATTTTGCCCAATTTTTTGCATTCTCTGACGTTGCCGGTCATTTTGATAAACAATGATAAGAGGCTGGTCACTAAAAAAGAAGAAAATTAGCTTATTGAAACATAAGAATAACATTTCCATATGTCAAACCTCAAATGAAATAATATAATCCTTTGTGTTTGTGTGCATTATTTGACATACATGAGGGATCAGAAGAGTAATGGCAACAAGTTATCAAAGGGAAATGTTACTGTATTTTTCCCATTTTATAGCATTAACTTACATTGTGTTTTCCTGGTAGTAGAGGATACTCTCTTTGAGAACATGCTGACACAAATAAGATGTAGAGACAGCATCGTCTTTGTCATATCTGTGAAGAAACGTTTTACTTTAGCTAACAGAAACACTTGGAATTGAATGTTAAAAGAAAATCCAATGTTGGATGATTTTATTGACTTCAGTGCAAATGTGTTTAAACTCATTTGGGTTGTCTAAATGAACAATTGGCTAATGTTACACTAAAGCAATACGAAAATCACACTTTCATCAAATACTTTTGCGATGATGGAAGTGGATGCTTCAAAGAATACCACACACCTAGTATTACACTTTATCCGTTGGGATATTGCCTTTATATTTTGTTGTGTTGGGAAATATCTGGCATCGTGCACATCGTAATGCCCCCTGGAGTGTGACCATCCAACGCAGAGTACCAAAATTTCCATTGCCTTCTTTCCCTGGTTTACAAGGCACTCAATGTAGGCGACCAACTGAAGATCAAGAGGATTCTGTGCAGCTTCCTTTTGGTCTCCAAGTGTGTGTCCACAATGCTGAAGCTGACACCTTACTATCGCCAGATCATGGCCGTTCAAATGGTTAAACCCAAATGACACATGTGCATTACAGCCGTTTGCAATTGTTTCCGATGGACCCGTTTTCTTTCCTCTTGGCTTAGAATGCCTAAAATAAAATATATAAATGATCAACTATAACTAAAAAGTTTAATAACATATGATATGACCTCTTCAGTCAACATAGAAACTTTCATTCAACAGAGAATAAAATCAAAATGAAATTATAATTACCGTTCACAATAGACCACAATTGTTGATTTTTTTTGTTTTCTATGAGAAAAACAACCATGTCCTTCATTCTGTAACTCGCTCAAAATCTGGTCAATGAATTGCTCCTGAGATTCTCTGAAATACATATGAATATCATACTGTGACCCCATGTGTGTGTGTGTGTGTGTTTGTGGGGGGGGGGCTGACCCCATGAAGGGAGGGGGCCGGTAGATAGGATAACAAACATCATTGAACTACTTCCAATCCAGTATGCTAAATGCATATATATGACCCATTCTCACAAAATGGGATCACCCCCCTCTTTTTACACTTGATGCTGATACTATTTTGTTATATGTTATGAAAAATACTTCTATCGCATAGATCTGCTCAGGTTCTATCTTGCCATATATAGTTTTGCATACTTTCTGTTAATATCGTAATATATTTTCATGAAAATTTTCATGTAAATTTTCACATACTATTTTTACAGATAAACTAGAAGCACCAATCCTATTAAAAAGCCTAATCCTCTAGTACTAATTTCAACACTCAAAAGTATTTAAATCAGTTTAAATTACATGGTGAAAAAGAGATATTACTGAAATTACTTAAAAATAAAAATATATATAACTTTTGATTATGGTAGAAATTACAGTGTCTTTCCGTAGCCCAAATATGACAGGTCACTATATAAAAAGTAAAAAGTATTAACTGTTATATTATGTTATTGGCACAAACATTGAACTATCCTTTGCTGATAACAAAAAAACATTGATGGAAAAATATAATACCCTTGATACAAGATGATGCAACAACTTGAAACCCTGGTGTGGTAAAAAATATTTGTCTTTACCTCGCTAAAATAAATAGCTCCGCATTTTTTAATAAACAATAGAGCCGGCTTGATAAGAGTACTGAATTATCCCCCCTGCACCCCTTCAACACACCTGAAAATTGTTTTATAATGTGTAATTGCGCTGACGAGCTACAGCAATATATGCTCTGGCTATGGAAAGACAAAAGATTGTCTTTACATCGCCACATGCTTTGACCCTCACTGATAAGAAAATTCAGCAGTTTTATGGAGGTTTTGTATTGCTAGACAATATTCTGACAGGATTGGGGCAATGATTTATTAACTTTTCTTTCCATCACCCGGTTGGATCTTACTTGATTATAGCAAAAGAAATATAATTATTTTGGGAGTTAAGTGAATAATCTGAAGTCTATAGTTTGTCAAGTCTAAAATTTCTTAGATGAGAAATTTAATCTTGTTATTTCCTTGACATCAAGGCAATTTTGTCTTTCTGTAGCCTATATTCACAGGCTTAGTGGTCCAATTTAATGCTTCTTTCCCCTTATTACAGTACATCCAGGTTTTAGCCCAGTATTGTTCTGTAAGAACATAGAAAAGAATAGAGTTAAAGAGTGTTCAGTTACTCACCAGTGTATTTGAAAGTAAGGGAATTTCATAATTAGACAAAACCGCAGTTTTCATTAAATTAGCCTTCATTCTTTAACCATGAGATAGCATTAAATATGGGTCTTCCTCACAGTTTTTTTTATTTTCTTGGAGCCTGATCTGTTTTCTATCAAATTATATCAGAATATGGTTAAATCAGATCCATAAATAACTAGAATATGACAAAACAGCCTAATTGGACATGGTGGCGATGTAAAGACAAAAAAATGGAGTATCAAATGTGAGAGGCTCTCACATGAACAATATTTCATATATCATGTGGCAAAATTCACCCATTATGTCTCATGATGCATAGATTGCAATGTACTAAAGGACATTTTTCTAGAACTAATATGAAAAATTCTTTCTCTTGGAGGGGGGTGATCCTATTTTGTGAGAATGGGTCATATATATATATGAACATAATACAACTTATTATATGGAACATAATGGAATGCAATGTGAACATACTGTAGTACGTAAATAGTCCGGCGTACTCCAGGTCTGTCTTTCTTTGGCCAGATATTTGTGTTGGCATATCTTATCAGCATTTCGTTTTGTCCTGAATCAATTCTCTTATTCCTGACGACTGAAAAGATACGATCATTATAATTTAACAATAGTACTACTAAGACTCAGGGCCTACAGACACCTACTATTCAGACACTACTAAAGATACTTTGTCAGTTGTGGACATACCAACAATAGACAATGCACGACACAAACCAAATATGCAACACAAACCAACAAAATTCCCTGTAACATTCACATTGCAGAGATTTTGTATTGAATTTCCTACTGAGATAGATCATTCAAACATTTGGAATCAATGGAAAACTATTCATAGATGTTGAAAATTTATGAACAGAGAAGTTCAACTTTGATTTGATAAGTGTTTTTGAGGAAATAATAATTCTCATGTGCAAGGTTCCTGTTAGAACATAGCAAAATAGAAGCCTATAATGTGTTATCGTTTTAAATTGTTTCAAATATACGGAACTATTATACATATTACATCAATTCCTCTTGCGGAGAACATTATTTTAGTTTTGGTCCATTTTATACAAATATATACAAATGTCCCTGGGCTGCGTTATGCTGGAGGCTGATTACATTATACATTGGGTAACATCAGGCCATTGGGTAACATCAGGCCTCCAAAATAATTAAGAAAGGATATTATTTAGTCCCATTTTATACTCTAAGCATATCTGATATAGCATATCTTATTTACTGAAATCCTGCTGTGCACCAAACATATTAACAGTGCAAACACATGCACATATAAACAGCAGTAACCATCTTACCTTCTTCTGGTGGGAGTGATTGTGGTGATGACATAATGGGGGATATTTTCTTCTCTATTTCAGCGCCTTTTTCTGAAGAAATTGTTTCCAAGCATATGCCTCCTGAAATGATTTTCACAATAATAAGAAATCGGGATGCTGATAATTATGTATGCCATACACTATTTACACCAACTTTAATATCATAGAGAGCAAAAGTTCCTTTTGCATCATTTTAAGGGATTATTTAGATGCCTGCTTTCATGATGGTTGATTTTAGTTTTGGAATATGGAAGTGAATGGCATGTTGCATATCTAAATGATTGCAGAACAAAAACTGAGCAATTAATATGAATATGAATATATAAATATGTTCTTTAAATTTCTTTCCAAAGTTTCTGGCAAAGTTGGAGATTATTAAAAAAGACTGAAACATTATATCTCAGTGAATAACAAATATAGGAAACATATTAACAGTGCAAACACATGCACATATAAACAGCAATAACCATATAATTACCTTCTTCTGGTGGGAGTGATTGTGGTGATGACATAATGGGGGATATTTTCTTTTCTATTTCAGCGCCTTCTTCTGCAGATATGTTTTCCAGGCATATGCCTGCTGAAATCATTTTCATATTGATGCTAATGCTGATGCTGATAGTTAAATATGCCACACTATATTTTTGTCTATGAAAAACAAGATATTTTTCCCAATATTAACAGTGCAAACACATGCACAGCAACAATAACCATATAATTACCTTCTTCTGGTGGTGCTGACATAATGGGGGATATTTTCTTTTCTATTTCAGCGCCTTCTTCTGCAGATATGTTTTCCAAGTTTTCCAGGCATATGCCTGCTGAAATCATTTTCATAATAATGCTAATGGTGATGTTGATAATTATGTATGCCACACAATACAATTATTATGACAAACAAGTTATTTTTTCCCAATAATTGTAGGGCCCAATTCAGCGGATTCTCAGACACTATGGCCCACCCCTCCTCTAACACAAGGGCTCTCCTACAATAAGTTCAATGAAACGATCAAATATGTATATATATGCTATCAGATTGTAGGAGAGCCCATCAAGCTGCTTCTGAGAAAGGTATACTCTTTACAGTCAGAATGTTCTAATTATGCTGAACAACAAACTCTAAACACAATACATGTTTTAGGCAATAGCATCTGAAATTGCATCTTGATTATGGGTGCTAGCGTCTGGACAATAGTTATTATGTATGAATACGAAATAAAAAAGAATGATACAAAAGTTTCATGGAATAACGAATATATGAATTGATGAAAAGCTGTACAACCATATTTTAAATCCATTTCTATTCCAAATTCTATAGCATATGATACAAGAAATAAACATTTTTTTATCAACTAAATAATATATCAATCAATCAATGGAAAGTTACCTACCAATATTCACAGAAGCAATGGGAGATGATGATGATGTTGGACTCTTTGGACTACCTTTACACAAAAAGAAATGATATAGAACACATTTACTTGATATTAATTAATTTATTTTTATGATCATGATCATGAGTATGAGCAGATGATTGTTAGCCAACAGCATTTACAATTTAAGTAAAAAAAACCATTTCGATCAAAAAGAATGTAAGAATTATTAGTAAATAACATCTCAAATTTTGTTTCATTGTTAGGATTTAAGCAGACGTCCTTATATTCTATAATTTAATTTCCATATAGGATAGTAGCAAGATAAGAAACTAAAAGTCTGAGATAAAAATTGATTGTGAAATACTGATTAGTTGCAAAACAAACAATAAAAGTTCATACATGGTTCCAAACTTTGGTAATGGTTCTCCCAAAAATGTCCGAGAATTATCTCCTGTGGTTTGGGATTTGAGTTTTCACTGCCCAACACCCAAGTAATGCAGTTGTCTTGACCGCCTTGTAAGGAACTTGTCATTACCATGATATCCCGCTGCAGCCAATTGGCCATGCCAAGTACTGCAACATGGTCTGCAAATACCCCATTCTGTGCCATAGTATGGCAGTACTCAGTCCAACTAGGGACAAATGTTGCCATATTTATTTCCCCATCTGGTCCCTATGTGAAAAAAAAGAATTAAAGATGTAATTTGGCAATATTTCGAAATGGAACTTGTTGACTTATAAGAACAAACACTGCAGACAATTTCAAATGATTCATGATGATGGCAATCACAAAATATGTCAAAATTAATGATGTATGAAGATCAAGACACACATCTATGCTCCTATTCAGAACTCTCAGGGCATGAGATATTAGTTGAATATTACATCTATCATATACGATGTAACCTTAGTAATAAGACAACGCTTGGACTGAACAATCTTTGGTCGCATAGTGAGGTGGTCTAGAGGGGCTCTAGAGTTGGGGGGGGGGGGGGGGCAGTGCAGAGGTGGGGGCGGTGGGGGGGGGGGCAGCTATTGAAGGATTATTTAAAGCAGTTTAAATGGAACTTTTCTAAATTGTTGATGGGGAAAGATGATGTTCTTGACAATATAATCATACAACACTGAACCAAACATTAAACTGTTGTTCATTTCCATCTTAAACAAATAAGCTGATGAAAAGACAATTTAGTAACATTGTCTTCTACCTTGCTACATTAAAAAGAAACAAAGAAAAACAAACATACATGTACTATATTGTGGTTTTTAAGATGGTCAATCAAACCTTCCCGGAGTGCTGCTGGTGATTTTGGAGGCAGAGATAATCGACTCAGCTGGTCGGATACTGCCTCAAAAAAGCAGTTGCCATTTGCTGGTGTTTCTCCCCGGAACATTAGACCAGCTTCTCGGCAGTTGTGTTCAAGTCGCCTGCTAACTTCTTCATGGCTCGCTTTTTCATTTAGAAACAACTGCTCAGACTCTGCCAGTGCTTTCGCAATTTGATGGAGTGTGGAATAGTGACTGGCTGAAAGGGAAAGAAGGCACATACATATGTTTTGGTTAGATCGGAAGAACTGTCACAGACAAAAAGGAACAACCCATTTCCATGTATCAGTTATTATTTGTCGGAATAAAGTTTGTCATAAATAGGTGTGGTATGTTTTCACTGAAAAAAAGCAGTTTCCATAAGAATTGATGGTACAATGGCCAACAATGAAAAAAAGAAACAGTTACAGGTGCAAGTGATCAAAAGAAGGGAGAAAATGAAAATTTGGAGGCATCATGTGTTGATATGTTAGTGTCTGTAATATGCAAAGAAATATTTGTACTAGTGTTCACAAATACATACCAATATATATGCACACAGAAAGAGATCAATGGGCAATTCTCATGAAACATCAACAAGGGGTCTGTTTACATGTGGAAACAAAATACTTTTCTAAATCACTCATTATCATGAAATACAAGTCTAGGAGCTCTGTCGGCGTTTAATGAAAAGTGCCCATATGTAAATATAATATAATCTGATAAGTTTATATATCATTACCAGATGATGTACCAGATGATGTATCAGATGATGTGTTGGCCCTTGGTGCATGTTCCTTGAGAAAAATACTAGGAGGCACATATTCCACCTTATGGTTGTCTGAAAAAAAAGATAGAGAATACAAACTGTGTCTGCATTTCATATCACATCTTGATCACTGAAACGATATTATTATCATCAATTATTACAATTTTAGTAACAACAATTGAATGTAGGGATGAACGTTTACATGATAATGTATGATATACATACCTTGACTATGCTGGCTCATGTGCAAAAGAAGGTGTGTTCTTTTGAGGAACGTCTTGCCACACCTTGAACATTCATATGCACCTAAAAGACATTAAAAGTTTTATAACATTTTTTTTAAGAATAATTACAAGTAATTAGTAGGACAACCATTCAGTGTATTGTAGTGTAAATGCAGATATTTACCCGCAAACACATAGATTTAGCTGGGTTTGTGAAGTTTATTGCATTACTATTTTTTGTAGTGATGGAGAGAAACTTGAGAGTGACATACTTTTCTCAGGCTACTAAAATCTTTCATTTTACTATACATCTTGCAGTCATCACACTGAGAATCATATGTATCTTACCAGGACTAAATAAAATATATAGAGGCTACTTGCTGCCATCATGGCCCTACATAAAGGGAGGTGCCTATGTCGAGTAGGGGGTGCCTACGTCGGGTAGGGGGTGCGTAAGTCGGGGTAAGTTTTTCTGGCCATTTGTTCAAATATTTTCCACATATATTGTTCATATGCTCAGAATTTGAAGTCGTTATCATTACACATTGCTTACAGATGAATAGTAATTAGATACGTTATATCCCGACATAGGCACCTGTAGATTTTAGCCAAATTGATTTCTTTTCAAAAGAATAACCCTACCATAAAAAAATAAAGGGTCTGCCACACAAATTTGATTGTTTTCTTTCATGAATATCATTGCGGATCATAGTAAGCCCAATTGTGAGGTAATTTGTTATATATTTTTACATAGTTTACTGCCCGACGTAGGTGTATTTTCACCTATATTTTGGCATTTTATGTACAAAATGCACATTTCCAGATTAATGAATCATATATGGCCCGAAAGCTCGGGTGGGATCCATATGATGGGAAAGAAAAATAAAGAAAAAAAAATAAAATGTAAGCTCAGTGAACCTAGGAATCAAAAAACGCAAACTTGAAATGAAATATAATAATCAGGCAAAAAAATATCAAACCAAGTATGACTGTTGTACATTCCAGGTACATTTATTTATGTTTTCCGCAGTGTTTCACAGATTTTCATAGCAAAATAATGGTTGTTGACAGCTTGCGTAAATGTTTCACCTAGCCTAGGCCTATATATAATGCTATTTTGAACCTATCAGCTGATCAAGAAAGTTCCAGATACAATATACACAGGGAGATTCAAAGAAATGACGATCAATGTTATAGTTTTTATTGCCGGTAGGCCCGGGGCAAATTAAATACTTTGCAGTTAGGAAACGGTACACTTATGTTAGTCCAAAAATCTACCCGTCCAAAATTGGATATATTTCGTGAAATGATATATAACTGAGACATAAATAATAAACTCATTATTAGACAGTAATTTGTGGATGTCTCTCCCTTGCTCCACCTTGATATGCATGTTGTCACTGCCCCCCCCCCCCCTCCCGCTAACGCAAACTTTCGTGAGAATTGACCATATATATATTTCTCAATATGTCATATATGAATTCATTGGGATTTTCCCTTAAGAGTTTCAGCTATAAAAATGCTTTTACAGCTTTAGCTAAGGAAAAATACAGTACAAAATGTATGGGTAGGGCCTATACAATACATTAGATGAAAATGAATGGGAATAAATACAAATTATATTATCATGAGCATATGGCATTTTTTCTTAAGAACGCATACAGACTCAGTGGTGCCAACTTCTATGATTTTGCCGTAGTAACTATGATCTCAGTGTCAAAATACGAAAATCAAGAAAATAGTTTGAATTATAATATACTATCAAATCCATTTAACTATGCGATATTAATTGAAGCATTATTCTCTGCCTGATCAACTACCTACAGTAATACAAACTCTCTGAATAACCAAAAACGACAGATCATGGATGGAAATACCTCAACAATACATAATCAACTACTGGTGCGACGGACATTGTGTATAGACAGTAGTTATGAAAATTGCACTTTGTGTATGTGGCCATTTCCACCAATTTGACAACATTTGGACCCCTAGACACCCCCTGAGTACCCAAAAATAATTTTTACATTTGTCAGTTGATTTGTTATTTTCTACCAACCTTATATGTATGCGCATTGAACTGCCAAGTTTGGAACCATTCTGATTATTAGGAATTTTTTTACAGGGGGGTCGAAAATAGATCCCTTATATGAAAAAAATGCTAAAAAATAGGATGACGAATAATGGTACATATTTCTACATAAATGAGGATTTAAATTAGAAATAGATTAAACAAATATGCACAAAATGTATTGAACTATTTTGTACTTGATAGGTCTCGACATAAGGATCATAACATCTTTTATTTGGTGAGAATATCCTTACTAGAAGAAAAGTTACAGCCAAATAACCATTCAGTAATGGTAATGATAATTGACTATTTTCCGGGAACACATTACCTTTTTATAACTGATCTTACTTTACACATCATATGGAAATTACCTTACCCCACAGATTTTTCTATTCGATTTTATTCAAATCAGAATTAGATTTAATTAGAGGCATCTCCTGAATGTATTAACATTCCTTGATAAAGGGCAAACGTCAGACTCCAACTAAACTAAAACCAAAATCTTTTGAAAACCCTCCTGCCCCCTTCATTCTTGGGGTAAACCCCATAAATTAAGGATTTAATTAAAATCTCTACCACTGTAATCGTCAGGCGACACTGTAATCGTCCAGCGACCCACCTCAAACCATAACGCATAAAAAAGAATGAAATAATATTAATATTCATTGTTATGAAATAAGAACAACCAAACATAATTATTTAAGTAAAATAATGCATAATTGCATATTAATTAGGACTTTTAGGGCCCTCAACATTGTAATCGTCAGGCGACAGGTCCCCCCTTCCCATCCATGTTACATTTTGCAGAAATATTAGAATATGATTCAATGCTGACCACCGCCCATTATTATAAGTAGTCTTTAGAAGTTAAATAGTGCACATTCTATTATTCTAGACTCAAAACATAGTGATGATTATATTTTTCTGGGAATAGGTCTACATATATTAGCCATGTAATCGTCACACGACACAAGGCTACCCCACTCATATTTTCTTATGTTTTTTTATCTGTCACCTTAAAAATGATCCCTTTGAGAAGATTTTGTGCACAGATTATCTCAAAGTAACCTGCTATCGTGGTAAACATAAATATACAAGGTATTTGCTATATTTCTTTAAAAAATAACACTTTATTAAATATTTAGAGACTAAAAAATATTGATTTCCAACTCAAAAATTGATTTTTCTGTTAAAAAAAATGTTTTTCCCTAGGTAAAAGTGCCTTCAAAAGTATTCCTGCAATGGATATGACTATCTAATCAACAAAAAACAGCAATTTTGTGGGAATAAATTATTATTATGGCAATCCCATTAATTTCAAGGCTAAAATCCCAATGTTGTCAAATTGGTGGAATTGGTCATGTACGGACATACTGATTTATGTAGGCCTATATCCCAATCAAGCTATACACTTATACTGCAGAGCTAATCAGGTCATAATCAAATTAATAAATGATTAAATAATTATGATAACAATAACTGCAAATAATGTACTCGTTACATGCTGTTCTTAATCTATTGTGTAACGATATGTAGTTGGATTTTGTTATGTAAAAGATTTGACAAAATTGGACTTTTTTATGCTGCCCCCCCCCCCCCCCCCCCACGGCCTCCCCCCCCCCCCCCCCCCCCCCCTCACGGCCTCCCCCCCCCCCCCCCCACGGCCTCCCACCCCCCACCCCCCCACGGCCTCCCCCCCCAACGGCCTCCCCCCCCCGTTGGCGACGCCCCAAGGGCCAGCACAACGATGACGTCATCAGGGGATTCCCCTGGGGATTCCCCCTGGGGATTCCCCTACGTCTTTGGCGGGCAAGAAAACATTGAATACTTGTTAGTTTACTGGCATCGGACATTTGTCAATGCAAAATATACATTTAGAATGACTTAATGAGGGCCTACCTGCAGAATTGGATTCCCACATACTGGTGGATGACAGCTATGCCCATTAACGTGGTCTGCATGAGGTGTTGTCTGTCTCTGTGGTAGCATTTGGCAAAGACAAACTTGCGAAATGGTGGAAATTCGGATTATTTCATGTTAGGCTATTGTTGGGATGTTTATTGGATGTAAAATGTTTATAAGATGTAAAAAATGTATAGAATTTGGTCCGTTTGCAGTTAAATATATGGTGTATATTGCGCGATTGGCAGGGGACTATGTTGGCGTGCGGCGGAAGCCAACGATGGCAGAGCGACACACAGGCGCAGGTTGTGCTGGGGGCCTAGGGCCCCATTTGTGGGCCGCTATCTGCTAGCTGCGGAGTGCTCCGTGATGATCTGACCGGTTAATCAAAATGTAGGCCTACAGCGCCACTGTGGCATAAATTTCTACTGCAAACTCCCTCCGGCTCCGCCTTCCCTATGCCTATGTATCTCTCCCCCCTCTCTCTCTCTCTCTCCCTCTCTCTCTCCCTCCCTCTCTCTCCCTCTCCCTCTCTCTCCCTCCCTCTCTCTCTCTCTCTCTCTCTCTCTCTCTCTCTAAAAGTAGGATGGCAGCGGATTCTGTTTACATCTATGAAACTATCCTCTAATATGCATTAATTAAGCTCGGTCTTGTTTATTTCACCACCGGAGATAAAAGTTCTGAAAGTCCCTTTTTCCTGATTCTTTATACAGGGCCTACTTTCGTATTCTCGAGTGTTTGTGGTCATACAATAAAAATTTAAAAAGTCAATTAACATTACGCGCGTCTCTGAATTGTGTGGCTTCGAAGTTAAGGTATCTTGATTTACTACAAAGCTGCGAAAAAAGGGTGTGGGTAACCACACGTAGACGTTTTTTTTATGCATAACACGCTCGTATAATCACAACGCATTTAAACATTCCAATGATTCTATAACATCTGGAATTTTGCAATTATTTGATAGTTTATTTTAAAAAATGATAATATATAGGGCTTTGTATGACAGCAATATGTGAACCGGTAGATTATATATGTTAAGGGCTTCCTGAGCGTTACAATGTCAGTAAACCCAGAAAAAAAAATTAAGATACTTTTGGATCCAGCCTTCTATGTACCATATACGTTAGCAGTCAACCCCCCCCCCCCCCCCCCGCCTGTCCCCTCCCTCGAAAATTTCCAAAAATATGTTCACTTTTTGTTATAATGCTATGATGTTTTAAAGGGCCAGTGATTATGGAGTGACATTGGGTTTCAGTGTACTCTCTTGTGTGAAACAGATTATTTTTGTTACCTTTCTCAGTTGGTGCCTTTGAGTGATTAGAAGCAAACAAGAATAACAAAAAGGGGACATTGGTGCTGTACCTGTGATCCCTAACATCTGTTATCATAAAAGTGACTATTAACCCCATTACTGACAATTTATCACTTTTTTTATATCTTATCATATTGCCATGTAACATGGCATGCCAGTGGAACACCATGCAGACTGTTATCAATATACATAATGATGGCAGTCGGTCAAGACAACAGCTGGACCCTCTTAATTTGATGAGAGATATCTGATGATAAAATGTGTATAAAGTTATACTAAAAGATGCAACTTGTATAGATCGTTCATGCCTAGTTGAAGAGTAGTATCGAACGTGTTGGATAAACAACCAAAATTTAGGACAAAAAGAATAAATAAAGATAGCTGATTGTAAAAAATAATATCATGTCTTTGTAGTCCGAGACCTTTGAGTAGTCTAACGAAACGTGGCTAATTGCTAACGAAAGAATTCTAAGGGTTTGGGAATTTTACATGCCTTATCTACGGAGCCTTTGTCTCCTCGATGTCGTAACAATGTAATTAATTACGTGGATATGGTAAAGCGGGGTAATATGGGCATGTGGGGAATATGGGCACCTTCAGATATTAGACCGAAATAAGCATTTTTGATGCTGGCACCTAATATCCTCTGCGTCTACAGCTGTGTATACCATATGTTGTTTCATCATAGTTTAACAGTTGATTTAGTGTTACCATACGGGCAATATGTAGCCTACCATAAGGGGTAATGTGGGCACCACATATGAGGAGTCCATAGTGTGAAAACTGAAAAAATTATGATATTTGAAGACTAGCTCACATCTGAAAAAAGGGTCCAAAACTATGCCCATATTACCTCACTGATGTTTGCATCTAAGAGCACCGGGGAGGCAACATAGGAAAATGGATTAGCCTACAAATGCAGTTTTTAAAAATTAGTGCGTGATTTATATTTGCTATCTGAAATAATGACCGATTTTTATAATTACTAGGGCATGAGTGGCTTATAGATCCTATTCCTAGTTCTCTCGCTTATTAAATTTATTGGCATTAGCCCAACCAGGGCGAGTATCCCCGTATATAATTTTAATGTTTTAAATTTCCCTTCGCGGATCACCTGTCTTCTAGTCTAATTTCTTTATAATCTTATCCCCAATCGTATTTAGGTCATAATAATAATGATAGAGATCTCACTTGGCATGAAAAACGTGGGTCTCTTAAGACGTATTAAAATGATAAATTATCTTATAATGGGAAACCTTATAGAAGTATTGTCACAGGATGAGTGTTTGCCCTAAAGACGAGTCGTCCCATGCCCTTAGGTAGTGGAAGCTGTGACCCTGGTTCTTGGAAATCACTCAGTCCACACGTCCCATTCCTATATGTCACTCCACACCTCTCTAGCTCATCTGGAGATGGGCGGGGACGTACGTTAATGGTAATTAATTACTGCGAAACTGATTAAAATATGTGCCCTATTATTGTCTAATATATGGCCCTTCAGAGAGCGCAATTAAATATATCTGTATTCTGTTCATCAGTTTTGAGGTATAAGCATTGATTATGTAACCTGACAGCCATTGATTGAAAAAAACTGTTTTATTCAGGCTTAAAATAATTAAACAAATACGAGATGCCATTTGCAAAATTAGCATATTCAAAAATACGCATTTAGGAAAAATGCTAATAATCTCAAACGTCGCAATAACACATAGAATATATAGTAGCCGATATTTAACCAATCGGCCCCTCGATGAATATATTCGTCATCGGGAATTCTCAGAGACTATTGTTACGTCACGCTTGCCCGCCCACCTTCTTGGCGACCACTTCGTTCCAGGCACAGTTTCAGTATCCATTCATTCCCCATGACCACCACCCAACGATATATCTGTTTTGAAAATATTTGTTCCCAATCGGAATGTCTAGAATTAATTTAACTCATCTGGGGCCCGTTGCTTCGTTTCTCGCTAACTATTTTCCCATTGGAAATGTATGGGCAAATAGTTAGCGAGAAACGGAGCAACGGGCCCCAGAGTAGAAAGTAAATTAACATGTATATAATTATATATCACGTGTGAAGTTATCAAGATATATACTTCCATTAGAAGATAAAGAAAATACCGCAACGCTGTGTTTAAGCGCGTTGGTATTTTATAGAAGAAAATGTGTAAAATGCCTGTCAATGTAAATTGCAGATATTACATAGTCCTTTTTTTATTTAATTCATCTCTTCTCATACACGTAACAAAACAAATTCACGCGGGGACATGATGTCCATGTAATTCCCTGTCTTGTCCCCATATTTCTCTCATGATCGTGAACATTTCTGTTGAAAGTAGGCTATAGTTCTAAATTCTAGGACACATAATATTTTGCGTACAAAGTACGTTCTCAAAAGAGGTTGTGAGGTATCGTCTGACAAGGTCATGTTTGGCCACTTAACAGATAATATATGCATGCTATCCCAGCTGAAGAGGTGGGTTTACCCCGAATTTATTGAAATGTTATCAATTTTTATCCATACTTTTCAAGAGGCAAAATAAGCGACTAAAAGTCAAACGAATGGTCTGTACTGGTTTATATATCATGCAGTTTTTTTTGTAGTTTTGCATACACCACACTGCCATGACAACATACACGAACACACATATTCCTCGAACCATTAAGGCAGGGCTCCACCAGACCGTATGCTTATTGCGGCTAATATGCGGTTTGATAGTTATTGTCATATTACATATATTCATTATTATAAAGAACCTATGCGCCTGTAACCTATCAAGACTCTCCTCTATGGCCATGCAGCTCAATTGGTTATTATATTCGGATTGAGAATACACTGCAGAATGAAACCGCAACGACCACAGAGGCAAACAATGTCAGTTGAGTCAAGCCTTTACCCACATGATATACCAAATACTTTGGTCTGCTGTAAATGAGCTTTTGCTCCCTCCAGCACCCATCTGTGTCAAAACAACTATACATACGTTCATTACCCGAGTTCTTGGACCTCGGCATTTTCGAGCACTTCAGTGTGAGGATATCTTCAGCACTGAATAACAATCCCATGCAATGGCTCTCCTGGATTACGCAGGCTATTTTTTGAATAGTTATGGACCAACTTTCGGTTTGATAATAGCCACAATTCTTCTTATCATCGCAGTTTATTATTTGAGGATACCGAGGAATCTTCCACCTGGTCCTGTGCCAATCCCATGGTTTGGATCTCCATATCTGTTTGGTGATGACGTACATATTGACTTTGACAGGCTGGCGAAGAAATATGGCGATATTTTTACCATTATGCTTGGAGCAAGGTGGGAATTAAAAATCATTTCCATTTTATGATTGTTGAGGTTTATATATATATTTGAGTTATTCCTCTTTCAATTTCTCCTCTTCCTTCCTTCTTTACTTCCTTCACCCCCTCCTCTCCCCTTTATATTGTTCTTCGTCTTTTTCATCTTATTATTATAAGAGGACACCACCTCCTTCTGTGGTCATCAACTCTAATTACGATAATTGCTCATCATTAGGGAATCCCGATATTAACATAATAAAACTATTACATACATGTTACACATATTCACCTTTAAGTTAATTAATCGCAGTACTGGGCAGGTCCGGTAAGAGGATTGTAATGTCACAGTTGATATAAGCCAATCACAGTTTGCCACGCCCATTTATTCTTTTATGTGTGTTTTAGTCTAATGAAATAATGTCAGTCGGATCTCGGGATCTAAATATCACTTTTTGTTTTTCTTATTGGAAATCGTTTTTATCTAGATGAGTCGGGGAAATTTTGTGACAATTTTATGGTGTTGACCCTTTTCTTCGCAAGTTTATCGCTGGTAAAGGAGATAGCTATAGTATTGCCCCTCTAGTTTATATACAGTTTTACATGAGGCGGTATTATAACAATGTTTTTTAAATGGTGGGATAAACACTTAATAGGATATTTCCTGTAAATAGGCGTAAAGCCTTGCACCATATTTGTTTGACCTCGCTGTTGTTCTGGTTCATTTGATTTTAGTATTTCACTACTGAACATCTTATACTTTAAATTAGGGAAAGAGATACGCTATCGCGTGTTTAAATTCAAGACTGCCATTATTGAACAATTTCTCTCTACGTATCAAAGCTTTTAACTGAAGGGTAATCCAGTTTATTACTCTAGTTTGTGTACTACCTATTTCTATTCCGAATATAACTATATCTTGAGGTGAAACTACCACGTTTGGTCCTTGCTTGCGAAATATTAAGTCCACATTTGCTTTATTATTGAGGTACCCTACCGAATATATAAAGTCTAAGATTTTTACCCACAGTTCTTTGGTTTTTGTACACTCTACCAAAACATGTCTGACATCATTGATTTCAGTACAAAAGGAACATATTTCAGAATCTTTGACGCGTTACAAGTAATGGTTTTGTGCAAGATCCTGTACTGCAATGCTGGTAGTCTGGTTTCGCTGGATGCTTTGTATGGTATCAGGAATATTTTCGTCCAATCTAACCCTCCAATACCAGCTTTTAAAATTTTACTGTAATCTTATCAGGTCTTCTTCTAGAGATTGGCGCATTATAGATTTGCTTAGAACTGGCTGTTTTCACGTCAATAACTGTTTCTTTTATTCTGATATTTAGTGAGTCTTGAGCAGGCAGGTTGAAGGGATGGCAGACTTCAATATTGATCTGAGTTTGAAGTGTGAGATAATGTTATATTCTTTTCTTAATTCTATATTAGTCATTAGCTTTTCATGCTCATTTATGACGTCTCCTGGAACTGTAATTATATACCACTTTTCTCCCATTGCTCCTAATTGATCTTTCGACCCTCGGTTTTAAGAATCTATTCATCCATTCATCCTTCAATATTTGGTCAGTGGAAGTCGGGGATTTACATATGTAAAATGCCTATTCCAGACGGTGAAAAAATCTCTGTAAAAATCATTCAAATATTCTCTTAGCTTGAAGCGACTTAAGAATAATGCTTTCTATGCTTCTGCCTGTGTCGGCTTCCAAGGCTTTGTAACATGATTGTAGTATTTTGACCTTCAAGACGGCGTTGCACCAAATACTATTTTCGTTAGACTATTATGATATCCCATCGTTATGTTTTCTTTATTCATGGTATGGAATGTTTATTGCGTATAATAGAATACTCTCTTGTATAGCTTCGATCTGAGTCTCAATACAAATGGTAAAACTGAGGACACCTCTTGTGTACATGTTGAGGGTTTTATTATAGACGATAACCTACAGACATATTAAAAGGGAAGCAGATTGAAAATGACATCAGATGGTTTGACTGTTTTCAAGGCCGCTTATCGTTCTCAACACGAATGAACTGATACGGGAAGCGTTTGTGACGCGGGGAGATGACTTTGCAAACAGACCAGTTATGTATGACCTTGACTACATGAAACTTGATGATGGTAAATACAACTTATAAATACGACCGGCACACATTGTTCTAGATATAAAATAGAAATTCATATGACTTCATAGCGCAGACATCCTAACGGAGATGGTTCTATCATTACTCCTTAATTTTCCTCTTGTCTCTTTATTTATTATAGCTTTGTTGTTCTATGTTTTACCTCTTTAATTCAATGAAAAACAACGGGAAATTTACTTCTAAAACGCATACAATATATTGCCATGGTACCAAAGTCAAGGGTTTCTATTTTTCTCAGAGCTTTTCAATCATAGATTGACTCAGCAATGGAAGGAACGTAAGCGGGTAATGGTTCGCATTCTGAAGAACAGTGGCTTCGGTACAGCGTTGATGGAGGAGCCATATCAATCTAATTTGGACTTGGTGCACGAGCATTATGCGAGTAAGGAAGGGAAGCCATTCAAAATGATGAAATCAACTATGCAACTTATGACCATGACAATGGCTGGGATTGTTTTCAGCGGAAAGTAAGTATTGTTACGTAATAGTCAGTCAGCCGTGCGTCTTCACAGCTGGAGATCTGACCATGACATTTCAGTATTGATTATTTCCCACGTAAGATCCACATGCAACCATTAAAGATAACTCTACAATTACTAAACAAGCTCTACAGTCATTATTCTTCCTAGCTCGTAGTTGCTATATAATATTCATATTTGATATATATCCACAATTATTATATATAAAACTTATCAGTATCCTAAATTATATCATCGCGGAAGGAGATAATTATGATAACACACAACTCGCTTAGCCAAAGGATTGGTTAGATGTAAACACAAAATAAGTCATGCTGTATGAATTCTCTGTTATATCGAGAGGCTGGAGCAACATCATTTTATCCATATATCTGGTAGATATTTTTTAGAGAAATGTAATTATGGTAACGGATCGAGTAGAAAAGTAACATTTTATCGTTGGGAAAAGCTACAGCCCTAATAGGCACAGATGACTTGTGGAATATTCAGAGAGGGATAATATCCTAATTATCTAATTCTATCCAATTCACTTTACTATTTTTTTGATAATTTGCTTAATACATTTACTTCCCCAGATATGACAGCATAGAGGATAAAGAAGTCCAAGAACTAATAAGGCTCGCCACGAACTGGATGGATTCAGTATTCAAAGAAGGTACATATAATTATATATTTTAGTTTCTATATATATTCTGTATTCACAATCATAAAACTCTGTTAACCCTGTAGTATAAATATCACAATATATTTAAGAGACTACCGCCATTTCCTAGACAACTTGACATCTTGAACATGCATTAAAAACCCATGCAGAACATCAAGTGCGCTCGAACACTTAGAAATGGATCGATGGGCAAGGTCAAATTTTCCGTTCGTTGAAGTGCACATTTTAAAAAGTTTCTACTTCTAGTTTGGATAGACTAGAAGATATCGTCCTATTTCACATCCCAGAGTATAACAATGCCATATGATATTTTATTACGCCCCTGTGCTGTAGTTGCCAGATAGTTGTCCAGATATGAAAGAATAGATGATAAAGAGGTCTAGTTGAGGTGACCATAACATTGTCATTATACTGCCCTTGGCCCATACGCCATGTAGTTATATATTATGATATATATATATATATGTCTTATCTTATTTATTTCTGGACTGTAATGAATATGGAATGTATGCTTTGGGTGAAGATGCTCCGCACGGGTTATGCGTCTTGACAATTGTGGAAAGCACGCTACCTTAATTCTGCCCTTGTTCCTTTTTAAAAAAAAGCAAATACGGTTTTATTGACAAATTTCACATTCGTGATACGTTTCATTGTCAGAGAAAAGATCAGAATTACAATAATCAGTTATAATAAATTATACATCGAGGACATAATTATATTTTACTAATATAAGTTTGTAGAAGTTGTTAAACTACATCACATTGGCTATCGACGATTACAATATATATGAAAGAGTCAGTTTGACAACCAGTTTACATGATTCTCCATCGAGTACAAATTAACACACTATAGTACATTGGCTGTCTTCCACCTTGATCATTCCAAGGCATAACCTATTGGAGATACTTCACGCACAGTACATACCATACATTATATTATAGATATTTATGTATAACATATGATACTTAGATATTTATTCAACACAAAAATCCATTATGAACTGAATATGGCGCGAATTTCCACTCAAAACACGTTACCACGCAACCATGGCAGCACAGTTATTATGTCCGCGTTTTTATATATAACAAAACTCAACCATTTCAGGAATGTCCATGGGTTATTGGACGGATAATGTTCCACACCAAATCACGAGATTCGTCATGAAAGACATGATGAAAGCAATGAAAGTAACAACCAAGGAACTCAAAGATTTTCTCATCCAAAAGGTACCGAATGATTGGTCTGGTATTGGTATGGTAACACCCCGGCCGCCAGCCAAAACCCTGGATGGATAATCCTGCTATGACCCCCGCCCCCACCCAACCCCGACCTCCCCCCGCCCCAGTCACAACCCCATGGACTAATAACCCTGCTGAGCGGAAAGCTCAATAACAAAAATGAATTTATATTATTATATAATTATATTATATCAGTTATTATTATATTAATTATATTATTATATATATTACTTACGGCGGCGTCCGGGGGTGGGGGTGGGCCTAGGGGGGTGGATGGGTGGTTGTTGTGGCAGGGTTATGTCCTGCAGGATTGTGACCAGGGTATCGCCGGCTGGGTTACATGTGGCTATCTCTTTCCCTACGACATGAATACTTTGAATATAAAATGTGTGTTTGAACCTGAAACAAGGGAATATTAGCCATAATTTGATTTTGATTTGATTTGAAAATACTTTATTTGCCAAATTATTACATATACGGAGGATTGACAAATATGTAGACATGCATCTGGAATTATTTCCATGTCTTCCAGCTGTTACCCAGGCAAGTTGATAGTTAATCTAATCTAACAGGAGGTAATATACAATAAAATAAAGCAGTACAGCTTTTCAATGTTTATAATTTAGCCCTATATACTTAGGACTTTACATAATAATAAACCCATAATCTGAGCAAAGCAAACTAACATAGTTACATTTTAACACATTGCTAGATACATGAACACCGGGCTGATTTTGATGAAGCAAATGTTCGTGACGTCATGGATGGATACCTGGCTGAAAGAAAGGATGATAAGGAACTGACTGACAGCTCTTTCTCATCCACCTTACTTATGCTGTTCCCAGATGCCATTGATACAGCAGGTGCCTACTTGAACTACATTGTCTTATATCTCGCTACCTATCCCGACTGGCAACAAAAGGTAAACATTAAAGATATCTAGGCCTATATAAGGAATTGTGTATCCTGCATGGATAATATATTATATATAATAACAAATAGGAAGTCGGTGCGGGGTGAGGAGTGAGGACGGATGGTGGTGCATATGCAATGTGCTATCAAATGAACTTTACCGAGGTTTTAACCATGGGCCGGGCTCCACCTCCCAAGACTTCCATCATTCAGGGGTGCAGACTGTGAAATGCGGAGGGTTTGGCTTAGATGACTGAACATATATGTGTATTTTCTTTTAAATTTCATTTAAGGCCAATATTACAAGACTTACAAGAAAAAAACGTATTATTCATTGTGAATGTTTTCAAGCATTGCTCAAGTATAAAATTACTAATACATCTAAGAGAAACCAACTAAAACTAAAATTCTCTACTTCCACACACTAAAGAGTTTAAGTTACGTATACCTCTACAAAATAAACATTAGGGACTATCCATTCGAAATACATATTAGTAGATGCTTTGACACAGAAAGTCACACAATGACATCTCAGGTCATATATACTATACATGTATACACACACATAGTATACACCGTATATAGAGGGGTGCAGACTGTGAAATGCGGAAGGTTTGGCTTAGGTGACTGAACATATATGTATTTTCTTTTAAATTTCATTTAAGGCCAATATTACAAGTATTACAAGAAAAATCGTATTAGGCCTATTCATTGTGAATGTTTTCAAGCATTCACGCTAAGAAAAGTCCCTAGATCCAGTAATTAATAGCGTATAGTGAGTCATGTGTATCGCGTAATTAAATATAATATAATTCTACGCAGTAGCAGGCATTGGGATAACGCAATGCGGGGATTAGGAAATCAGTCAAGCGCGCACAAAAGTGAAGGCTTGCCTAGCCATTGTCTTAACTAACACCTCCCATAAGGCTTCCTCTACATAGCTATATATATAACTAGGTGCGAATATGAATCCATATTCCCTTGTAGCATTGTAACATGAAATAGAGTTGTATGTGGAGGAAGTATATTCTACCAGAAATTAAATAAAATTATTTCATTATTCTAAATTCCATAATTGATATATTTATGTTGGCAATATCTCTCGGTGGACAATTACTAATAAAGTAACTAAATGTACTCTATGCGACAACCTTCAAAACGCAAGGATATATTACATGCAATGTCTTGAGATTTGGTACGCATATTTTTATCACTAAGAGGAATAAACCCTAAAAAAAATTGGAACATTCCAACAAAGAGATCTTGTGAATAAATTACTTTGAAAATATCAATATATAATGATTCTATTTTCCTGTAACACATCCCACATATACCTGGATATATTCAATATATATTCCTGGCTGACTGGCTGTATCTCCATGGGGCAATAGGATTTGTAGACAACCTGAATCGAAAGGCAAATAAAGAGAACCTATGATTTGTACAAAAAAAAACAAAAAAATTCAACATTCAGATTGATTAGTTGAGTCCATGTTGATATCTATTTCAGTAGTGTAATGGTTAGCACACTGGCTTGTTAATCACAAGGTTGTTAGATCGAACCCAAGCATGCTCAGGTTTTTTTTCTCTACTTTCTCACACCGTCATGGGTGAGTGCACACGCCTTCACGCACTGCCGCCCATGGCTGGTCGCGCCACCGCTTCACGCTCTGTCGCACAGCCAGGGGATTAGGGAATTTATTAGCTTTGTCTGGGATTCCAATTACGCGATTGAGTACTACGGGATACGGAATTTTGGAGGGATATTTCCAATATATCCCCCTTTATTTACGCGATCAGCGTTTAGAGTGTTGCTCAAGTATACAATTACTGATATATCTAAGAGAAACCGACTAAAACTAAAATTCTCTACTTCCACACACTAAAGAGTTTTATGTTACTTATACCTCTACATAATAAACATTGGGGACTATCCATTCGAAATAGGCCTACATAGGCCTACATATTAGTAATAGAGAGAATGGAACTAGCCGTCAGTAATCGAAAATTCATTGGACGAAATTCGTCCGTATAAGCACTCTGCCTACGGCATTGTGCCTACACGGACGAATCAAGTCCAATAAATTTTCGATTACGACGGCGAGTTCAATTTTATATTTATTATATGTGCATAAAATTTGATCATATATCATCAGATATCACTTACAAATATTAAACAAGTATCAGAAGTCCAAGCACTCCCGACTCCTTTCACTCAGTGTGAATTTGTTGACATGCTTCGCGGAGAGCCAAGAAGAGCCAAGGCTCTGCGAAGCATATCAACAGAGCTATTTTTAGACAACTACATTTTTATGGTATGCATATTTGCATACCATAAGTGTATTTTTTATTGCACCCCACTTATTGCACCTCTCAAGAGGGATGCGCATATAATAATGAGGAATATATCTACAGTGTATATAACTAATAAACCACCAGATCCAGTAGTTATATAACGAACGCGCACTATTTTGGTCGTTACCAGACCATCGCTGCGTTCCGTTTTTTACCGAGCGCTGCGTTAATTATGAAACGCCCGCCAGATGTGTCAACTTGTCAAATTACCCACAATATTCATTTCCCCAATCGCCCGGAAATCACCCGCATGTTGCCAATAAGTTTGCGACCCTTTGACACGCTTAAAATGACCAGTGATGGTAGAATAATAGCTAATAATTATTTTGGCCAATGGTAAATTACGGAAATACATGCAAAGAGATATCTAGCTTCGTGTTTGTGTTATTTACAGCAATACATATAAATGATTGGCACAGAAGATATTCTACTGTGTCATTGTTCCCTGGGTCAGTGGATGAATCAGCAGGTTTCTCTTAATTCATAAAGGCAGGGCTCCACCAGAGCGTATGGTTATTGCGGCCTATATACGGTTTGTTAGTTATTGTCATAATATTTATTATTGTAAAGAACCTATATGTTACACAACCTATCAATACTCTTCTCTGACCAGCTCCATTTATTATTAATATATTCGGATTGTGAATACACTGCAGAATGAAACCGCAACGACCGCTTCTAAAAAGGGAAAAAACGTCAGTGGTGTCAGGACTTTAAAGGTCCATTCCCATTACCACGACCAGCCGGCCGAAACTTGCCGGCTGTAATACTTTAACATTGTGTTTTTCGCCGTGCGGCAGACGTACACCAATCGGCCGTTGTAATGTGAATGGGCCTTAATACTGCAGGGCAATTGAGCACAATTCGATTGGGGGTGTTCCAGTTGCACGAACTCGAAACTGTACGCTGTGATGTATAATACATAGGCCTATTGTTGCTTCATGCCATGAAATTAAAATATGCACCATTGGTCTTTAGGGGGAATTGAACCTCGTTGTATGTACGGTTTCTTCAATATGAAGAAGGGTTTCGTGATAAAACAAGTCAATATTTTATATCCCTGACAGCCCTAATATTTGGATTGCATATGCGTCTGTACAGACCCGCTTCAGTGGAGGCCGATATATATGAATACCCTATACAATTATACATGTATAGGCCTAGTTATCCTACCCCATCGACCCATCAAAATACACTTCAGAACATTCGTTAGCATTCAGCTGATTATATATATGTGCATGTATACCACGCTGAAAGTTTAAACAATATTGCCAACCGTATAAGGAAAGTATAAGTTGACGCAGATAACCAAATATTGAACCTCATTTTCCTTCTGGCACAATTTCATATATATATATAAGATATGTATAGTTCACACTTTAACTTGTGTTATCAAACTAAAAGTGTCGCATGAGGACATGAACATAATCTAATCTCATGTAATCTGTTTTGCATTGCATCATCATTTGTTAAGGGTACTATATACTTTTCATTTCAATTTTTCCAAAGGTGGTGGATCAAATTCAGGCAGTTTGTGGGAGCCGGCCGGCGAGTCTTAAAGATCGTGTTTCGCTGCCCCTTGTTGATGCAACCCTTCTGGAAGTTGGTAGAATCCAAACTCCCGTCGCTGTTACTATAGCTCACAGTCCAGTGAAGGATACTACATTGAGGGGATACTTCATCCCAGAGGTATATTTGCATTTCATGTGCTTTATTTGGAAGCATTGAACTACTAAGGGTTAATTACCGACATTTGTGAAAGCGACATGCAGAATTATGATACTGGGCGACTCGAGGTTTTTGACACAAAGTGAAAACATACAACCTGGAGGCTACCATGAGCATTATGGAGCTGTCTGATTTGCCACCAATAATAAATCTGCATTATCTATACTATATGGTTTAACAAGGTAACTTATTTGGCTGACATTCTTGTGCTGTGATCATAATTTTTTTTTATTGTAGGACAGCTACATATTGGGAAACATTTCGGCCTCTCTCCGGGAGAAGGAAATCTTCCCTCAGGTTGATAACTTCGAACCATGGAGAATGATTGATGAGAATGGCAAACTTATCCGCAACGAAAAGCTTTTCATTTTCGGATGTGGTACGTATGCATAAGACATAGAAAAGTAATAAGAAATGCACTTAAAAGAATTTTGACTTTTACCACACGTGAAGTAATATTAATCAGTGGAAATTAAAAACATGTCGGCCCATTTCTAGGACGGAGAATGTGTCTTGCTGATCAGTTGGTGAGAAATGAGCTCTTCCTTTACGTCAGTAACACCCTCCAGCGTTTCGTCATCAAATTGCCAACAGGTCAAGCTCCGCCCACACTGGACAGTATTGGAGGTCTCATTCGGACTCCTCAACCTTTTGATATTTGCATGGTCCCAAGGACATCTGGACATCAGTGATAGACGGATCGTTGGGGGAGATGGGGAAAAATAGTTGCTGTCTTGTTATCGGGATTGAAATTGTTCAAGTATTCTTGAAAAAACCCCAAAACAATGCGCATATAAAATATAGGAGGCGGATAATCGATATCGTTATCTAAACAGGGGGAACACAGTATCTGGAATGAACAAAATATTATATTAAATATGTTATATATAATTTTACGCAACATTTACGTTTGCTTGCGGGAGGGAGGTTCCGCAAGCAAACGGGGGGGGGGGGGGGGGCTGCTACGTCGGAAGCGTACGCATCTTCAGCAGACGGTATCTCTGTGTGCTACTATTAATGATGTAATTCAATAAAAAGATACGGATACGGTTATGTAATTGAGATTGCTTGGTTTGCTTGCGGATCCTCCAAAATGAGTAACCACATGATTGTTATCAATATTCCAAATTATTATTATTATTATTATTAATTATATATTGTAATTAATTTAGCTTTTCTATCATATGAAGATCAGTGCTGTAGTTTAGATGGGCACAGAAACACATAGAAATGTATTACGTGCAAAGGCTGGCACACGGGAATTAATTCTTTGTTTGCTCACCAGTCATAGACACGTGGATTTGATGTATGAAAATGAAATTATTTTCTGAGATTCTAGATTTAGGTCTCAATTCCTTCTATAATTAATTTTCTAGAATAAATAGCTAATTCTAGATAAGCTAATTCCCTCTATACTGAATGTTCTAGAATAGGTTATTCTAGAAAAGCTAAATCGTATATTCAAATAACAAGAATCCCATTCGTAAATTTAAGGTTCAATGACTATAGACATCACGAGAAACAATCCAGGCAACTAAGTGCAAAATGTGTTTAATTGATTTATTTCCTAAAATGCATTTCGACACCTATTTAAAAGACATACCCAGGTTGTCGCCTGATGTTTTCGCCAAAGCGTAGGCGACAGACCTCTTGAACCCATGTCCCAGAAAAGTGTTAATAACGATATCCTCATTGTCGCCATGCAGGGGAACTTTTCCTTGACTGGCCTTTATAATTGGTAGCTATTTTATAGAAAGATATTCGAGATTTTGAAATCAATCCAAAACAAGGCGAAAGCAGAACATGGGGTGTGTGAGATTGGTTTTGGTTTATTAGGGTTCCGACGTTTCGGTCAACATACGACCTTTATCAAGGATGGATTCTATTTTATAGAAAGACTTATTTCTAATAACTACCTTTTGGTACGTAGCATGAATTTGTCTTTTAAGTGCTGACTATACATTTGTAAAAGTTATTTCTGTGAATAAGTTCCGTATGTATATAGGCTATTGTATATTTCCAGTCAAACATGATAACACAAAATCAACGAAAACATACTCTACTCTGGATATAGGTAATGGGTAGCTATAGTTCTTCCATTATATCTTCCAATTCTAGCGCTTGAGTAATATTTTGATTTCGATGGACATCAATGCTCGTACGTTTAATATATAATGACGTAATTCGCTGTGTTATCTATCACGCGTCTATTGACCATTTAAAATTGTACACTATCGCATATAATTCGCTTGTGTCGAAATAAACAGTTTCTAATAATCATGATGTACAGACAGGTCCTCGTTAACTTTTTCCTGGGATAACCTATTAATTCCCACTGATGTATTTTCAATTAGAGAGTATTGTTGGGCACTTACAGTAATAGAGACTTGAGCAAACACCAGGTCAGGTGTCTTAAATTAAACACCAATACAACATACTAATGACGTCTGTGTTGATCTTTTAAAATGAGTTGATTCTACTTATGATGTCGTTTTGTCTGAGGTGTGAATGCTAAAGCAGTCATATCTGATATTTACATTCACCGGCATATTTAAATAGTCTTTTGTCAACGTATACATCATAGCCGCAGGAGGGGGAGGAGGAGGAGGAGTACAAAACCTCCGAAATAAACAAAATAATTTGAATAAATTCTTATACATAAGATTATTCCACGTTATTTTATATCGAAGCAATTGCCTCAAGAAATGTATGTAATGTATCACTAGCGTCACTGGTTCAAGTTGTGTAAGTGGTTTTGTAAGACAACTTCCATTGTGATATAATACTGTGTGTCCCCAGTATTAATGCTACAATAAAGGTAATAGTCAATAGACTATCCTACAGTTTAAATTTTGAATAGATTCGGTGAGAGAGAAGAAGTGCAGACACGGCGACTGTAATATCATAAGTGAGTAGAGACGAGCCCACTCAGTGTATTTATTCCAAGGTTCTAGTGCTGCCCGCGTGGACGCAGCCACGCCCCAGGCCTCCCGAGCCTTCCCAGAAACCCACTACTGTAACATAATGCCCCCCTCCCCCCTTAGAATGCTACTGCCTTAATTTAGATACTAAAAATAAAAAGTAGCATTCCCGAAGGTCGGATACAGTGGGTACACGAGATTCGACCCCCGGAAAATTTTGAATATAAATAACAACATTTTCCAAAAGTCTTCAACCCCCCTCTACAATAAAAAGGTCCACACAATGTGTCCTGACCCTGATTTTTGTTATACATCAAGATAAATCAGAGTTAATTTTGATCATTCCCTAAAACTTGAAAGTTTGTCAAATTTTGTAATTTTTCCCTTAGAGCATTACAGAGAATAAAAATGATACAAATTAAACATTGTGTGACTTCCTTATGTCTAATCAAAATCAACACCAGTCATCATCCAGACATAAGGATGTAGTATATACAAATCTGCTCAAACCGTTCATTTGTTGAACAGATAAACCTTAGAAAACCAATACTCTAGTCAAAATTTATTTAACTTTTAGTAAAACTTCTCTAAAATTTGTTACCATATCAGTACAGATATGGCCTGAACGAAGGCAAGAATTTAATATGGAGTTTCTTACCCTACTCGACTATCTATAAGACAATACTTAATTCACCAAGTAAGTACAAACCTGGAATAACCTTACTCAGCTTCCTGCTTAAAATTTACACAAATCCGTCCTATACCGGACCGATTTTTACAAAATCCGTCCCGCCAACGGGCGTTCCTAACACAAATGCTACTACACGTAGCAGGAACTGGACGAGACACCGCGGTAACTATACTGTCCCACGATGTCCATCTGCCGAGAAATTTCAGTTGACATAAGAAATTATTATTAGAAATCGCAGAACAACTAGAGCAAATAATCCCGCAACATGCCAATCTATTACCAAATAGACCCAGGAAACCTCACCAGAGTAACTTAAATTGAACAATTTCAAGCAATAATCACCAAAAAACCCAACTACGACATAAGTGATGCCTTCCGCCATTTTGAAAAAATAACTTCAACGACGTATGAGTATACTCCCATATCGTTACATACGGACTTGTTTCTAATAATAATTTCTTAATATAGCATCAGTAGAATACTTTTTCCCCGAAAACACTATAATTTAGAAGTAAATCATAGAATTAAACTGACATTTCCATCGCTGAATCGTTGGCAACTACTACGCAGTTCATAAATACACGATGTCCATGTTAAACTTCCATAGAGCGCGATTTTGACCACTTTTACTTTTAATTCTTCCAAACATGACTCAAATTCCATATTTCATTAAAAATAAATCACTGCTTTTCACAGATAACACTTCCGTCCGTAATATGACATTTCATTAGAAGCCTCGACAAGCCGAGTTTACCCAGACATCTTTCATTTTCGTCACCAAAATCTCCGATCATGCGAAAATGTCGTTCCCCATAGGAAATGCATTGGCACGAGCAAGGCTGTCTCAAATTAACTAAATAACTAATTATTTTATTAACCAATACACCTATATGACGTTGCTATCCATATAGACCACATAATCAGTGAAGGAATTTTGAAAATCGCCAAACTTTCGTCATTATTCGACGCGGCGATTTTTAATTTCGTTGACTCTCGTCAGGTCAGCCATCTTGGAAATGTCCGACGATGCCGCCTCTATGAGCCTATTTGAGGACAAATTTATGCGGAAATCTAACAAATAACATCTTTTTGAATCGATAGAAGCCTAAATTATACTTATAATACCTCTCCGAGCAGCTTCACTACCTTTGAAAATGCCCAACTGGGCCGCAATTGGTAGTTTTCTCTAAGCGAGTCACCGCCTGAAGGAAAACTCGAAGGAATCTTAATGATTATCTCAATCCTTCTTGATTATGTTAATGTATCTTAATGGCAGGTCACGTGACCCTTCTACGACTTAACTTTAAATCGTTTATAACTCAGAATTTAGACAATTTTCACCAAGATGGCCACTTCTAGACCTTCTTTCTTGTAAAACTCTAAATAATTACCAATTTTGAAGCGATTTTGAGGCTTATTTGGCCGAAAATGGAAATCGTTGGATGTAGGCTATTCCTCTGGGTATAAAAGGGACCCGCGTCGCGCTGGTCATTCAGATCAGACCAGGAGTTCGTGCAAGGAGGAGCTACGCCCGTTCTTCCATAGACTTTACACATCTCCAGCATTGAGCCTCTACCTCTACAGCCTTGGTCGTTACCAATTCTTCACATCTTCCATACTTCTGATAGAGAGTCAAACTTGACTCTCCCCTCAGAGCTCAGGACTTCCCACATTTTCTCGGGACTTCTCAAATCTCATCGGGACTTCTCAAATTCCGAAGAGATTCTACATTTCAACTCTACCTCGAACAACTATCATGGATCCTGACCACTGATACTGGAACCAGACTTCAAGCTGACGCCTGATTCCACCTATCGACGCCGAATTTCCGTCAAGTTCTCAAGAATCCACAAGTCATCCAGCAGCGACTACTGTTGCTGCCTTCTCACCTGCTGATCACTGGATGTGTCATAGGATGTGTTTCAAGCTGTGATTACAGGATCGTTCTCTCTAGGATGTGACCCGAGAACGAATCCTAATTTTGAGATTTTCTTGAAGGGAAAATTTTCAAATTTGTGTGTGTGTGCTTGTGTGAAACGGAGTTCCATGTTAACCTGGAATCGACTTTTAGGAAAGCTCTATGATTACCTAGAGCGGAACATTTAAAAATTTTGTATCAATGCAAAATATTGGATGTACGAATGGGCTACTATCACTCAAAGGATTTTAAAACAGTGAAGCATGGAGACCTGTGGAGATGTGACTTTTTACTAAGCACATCAGGACACAATAGCCGTAAGTAGACCACTATGTACGCACCTCCGCTAGCTCTCACTGCATTTCACCATGTTCCAAGAAATTTCGATTTCTGTCCAAAAATAAACTACAAAGTTAGGATTTCTTTCAGACATGAAAATATCCACGTGTATAAGATTAGTAGACCGGATTTCCGGAAGGAGTGGCAGTAGGGAGGAGGAGAACTCGACAAATACCTAACACACTTGTATGCATGTATGTCTTAGATTCCCCCGCCGCTACGGCGGCTTACAAAATTCCATTTGCACAAAACATCATGTATTCTATTGTTAAAATGTACTTATTGTAAATCTTGACTCTGCACGACTCAATAACGATCGTACATACCTGAACTGATACTTGGAGAATTCTCCTACCTATTACTCAAGAAAATTAACTTTTTACGTCTAAAACCAGTCATATATGGTTACTTTTTCATTCTATCAACTTAGAAAACTTCAAAAACCACGCCCCGGCGTCTAAATGACGTCGTGATAACTCGCGTTTTTACCTCATCATCACCAAATCTTTGACTTTAAACTTGTGGAATAATTTTCCTGACGCTGAAAACAAGCCAATTTGCACTTGAGTTCAGTTTTTATTTAACCTCTCGCTTGCAAGAAACATTCAAGTCGAGAGTTGCTTAAAAATTTTGATATGCTCTACAGCCTAAATTTACCACGAGACTGACGTCCCCCATTTCTGACCAAAAACTGACCAGAAATAGCAAATAAAAATTCTAGTGAAAAAAAATCTCTAAAATTCCCCGTCATGTGGAGGAGAATCTCTGCTCAAATTCTCTACGAGCTGACTGCAAACTACAGTCGTATTTCCCAGGGGAAACAAAAAAAAAATGATTTAGAATTAATAATACCAGAATTGACGTTCTAAAATATCCGCCAGGAAGATAGGGTCTCAATTCTACCCAACTTTTGACGGAGAAAATTCCGTAGGATAACCATCCTTCATTATAAATTCTGGGTCGGTCGCAACTCTGGCGTACACGCCCATGAACAGAAGCCTCCCTGCCTAAATTTTAAGCACGGCCACGCTCGCGTCTACAAGCGACTTTCTGATCTATTTACTACTATTGCCAAACCTAGACACGTAAAACTTCCTGTCAAACACGCCAATTCTAGCAAGAAAAAGTTGCAAAAATTTCTCTTAGGCAGACAGAATTGTTCTGACGCCCGACGGAAGCATCCCTGTTGGAAGATACCAACACGGCCACGCCTGACGAGATAACTCGCCAGACGACTTTCCGTCCATCCCCTTCTTAAAAGATAAAAATACGGGGGAAATCACTTAAAATAATAATACTCTAAGAACACCTGCTTAAAATTAAACCAAAGTCCAGAGTGATGGCACAAAATATACGTTGCAAGCACAAGTCCTGAGTCAAAACATCATAAACAAAGCAATCAAGGTACAATAAGAAACATGTTAAAACCTTTTCTGACGCAGAATACTTAAAATTATAAAAATACTGTCATTTTTCTCCTGACGCACCGAACACGCAAAGTCTGTATCCTTTAAACTCAAGTCCGTTTAGTAGGTGCGTCAGGGAACCAATTTTGATAAATAAGAACTGTGAAACTAGTATAAAAAGAAAAAAACTCACAGAAAAGTCCTCTGATAAGAGTTTTTGGCGTTACCACCACTGTTCGTAATATACGCCTTTGAAGCCATGGTCTTTCTAATGTCCGTAGACTCATGACTTGCAAAATCTTAATATAAAATATATGACAGTATGTACGTCAGAACAATAAAAAGAAAAATAGTAATAATCGACCCTGAAATACATGTTGACTCTTGTCACCGTCAGGCTGTCGCAACCCCTTTTGCTGAAAAAGAACTACAAGATTAAATGTTACTAACTAAACTTCTAAACTCGATGTGAGTGACGCCACAAAAATTTCCACCTTTGCGTCAGGCGCCCCACAGAGGCCAGCTAAAATACACAAGGGAACAGTAATGCCCTAATAAGAAAAATATCACCAAAAGGGTTGGTCTAGGACAGTCGCTGACGGTGTTTCTTGTTGCTTGCAAACCTAATCACTCCAACCTTCCTCGTAGCCCTGGTTGTCAAAGGCTGTGGATGCCATTTGCGTCCCCCAGGACACGTTGACCTTGGCTTTCTTGGCCGTAGCCCCGCCGAAGGCGCTCTCCTCACTGTTACAATGTACAAAAACAGAAGGAAAACATCCCTTAGAAAATGACTCTTTTCTTAATGATCAAGCAACAGAATCATGACTCAAACGATCCCATCAACAATAAATGGGCGTATAAATAATACATTTCAAACAGATTATGGCGCTAAAAAGTCTACCAATCTCCCAGGTTTCCCCAAGACAAACTTGCACATGTTGTTTTCCGTGACCTGCAGCCATTGCTGTCAGTGTCACACTTTCGTTCTGATTAATTTTACTCGAACCCCATTTTCTGACCTTATGCGTTCTGATTTTTACCATTCCTGACGGAATTTCTGTTCTTAATTTATAAAGACCCCGTGTATAACTCTTTCCGGACTTGTAACTTCCATTAATTACTTACTTTACAAAATCTACTCGATCTGCCGTGCGCAGATCAGCCCGAGGTAGGAGTCGTCCATCGTTGCCCTTATTTCGGGGAACTTCTTTCAACTCCCTAGAGGGCGTCAGGATTAAGAATATGGCGAAAGTGTCGCCATCTGCTAACGCCTCCTTCAGGTCCTCCTCGTCTAAGTTCCTGACGGGCAGGCTTGTTGGGAGCTGCACCTCCCTCTGTATCTTCCTAGCGGTGAAAACCATGTTGTGTGCCCACCGAACTTTGAGAAGGGACTTCCGACAACCTGGCTCCAACTCTGCTGCCAGTATTTTTGGGCTTACGAAGCTGTGTAGAATATCCACACTATGTCCTATTTGTACTAAATCAAAGTCAAACATGTCCTCCTTCCTCAGGAGCCGCAGAATTAGGGTATTGGCCATCTCTGCCTGCCTCTTATCTGGAGTCGGCAAACAGGGGGTACCTCTGCACCATGTTCGTTTAATGATTAAAGAATACAGGCACTTCAATACATACAGGCCCACTGCTACATAAATGCATATCTCAATCCAAGATGGGCCGGATGATGAAATATTGACAGTTTCGTAAATTACATTCTGTGGAGCCATGCCTGGCGTCGGTCCAGCCGTAACGCTCAATTCCTTGTTCAACTCTATGTGTTGAGCATTCAAAGATGAGATATTAATCGATTGCACCCTGGTGGCCCACGTGGCCGGCATGATTAGACGGTTAATTCTGTAAAACAAATACACACTCATTGCTAGTGAAACCAAGGAAATTATCAGGGATAAATAAGGCATTGAGGGATGAGCTGCAACGTCCGTTAATTTGGCGTGAATACTATCCCACATTGACGCCAATCTGCTGTCTGACTTTAGTAAATGTTTAACCAGGGTTTTTGTCCTGATCCCCCTCTGAATTATCTCTTGAGGCACATTTACTAACGCCTTTTCTATATCCTGGGCGCTAGGCAAGTTTAAATTAATTAGTCCTGGGCTCAAAGTCGCACCAGAGTATGCACTTATATCAATTTTGAAAGCCATCGCAAAAGGCAAATTAAACCCAGTTCTGATTTTTACCTGAGCTATCCTAATTTCACAAAACGGACTGTCTGCCAAAATTGACGCGTCCGGAAGGCTTAGTACGCACCCACACGGAATATTGATAAAGGTAAATACCGACAGAGAGACATTTTTCTCGCCCCCCTGACGGCAAACTAGAACTCCCCACAATCCCATATTAATTAAAATATGCTGATCGTTTCCAGCGCTTAAATGACGCTGTGGAGTTAGAGCATTTACGTAAGAGTGAAACACGCATGAATCATGCACCAACGTTGCCTCATCCAAAAATACGTTCCAAATGCATGCTGAATGATTCGCCGTGAAATACACCAAATTCCGGCCACAAACGACACTATCAGCAATTTCCTGACAGTGCGCCATATCCTCATGCGTCAGAAGCACATATGTGTCTCCCGACGCTGAAACAGCCAGATTGTGACCAAAATCCTGTAATTGTGTGTATCCAGTAGCATCACCTTCATGCACATGCATAGGGATAGGGAAAACTACGGGCTCATAAACTGAAAAGGTGTTATTCGAATAAGTAAAACTGATACTCAGTCGCAAAACCAAGTCTTTTTCACCACGCCTAACTTCCTTTACTTTAGCCCAGTCCTTCCACGTGCCTAACGGAGTTGCGCTTGGCGCTTGCAAGCGCACTTGCGCGGTCAAATTTCTGACCGAGCTCAGAATATCCGACCAGGCCGCGGTTGAAACCGGTATTTTTCCCTCCTGAATCTGCGTCAAATCTTTTAAAATTTCCATAGCCGACTGTCTGTAATTTAACTGATCAGTGATATACACAAATCTTTCGAGCAACGCCACTTGGTCTCTAAAAATCTCTTCAGTGTAATTTTGAAATCCCTGTGTGGTGTTTACCGTTGCTCGAGCAAATTCCAAAACCTCCATGGAGAAATTGTGAAATACAGTTCGGACCTGCTTCACATTTCTCTTGGAGAAAGCCAAAAACTCATTACTATTTGTTGTTAGAAGAGCCAAAATTCTATCTCGATTTCTGTTGTTGACGGCCTCGGCTTTAATCCCATTAATTATTGTAAATTGGTTATTGTTGAGGGCGTCAATTTGCGGCTGAGTCGCAGTTCCAATTGCAATATTCAGGAAGTTTCCAGCAGGCTGGAAACCCCTGTTTCTTTTTGTTCTAGACTTTTCTACGGGGAAACTTTCTATTACGTTTAGTATTTGGTCATGCAGCATGTTATTGGCCTCGAACAATGCCGTCTCGACGCTGGACAGCTGTTGCGTGTCCAGACGTAATTCATACGAGACGTTCTGTGGCACGTCCGGGTGGGCCGGTGGAGGGAACTCATAAGGCACACGCAGATCTATTGCGTGCTCCTCCACCAAAATCACCAGTTTCTGATTCATCTCTCTAAAAATTGCACCGTAGTTCTGCCGGAGAACATAGTGGTCTGCCCTTGCCTGAACAATCAGGAGGCACAGACTTATCCTGCAAAATACCAGAAATAAAACAGAACCCTTAGCATATGATCGTAACAAGAAAATTCATCAGCAATTTCACATAAGGACTCTTTGGTCATTGTAAAAATTCCTCACCACGCCATGCTCCCGGGGAGCATAACGCCACTTTTCCTAATCCATGACTTAGAATCCGCGTAGTAAGTTTTTGCATCTATTTTTACTTGTTGAGCTTCAAGACCCTCATCAGGGTAAAACATGAAACGTGCAAAGGTAGATCTGAATCCCAAAATCACTTACCACAGTGTTTGAGTCATAATTTGCTTTATTGGGACAACTTATCGGACCTCTCAATACTTGACTCCCTCTCCGTGACGGTTGGATCAGCAAGGGCTCGATCTCGGCGCGAATTAGAAACCTCATGCCAGTCTAGGGCGGTTACATCCCAAGCCGGTAGACGGGGCCAGCGTCAGCTGCTCAGGTTCCCCTGGCGTGTTTGCCGCGCATCAAAATCTCCCGCCCGGTCTTGCGACCCTAATACGGACCCGAGAAAGCAATGAGGAGCTGTTACACCCCCCCCACTTATTCAACGTCAAACCCGTACTAGCCAACTGGGAAATACCTCTATCTGACCTTAGCAGGGTGCCCAGAGATCTATTCCTTATAAGGGTACCAAACCGTCGGGACCAACTGCAACAAGTAACGGCAGACTCTCGTCCACGATTACACGCCATATTTGTGAATGTAGGTTTTTTGTAACGCCATCCTCACAGCGTGGCCTATCTCATTGCAGGTTGAGACCAAATTCCTGTAAGGCAGAATTTATGGATAATTCATTAACCTTCACTTAACCTCAGTGAAGAACTTTTCTTTACAACCAACATCCCCATAATGCTGAAAATGTGCTGATGAATTCTCCCAATAGTTCCCAAGACACCAAGTTATCCGTTTCCAGCCAGATTCCTTCCCCAAATAGACACCGTCAGGTGCTGCCCCCCATGAGCAAACCTTGTTCATAGAACTAGCAACTTTCCTTAGGCATCCATTCGGTGTGACACCCACGCCCTAACATGGCGTCGAATGGCTTCCCTTCTCGAGTTTGGAATCTGTGTTGAGCTGGTTAAACCCCTAAGTATTTTACATTCTCGTCTGTTCCATGACTACGGGAACACCACGCCAAATTTAAGCATCAGTATAGATGTTGCTAAGCGCACTGGTTATTTTATTGCTCGCTTAGTCTGATACTGTGGCGTGCGCCCGTAGCTCACTACATTCCCGACTCACCTGATTTATTGCTTTCTAAAAATTGCACCTCGCTTCTGCTCCGATGTTATTTTCAAGTCTTAGTCACGAGTTATAAGTCGGCGCCCTGTCTATCCCACTGGAGTTCTCCTGAATCCAGTTGCATACCCATTTTTGTGCGTCAGAATTCAGTCTTGTTACAACATAAATCTGTCTTAAGAACTAGCTCATGGGTTATTATCGTTTCCTTTTTGCCTTACTGATAGTTAGCTTGGGCTTGCGACCTGGATTACGCTTGGTCGGTACCGGCTCTATCTGAGTTTGCTCTTCAGGAAACTTTTCCATGAGTCTTTCCATGAACCTATTATTTTCGACTGCAGATACTTTCTTTACCTGTGTGATATTCACGCTCTTACCCATCATCTTTCCAGTACTGAGCTGTTTTAGACGGACCGTGAATTTAGATGGAATATCTACCACTAGCCATGGACCAGTGTAGGCGTTCTGCAGCTTCATACTCGTATGTTTTTGGAGTAATCTGTTTATTTTAACGTATACAATGTCACCCAATTTAATATCGTGATCTTTAGCTCCCTTATCATGTCTTGACTTCATCTTCTCTTGAGCCTTCTCCAAATTAACAGCTGCTTGTAAAGCTGCCTTAGACTGAGTATTTACAATATCCAGCAAATGGGCTGTAATAGGACGAATTTCTTCGTCCACATTTAATATTGCCGCCTCCGGCGGCGTCACCGCATTTTTACCAAATACTAGTAAATATGGAGAATGACCCAAGCTGTTAGAATCAGAGATATTTAGGGCAAAAACTACCGCCGCCAAGTATAAATCCCAGTCTCGCTGGTACTTTTGTACATACATTTTTATTGACTGAACTAAACTTTGGTTTTGGCGTTCTACCTGACCCTGTGTAGTAGGTTTCCAGCTACTACTGAATACCTGCTGTATTCCAAAAGCCTTACAAAAAGATGTGAAAATTACACTACGGAAATTTGAACCATTATCACTGAAAAGCTTATTTGGGATTCCCACGACGCACAAAATGTTATTGAAAAACTCTTGTTTCAAAGTTGTGGCGTCAATGGCATGGGTTGCCCAAGCAAAACAGTACCGACTATATATATCCACTACTACGTGAATATATTTTCGGCCAGCATTTGACTGAGTTATTGGTCCAATAGTGTCAATCATTAAACAAGACATGGGTGCCGGTGCTGGGTCTCTCAGTGCCATAGGCAATTTATATGGATGTTTTGATTTCTTATTCCTTAGACACTGATCACAAGTCCCCACATAATCAACGATATCTTTTGTCATTAGCGGCCAGTAAAATCGTGCACTTACTACGCTCAATAAGCGCACTGACCCCAAATGACCTGCCATAGGTCTATCATGTAACAATTCTAGTACAGGCCGAATACAGGTGCCTGGCAACACTATTTGATAGAGTCTTGCTGCATCCCTAATTTTCGTACCTGTAGGCAGTCTGCATAGCATACCCGAATTCACAAAAAACTGATCATGTGTGAGTAAAATCTGTCTAGCCTTCGCCGCATCCTTAGGCAGCGTTTTGGAGCCAATGTAGTCTAATATACCAGAACAGAACTCGTCTTCCCACTGGGCTTGTATAAATTCGTCCTGAGACAGAGGCATCCCCAGTTTTTCTTGTAAGTCACCGAAAAATGCTCTGTCAACTTTAGGTACTTCATTAGCTAACGCCTTTCTTTTAGCCACAGCCCTACTTGGTTGGGCGTGCGACTTGGCTATCCCTGATTTATTCACTGTTTTTGTTTTGAATTTCGGGGTTCTTATTTTAGCTGCTATTTTCCTGTCTTCCCTCAATTTCTCAGATATTGCAGTTTTCTGCTTAGTAGACTCCCTTGTCTGTGCCACGTTTATAGTGTAAAACGATTCTTTCTTACCAGCAGGGCGTCCAAATCTCTGAAAAACCGGTTCCAACACAGCTACCTTCTCATTACATGAATCCCCACATACAGAAACACTAGCCAAATGATGAACAAGCTCCTCCTTCCCTGAATTGATGTGAATAAAAGGTATCGTTGTGTCAGTAAGTGTCTCTACTAACACTGATCTTACTAATCCATCCTTAACTCTGGGGTAGGGGGTTCCACCTTTCCATCCTTTGAGAATCGGCCTGTTGTGGATTTTTAAGATGGGATAATTCTCACAACAATCGTCCTCATTGAATGGTTTGACTACATCAATAGGATTGAAGGTCACGCCCTTTTTCTTTGGGGCGTCCAATCTCTCCTTTTGCTCCTTTATTGAAAGAGGGTAATCTCGTCTACTTAATGAATCTGGGACCAGATTTAATTTACCTGCTACAAATTTAATCTCATAGTCGTACTCCATTATCTCTTCCAAAGAGCGGTACATTCTTCCAGATAGGTCGCGTTTAGAATTTAGAGCCAACAGGGCCGCATGATCGGTGTAGATAGTACATCTATTCCCTAAGAGATAGTGCCTAAATTTCCTTAATGCGAATTTAATTCCAAGTAATTCCCTGTCAGTAGTTGAATATCTCGATTCACATGGCGTTAACGCCCTACCTGCAAAGGCTACTGGTCTAAAATTTCCCTCATTATCCCTTTGACTGATGCACGCCCCAAGCGCAGTGGACGAGGCGTCACTTGCGAGCTCGAATGGCTTCTTATAATCTGGATAATGTAGTAAAACCTCTGTACAGATAGTTTTCTTAATTTTATCAAACGCTTTCTGACAATTCTCGTCCCATTTAAAATCCACACTCTTCTTCGTCAGATGATAGAGTGGTCCCATAATGTTTGAGAAATCAGGAATAAACGACCTATAGTAATTAGCCAGCCCGTTAAACGCCCTTACTTGCTTTGGCGTCTTTGGCACTGGATAAGTTTCTATGGCTTCTACCTTATCTTGGTTAGGTTGTAAACCTCTGGAAGTAATTTTGAATCCTAAGAACGGAACTGAGTCCAAGCCAAAAAAACATTTCTCCCTTTTGAATTTAATATTGACTCGCCGGAATGCGTCAAATACCTGCGTCAGGTGTTCCATGTGTAACTTCCACGTTTTGCTGGCTATCAAAATATCATCTACATATGGCAATGCAGATGGTACTGACGCCAAAACGTTATCAATAACAGCATGGAAAGCCTTGGGCGATGTTTTCAATCCCATCGGCATGCACTTATAAACATAAATTCCGTCACACGTGCTTATGGCTGTGTGTTTTCTGTCTCTTTCTCTAATTTTAATTTGGTGAAAACCACTTTGAGCATCCATCTTGGAAAAGTATTTGCCTTCTAATTCACCGACAGCCTCAATAGTTTCTTCAGCACTAGGAAAAGTTCTGGCCTGGTCCTTTATCATAGAATTCAGCAACCTAAAGTCCGCGACAATTCGCCAGGCTTTGGCGGCGTCAGGACCGGTTGCCTTTTGCACCAAAAATGCTGGTGAGGCAAATTCCACAATCTCGTCCGTTTTCTCTAAAACTCCCTGGTCCACATGTTCCTTCAACAATTTTCTCATAACCTCTTTCATTTTAGGATTTAATCTGTAAGGGTGCATTGCCTTAGGCTCATAGTTCTTTTTCAAATCGATTCTATGTTCATAACCATTGGCACTGCCTATTTTCATATCCTTCCCAACAAAAACATCCTCCCTTTCTTCTAGAAATTGGATAATGTCGTCCCTCTGTTGAGAGTCTAGATTTATGCCCAATTTATATTGTCTGTTTTCAAAATATTCCCCTTCAGTCGATTTTCCAGTTACTATGTCCAGTCTGTTTGATTTTAAATCTGAAACATAGTCAGTAGGTGTGTCACTGTCTGAAAAACTCCTAAGTCGATCTGTGTTATTTTCCACTATATTGTCATTTTCCAATTTCGTCAATTCCTTAGACCCCTTCCCATTGGAGTCATTCGTGTCCTTGTCATAATCCATCGGAGCAAAGTCATTTTCATCTGCTACTGTATACAAACCGAGTATTGAACCCTTCTTTACACTGTACCAAGCCGTACTTGAGTTATATACACAAATTCTGATCTTATTGCTTTGGGCGTCCGGCTTTACTAACGCCCTTTTTACCAAATACGGGACTGGTACCTGTCTCTTGGCATTATCTGTGACTCCCACTGTATCAGAGATATCTTCAGGAGCCACAACTGAATTTGTGAAATAGAATTCCGAGCTAGGTGGGATTTTAAAATTTCTGTCTGATCTTATGGCATATACCCCATTCCGATCTAAATTGAAGTTTATCTGAGCTCGAAACCTTCTCATGAAATCAACCCCCATTATCAGAGGGCAAGTTAAATTTGGTACCACATCAAACCAATGTCTAAAAGTACGCCCATACATAGTTAATCTCAGACGCACCTTCAATTCTATTTGGCGGGAAGAATTATCAGCCATGAAGATTCTTTTCCTGAATTTCCGGATAGGGATGTCCCCAATTTGTGCAATTATACCTTTAAACAAAGTCTCACTAACACATGTGCAAGTCGCCCCAGTATCAACCAAAAAGGGAATATTGGTAAACTTACCCACGGTAGCACGCACAAATCCGTCCTTCACTGGTAGTCTGATTCTGTCTACACGCTCGTTTTCCTCCTGAAAAAGAGTGACTAGATCATAAGAGTCACCCTCCACATTGTAAAAACCTTCAGCGGGGTCCACAGAATGCTCACTAGGGATTACACGCCCTTTACCATCCACTCTGGACAATCTCCCAACTCTATTCTTTCCCACCATGCGTCTTCGGCGCAATGACATTTTATTCTTCATCATTGTTAACATTGGTTTTCTTCCTGCTTGGAGCAGGCGTGAGTTCGCGCTTTACAAGTTTTTGCTTGCGCTTTTCTGAAGTGGTGGCACCTTCATGGCCCGATTCCTCTGCCTCTGTCTGCGTTTCAGCACCTGAGCTTGGCTGGCTCTTTGGCTTAGGCTTAAACCACTTCTTCTTGGGGGTACTTGACGTTCCACAATTACCACACATATGAGTACCTGCCTTTGGCGTCACTGACTCTACACTGCTGTCTCTCTTTATGAATTTCTTAGTAAAAGGCTTTTTGAAACTCTTCTTCTTGAAAGACACTTTCTTGTCTTCGTCGTCAGTAGTTTCCCCACCTGCCATGTTCTTTAACAGGTTGATTACCGCCGTAGTAGAACCCTGGTGCTCTTCCTCTTTAGCCTCATCACTAACAGCATGGCGATTCGCCGCCTCCATGGCCTCATCCAAGGTTTTCGGATTATCGGCCATGACTCTCTTTGACAAACTGGGCTTAAGATTTGTTATGTAAAACTTCATCTGTGTCTTGTCATCGACACCAGACTTAGCCAAAAGTAGATCCATTTCGGCATCGTACTCTTGTAAGGATTCATCTTTGCCCTGTCTGCGGCTGCTGTAGTCCTTCATGCGTTCGTGATAGGACAGCTTCTTAAACTTTTCCAGAAATTTTCTTTTGAAGGTCTCAAATCCTGACGTAGGATTCCTCGACCTATACTGTTTATAGAAGTCTAGGGGCTTACCCTTCAAAAACTTCTTTATTCCCTGTGCCTTCAGTGAGCTAGACGCCCCCAAGGAATCAGTATATTCCTCGTAGTCGGCCAAGAACTGCGCCGCCGACATTAACGTCGTTGGCGCTGAAAATTTCTCGGGCGGTGCTGCCAGTGTTTTGGCGACTGACGCACTATCTTTTGTCACCTGTTTCACCGCCCTGTTGCTGATCATTCTGAGATGATTTTTGCTGTCTTTCTCGTCATCTGACGATGACGAATCCGTCAGCCAATCATCCTCCCATTCATCTGAATTGTCATCCATCTGTTTTTTCTGGCGTGACCTTCTGTGAGCTCCCATGGGCATCTGTCTCGAGTGCCTGACTCTGCCCCTTTTGAACTCGTCATCGCCAGGGTCTTCCATCTCCCATTGGCGTTGGACAAGATAATCATTGTTCTGACGCCCCACAGATCCTATTTGCCCATGTGTGTTGTAACCTGGACCTTCTTCCACATGTACACGTGTGGGCCTCGGCCTTATTGGGCTTATTCCCTGCACTGGGAAGGGATCTCTGGAACTTTCTCGTCCTATAGACTGCTGTGGGACATACACACTGTGCCTACTCACGCTTTGATAACCATCCAATTTAAGAGGCGCCGTTGGCCTTGGAATTTCTCGTCCCAAGTCTCTATTGTACGCCGGCGGTGGCGTGTTCTGAGGGATATCCAACCTGTTGTTTAATCCTCTTATAGATGGTGCTGGAGGCATAGCTGTTCTGTAGATGCTACCATATGAATCGTTTATGTCAAAGTGTTGACCTGTCTCTTCACCTGAGAACTGTTGTGGCCGCGGCAATTCGTGCTGGATTGTCTGAGTTGGTCTATCCATAGTGGGCACTTTCGGCGTAGGTTGATGCACTGCCTGAACTTCCAGTAGTCTGTTTCTTATCTGCAGCTTTCTTATTACTTCCCTAAGCTCATTCACCTCCTGCCTATGGTCTATCTCCATCCTATCCAGTTCCATTGTACAGGTATGCACCAGTTCATCACTTTTGTACCTGCACATATCTAACTCTTGCCGCACAACATTGTTCTGAGTCTCCAAGTCAATCCGTTCCTCTCTGAACTGTTGCAATTCACATTCCAGATCTTGAGCCCTTTTCTGCTCAAACAGGATCAGCTCATCCCTCCTCTTTAGTTCCTGGATGTACTTTCTTTGAGGATCCATCTGTGGCACTGCACCTGCTCCTTCCAGGTGCATTGTAGCGTACGTTCTGAATCTGTCTCCTGCAGATTTTGCCTCAGGCACACCACCGGTCGCACCTAATGCTTCAGAACCCCTACCTTCACTATCCTCTTTCGACGCCATTATGTTTTCATAAGTCTTAGCAGGCTTGTTTACCTTCAGGGTGCCATCCCCATTCACATTAGAGAGACTCCAATCTGAGAATGAAGATAGATCCAACCGATCACGTTCCCTATTGTTCTTTGTTTGTGGGATCGTCAAGTGATCTTGTTGGTTTCCCTCACTCTCATAGCCCCTTCTATTGGGATCCTCCCTGAACTGTTCTCTGCCAGAATTGTGATGTTTTCCTGGCGTCAGCACTGACTTATACTTGGATCCCGACAGCGTGGATTTCTGAGAATCCCCGTCGTCGTCATCCGGACCTTCTTTTAGGGGACCTACAACACCAAAGCCCCCCGCCAGCTCATTGTCTCTTTGCCAGTGTCTTAATTCCTCCAACTCTGGATATTGTACTTTGGTAGGAGTACCCAAAATATCCACAGCTAGCGCCCCTTCATCCCCTTCTGTCTTGACTTTCTTATCTGCAATTGGGGTTGAAGTAGAGGGTTGGACGCCCTCAGCCGTTGATGTTGACGGTTGGGCGTTCTGACGCAATGCTCTTACTTGGTCGTGAAGGAGTGGTTGCTCTTGAATTTCATTTTCTTCGTCCATTTGACCACGGGGAAGCTGTACTTTAGCTAAATAGTTTCCCCCACTCCTTAGACGTTTCCAGACATCAGAAAACATGTACCCCGGTCTAGGCTTCTTTGGGGCCCTTGTCTTCCGGGTTCCCATGATGGACATTCATGGTTCCCCTAAGTCCTCCAGGCTATACATATACACTACACATATGAGATCGATGGTAATGATCTCACTTTCCCATCCCCTGGATTCGGCACAACTTGATAGTTTTTAAGCTTTAACATCCTTTGTTTCTGCCAATTCAGCATCCCAATCTTCGCCTAACCAAACTGATGGGTCAGAGGCGGGTATTTCGGTCACCTGGATATTATGCTTAACATTATACCAATAGTTTTCCACAAAGTTCTTAGTGATAGCCTCCAAGATAATTTCTTCCTTCTCCTGTTCTGAAAGAACTCTCTGGGCTGTTGTGATGGCCATGGCGAGATGCACTGTGTAGTTGGATGTAGTTGGATGTCTGTCTTTCAGTCACTCTGTGTAGGAGTCTGTTGTATCTTCCTCCCACTTGACTGCTGCTTACTCCTCTCAGGTCTCCTTACACCCAGAGAAAGCTGGCTTGCTTTTCCCAGGTGGGCTATCTTTAGCCTCCCTGACTGGAGCTTCTCTACTCACCAGGTAGTGGAAAGGTTTGCTCAATTTCAGCAAACTTTCCACCCCTTAAGTTAGGGGATAATTCGTGTACAAAATACACAATTAACCACGATCTTAATTGGCTTCTCCACCAGTGATATAATACTGTGTGTCCCCAGTATTAATGCTACAATAAAGGTAATAGTCAATAGACTATCCTACAGTTTAAATTTTGAATAGATTCGGTGAGAGAGAAGAAGTGCAGACACGGCGACTGTAATATCATAAGTGAGTAGAGACGAGCCCACTCAGTGTATTTATTCCAAGGTTCTAGTGCTGCCCGCGTGGACGCAGCCACGCCCCAGGCCTCCCGAGCCTTCCCAGAAACCCACTACTGTAACAATTGTATGAAAATATGACTAGTTATCACCTAACATGAATGACCTTTCCTCAATAAGTCATCTGCCTCGTTCCACGACAAATCATTTCCTGTGTCATCTTAAAAAACGAGCTAATCATATCAAGTAATCGGCCTCCCAAGAGTTTACTGTGTCATGCATGATTAATGGGCGAATGGCCCTCATCAATCTAATACATTTCTTCAAATCAAAGCAGTAACGTCATCATTATAATTATATACTTGACAGCTCTAATGTGATTGTGTTTGATAATTCTACAGAAGAACAAGAACAATCGATTTAGGTGGAAGAACAAGAGAAACATTGATGATAGAACATGCATTATGTTCATTGACTGTCGATAATCGTGTATAGAATAATGACAAATCTACTTATAGTACCTTTGCCGGGTCGATACACATTTAATTAATTACCCGTACTGTGCCTGGCTGCTGCCTGGGGCACTTCTTAATTTGCCGCTCTTTCAGCCGCATTTAAGTTAAAATTCTTATATCAAACCAAATACATTTCTACCATGTATTCCATAGTTAACAGGAAAATCGATTTTTATAGTTGCTTTGCACAGTATTTGATGTTAAAAAAAATCCAAATTTTGTTTGTGCCAATGGAAGAATACATCAAAATATTTCATATACATATTACCTTATACTCACGGAGTATGTTCTTTAATATTAATTTACACTCTATAAAGCAATAATAATCTTAAAAGGAGAATTCTACACAATGTACCTGTACCATTTTTCATTGCTCATTTTTCATGACCCCTTTGGCATAATGTACAATACCATAGCTCTACTGTCGGTTCACTGCTTGGTTTTATGTGACAGTAGAGACTGCTGTCATGGTGGTTATTGTAGAGCCACCCTCCACCTTTTCCCGAAGACTTGGGAAGCATTTGTAAATGCCCAATAGTCTGAAGTAGGCAATGCGGAATTGCTTGTTCGTCGCGCCGTACAAGAAGAAATTGCAACTTGAATTGACATGTGCAATTAAAATTGCGAACATATGGATCTCCTGTAAAAATATATAATTATAGGAAATGTTAATGACTAGATATATAGAAATGGTGATTTTAAATGCACCAGTACTATCAATGAATTGGTAAAGGATCACTAGACAGTCCCGGCCCAAATCAACCCTCAGATCAGATAAGAATGGTATGTCAGTGATTGGACGCCTACTTCGCTAATCGGTTTCCTGGCCTAGGACTAGGCGATCGAATGGGATTATAGTGACATTTTGCGGTCTTAATGGAATTATAATGGCACTTTGTGGTTTGAGGGGAGAGGCTTTCGCTCCGTTTGAACGGACTCTCTCCTCTTTGGGCCTATACTAGACTGTAGAAAATAATAAATATTGATAAATAATCACTAGAAAAATTTACTTAAAAGTGAACAAATAGAAAGTCCACATGGTGTATGCCCTCAGATTATCCTCATAAGGCAAATCAATTTCCAATTACGATAACATTACAATACAAAGTTCTCAATCTTTTTTTAATTTGCGACATGTATTCAATATCGACAGTTCGGTTCACATCGGTGTTTTTTTTTTTAAAAAAAAGCGCAGCAGGAACGTGCATGACGTCCTTGGACGCTACTCCCCCCTTTTCCTGGACGTAATCGGCTTAAATTAGCCTTATGATTTTTGATTTTTTAAAAAAATATTTCTATTGGCCACATTACATTCCAAATATTTAATATCATAGCCATATTCAAAAACGCATAGCAGACCTCGCGGCTATATCTCATTGCCATTGCCTCTATTACCCATTGCCACAGAACTCGAGTTCTGTGCCATTGCAGAAAATAAAGAAAATGAACTACTGATATGATGATATATGATTACAAACAAAACTCACGAATATGTTTGTTGTGTTTACACATACGATTACAACATCACAACATTGAAATATATATACGGATACCCAAATACATCTACCATTCTTCAACTACATATCAAACGTCCTAGATATTATATAATCTCATACTCTAGACAAACCAGCTGGGTCGATATGGTCGAAGAATGTTTACCCACATCATGACAACCAGGTATGAACCCACTCCAGACATCGTCATCAGACCGATGCATCTCATCACCAAACATGACACAGTCTCCATTAAACTTTAATGTGGCTGACTCATCTCCTAATCCCAGCGGATTGGAAAAATTGTCCATAAAGAAAGCCAGCTACTTTTTATATCCCAAGGCTCCCTCATCTTTCATTCCCTCTCTTTCTCTCACCTACGTTGCCAAAGTATGTTTGTTTAAAGTACACATCCATCACATTCGAAACAAGTGCTGGCAAATATAGCCAACTGGTCCTTCACAAGCGGGTATCTTGTGCAGTATGTACCTACTGCCAGTTGATTGGCAGTTGATTGGCAGCTGTCTATATGCATACATTCACTCCACATTCATATAATTTTAGCAAGGGGTTGCACTGGGGTATAGATACAACAGCTGATGACAAGGTCTAGAGAAGCGTGCAGATCTAGACATTCCTGCATTGGCATATTATATAGAAATAGATTGCAGATCTATGCAAGATATATATGTGTGATAATTTGAATTATTAAATTATTAAATCGCCTGAGGCTAACACAGGGAACTTCATAGATAATTTTACTTTCCACCTTCTCCTCAATCACCATGAGATCAGGAGAATGGGGGATTAAAGTACACCTAAAATGTGATGAATCAATGGGTATAATATTCCCAGTGTTTATATGCATGTTCTAAATTAAATCTAAGAATTAAATATCTGGACACCGGGTTTACTGCAGATCAAATAAGCCCTAAATATATTCATCATGGCATAAAGATGGAACTAGACTCCATGTGTGATATATGGGATGACATACTCACAACAACACACTTTGGTTTTGTGAATATGTACCCACCCACCATAGCCACCCCTCGCTTATTTATATCTTATTATTCTTGGTGGGAAAGGAGGACACATCATTCCATCAAAATTCCTTGGTAGAATGTTTTGTCCCTATCAGTCCCTAATGTCGTAATAATGAAAAGAAGTCATGATGGCAGTGCACTAGATGACATTTGGCCAGAATAATAATTTAAGGACTCACCTGAGGGTATGTATCATATCTGTCAAGCACTATGATTATTGCATATGGAGTCCAACATGCAGCGAAGACAACAAATATAATGAAGAGTGTCCGTGCAAGTTTCATGGAATTGGACCGTCCCTTTTCTCTCTTCTTGACACCACCTGCATCTCCTTCACTATATATGTTGCCACATAAATAAAACAAAGTGAAAACATTTTAATTCACAACATTGTGAGGTTTGTACGTATATAAGTCGTTGGTGCTATAAGTTCATATCAAAGTGGCTGAGAGGGTTAATGTTAATGTTAATGTTAAGATAATACGTGCCTAAGTTCTGTTAATACCATTTTTAGATGAGGTGCGTGGCTATGTCCACAGAACCGTAATGTGATAGGACCGCACGAGTAGTTGGTCTGGCTCAAAGGATCACATTGACCCAAGACGTTTCTTTTTGCATGGCACACGAGGCGATAGGCGAGTGTGTTATATCAATAATAATAATATATATCCTGACAATAATAAATATAATAAATATATCCTGACAATAATAATAATAATGATTTATTTGCATTTGCGAATGGATATATAATCAGTGGTGGACACACCGCGATATGTTTCTTATTTGGTTCATATAACGTTAATTTAATTGTAATTTAATGACTTGGCCGTAAATGGAATACAAAAAAAATCACCCAGCAATAGGAGTTACAAACGTTGGACTCAACTATAGGAGCTGAACTAAATAGGTCTGTTCATATATGATATCTACAAATATATCTAAGACAATAATTATATCCTTTGTAAATATGTAAAGGTAGTAACTATGAAAAGAATATGTTTTTAATAAAGAATATAATATAAAATAATTATGTCCTTTGTATATTACTGTTTCAGATAAAACATGTATTACTCTTTGGTAAAAGTATGAGAGAACGCCTGTAAATGTAACATTTTGTGTTTTATTTTATTGGTTCAATAAATGGGAATGCTTCGGCTTCTCGCACAAAAGATTCAGAGACTTACCCTTTGGTGACGGCAGCCACTCTCAACTTGCTTTTTCGCACATGAAGAAATATGAGGAGATAATTGACGGATATGATTACCACTGGTGTTGTTATTCCAACAAAGGCGACAAACAAGGTGTAAGAATAGTTATGCGTCCTGTCCCATAAGCAGGTCAGGGTTTTCGCGTCGTAACCATGGCGACCCCAGCCCCATACGTTAGGTGATTCTAAAAGGAAGCTGAAAGACAGAATATATTACCATAAAGTTTTGTATGCATAAAACTTAAGATTATACATGAAGAACGCTCTACTACGAATGTGATGAAAGATAACAGAAAGATTTAATAATTATACTATATAATAAATATATCAAATATATGGTAAGCCAAAACCTGAAGTAAACTTCCACCGCGAATGGACAATATTGAGTTTTATTGCATGAATTCTCCAATCGTTTCCACAGTTTCTGTTTTTTCTCCTGAGAACCCTGATTTTTATATTCTGCTTTAATTCAATTTGGATTTCTTTCTCGAGGGCCTTCCTTTTGAATAGACTCTAAGAAAACCGAATAGAAATTCATATTTGATGACTTGTCTAAATGTCATGGTCTAAATTTCAATGCTATGCCTAAATTATCAAAATTTAATTGTTCCCTGGAGAATAAATGCTCTGAAACCACAAAACGATCCGAAGTACTTTCACCAGTCCATTATAATTTTATATTTTGCCCGAAACGGCTTATCATTGACTAACATCTATTAGAGGATGAAGCTAAAGAGAATTAATGTGCAGGAAAAAACCTGATTCGTCTCATTTTCACCATTTTGTTTCCGGATACAGTCTAGGCTCAGGGCCTATTAGATCCCTTCGAACTAAGGGAACCTGACCACAAACTCCCATTAAAATCTCAGTAGGATGGTAGTGGTGCATGGGCCTACTCCAGGGCCGGGAAAGCCATTGCCAAACCGAACTTATCTCATAAGACAGGACCAGAGCCTAGACTGGACAGCTGATATCACCTCGCACCAGTGGAGTACGGACTAAAACAGTTTAGAATCTAATAACTATTATTGATAGGACATCTATAATTATTAGGGAGCAGGGGAGAAATTGTTTCTCACCCATATATTCACCATCCAAGTGTATGACATCAGATCAAACATTATACAAACATTGATAAGGATGAGACATAAAGTGTACATGAATTTAAAGTAAATTTATTCCATCAGTTTTTTAAATTTCCTCTTGTAGTTCTAGTTAACGTGTACATGAATTTAAAATAAATGTAGTCCATACGTTTTTGTGATTTATTTTGTAATTTTATATAAAGTGAAGCATATATATATATATAATATATAATATATCGAGTATTCAGTTGAATGATACCTGAATATCCATATAGCGATGCACATGATGATTGTCTTTTTGGGGGTGAATATCCTGGTGTAAAGAGCATTGTGCACAATGTGGATATAGCGGTTGAAGGCAACGGCCCCGATCGAGTATAACGAACAGAAGCATGCCGTGAGGCAAACCAGCGCCACCCACTCACAGAGGCCCGGATGTTCTCGGAAGTATCTTTCGCCCTCTACCACACCTGAAATTTGAATCTTGCCATCTTTAATTTACTGACCTCCTCATGTTAAACCTGTAATTAGGGCAAATGTCAATGGATGTTACTGATCCGTTGACCTCAACCCTATCGTTGCTCGTTAATCATAGGTCTCTGTGAAGTAGGCCTATTATAAATAGTTATAGCTTGCCTCTGTCCAATTAGTTTATCAGGATTAGGTTTGGGTTTGGGCTTTTGAACTTTCCATTTCAAGAATAACAACCTTCCATCGGTTTAGGAATATTTCCTGGTTAAACACACAGATGGAAATGGGTATGCATATAATTATCAATATATATATACGTGGTACATATGAACATGCAATGTGCCTACAGAGAACGTGATACCCTTTAGAAGAAACGTTCAATATCAATAACATGTACCTTGAAATGTATACCCAGAGTGGCCATTTTTATTGCGAGGCATTTCCTTTTATATTCACATATGCATACATGTATTGATATGTGATATCTATAGCATCGCACCAAAGGCGCTAGTCCTAAAAAGATGCCTCTCAAGGAAAGTCGAGAATCAGTTTTATCATGACTGCATCGATCATCTCTTACACTGTACAATGTATGGAAATGGTACCTTTAACAGTGAGAAGCGATCAGCCGTATTATACAGTTTTTACATGGATATTCGGTTGCGATCATCTGTGAGGTACATGATCCCCGGGAATATGACTATGTCTGTTCATAGGTATGTTTATGGCATAGGTATCTTTTATGAAAAACCTTTCCATATCGTCAATATTCTCCCTCACTAATTCAATTTATACATGCATAATTATTGCTTCATATATATCCACAGTTCGATTTATAAGACATTTACAAATAATTAGTCACTGTCTGAGGGATATAACCAGGAAGTAAAAAGAGGCAGAGACTAAAAGGATTATTTAACCTCGATTTCGGGCCTGATGGTGCACTGTTTGTGCATTTCTATAACCGCTTGGGTTGCCTATGGATTATGCACCAAACAGTGTACCTGCAGCCCCTCAATATCCTTGATGCTTTAATATGTATATGAGTTTGTAATGCGCCTAATAGCTATATGCACATCATAATCGGAATAACAATGTGACAAGTTCATTCTCATTCTTTGTTGTTGTTGTTTTAAATATATTTATTCAGCTGAAAACATTATGTATCATACAGTTTTCTCAGTCTTAGCTGATGGATGGAAAAAAGGATATACGGTTTGATTATCACAAACACTTTTAGAAAAGTTTATACAAGCAAATGATAATAGAAATAAAAAATAAAAAGCATGTTAAGAAGCCGCCACCCTGGCGCAATCAATTCTAACAGACCAAATAGCAAATCACTAGGTTCATTCGATACAGATAAACAAATCATTACGACAATCCATTCCAGTACGATTCAAAATACAGACTTTCTTGGTTATGTGAATTACTTACTTATAATGTTGAATATATCCACAAAGCTTGAAACACACAAATCCGCAATTGCCAAATTACAAATGAACATGTTGCCAACACTTCGTAAATCCTGAAAAGGAAAAGATTCACAAAGATTATGAATGACTATAAATAAGATGGAAGGCTTTCTCTCAGACATAATTCACCCAAACGCAATTTAGGAGGTTTCACACATTTCCCAGTTCGTGAGTGCTGGCCTAACATGCTTTATTCTGTGAATACATGTGCTCAAGCATCTACCGATGTCCATGCATTTCCCCATACAACCCAGTCCTCCCCTACATCCTTCCCTCCCTGCCCCTATACACCCACCCTGCAACTGCCCCGTCCATCTACTCTCCCCATATACCCACTTCCATTTTCGTGACGATACTCTGACAAAAGATTCTATATTCCGAGATTTGACACATAAGTTAAACTGGAATTTGGCATAACTACTATAAACATATTATTTGATAATCCTGCCGAATGTTTCAGGCACAGAGCTTGAATCCCTAATGCATGGGACAACTGATACCTATTATTTAAGAATGTATATATGACAGCTGGACTAGCGCCCACAGTGACCCTGACTTGGGGTTAAGGTCATAATTAAGGTTCTGTTCAAGCAGTGCTCGGGGAATTTGTGACAAACGCTCACTACTCGTATATTGTGTCACCTTTCTTATCATTTTGCATGAAAAAGCTGTTTCACGAGTCTCTGCCTTGGGTGTGTTAAACGTAAATGTGCAACTTCAAAATGCATATATCATATAGCAGAATATGTTCTTTTGTTGTTTGATGGGGATATTAACACTTACAATCAATGCTGTCTAGTTTCAATGGGAAAGTAGCAAGTAACCACGCCCTAGTAAAGGATATGTGTACAAAGCTAATATTATTTTAACCTTGAGGAAAGGCGGCGTATATCATGGGCATTTTATTGATATCACTCGCCCTAGCTTGGTGCACTGCAATACTAAGAAGATGATTAATATATGTATGCAAGGATATACATGTAGGTTCTATGAGTTTATAGGAGTGTGAATGGGTATTCTAAAATATAAAAAACGTCCTAAGGGGCCGTTCGAGATTGAGGAACTGACTTTCGGACAGTAAAGGGGTCTCCACTGGCTGCGGTAAGTTCTGTGGTAGGCCTTGCGATGGTGCTGTGATAGTGAGAAGTGGCGAAGTCCTGCCTATATGGCCTGTGAACCATGTAGGTAGGACCTCATCATTCGTCTCCACCTACAGAACCAGCACAACACCATCGCAAGGCTTAGTGGAGACCACCCTAAACAACAATTCCGATGCTAGAACTAGTTCCAAGAGCTAATAATTATTCGCTACAATAATGCATTTGTCACAAAAGCACCCCAGACAAGAAAACCAATAGCCCGATTTGTAGGACATTGTTTCAGTACTACTCACAACCAGTTGAACTAGAACGATGGCAAATCTTTACAGTGTATTTAGGAATGTAGATACAATTATTAAATATTGATACCAATAGTCTGATACACAGAATAACACATAAATCAAGATGCTATATCTAAGGATGGTAAGGATCGTATATTGTAAATTATTGGCGAGGACAGGATGAAATATCAGAACTTTTTCGTGAAATATTAGATTTCTCATAGCATGTAATATTAGTAATGAGATCTAGTAATTTCATTTTCGAAAATTCTTCCTGTTAGAATTGACATAAACAAATGCAGATGTCAAATATGGGAGGGGCTTTGCATAATCATTCTTGTACCAATTTAAATGTTGATAGATGGATTCACGGTGGCATTACATTACCTTAAATGTAAGTATAGCTGATATGATGAGTAGGTTTCCCAGAGTACCGAATATGCAAGCCAGTAGGAGCATGACGAAGTAGGGAACCATTGTACCAACATTTTCCTGCATGTATTTCAAGCCACCGTGTTCAATGAAAACCTCCTCTCCCGCCGACAGGTTAATACCCTGACTCTCCACCTGTAATATCGCTACAATATCCATCTTGAACTGGAATAAATAAGATACAGAATGTCACATATAAATACAAAATTATTTCCACGATCTGACTCATATTGAATCAACTATCTATACCTTAAATATATTTTTTCAACCCATGAGGCTCAACACTCAAATGCAAGTTAGTTATCATCTTAACACTTTGACATTTTTTAAAAAACGATCCAGTTATATTACTATCCATTAGTGAACACTGCAACGATTTATGTCCAAAGAATATTAAATACTTTGATCAATTATAAACATCATAGAAAAGAAATAATTTGACTCACCTTTACGGCTATAACCCGATTGAAATGTACATCCCGTTGAAGTCCAAATCACAACAAAAAGAATCAACGTCTGCTGCTGAAATATTTTCACTTTGCATCCAATGAATTTCAAACCACTCTTAAGGTCTGTGCATATTACCTTGCTCCGGCTCTTATACTCGCTAAGTTATGCCTAGTTTTTGTTGGCAGTGCCTGGAACGTACTGGGTGAGGGGTCCAAGGAAGGCAGGGATAATCTTCTTATGTCGTTCAGGCGCTTGTCGATGGTGGCGCATCAAATTGCAATTGAGAGTGCGCATCTATTAAGGTGCTGGAGGCTGTTTTACCAAGTAGGACGTCACTTTGTTTATTTTTGTTCGTCGCTGATCATTCCTTTTTTCACTTGAGCATACTTTTCTGCCGCATCCCTTGTCTTTGTTTGATCAAGATGGAGTAGTATTCCTTTCATATTTTGAAATTTTGGGGGATATACAACCATGAGCAATTTAGAATATTTAAATTTAATTAGACTTCAGTTTGCTCGTGTTATGGATTATACACTGCAAATAATAATTCATTCTGGAAGTTGCCTAGGACTTTTATTTCATTATTTTAGTCTTTTAGTCAGGATGGTCCCTTTTATTTCTCGGAGAATTCCATTTTGTAATATAATAATAATATATTGGTAGCATGTATTCGTTTTTGCATGTACGACTTGCTCCTATAAATAGATATAAGGTATTGAACCTCTATATATTAACCTATTTAGCTCTAAAAACAAAGGTATGACTAGGAACATGTTGCCAGGATAATTGTAACCATAGCAAGGTAAGTCTAAATCAACTATGACATGACATCCGCCTAGTTCATGACAACTTTACTTCCATTATCCTTGAAGAAAGTAGAGACCGGAGAATGAAGTGGACATTACAAAACAGCACTGCACGCAATAAGTGCTTTAACTATTATTGGTGGAATGATGAGCAAGTGTGATTACAGCTAAGCATTCAAGAAAAAATCGATTTTCTAGGGGCGGGTGAAAACCCCCGCGAAGGGGATACCTGTGTACCTAGTGTAAATAAAAGTTTAAAAAAACACAGTTTGTGTCATATCCGGCCTTATAATATTATGTAATAAGGCATAACCTAATTAATATGTTTATGAATATGATGATTCATGATTATAATGTTAATGAGAATGATAATAGTTAATTAATTCCATAATGTAAACATAACATGTGAGCCTAAGGTAACCTACATATTGGCACTGTCTAGAACCCTCTAGAACATTGCATCATCAAGGATCCAGAACATTCATGTACATTGCATCATCTATCACGTGGATCTTTCCAACTAGAAAGATCCACATGATAGACCCAGATCCTTCAGGAACATTCCAAACGTCACATGGACGTTGCATACTTACCATACTATATAAGCTTCACATGTACCCATGTTCATCAGTATTCATATATACCTTCATCAATAAACTACGGAATCGTCAACCACGAGTTCTCTATTTCTTCATACCTATCACTGGCGGAGAACAGGCCCGATCTAGGTGCCTCTATGACGACGCAGAACCAACAGAATACAAGATCCAAGAAGCCCCAGCTGTTGAACCCACCAGGAAGCCAAAAACCAGAGAAGTTCGGTCTTGCCCATCAAGAGGAGGCAGGCTTATCGGTTAATCAAGAACCCGAAGTCAATCTACAGCCAAAGGACATCTCAATCAACCCAGAGACAAGCGGAGTCAGCAGCCCAGAAATAAGCGAGGATAGCACCCAAGATACAAGTGAAGATAGGACGTCGGCCCAGACAGAATCATCTGGGGACGAATCACAATCAGGAGAAGAAGAGGACCAGGACGATCTAGACAACAACGACGAAGAGTCGATTGTAAGTAATACCACCAACGATCATATAGGTGACACACCTGCCAAAATGCCTGTTAATTTAGACGAGCTGGTTGAAAAGCTGGCAGAATGCCAGACAGGGACAGCAGGTTTGCTGGAGAAAATAACTCGGTCGGCAGACAAGGCCCCCACAGCAGAGAAAATGGAAGAATTCACGAACAAAATTGCCGAATCATTTACAGAAATTAAGAAACAATCGGTGCAGAATGTATCAAGCACTCTAAGAAGAACATTAGCATCTGTACCGGAGGTATTCGAAGAACCTACCGCGTATAAGTCATCAAGACAATTCTTAGTAGATTTTGAAGCATATATGGTCGCGTTACAAGCACCTGAGACACTATATCTGACATCAATATTAAAATTCTTAGATGGTAGAGCAAAAGCATTCTATACTAGATATATGAGAGACAATGCAACCCCAGACTATAAGCAATTCATTTTGAAGTTTAACACAGAATTTGACGCCCTGACTCATGATGCGATGATGTCAGGATATATGTTCAGAAAACAGACAGAGGGAGAAGGCATAAAAGCCTATAGTGAAGATCTGTTTAAAATGTTAGACCAAACAGACATGGAAGAAACAATGAAAGTGCATATATATCTCATGAACATGCAGCCACACCTATCAAAAGTAGTCCTGTCGGATAACCCAAAGTCATTATCCGCGGCAAAGAAGCTGGCCCTTAAGGCCGAGCTTATCACACCCAAACAGGGAAGTGATTTTTCAAAAGTGATAGTGGCTCAAACAGAGGCGATCAATGCAATTTTGACGCAAATACAGAGTACAAATGATAAGGTAGAGAAGTCGACCCAGCAAGTCAATCAAATCGCTTCCCAACAGCCACAAAGGCAAAACAATTATGGCAACAATCGTGGTGGGTATTACAATCGTTCCAGACAACATAATAGAGGAAACCAGAACAACCAGAGGTATAATGGCAGAGGAAACGGCAGAGGACGATACAGGGGAAATAATTACGACCCTAACTATAACCGTGGAGGTTATAAGAACTATAACAGAAGCCAATCGCCCCATAGTAAATCTCAAAGTAACAACTCATCGAATCACCCAAACTAGGAAGTCGCAGGAAAAGAAGGCGTACTTCTTGCGACGCTAAAAGTGTGGGGAAGACCTTACCGTATATCTTCAATATCGATACGGCAATCTTCTCAAAGGAAAACGCCCCAGACAGCAGGAAAGATAGCACGACGAAAGTACGATTGCAGCTGACAACTAAAGAATTACAGATACAGACAAAGCTCTCAGACAACGCATTGACGGTTAGGTTTGGTGAGTACAGAATACCAGTTCTTATCGATACAGGCGCTTCATGTTGTGTAATCAGCCCCCAATTCTATTGTGCACTAAAAACTAACCCAGCTTTTGTTTCAGTAAATAGGTGCCACGTAAGAGTTTTTACAGCGGATGGGGAAAAACACATTTGTAGGAAGACAGTTACCCTTAAGTTCTATGTAAACGATATTGAATTTCAGCACCCATTTCTTGTACTACCAAAATCGCATAGGTCAGCCATACTAGGCACAGATTTTCTGAAAGCCTCTAAGGCGGTTATCGATTATTCTGGAGTCGGCAGACCCCTATATACAGTCAGATTAAACAAGAAGGTTATTCTTGCCCCAATGACGGAACACCTGTTTTTCCTACCTGCATTGGCGCATGAATCACTGCATAATCAAACGTTTGTCACAGAGAACTTGGCTAGATCCAATCCAGTTCCGTATGTTATCAAAAGATCAGCTGTAAGTCCAGAGAAAGATACAAACATAGTCCCCATAGCCGTGTTCAATACATCTAAGGTCCCCATACACTTACAGGTAGGCGAGGTGATAGCGGTGCTCACACCATGCACACCTGTGGCAAGTGAGTCAGTGGTGGCAAGCGTACAGGACGCGCTACCCACTGCCGAGATACTGTCAGTCCAAGGTGACGATAGGCCTCACAAGCCGAAAGAAGCAATTATAAACAAAGAGCTGTCAGAAGAGCAAAAGATGGATATCACAAATATTCTCGAAGAATTTAACGATTGTTTTGTAAATGACGGTGATCCTAGTATTGGGATCACAAACATATATAAGCATAGAATCGATTTGAAGAGTGACTATATACCATTGAATAGCCAACCTTACAGGCTCAATCCAGAAAGAACTAGGATATTTAAAGAAATGTTAGACGATCAGAAAGAAAAGGGTATAATAGAGGATTGCAAGTCACCAGGCGAATGGGCATCCCCAGCGTTTCTAGTGGTCAAACCATCAACCAAAAACACGAATAAGCAAGAATATCGCTGTGTCGTGGACTATAGGTTCCTAAATAAAATGATAAAGGACCAGGCTAGAACGTTCCCAAGAGCTGATGAAACAATAGACAGAGTAGGCGAAATGAAAGGAGCCTATTTTTCAAAGCTAGATATGTATCAAGGATTTTACCAAATTCCAATCAGAGATCAAGACAAAATCCTAACCAGTTTCGCCACCCCATTCGGAACAATGCAATATAAGGTCATGCCAATGGGATTGAAAACATCCCCAAAGGCTTTTCACAATGTACTGCAAATAATATTGGCCAAGTGCCCCAACGTCGCCCACTACGTGGACGATGTGATCTGCGCCTCTCAGAATTGGGGACAACATGTCTCCGATCTGAAGTCTATCTTCAGATCTTTTAGAAATGCAAACATAAAATTTAAGAGACAAAAATGTCATTTTGGCATGACGAGCATCCCATTTTTGGGTTTTATCATCAATCAGGAAGGGATATCCCCAGACCCTGCTAAGGTGGCGGCATTGCAATCATATCCAGTACCAAAGAATTTGAGACAGTTAAGGGCATTCAATGGGCTAGCAAACTACTATAGAGCATTCATTAGAAATTTTCAAGAAACAATGCTACCATTGTACAAACTAACAAAAGCAAAAACAAAGTTCATATGGGATGAAAAATGTACAAGGGCATTCGAATCAATCAAGCAGTCAATCCTGGCAGATGTTGTATTACACAAACCAGATCATTCGAAACCTTTCATAATAAGCTGTGATGCAAGTAATTTTTCCTTGGGAGCCTGTCTCAATCAAGCTGACAAGGACGGGAATTTAAGGCCAGTCGCCTTCCAAGGTAGATGCCTTAACAAATCCGAGGTCAATTACAGCACAACGGACAGGGAATTACTAGCAGTTAAATATGCCATTGAGAAGTTCGAGCACTATGTCATCGGTAGAAAATTCACAGTACTAACCGATCATGCGGCATTAACCGCACTAAAATCAAGAAAGCAGCTCAAAGGTAGAATGGCGAGGTATTTAGAGTTTTTCAATACATATAACTTCGAGATCAAACATCTGACAGGAAAACTCAACGTAATCCCAGACTCATTATCTAGAAGAGAATATCAGAGCGAAGAAAAAGATCAGTCAGACACAGCCACCCAAAAGATCACAGCAAGAGCTGTCAGATTTAATGGCATAGATTTTGTAAAAAGATTCCATGAGGATGAAAGGGTAGAGAACAATCCAATTAGAGTATTCAGGCCAAAACCGATCATCAAAAGCCTCAGTATATGCGCAGTCACACGGTCCGCCACCAGGGAATCTAGCCCTGTGGACGAGCCTAGGAAGGAGACTTCAAAGGCAACGACCAAAAGTGTTACCTCATCCCCAGCGGCCACAACAAAGGGACGCAAGTCAAAGGGAACACCCAAGGTCCGTGTGACCAAGCGGACCGGTAAAGCACCGAAGCCGATACCAAGACCAAGACCAAAGCAAATTAAATTAACACCCATCACCTCTGAAGAATTCTCTGATCTAGTGTCGCTCACAGATGTACCATACGATCTAAAATCATTCAAAAAGGATCAATATAGCGATCCATTTTGTTATACCATGGTGAGATATATAGCAAGCAAAGAACTCCCAGTAGACAATGCAATAGCACGGACAATCCTGTTGTCACAGGACCAATTTGTTGTGCTTAAGGGTTTGCTGTATAGACTCCCACATAACACTAAAGGGATAGAAAATCCAACCCCAATCTTAGCGGTACCAGGGAATCTGGCGCCCAAGATATTAGAAATATTCCATGACAGCCCGCTAGCAGGACACTTTGGCGCAGCCAAAATGATTTCAACCCTGAGATCAAGGTTTTATTGGCCAGCCATGATCAAAGACATCCATGATTATGTTAATACCTGTACGAGTTGCATGAAAACAAAGACAAATAAAAATAAGATCAAACTCCCATTGACAATAAGGGACGAGGCACCAGCAGCGTTCGCACATTTGTGCCTTGACACGATAGGCCCCATTCATGAGACAAGTCGAGGGAATCGCTACATTCAATGTTGCATGGATTTCTTTTCACATTATTTAATAGCCTGGCCTTCACATACACTGGACAGCAAGACAGTGGCCACAGAATTTTTCAACAACGTGGTTTGCCGGGTAGGGGTACCATCAAAATTATTTACAGATAATGGCCCATCATTCCAAAGCACATCGTTCAAGGCAATGTGTAAATCATTGGGCATAAAGCAAGTATTTTCCTCAACATATCATCCTGAAAGCCAAGGAATTACAGAACGCCAAAACCAGACGGTTGTACAGGCCCTTAGAAACTTTGTTAACAAAAACCAGACAAATTGGGATTTATACATACAACCGATTGCTTTTGCAATAAACATTAGCGATAATATGTCCATCGGTTGGAACCCATATCTGCTCGTACATGGGAAATATGCATGTACGCCCGCACAAGCCCCATTAAAAGATGCGGCAGATTTCCAACCAATACAGGACCAACTAGTAGAAATTACCAAAATGCAAAATAAAGCAATTACAGAAGCACGAGCAACGTTAAAGAAAAATCAGAAATCGATGAAACTAAGCCATGATAAGAATATAAAGCATAAAGATATACACCCAGGGCAGATAGTATACATGGATGTACCCAATCTGCTCACGAAAAAGTCATCCAAGAAATTGCAAATCAAATTCTCAGGACCATACCTAATAACTGATATGCCATCCCCATTCACAGCATTTCTGAGAAGATTATCAGACGGGTACGATCTACCAAGATCAGTACATCTCTCGCGACTAAAGCCTTTGCGAGAAATTAAAAATAGCAAATTCCTGTCTAGAATTATGGTATAATGAGAGAATCAGAAATACAGTTGGAACAAAACAGTAAGATCCGAACAGAAAAATCACAGCATAAAATTAAAAACACCTAGGTGAACTAGGGCAAATAAAACCAAAAAGCTGTGCAAAAATCAAGAAAAGAAAGGAAAATTAAACAAAAATATATATATTGGAAAATAAAAAGAAGTCTAAAACATAGTTTGACAATAAGTATCGATGAAAAATCAGAAACAAAATCAGGAATAAAATAATTGTGTACACAAAAGAACAACAAACGATACTAACTTAATAACAATTAGCTGGCACAAACTTCAATCGGACTGACAGATGTTATACCTCAGACCGAATTGATGGATGGATCTTGTGGATTAACCGAGAGAAATTAACAAGTGCAAAATAAGAAGAGTATAATTAGATATAATAGAATTAAGCGCACATTAACAAGAGAAAGCAGGCCCCTGATCAAGGCAATAAGGGTAAAATACCAAATTGCAATTACCCCGCATGAAAGCTGGACCCATAATTGGATTACTGTAAATTATACCAGAGTCTAACCCCACTTTACACATTACTTCGGGTCCAAGGTGTCAATAAGCACTTGTACATAGGACACTTGGGCGTGAACGTGAACTGTGAAGAGGGGCTTGTCCTCGGTCAGTCAAACACACCTGAGATGGTCTGGGCTTTTTCAAGCCACGCCCTCCGGCAAGGAACGACCAAATAGGGGGCAAGCAGACAGCACCTAGCACCTGGTAAAGCACGGCTAAGAATAAGCCACCCACCCACCCAACATGACAAGTCCAGCATCACCATGCATGGATGACTGCCCACACGGATGGTTTCGTCAAGCATCATCCGAAACGACCACCCATTGGTCAATTAGCTTAACTCAATTAAGAAGCAGATAGCAAACGGGACGTAGCTAAGGAGTACTTATACTTCAGCCGGACCGGTCCTTAAACACTGCTGACCACTCTTCTAGGAGAATCAACACCAAAAGAACTCCTATATTCCACAAGCGACATCGACACTTTGTCTTGGACAAAATGACTTGGACTTGGTATGTAAACAGTTTTATAGAGCTCCATCACCGTATGGACTCAGAATTTACAATTGATATCAGTGTTTTATATGTACAACACGGACTTACAAAATGGATTTTATCTCGGAATATCACCAACTTACCAACGCTTTTTCTTCTCTCATACTATTCGTTGAAAATCTTATTTATAGGGTATATGTGTGGCTTGGACTCCTTGTTCAGGCCTCGACTATGATTATCAGACAAAACTATGGGATAGCATTTAAACCCCTAGATACGCCCTTGGTAGTAACCTTAGAGAGAGCGGCATTAGAATTTAGTATAGATATCTCTAAAGAATATCAGTTTGAATTAGCAAGTAGAGCGGAGAGAGCACTTAGCATCAAGAAAACAAATGATACAATCATTAGAAAGCAGTTCCAGATACTGGACGGGTCACTTCAGAATTACACAGAACGGATAAAAGAACAGATACTGTCATATAGGACGGCAGATAGAAGATCAAAGAGAGAGGCTTTCTTTCAGGGCGGCGGCAACCTGCTGCACGCAGTGTTTGGCTTAGCCACAGACCCACAGTTAAGAGATGTTAACTCGAGGGTATCCTCACTCGAGTATGTAAAAATTGATACAGTTAACGCAAATGTTGTGAGAGACGAGGGAATCAAGAAATTAGCTAAACAGCAAATTAATTTCGCAAGAATTATCAACAATAACGCAATGGCGGTGGAACAATCAATGTTAGACACATTTTATAACGCATCAGTAATCGAGCGTAATCTTTCAAGATCAATAAATATACTATATGACAGTCTAAACACGCAAGCAAGTCTTAATGGGATAATCACAGAGTTAACATTAGAAGTATTAACCATCAGTAATATGCACACCAAGTCATTAGCGCTCATAGGAGCATTACAGACACTGGCAGAAGGAAAGTTACCACCTTATCTAGTAGAGATTAGTAGGATACGGGAGAGTTTAGCAGAATTGACACAGAAATTAGCAAGCGCAACAAACCACGTGCTTACCACACGACCTGAACATTACTATAGCCAGCCAGGCGTGACCTACGCCTTTAATGGCACACACATAGATATACGGGTACCTGTACCGTTAATACAGAAACACAACGAATTCCAGCTATTTAGAATAATACCGTTCGGCAACCCATTACACCATGACAATAGAACAGCCACAGGATTCACACGAATAATGTCTAGGATAACCCATATAGCAGTAAATAAATACAACTTATCAAGCCTATTATCAGAACAAGAGCTAAAATCATGCACAAAATTGGACGTCATCTTATGCACATCGGTTATACCAGTATTCTTAAAACAGAACGATAACCCGACCGAGTGCATGACAGCACTATTCTTTGACAGACCTTTGGTCGTGCAAGAAACTTGTGAGCATAAGACATATTTAGACGTCAAGCCATCCTTTTTCCACCTTCAGATCTCAGATAGCAAACATCTTCTAGTAACCGCAAAAACAAATTTCTCACTAAAATGTACCAACGCAACAGACAGAATTATCAACAGAGCAAACCTATTTCTGATAACCATACCTTGCGAATGTAGCCTTATAGCAGAACAATTTCAGTTGGAAGCAGGCACAAAATGCATGAGAAACGAACTTGAAATAAAATACGGGTTCAATCTACCCTTTTCTATGGCATTTCAAGTTCCGTTACCCAATATAACGGGAAGCTCAATGTATGATAGACCAGTAAGAGTACATATCCCAACAGCAGAGACATTAGCTAGGCACTTTAAGCTAAAGACTATCAGGTTAACGAAGGGGAGCAGATTAGTAAAGGCTATGAATGAACTAATTAGAGCAGATCAGGAAGAAAAGGAAAGGATAGGCAATAATACAATTGATTTTCAGGACATCCTATACAGCCCACACACCCTACCTAGTTTAGGTATGGTCTTAACAATATGTAACACAGTATTGTGTTTTTATTTATTATATAGGATGCACGCAATCGCAACTCTGATGGCTACAATCCATGCCGTCAGGGGGGTAGCACTAGACAAGTCCAGTCTGGACGAGGACTGGGTGAACCATTTCACCCACCCACCCACCCAGCCCCCGCGGCCGAGTCATGACGCACAACCGGCGGCAGTTGCATGGAATGCTTATGTGATCCCAACATTATTAGTTCTCTTAGTAATATTGATCTTTATCAAAATAGCAAAATGTGTGAAAAGAAGGAACGTATGTTTCTTATGCCAAACATCACCACACGTAGACAATACAGCATCGTGGATTATTCTCAAAATTCAGCATCATGACAGCGTATTTGCCCTCAAACTAAAACCAATCCTATGGGAGACCAACATTCTATCCGCGACAACAGCTCCCACGCTATTAAATGGCCAAGTGGCAGCAGCTACAGGTTGTGTAGGGACAAATGTTTTGTTCCAATGGAATGGTCCCCTAAAATTATCAGTAGGAGGTTTGGAAGAAAAAGTAAATTTGCCCCCCGTAATTCCCCTACCATGGCGTCACAGAAATGACATAGCCGAGGCCGTGCAAAGCCCAGATACCAAATACGCACTCTCAGTTATGGACCACTCAGGAAGGGCTGCCCAGATCCCTTGGGCAGACCAAACGAAGCGTGACCGATCAGTGGAGACAGAAGGTCAGGAAACATATGAACTAATGGCGTGACGGTTAAGGTGCAAATATTTTACGTTATCTTTATTTTTTTTTCTACCATTTTTTTTTTTTTTTACCACTTTTGCCGTTTCTTTTGTGTGTAATAAATTAAGAAGCCGAGGTTTTTCACCGAAAAACATCGATAAAACATTCAGTTTGTGTGTGCTTGTGAAGTTATTTTCCATCCAATCCCCTAAACCCAAAACGCATGTGTAAAAATACTATAATAAGACGCTGTGTTATGAAACCTGTTACCAACTAACATAATCACCATATTGAAGCTGCCTGAATCGATTTGACTGTTATGTCTGTACCACGTTAAAAACTATAACTGTTATATGTGCTTGAGTATTAACATCAACCCCTGTTTTACTCATGTGTCTTGTTCATACCATGTCTACAGACAAAACAACCCAGTGTTGCCTGGTCAAAATGGTGAGAATCGACTTCAAGTGTAGGAAATGCGATGCACCCCTAGGAAAGCCGGAACCACCAGTAGCATCCATATTCCCATGCGACAACAGACCAAGAACTCGTCGCTGGGGCCCCAGAGGACCCCAAATCAGGAAGCAGGGTGTAGGATTCTACAGACCTCCACCACCTCGGGAAATTTCAGACTACACTTCCACGGAATCAATGTATTCCCCATCGTCGGACTCCATGGACTACCCATCAATGAGCTCAGTAACCTCAACCAGTTACGATTCCATGGACTCTCCATCATTAGAATCTATGAACTCACTCTCGATGGAAACATCCGATTCACCAAGCGACAGCTACCAACCAATAAGGCGCATCATCAGGAGACCGGCATCATTTGATTATAACAACATTTCACCAAGGAACAGACGCAGAAATTGGAATAGATAAAATCAATGACTCTCTTTATAAGACTAGAAAAAACGGACACAAACTCAGGCCTAAAAAGGCCAAGCAGCAGAACAATGGAAACAGAAATAAAATGCACAAGTACATGTGCACAGACAAGCAAAGACTCTTATAAGTTCATAGAATTGGTAGACATTATGTTAGCATATACAAAAACAAAAAAAATATATATATATGTGTATTAGTGTAGGCGGATATGACGAGCAGTTAGCTCCAAAGAGAAAAGTCACTACTTTTCCTGAACATAGTATTAGTTCAAAGTAGATACGTCAAGTTAGAGATAGGTATTATACTACAACAAGAATATAGGATGATTCTTTCCGGTGTCCCACCTTCTCGAATCGCAAGATTTTTCGAGGGGGGGGGGGGTATTATGTCATATCCGGCCTTATAATATTATGTAATAAGGCATAACCTAATTAATATGTTTATGAATATGATGATTCATGATTATAATGTTAATGAGAATGATAATAGTTAATTAATTCCATAATGTAAACATAACATGTGAGCCTAAGGTAACCTACATATTGGCACTGTCTAGAACCCTCTAGAACATTGCATCATCAAGGATCCAGAACATTCATGTACATTGCATCATCTATCACGTGGATCTTTCCAACTAGAAAGATCCACATGATAGACCCAGATCCTTCAGGAACATTCCAAACGTCACATGGACGTTGCATACTTACCATACTATATAAGCTTCACATGTACCCATGTTCATCAGTATTCATATATACCTTCATCAATAAACTACGGAATCGTCAACCACGAGTTCTCTATTTCTTCATACCTATCATTTGCAGTGTCCAGTAGGCATATAGAAACTAAATGAAAAAATCTAAAGTATTATCGATTTGATGTTCTACTATTAAACGTCTACTTGAGGTACGTTGCTCAATTTCGTCCTCATAGTCTAGAACCTTTTTAAACACTTAAATTCAAGGATACTTTTTAGATAAGATAAGATAAGATAAGATAAGAAACTACTTCATTCCAACTCTGCGTACATAGGGGTACATATAAATAATAATAATAATAATAATAAAAGTGCATGAGATATAGATAGAATAGGTAAACAGACCTCTAGATAATATCCAGATCTCCGGGCCGTTACAATGGCCAAAATACATGAGATAGAGATTAAATATTATCATACCTTACTTGTACGTGACTTTTTAAATCACGTGGATATAGATGTCGTGTACCGACTTGAGAAAATAAAACGCAACATTCCTGAATGTGCTTTTGAAATATGTCGTATTTGAGAGCCATGGCATGCGATGACTTCATAAAATAGAGGCATCCATGCATGCGATTTTCCCCTTTGAACATACAAAAAATATACATGATGCCCTTGTGATGTAATCATACACGCAATTCCATATATCATGATGTAATTGTATGGAACGCACATACTTAAATATACTGTACAGGTTCCCGGTAATTATACAACTAAAGGGCCTTGTCCACTAAGCCGATTCTCACAGAATTTAGTGCAAAAGAGTCCTCTGCGGCGCAAAATCGCATGAGAATCGGCTTGGTGGACTATAGGCCCTATATTTATGTCCTTTCCCCTGCTGCATGGGTTTAGAGTTGGGGTTCGGCACAAGCTCTAATAGGACAGGTTCTATAGTCGTTGGCCTGTAATTACCCTGCGTTAAGATGATAACATTGAGCTAATCATCCAATCGATGGATGGTTCAATGGCCTTTCCTCAATATCCTTGGGGTTTTCTACAATTAGAGAAAGACAGGAGCAACAGGAACACGGCCCAATAAAAGGTCACAATACTAGAACATTGCAACTCGATCTGCAAGCCATCCTGATCCAACATGCAATAATAATACAGTGAGTATTTCATGTCACACTCTCTGCTGAAAAACATAATACTTTGAACAGATGGTCCGGTGGTCTGACTGACGTACTAGCTCCTCGCATAATCAAAATCCTTTAGAAGTTAGAACGAAGTATGAACAAAATAGTTTTGAGATTTTCAGATTTGCGATATTTATTTTTCAGTATTAAGAATTCATTGTGGCTGTCCTCTAGACGTCCTGATGACAAAAACTATTATTACTGTACAGACAAATTCTCAGAAGTACAGGTCGATTCTCATGAAAGTGCTTTAATTGCTGTTTTTGCGGAAAAAGTCATGTTTTTTCTTTAATTTTAACCGCACACTATATATATATACCAACCAGAGACACTTTTCCAGAAATAACGATCAAGCGTTAACATAGCTGACCGAGCGTTATATCATGGTAAGATTGCATGAATTGTATGTTAATTTCTAGAAACATCTATTGTGAAATTTTGTCTGAAACGAAACATATACCACATTTACCAGCATAAAATAAACAGTTACAATTGAATTTATAATAAGTACCTAATTCTTCTTGTCTGTAGGATAGTAATAATTAGTAAATTAGGTTTTGATATGTCCTAAATATTGACGAAAGTGTTGACATAAGATAAAAATTAATTATATTAACCAAAATACAGGCAGGGGGATTGTGAACATGATTGACACGTTTTTATTTCTTTTCCCTACAGTTATAAGCTATATTATTTAAAATCCAAGGGTAAACTATTTGCATGGGATTATTTTCAGCTTTTAGTAAATGTTTTCCATATTTCAACTTCAAATAATAACTAAATCTTGAAAATAGGTATTAGGGTTTGAGGAAATTCAATGTAAAAGAGCATTAATTTATTCTCACAGGAACAGAATAAGAATATTGATATTGATATTGATAGAATGATCTTATTATACTTTATATATATAATCAAACCCGATTTGTCTAAGCATTGTTGAGCAATGAACAAAAACTTGAGAATAACGACAAAAATAGCGGCCATTTTGGATTTTGGTCCTAAATGAGTGGGTTTTTCCCTCCAATATGATTTATTCCCACATTATCAACTAACTGTATATTAATTCCTATGCTTTAAACAAAAGATGACAATTGAGTGCTCAAAAGCTGGGCAAAATGAAAAATTCATCTCAATACTGGCCATAATGGCTGTGTACCTTGTTCTTAAGGTAACTCATTCACAGCAGTCCCATGGAGTACTGACCGAGTATTCTATGCAAATGCACCAAAATGATAAGAATTAATAGTTCCAAAATAAAAAAAAATCCAAAATAAAAATAAAATACCATGTTAACGCTCGGTTAGCACACAAATGGGTTTATGAAGCTCATCATGCCTTATCTAAGCGAAATATATATGAGTTAGGGCGCCCAACATCTGGTACAGATGCACTAACAGGCTATGGGTCAGCTATAGGTACACGCATTCTGAATTAATTATGAGAATATGCATTTCTGAGCCCTGTTTACCCCATTTAAAGCATTAAATTTTTCGTGTAGACCACGTAGATACATGTAAAACAGCAACTGAACGTCGGCAACCCGTCGGCAACTCGCATATTGCACATTGCGTTTTGTTTGCTAAGAGAAAATACATGTATTTTCTGGCTAAGGTTTTATATTATATATCATATACAGTGGAACCTCTCTATTAAGACCATCCTTGGGACTGAACGATTTTTGGTCTCATAGCGAGGCGGTCTCTTTAGAGGGCTCTAAATCTAATAAGAGGAAACAATTCGGGTCTTAATAGAGGGGTGGTTTCTATAATGAGGTGGTCTTTATGGTAGGTTCCACTGTATATCATATTTTCGATATGGACGCGAATCAGACTATTGTAGATTTGAAATTAATGTTTTTGCAGATTTCTTTTTGTCCTTATATAATGACTATAAGTAGAATTATTTAAATCAAAACACGCCGCACCAGGTGGAGGTTTTTTGGCACTGATATATATATGAATGTAACCCCTTTATTCTTGTATTTTATTAACAATTCCAAAACCCCCAAAAGAATGATACTTTAGATAATGTTATTAGTATTATCTTTAATTCAATGCGTGAGATGATAGGATTATCCCACAAAATAAAAATTCTGTCGTCATAAAAACTCATCACATGAGCGAAGTTGGAAGGGAAATAGGTAACAAAGATGCATAAATTACATCATTTAAATAAACAGACAATCTTCAATATAGAATTCTAACAGATGTATACAGTTAAACAAACTGAGAGGTATGCATTTCAGTCAGTTTAGGAGCATCGAGTATACCTGTAATTTTGGGACAAAGTAAAGTTGGACTAAAATATATGCTTCAGACCACCAGTTGGTAGTATAACTACCGCGAACAACCTTCAATTATTCCTCTGATGTACAAAACCAAACAGAGCTGTGGCCGCCCTTTATCTGAACTTCTTTCTACATTTAATCTCCATGCAGGACTGAAACATCATCCCTTCAGCACTGAATGATGATATAAGATGTGTTTGTATTATACCTGTATACAAAGCTAAACCTGTCACAGAGCGCTTTGAAATAGCCGCAATTATAGGTAAGGATTACATTATCTACAGGGGCATGCAGCATCTATTAAGTATGCCACCATTTCACTTTGTCAACTGATATGTCCTTTCAGGGTTCGTCTTATATCTGTGATCTTGAGGTAAAGCCTTGGTGAAGGATGTTGGCATTAACCCGATGTAAAGTATCTTCTAATTGACAATAAACAGATCTGCAAGGGCCTGCCATCTGACAGCTAATTGATGATGTAGGGAACATAATTGCCTGGTATCCGATTGATCAGGAAAGGGCCAAAGACACACACTGTCCATGCACTTTTCACTACTTGTCATGTACCACTGTGTTATCCCACCCACATGTTTGTATATTTGAGCGGTTGGTAAGAAACTGCACGAAGTAGACTTCCATTGAAGCACACTGTGAAAAAAGGCAAAGGTAAAATCTTATGTTCTGTAAGTATCCCACCCACTCGTTTGTATATGAGCGGTAGGTAAGAAACTGCACAAAAGTAGACTCCCATTAAAGAACATTATGAAAAAAGGCAAAGGTAAAATCTTATGTACTGTAACTATCCCACCCACTCGTTTGTATATGAGCGGTCGGTAAGAAACTGCACACAAGTAGACTCCCATTGAAGCACATTGTGACAACAAACAAATGTAAAACTGTATACATGTACTGTAACTATCCCACTCACATCTTTATATATAATTATGAGCAGTCAGTAAGAAACTGCAAAAAAGTAGACTTCCATTGAAACACACTGTGACAAAGGGCAAATGCACCCTAAGTGCACGAAAATAGAGGCCGATGGTCCAAGCATGGGTGCGGATAACTAGGCTCCATCTACAGATAGCTGCCCGTCCACACTTGTGGACACCCCTCTAAGGTCTTGAGAATGGACAAGCAAGGTTGTTCACTGGACGCTTCGTGTAGCCTCCATATTTTACTTGAGGAAAAAAACATTGTAAATGTGAATGTACACTGAATTGACACCTATTGAATTTCATATAAATATAATAGATGTTTCTGGGGCTACTATATATATGTAACTTGGATACAGTCTATGTTGACGGCAGAAAAAAAGTGAAAATTGTAAAATATCTGGGCTATGTGATCGATCAAACTGTAACACCAAATCAGCATTTTGAAAAAGTGAAAAATAATATTTTGTTTAGAGTCAACCAACTCCCAAGAATAAGTGTCTTTATCCCCCCCCCCCCCAAAAAAAAAAATCAAAAAAGCCCTCATATTTAAAGCTCACGTCCTGTCTCTGGCTGAATACGGACTGTTATTTCAGTCACTGGCAACTAGAACGGTAATAAGAAAATTACTGATGAAATGTACGAAAATCTCAAAATTTAGAGTTTAATTACAAGAAGTAATATTTCACTGATAGGGCTAATGGACAACCTCAGTAATAAAGAATATGCCCAGAAACACCAGAATGGCTGATGGGACAAATCTCACAAAAATCCCCCAAAACGAAAAATTAATAAGATCTCCATTATGGTTGGGCCTAATACTAAAATTGACATTTTCTACATCCTCTTTGTTTAACCTATTACTGTATTGAAACTCTCTATTTTTGTACCTTGAAGCACTATGCAGCAATTCTCATAAAACAATCATATTCACGAATCAAACTTATCACTAATGTGAAATTTCGTTGAATAAAAACCAGTTTTAACCAGTTTTAAGAATAAAAAATATGTATGACCATGATTGTATTATATATCTGTTCATGAAAGATTAGCAAAAGGTTCGGGATGATAGTGCTTACATAAAATGTCCCACTACAGACGTCACAAAGACTAACTATACACATAATTAGCACCGGAAATACTTAATCATGTGACATGACGTATATTTCTAAATATCGATGCAAAAATGTAACCTGTTGACGATGCACAAGGCTACACATTATCAGGGAATCTTCTATTCATATAATGGTAAGTATCTTCCTTATTTCTAATTAAATAGTTTCGTAAGTGATATGGTGAATAAGCGAGCAAAAATTACTTATTGTAGTGGCATAATCATAGGGGTGAGAGCTATGTAATATGATAATGTAATGGCTGGCAGTTATTCTCACTGACCTAGCACTGAGAAGCCTATGTTTACACACGTCTGATTAATAGATTATCAAGTTGTTGGACCAATGTCTGACCTTTTAATGTTGGCCAATGGAAAGATATGTTAACGTATTAAACTTCCATTTCAATGGTTGGTATATAATATTTACCCCAAGGTGAAATGTGTATCACATAGCATTTGTATGTAGAGGCGTGTGGTAATACCATGTGGTACATTGTTTTGTACCACATGGGCGGGGCCTAATAATGTGCAAAATAAACTCATTTGATTGGTCCCCGTCTACCTGAACATACTCAGGCCACACCCCCTAACAACAATGATAGGTTAAAGATCCCAACGATTTTGAACATGGAAGTAATCCATAAAAAGAAATTTTGAATATGTCTATAAGGAAAGAAATGTTTCCCTGGGATCCTGTTCTATTAAAGGGCCCATAAAAATAAATAGATCCTACCCCCTCCCCTGTCCACTTCACATGGGAAAAATCGTTGTCAGCCCTGGACTCTTACTGACGTCACTAATTTTGCGTCACTTAGAAGATGTGTCGTTGCCGGCATCAGTGAGAGAAGAATGGCCAAAACTTTGTAAGTAGATAAAGGACTATTTGTTGTAATTTATAATTAATTTATCACCACCGTGGAGTAAAAATAATACTGCAACTCAACTCGTAGGTGGTATGGCATAAAGGATCACATTGACCCTAAGGAACTGCACAAAAGTAGACTTCTATTAAAGCACATTGTGACAAAAGGAAACTATAACATCATATGCACAGTATACCTATCCCATCCACATATGTCTGTATATAATTATATGAGTGGTTGGTAAAGAACTGCACAAAAGTAGACTTCCATTGAAGTAGACTGTGACAAAAGGCACACAGTGCAGAGGGAAATAAAGTAGGATGTAGATTGAGCATGGAGTTGTCTCATATATCCTCAAGTTTGCTGTCTTTAAAATGACTTTTAAGGTGCGATTCCACTGGATTGTTCTTTTAGTCCGCTCTTCAGAACACCTGGATGGGAAAGCAGGGTATAGAACGCAGACAAAGTCTTTTGTTAATAATCTGGCTTTTACTACCATAAGGAGGTATGTAGGGTAAAAGAGATACAGTACTGATGCAATGTGTACAAGTGGAATTGATAGAAGTATACTATGTAATGTAGTAATATGCTGGGCGATGAATCAAAGCTCCCTCTAGCATCCAAAATGCCTTCTGGTAGGTAGCAGCGATCTTCGGCACTTCCCAGGGTCAGCAGTTGAGTTGGCATAGTAGTATAGAAATGTTCCATTTCTTATGGCATTACATATGTACTATGTACCTCCTGCCTCGTTTGTACTTCACATCCCTTCACCAGGCAATGGGGGCAGCAATCTATGGTCAAGTTACTTCTCTCTCAGATTTAAATTCCCAAATGGAATCTCTGCCACATTCTTCATTAATAAATATCAATTAATTTAAGGAATATATATAGCATTGGTATTCCACACAAATGTTCTTACAAACACATTTCTAAATAACATATAGTCAAAATAGTGATCATAGCCACTTTAACTTGAATGTTGAATCATTTCTGGGACTGTCCGTTCATTCAGACTGGTAATTTGTTAGATGACATTTTACTTAGCGAGAATTTCACAGATGCTAATTAATGCTCTAATTTAGCCATACTGAACACTTCTGTTTTACACTTCTGCTGATGCTGCCAGCTAATAAGTCCTTTCGAGCCATACTCACGCCCAGGTATACTTTATCCATGGTTACCATGTTTATGGAATGGTCTTCCGGTTTCTCAGGGGTCCAATTAGTTATTATAAAAGTATTCAGTGGGAGAAAGGTTTCATCATTTGCCATTTTGACAACGAAGTCAAAGTAGAAGCATGTATTTCACAGCACCCATAGAAGTATGATAAAGGAACGATCTCGAGAGAAAGAAGTTCATCTAACAAGAGACTCATCTACCAATTAGTTCCCTTCATTGCAAAGGTAAGTTTCCCAATTATCTAATTTCAACAGTAAGAAATTTTGACCGGGTAACACCATTACTTTGCGGTTGGCAGTATTTTTGGAGCAACGCCATTTTGTAACTTCAAAACGTCCTCTGAAAATGTACGGCGATTCTCTTCTATAGAGGCTGTAATCATTGCAGGAGATAAGATACATTTTGGATTAATGAATGATGAATATAAAGTATATATGGTAGAATTAAAAATTATCTTTCCTTGAGCACTTTTGATTATAATTCTGTTCGGGTGCTTAAAAATCTGTCAGCTATGCATGCGCAAATCTGTGCATTTTTTCCTAAGTATATGACATAACCAGACATGTGCCTGAATATCTAAGAATTCCGAACCCATTAAAAGCATCTAAATAGCCAAAGAAGTGGTCCATTATTCATTTGGTGCGCACCAAATGGACAGCCATTGGATCACCTTACAACCAGATATTTCACAGGGATTTCTCCCTTGTTAGCATACGTCATATATTGGAAATAAGGGTGCACCATATGCTGTTTGATGTTTTGTGGAGTTTCACGTTTACCAGTCCGCCTGTCTGATGAACAATTTGGCTATGTTCGGTAGGCCTACTCCCATAAATATGATGCATGCACACACACTCTGCAGGAAAGGGTATTTTTAACTTATACTTTGTGAATCATCTTTATTACATTATTTTACCATCGGGAACTAAATAGAGATATGTCTGACATTGAAATCAACGCTCTTTAACCATATTTAATATTACACCACTGTAAGAACTTAGCCTCAGTTAAGGCCATACACAATTCCAAATGCAACCAATTATAGCCTAAACAATCAATTATACTGAAAACCTAGCATATAAAAATAGACCCTGCGCACAGCATGTATATGTGACCAGGTGTTCCCCACTACTCTGCCTGTCTTGACTGGGGGTCTACAGGGCACTCATCACGGGTGGGACGGTGATTCGCGTAACGTGCGTTACCTCATCACATATGGCGAATGCAATTAAAAGTGGTCATTGTTTACATTTGAGTTTAGGTATTTATTAAGTTCGGATTTGTATGTGAATCATCATTAAAGATGCTATTCGATATTTGATCATCACAGAGAAAATGAAACGAGTCATTTTGACTCTAAAAGGGAGTCCAGCACATGTCGCCAGAATAACTCCTTTTTGGAGTCATTTCGACTCCCTTTCAAGAAGGAGTAAATTGGACTCGCTTAGAAACAGAGTCAAATCATTTTGACTCCCTTTTGTTAGGTCAATGTTTGCCCCCTCTCCCGCACTCCCAGTCTTTTATTAATGCTCAAAAAAATCATCATTTCATCATTTTGGTTCATCATTTCTTGTTGGTGTACTTCTTCATATCAGCTTCTGTAAAGAATAAAATACAGCTATATTCGATGCCACTCATCTATGTACAGTTGTTAAATTTTAATGGGAGTATTTGTCTTTAGACTGGCCAAATTGCAAAAGTCTGTTTGGAGGAAACAAGGAAAATATAACCACACGTATATTTGGACGTAGTTATACATTGTGGTTTTAGAAGAAATAATACTTTTCAATAACAAGGAAAATGAATAAACATATATGATATTTTGCCATGCAATAAATAATGCATTTTGTTCTAATACATGCTGTGCATGCTTCTCGTTGCCTTGTCTGCTTCATCAGCAGTCTTCCTCTTGCCAGGTTTCGGGGCTTAGACTGTACCTGGTGTTCTTCAAGAGGTGCCCCAGCAGAGCTGATCAGGCTCCACTTAGCGACTGCAGGTTTCCAGGGGCCGCGCCGTAAGTGAACCCCCTTCCACCTACAGTCAAGGCCATTCCAGATGTTATCCTCCAAGGCAATGCTGTTCTTTCGAAGTTGTGGTATAGGCTATAAGCGCTATGGTGTGTGTCCAGGCTTGTCTCCTATGCTGTCTCACATCCATTTCTGGACTGCATTCCACAACTTGACCTCCTGTGCAGCCCCATGGGTGTTCCGGACCGTGTTTCATGCCCGCAGAGCCCACCGGCAAAAGCTGCACAATTTGAACCCAGTCTCTCCCGGTGTCACTAGTCTTTCCCAGTTGTCAGCTAGCCTATTCCTAGTCGTCAGTCAGCCTTTCCCAACAGTCAGCCGTAGCAGGTTCGGTTGTTCTAATACATGCTGTGCATGCTTCTCGTTGCCTTGTCTGCTTCATCAGCAGTCTTCCTCTTGCCAGGTTTCGGGGCTTAGACTGTACCTGGTGTTCTTCAAGAGGTGCCCCAGCAGAGCTGATCAGGCTCCACTTAGCGACTGCAGGTTTCCAGGGGCCGCGCCGTATCTACATGAAATATATAACAGTAGGGCCTAACTAACCTCTGAATGTCAAGGCTTCACTTAATGTGTTGTACCAAAAGAAGGCAGCTGTGGAGGAGTAGAATTGCCACCCATTAGATTTTTAAAAAACTACAAAACTATGTGGATTTGGGCTTACCTCCATACAGTTTTCCTCGCTGGGGGACCCTGGTACCAACTCACTTCTGTTTGAATAATGCTCAAATAAGTACAATCCTATCCGCTTCTGTAAAGAATAAACCACAGCTATATCCAATGCAATTCTTCCACAGTTGTTATATTTCTAGGGGAGTATCTATTTAGTACTTGAACCAGGGTCATTTAGATGTGGCCTTGAAATAGCCGAAATGGAACACGAGGCTATCATAGGCTATTTCCACACGATCTAAACAAGGGCTATTTAGAGCGGTTAATTACAGTTTTTATGAGCTGCGTGGTCCAATCAAAACTGGGTATTGTACATAGTCCATCGCATTGATTTTCTTAGTGTACACCACTATAATGGCCAAACTCTAAATACCCGCTAAGTACATATCACTTACCAGATAAGGAATTCTGTTTCTGAGTTCGTCCTCACACTCTCCGTCCTCTCCATCCTCTACATAAATCGTTGAAAATATCCAAGAAACTTGTGAGATGTAGCTAGGTAAGATGTACACAAATCCTAGAGGAAAGTTGGTCTGGTCGGACCTTTGTTTTCACTATTTGGGTCTTCCTTTGTCTCCACATGGTATTGCGTAATACACCGGGACATGACCTACACACTGGGTTGTTTTCATACACAGCTTTGAAACAAGGAACCTTTCAATTGTCCCTTAGTGTTTCTTTCTGAGTAATTGTTTTACTAAGACAGAATTATATTTCATCAGGCTCATTCAACGTGAGATAGATCATGAAGATATACAAAGACAAATATTAAGTCATAAATATAAGCAAATTTGTTGGATCATTATATGATCGGAGACTTCCTAATGATAGTAATAGAGATCATTTCCTAAATTTCCTGGGGCATCATGATGATAATACCGTTATCAATCTAAAATAAACAAGGGATATATGAGCCAGATCTGATCGCAAAACTACTTCAGATCATTTCATATCACAAAGAAAGTTATAGTTCCTAAATGTCCGCCCTCCTCATATATTGTTCATTTTCCCATGCCTTTATTCTCCCAATGCTCATGTCCCGATCATTGTCACACCTAATCCCATGTGGTAGAATATTAAATTAGGTAGGAATTCTAACCTTTTTTTAGTATATGATATGTATTGTTAATCTGTATATATCATGGAAGATGTAATGTATAGTTTCAACTGAAAAAAATGTGCTTCACATAATGTTTTTGCTAATAAAAACTCATTTAAATACAATATTATCTTATAAAGTATAAATTATATATAAATATAAAATATATATATATATATTGACTCATGTAGGTAAAAATACGAGTAATGAATATCAGAAGGTTGTGACTCGGAATCAGGGCCCTGACTCCATTTTGGAGTCTATCCCTGAACTTTCAGGATTATCAGAGTCTAAAACAGAGTCACAAAAGATGCACCTAAAGAACGAGTCTTTGTGACTCTGATTTAGAGTCAGAACTAGGTATAAAAGAGTCAGGCAAAACGAGTCACTTGATTTGACTCTTTTAGGAGGCGCTGGACTCGGATTTAGAGTCAAACGACTCGTTTACGTTTCTCTGTGATGAAAATTGTTTTATTATGGTCATCACAACAGTAGTTTTTCTATAATATGTGTGAACAATTCTGATGGTGATGAGGTAACGCCAACCAGTATTGATTGTGGTGATGCCCGTGAAGCAACTGGTTGATGCCTGTAAAGCGAATTTCTTAGATATATATATATTCCTAACTTCTGTGCAATTTTCTTTGTGAAGAATGGGAATTATTGGCTCAAAATGCCACAGTAAACTCATTTTTTATTATTCGAAAATACCCACAACCCCACATCTTCTATTGGTTATTCAAAATGAACAAATTCCTTTAGTACATTGACAAAGTATTAAGATATAAAAATTAAAGCAATGGCATGATTTGTACTCACACAGCAAACGAAAGAATGAAGGATATCATTATTTTAACCATTGAATTGCATATGAGTAGTTCTGCCAATAGGGAATCATTTGGTGTTCCAGCCTAGGGTATCTGCAACCTGTATTTGGGATGATCACACAAGATTATAACCATTTTGTTTGAATTCCTTGGCCAAAATGAGGCTGTGGGAAGCCTACTTTCAATGTTCTTATGCCAGAATCTTCGCCGCTATTGCAATAAAAGTGCTTTTTCAGGCTATCCCACGATGTCTCTGAAACCTTGTATTACCTTATATAAAATCCTTGAACTGGGATGGGAATATTTAATGTCGCATTACGACCTGTAGTATATTTCCAGCAGTTTTTCTAAAAAAAATATTTTCATGTAATTTCGCCCTCCCTTATAATTGTTTAGACCTGCTTGAATTTGGTGAAAAATACATGATTAAATGGTCAAAAGTAAAAGAAATTGAGCAATTCATCCTCAGAATCCACTTTATCATTTATTCTTCAATCGAATTCATACTTTGGTGGTGCATTATACCACTATTGGTGCACTTAATCCCAAAGAGTACCCAACAAAATTCTCATTAGAGCGTGTGCATTGGGCGTTGTGTATTTATGGCAACAGGTGGCGGGTCGAATCTCGGTGTCCCGTCCAGCGGTAGGCGCGGTCAGCGCTATATAGCTCTTTATGTTAACAATGGTCTTGACGCATTTCAGTGGTTTTCCAAACCCCTAATGACAGTACAAATGACTTATTAAACTAGTTCTACATGCGTATTTTGTATCAATCACCTTTCTTTTAAACTTAGGCTTAGAGATTTTGTCTTAATTTAAGTTAATGTCCAAGTAAATGTTTAAGTAAATGCAGAGAAGATGGGTGGTGGACAAATGCTGAGTGGTGGTGGACGAGTACCTGCATCAGTCCATTCGTTCACATTCTAAGTACTTACTCTAGGCTTATTCTGACCCCTGAAAACACATGTAGTAGCTGTATATTTGCTGTTCGAAATTACAAGGAATGAGACCAAAATTCAGCTGGAAATGATTATGCGTTTTGCGTAATATACAATTCCAGGCAGTGGATTCATCAGTATAGCTATGTATGTATAGGTGATAACGATAATTTTCATTTTCTCCCTAAAAAACGGCCTATTTAAGTATGCAGCTATGCTACTTTTTATTAATGAAATAAGGTAACACAAATATTGGACTTAAATTTTAAAACCACGATTGGTTTTGTAGGAAAATATATACCCAAATGTATTTCTAAATCGTCTGAATATCGGCGATTTTTCGGTATTTGATATGCAATTTAAATGCCAACATGTGACGGGAGGATATTTCCCTAGATGAGATTAGTATTTTTGAATCAAATTATGCCTACATCTATCTGACAATTGTACAGTTTCTGGTGGCCTAACCCATATTAACCCATATTATTAGTTTTCTCACCTATGGTGTGAGAGTCTAGGTGTGAGAAACAGCACTCACAAGTGCGCGAGTTGTCAGGGTAGGGAAGACCCCCTCTTGAATCCCGTTTCCCATTTTTTATAAGCCCCATTTCCCGAATCCCGCATGTTTTCAATTTGCAATCCCGTTTTTCTCTTTACAATCCCAACCTGGAAAAATTAAATCTGCCTTTGAATCCCTTTCCTGAATCCCGTAGGCCCTTTTAAATCCCGAATCCCGACCTAAAATAGGCCCCAATCCCGGTTCCCCAAAAGGTATTCCCTAGCTACCCTTAGTTGTCACTCAGTGCAACACAATGCATGAACCAATGCTATGTACATCATTCTTCACTATTATACAATGCTATCCTCAGCAGATCTTTTGTATTTAAATCCCATTCAATTACTTGGACAATTCATCACAATAATTGCTTTTTTCAGTTATGATATGGCCGCAATATGGCCAGTTATGTTAGGGGCCCTCATGGCGAGCCCAACGATAATGTAGCATGCCGCATCCCCTCGACTGGATGCGGCAGGCAGTCACAGTAAGGACGGCCTAATCCTGTTTGTGTATTAAGCTATGTTAGGACGGGACACCGACATTGCACCCGCCACCTAGTGAGTGTTTCGTTGCCGCGCACATTCCTTATTGAATGATATCACTTAATACTAGTGATACCAACGTGTACAACCCTATATAATGAGTGTATTCATTATTTTCGGTGATCTTATCTTTTATATTTTCCATTGTTCACAGCTGAGATTTAATGAAGGCACAATGACGTTTATATTTAGCCCTTAATATCAAACCTTCCCATGACAGAAAAAAGTTATGCATATCTAAGTATTTAACAAGTATACAGAATTTTGACTGTTTCTTATCCTATATCCCTATCTTTACGTCTAACTTCATAACCCTATGATTGAATTATATCAGAATTCGTCACCTTAGTGAGGCGTACTGATGTTGTTAATCTGAGTTGAGCTTGTGTAGCACTTGTCGACGTGAATGAAAATCGCCCATACATGGACGGTTATTACAGTGTTTTAAAAGACAGTATAAATAACAGTTTACAGCAATCACTTCCCACATAATTACGCTTTACAGGCATCCTTTACAAATGGGGTTTCTACTTTACAGGCATCACCAATTTGCGTTACGGGGATCACCCATGAAAATAAAAACACCTCTTACACATTTTCTAATGATATATAGCTTCAGTTAAAGTAAATGTGGTATTCCTCGTTATATTGTGCCTCAAACTGCGTATAAAATGGGAGACTCCAAATCGCCATATGTGATGAGGTAACGCGTGTTACGCGGATCACCGTCCCACCCGTGACTCATGCAGTGGTATACAGAGCAAAAGTCGATGCTGAATTTGTAAATTTTAATAAGTTTGTCTTCATTTGAAACGTTTTCCCAGGACATATGATAGCTTTAGAGTGTTTATCTTAAGGATAGTCATTTCATTTCAGGATCTTCTACAGCTGGTAATGCATCTTTAATTAATTAAGTATTGGGATGCAGATGGGTTGAAGCAATTACAGAAAAAACATTTTGGGAACGGTCGATATATTGCCTATTATATATTTAGGTGTCTTTTACTCATTATATTGAAACGTTTAAGGGTATAATGATGAGATTATATCAGATATGGTTCCGTCTACTGATATAGTATGACCTTTCAACAAAATTGTTGGTAACTTATAAAGTAACGTATTCAGCTTTGACATTTTACTGTTGATGTATATCTCTAAAACCACTCTCCACAAATGTAGATTGATGCTCATTTCTCGTGAATCTTTTTCCAGAAATGGAGGCTGATCATCATCCCATACACGACCACGCAACAAAGACAACAAGTAATGACAGTGATGCTTTCCCGTTATTCGAGGAACAGGGACACCCTAGCTTCGCATTCTGGAACATAATCAGCTTTCTCTTCGTTTTCATCTCCTTCACACTAGGTGGAGTGGTAAACCTGTACACACTATGGAAAGTTAGCGATATCTGGCGGTGGTGCCCTCTGCTGTGTAACCTGACAGTTGTTGGAACGGTTGCTTGCCTCATCTCTGCCCCTGTCTACTGTGCACACATGATTTTGAACAATTTGCTCGGATTTAAATCAGTTTCTCTGTGCATAGCCAACCAATATTTATGGGCTGCGTGCGAATTCCCCTGCTACGTAAGTGTAGCCACAATAAGTGTACAGAGATCTAGAAAGATTCTGGCCACTTTTAACCCACGAGTAAAGGGGAAATCATATCAATCTTTAGCCATAATCTGTTCTTGGTTTAGCATGTTTCCACAAATGACAATGATGGCCTATTGCGACAGTTTAGGGGGCAGGAATAGAGGGTGTTGGAATATGCAGGACTTTGGGCACACAGGTCCTGATAGAGAGTATGTCCACCAGTATACTTCGTTCTTTGTGTTCATCCTGACAATCGCTTGCATGGTCACGACATATTCCTGTGCGATATGGTACCTTAAGTATGGCCTGTACAGGAAGAAAACCCTGAACACAGTGAAACTCTCAAGAATGACCTCTAGAAAAAGCACAATAGGTCGTTTCAAACCTCAGACCCTGGAGGAGACTAGAGCTGGTCAATCTGCTGGGGCCAGGGCCTCTACCACAGTCACATATATGCTTGCTCAGCAGGTTTTAATGTTCAGTGGTTTAATGGCTACATCAATTCAGTCTTCTAAAGAAAAAGATTCAATGACAACTTCCGTTGAGTCATTTCCAGGACCGTCCATTCATTCAATAGACAGGACGATATCTGACTTTAGAAGAAGGAGCAGTTTGGATGTTTCTACCATCTACCCCCTCCGAAAAGAGGACATCAAGTCCACACCATTGAGATACACAAAGCTCAGTCTCCCTGGATGTATTTCACCCGACGGAGAGGACACTTTGGCCGTCGCAGGAGCATTCGGACAAAACTGGTCTCTGAAGCCCACGGTTGGGCGTATATCTGAAGAATCTGTCATCATCCCTAGTGTGATAAATTCAGAGCGCCTCTGGGCTGATCCAATCCCACCCCCTAACGATATGAACAGTGCCACAGATCCTTTCAGTGATGGTATTGTTTCAAACAAGGAAAACACAGCAAATAACTACTGGCTCTCCCCATTTAGTAGGATGAAGGTCCTCAGTATCAGTAGCCTATCATCAGACGGAGAATCAGTTGGGAGACTCAGTTCTTCAAGTATAGGTTCACGTCGGGGTTCAAAACCTCTGGAATTCTTCCTACAGGCTATTCGAGGCGCAAGGAAAACTACGGATAAATCTGTTTCTGCAACAAGCTTAGTGGAAGATGAGAAACAAAAGGGAACTGACACTAATACTATTCAAACAGTGAAAAATAAAGATAAGAAAGCTGAGACACCACCAAAACCTGGGGATTCATGCAAGGGTGAGAACAAGAATCATGATGGTTTACCGGAAAAGGAAAAATTGAATGAGAAAAAGGCATTTTCTGTGGGAACTCAAACAGCAAACTCTCTTCTCCATTCGAAGGAAGAAGAGACACCAGAAAATCAAAACAAGAAGGTGTCGCAAGCTCGATGCATCAAATCAAAGAAGGGAAAATGGCGTAGGTTATTCCATGATGGAGCCGGTTTCCCTTCACCTAACACTAAGAAGTCTACTCAACCTTTGACATTTTTACCACCTTTGAGACATGAAAGACTGAATGCTAGTGGCGTGCCAATTAATGAGAATCAGTCTAGGGAAGGTTCTACTGCGTCTTTAGAGGCAAAGACCTGTGAAATAGAAGTTCACAATGAAGAGGTGACAGGGGAATCCCCTAGAACGCAAGGGGAAGCTCCCACAGTCTCATCACCTACTGCTAACAATCTGCTACCGGAAAAGCCGGTGCACAGGAATGTTGCATCTGGAATCTCGGGCCATTCCGACATGAGCACAAGTCAAATATCGGAAGTAGATATATTCCAATTCCTTGCCGAGAGTGCGGATGGAATCTCTCAAAAGCGCTCGAATCTGGCAGGAAGTAAGATTAGATCCACGAGAGGTTATCACAGTGACCCAACGGGTCTCAGTTTGAACCCAAGAAACTTCTTTCCCGGAATCACTCCATCTTCTTCCATCTTGAAGAAGCAAACCTTCATCCCTACCTATAAAATACCAAAGGATTTCCGGAACCACTCGGAATCAATGATGAAAAAAAGTCCAACAGTTACCGAGAGAAGAGATGGTGCCTATTACGCCAGTCGCAAAGCCTGTTGGCTAATTTTCTACTTCATCGTAACAATGTTACCCATTGCTACATTTAAAATATTGCCATATAGTAATCAGCCACATATTCAGGGATTACTTCAAGCTCTTGCTTATATCAGTTTTGTCATCAACCCCTTCTCATATGTGTTGTCTAATAAAAATCTTCTCGAGAGACCAAGAGCGACAGAATCTAGGAGGAACTTTATCACCTAGTATATACCTTCATTTTCAATTGAACATAAATTAAATGTTTAATATTTATGACAAAATCTCTCAATCACTTGAATCTCCAAAAAATGAACATGAATGACATGGAATGATTTCAAATAATATTTTATGGGACATTTATTGAGTATTTGAATAAAAAAAATGATTGTGTCAGTTTTACATTAATGATTATCCTTTGGGTCACATGTATTTTGTATATCTGCTCATATATATATATAGCAATCTGAGTGTTTATCATGAATTGAGGTCTATTGTGTATTATCTCCTAAAAACAGAAAAGGGCGGTTTGCCTATTAATCCTATTCCTATTAATTATTTGTGTTGTGAGTCAATTAAAAGGTTCGATCCTTCTCATATTTTAAAAGGTTCCATGGATTACAATTAGTGAAATTCGGTTTCATGCTGAACATTCAATGACTACACATTTCTATTTGTGAAATAGCCCTGAATTGAGACATCGAGACAAAGCTTTGCCTGACACCAACTTGTGCGCCCAAATTTGATGCTATCTTTCCTTTGACTGTAACAAATCCTGCTTAGAGAAATTGGGTCCATCCCTGTATACTCAGCATTTTGTTTGTGTGATTGTAATAATTTGAAAACAAAGTGTTCCTAACTGCACATATATATGGATTGATTTTCAAGAACAGCGGCCAGGGGAAAGCCTGGTATCCCTTTGTATGGTAAAGAAGGAAATTGGACAAAATGAAACGTTGTAAAGTCAATAAAGAAATATATTTTTCATTCATTTTCATTCGTTATTATGTTAAATATATTTACTTGCAAAATATGTCTTCAGTAGACATGTTTGATGAGAGCATTGATGATCGGGCAGCATCCCCAATCGATGATTCAGACAATGATGCCATGTATGCTGCCGGTGATGAGGATGATACAAGTGAGGAGGAGAACTCTGTGGAGGAGAATGCTGTGCAGGCATTCAAGAACCTTGAAGAGCTCAAAAAAACCTTGCTAAACGACCACACAACCACAAGTGATGTAATACCACAACTTTTGAGGACTAAAAAGGTAGTAAAAGGGAGAAAAGGAGGACAAGGGATTAAAAGAATGAGGGAAGTGACAGAGAGCGAAACAGAGATTGATGAAGGAAGAAACCACCCCAAAATGAAACCTGCCGGTCCAGACATCAGGTATTCAAAGAAGATTATCGACATTATTAAATTTTTAGCTGTTTTCACCTTCACAAGTGATATAAAACCTACACTCAAACATTAGTTTTGTGTTGAATATCGAAGTCCATACCGTCAAACATTGGAATAACAGCAGGGATTATTTTCTTTCTTGAAAGTAGGGGTTTGGCTGGATGTGTCTATCCTTCTCCCCTAATTTCTCCATGACGGACTCAATCTGTCTTTGCTTTAATGCATGTCGTCCCTCTGGATCTCCAAGATAAAATGCTAAATCAGATCGTCTATCCAGTAACTTATTACAGAGTCGCTCGGGGCATTTCCATCCCATCGTTAAAGGGGTATGCTCCTCTAGATATCCCACAATCGGGCAATGTTATCTCAGGTTGACAGAGCTTGTCGTATAGCGTTTCATAGAGAGAGATTTGGTCATCATCAGACGTCTAAAAAATATTGGTGAAACCATCCAACTTGCTGCACAATATAGGAGCTAGGTTGGTATCGTCACATTGAGACCAGTACTTCAACCCATTTGTTCGAGTCCGAAATCTTTGTTTTTCTTCCAATTCCTTGGGTTCCTCTCTTTTCCCACGATTTTGTTGCTTAGGGATAGCTCCCCTGCTACCTGAGTTACCAGAACGTTGGCTTTTTCGAATACTATCACTAGATGTATTGGATCCACTTCTGTGGTGAGTATTGGTGCCCTTAGGGATATTGGAAGTATCTTTTGATACATAATTGCTGTCTTTCGACATATGGCTTGTGTCCTTAGACATATTAGACCTGACAGAGTTTGTCTCCGTCTCCATATCCTCTTTGCCGCTCATAAGAATATTATACTCATAAGAATATTATACTGGATCTATAAAAAAAAAATAAGAAAAGAAATAATCATAACCAGCACATGTATATCCTTAGAAAACGACCAAAACGCTGCAAGAATAGGCTTATTTGTTAGCATTATACCCAATAAAGCATATATTGTCAAGTCCTCCATTGACTTCTATACTGTAGGAGTTGTACTGTCTTCCTCAGACATCCGCGCTGCTGAATATACCCAAATCAGCACTTGTTGTCAGGTGTTCCATTGACTCCCATACTGTTTGAGTCGTACCCTGCTCCCTCCGACGTCTGTGCTATTGGCTTATAGTAGCGAGCCAGCAGCAGGTCTAGGGAACCTGCAAGGTCCCTTGGCGCAATGCCAAAACACATATACCCACAAAGCACGCTACTTATCTTCTATCGCTTGATAACCTTAGTGAACAATAACATATAAATACAGTTTTGCAATAGTATTTTATACCACTATAGGATTTGCTGCAGTAAATGCAACTATTGTAGGTATATCACATACAAGTATGTGTATTTATGGTGTTGAAACAATTATTTCATGTTTCATATCGGACAATCTATATATTAATAAAATAAGGGTTTGGAGCCTTAAACAGCTATCCTCTCTGAAACCGCTGGCCAGATCTCCATTATATTTCACATGCACATAACCAAAAATGGTGCCGAACCATTCCACTATGTTTCATTAATAAATTAGGGTGGAAAAGGGGTTAGAAATGGGTTTACATCGAGCCCCCCCCCCATCCAGGGCCCCCAGTGCTGCCTGAAAACAAACCAGTGCCCCATCACCAGGTTTCTGGGTGAGCCAAAGCATGACTCATGGATGGGCACATCATTGCTTCACTACGGGATGGGAGTTGATATATTTCCACTGAAAGGAGCATTGTCAGAGTTGAATCAGTACATAAACTATTGTCTGTGATGGTTTTTGAAGTCGAGCAGGGGGAACCCGCCCACTAATTACCTCACAATGAAAGAGGGAACAGGAGAGGGAGTGGGAGAGGGACAGGGACAGGCAACACAACAACTGCACAACACTGAACAGTGACAAAAAAAGCATCTAAACAGGGTTCCATTTGTGGTATGAAGATACTAAGTTATAGAGACAACTTGAGAGAGAAAGATAGTGGGAGAGGGAACAAGGAGAGATGAGGACGTGGGCCCCACTGTCCCACTAGCAAATCCTGTGCGTAGCACGGGTATTTGCTAGTTCACATATAATACAATAACAAATCAAATAGACAGAGCAAGTCTGCACATATTGTTAGGGTTAAAGAAACAAAACCCCATCACTCACCACACATGATATAAGCGTCCAAATAGTAACCAATAGGCCGCCATTAAAATTCTCTGAAGAGCACCGTATGGTAACCCAACATAATGACAGACAATATCCACATAATTCAGACACAAATATATTTATAATATCAACCAATGAGTTCTGTATAAGGAGAAAACCCAATATGTCTCTATTAAAATAAAGTACTTACAGACTTCCAGTTTTTTATGGTTTCCTCAACTCTGTACGTACAACTCACGACTGCCACGAAACAGGTATGGGTTACCTCTGAGGGGTCGAGCAAACTTCTTCCCACAAATCCAAAACCAGTCCGATAGGGCAGTCAAATATAGCAATCATTCCAGCTTCAGCCAGATATAAACAGTGATTTAATTTAAGCTATTGTAGAAAGTGTTAATCATGACTATCTAATTGTTTATATCTCTCTAGTAGGTAATTAACACACAATTATCACCAAGTCAATAAGGCTCAATCCTCTGAATGCTGAATTTTTGCAATAATAGTTTCTGTCAAAAAAAATGTCCACCGAAAAATGTGCCCCAGGGGGGGGGGGGGGGTCGGGGATTTACAAGAATTTCTTGCCCTGGGGGGTCGGGGATTTCATCAAATTTCCCAAAGGCCCAGGACATTCCCCCACATCCCCGGGTGTGTGTGTGTGTGGGGGGGGGGGGGTGCAATTGACAAGTGCATTAAGTGTTATAAGGATGTAATTTACTCAGGAAAGCAACAAAAATTAAATATAGACACCAATATGTAAAATTAAATATCTGATATTGATAATATCAACTCTACTAAACATGTGATGTATAACTTCAATACGTCTAACATGAAAACTATGTAAACACTATCATCTAACAATGACTTTATTAAAAAAGCAGAACAAATGTATTCTTAATTCATCAGGAAATCTGGAAAGATCAACACACCGCTGGGTTGTGATGACAGATTATATATTATCCCCTTTTTCTCCTTTATGTAACTGTATGCTTGATGACAAATAAAAGTTCTATAATAATAATGATAATAACAATAGGCTTTACACTGCCAGAATCAATGCCAAATTTCTCGAAAACTGCAAGGAATTGCATGGAGAACCGTTCGGATATTGTAATGTAGATTGGCGACATAGAATAGAACAACTCACATCGTTTGCTTGTTAGAGTTTTACTGTTTTATTTCGAAAATATCTTGGATTGTGGCGTACAAAAATTGTGTTGTATATTTATTTTTAGTATGATATACGTCTAGGTCTTATAATATCTATCATCTGGTTAAACAGACAATGTATTATCGGGTACATCATATGTATTACATTGAGCTTCAGCATAATTTGATTGTCCAGTTACTTTTACAAATATCTAGCCTTTGGCTCGATGCATAAATCTAAAACACTAGAAACATTAATTAGCCTTCCTATACTGGACTAAGAAACCCCAGTGCCGATCCCTAGGGTTGGACAGACCAAACCAAACAACACAAGATCGGGTCACTTATACAAGAACCTCGTGCTCTTACTAGATTACAGATATCGGCCGCCATTGAACTAAATCATAAACTCCTCCCATGGACCTCTCTCTTAACCACATGCAGGCATTCACAACATCCTAAAGTAGCTTTGAGTTTAGATGCATTATCGTGTAAATTGTCTGACATCTGTAAAATAATTTCGTTATAATTATGTTAATTAAGGAAAATCCTTTAAGGGGCGACCAACATGATATCATAGATATCATATCATAGATATCATAGATTTCATCATATTTGGAAAGATGTGATCAAACGGATTCCAATGATGGTAAACATTCGGACATCTATACTAATTCTTTCTATATTTTAACTTTGATAATCTTATTTTGTTTGCAATATTTTTTGGTGAACAATTACTAGTTAAGTATCTAAATAAACTGTATAGGATGACCTTAGAATTGCATGATACCGTACATATAATATATTACCCCACTGTCTAGTACATGTGTTCATATGACTTAAAGCGGTAGATACCTAAAAAATAGAACATTTTCTGACGACCTGAAACGGCATGGCTGGCGATCATATGAGATATGAGCGATCATATGAGATATCATATTTATAGACGAATGATGCACTACCCAACCTTAAGAATAGCTACCTCATTAGCTTCAGTATATGTCACAACATTATTTGCAGATAAACACAGTAGGGGGGATATGTACGAACCTCATTGGTTTGTATAATGCCATATACAATGAATCACATCACCAGACCATTATGTGATGTGTTAAAGAAAAATAAGTCATTGCTGGGAATTTCTTTTTTGAGATTTCATCATATTTTGAAAGGTGAGATCAAGCGGATTCCAATGATCGTAATCGTAATCTAATAAGTACTTAAATATGTTGTATACATGAACAAAACATTTCTCGATGGTCTATCACTAGTAGTTTAATATACTCCTTAGGATAACCTCCGATAAGCATAAATATATTCAATTCACAGACTTGGTAAAATTAGTTTGACTTTTCCCTGTGACACATCACATATAGAACCCCCGCCTATCTAAACATAGACCTCCTATAGCTAGTATGCTGGGAGGTGGTTTGTTCTGTGGTGGATGCTGAGTCAGACCCCGACGCCCTCTGCTGTGCTCGTGGAGCACTAGAGGGCTCAATGACAACATATTCGTTATGTCCATCATAGTCATATATTTTGAACTCCGAGTTTGGCGAGGTTCTTACTGGAACACACCGTGCTGCTCGATCACGGGGTACTGGTGGGGGAGCGGGTGGGGGAGAGTAGTGTTGAGCACCAGAACCAACGTTAGTGTCACTGTGGTAATGTCTGTGGTAGGGTTCTTCTGCTTCTGCTTCTCCCTCTCCTCCATCCTGATCCTCTGTCCAATCACCATCGTCATTTCTCGGTGACAGATCCTCAGAGGTAGGATCCTCTGTCACAAAATCCTCAGATACTGAACAAGATTCCTCCTCTTCTTCCCCTAGTTCAAATCCTAAGTTAAATTTACCCTCTGTCCTCATTTGATATGTTTCATTATTGTGCTCATTAGGCCTAGTCCTGTCAGCGGCGCATATCAACCCTCGCACATCCGCAATTGTGTATCCACTGTTCATTTCATTGGCCTGTTCAGCACCGTATGTATTAGCAGCTCCCGATTTATCATGTTCGCTGACGTCATCAGCGACGTCATCAGCGACGTCATCGCTGTATGACGTATATGTGGCGTCTGACTCCACACATGACCTGTCACTCACACTATTGACACTGAGTGTGTCGACGTCAACTTGAAGCAGACGACCTTTTGGCCTTTCATTTCGATCATGGCCGCCAGGTAAAAACCTTCTACCACCATCCACTAGAGATTGATGTTGACTAAAGGAAAAGGTTGCGTTGCCCCTTTCTGGCATAGTTCCCCTACCGCCATCAGGTGGTACTGGTAGGTGATCCAGCGTCCCGAGGACATGTACAGGTACTATAGGTTCTTCCTGCACCCCTTCACTCCCACCATCAGCCTCCTCTCTGCTGGGGGTCCCTGCATCTCTGCTGGGGGTCCCTTCATCTCTTGTAGGTGCTTGAGGACAGACTGGTGTCTGGAAGATGCTGCGTCTACCAGGTGCTAATTGATTCACATACCTCCTCCTGGGCGCTGGTTTGGGAGGTCGATCTGAGTGGGAGGGCTGGTGGCCTGGGTGAGACGAGGAGGAAGGGGTGGAGAGGACAGTTTGAAGGATATCCAGCTTGGCGCTGAGGAGGTTCATGTTAGAGACAAGCGCCTTTTGGTGGTTCTCCAGTTTGTTGTTCAACTCGTAGCGAAGGCCCGCCAAATCCTGCTTCAGGTCTTCCACCTCGCCTGCAATGAGGGAAAATATCATCCGCATTAGCTAGCATTGACATAAATGAGATTCTAGAATTTATCATTTTCTACTAAACACCACACAATCCACAGTTCTGCTGAATGTTTATTCAAAGAATTAAAAGAACCCTGATGAAGGTATTATGTTACACCAAAACCTTTGTTCAAATTATAAATAAACTACTACAGGAACCTTATATACACCAATTGCTTCTTATTCCGGCTGCGATGTTATATTCACTCTTTTAACATTTAAAGAATTAATATAACAGATTCGAGATGTTGGGATCAATCCAAAACAAGGCGAAAACAGAACATGGGGTATGTGAGGTTGGTTTTGGTTTATTAGGGGTCCGACGTTTCGGTCAACATACGACCTTTATCAAGGATGGGTCAAATTAAAATAACATTTAAGCATTACAAATTATATAAAATCATGGTTGTTATAACTAATTCTAAATAAATGTTATGCATTATTCATTAAAATATATATACTGGCCATTGACATATTATTTTGTAATGGGACTGTATCAACACCATGTCTAGTTGGGTGTCTATGATTTTAATGAAGACAGGACAGGTGTGAGAATGATAATGTTAGGAATTGTACCTTCTACTTGGGAGTTGTCAACCTGCTGACTCGCAAATATGTGCCGCTTTACAACTCGCTTCATTACAGTCTGAAAAAATGGCACCATATTTTAGTATAAGAGCATATTTATGTAAGCAGGTATATGCAACAATTGGTTCAAAATGAACACCAGAGAAAATAGCCTAGAGGCAGGAGATTTGTGGGTTTACTTGTCATCTCTGGTAGGGTTTATTATTACAGTTGCCTGGCGCTATGTCTTTGGTGGCCTTATCTATCTATCTTATAGGCGCACACTATAGTCCGTCTGAAAAGTATTTGAAGGTTGAACAGCTGGCTTCTTTAAGGAGAGGGGCAAATGGAGGGCTTTCAACTTCTATTTATGTCTTGTCAAACCTTTGCCCCACGAGTCGCTCTTTGCAATCATCTATGGTAACACACTAATTATCTGAAATTTCTTTTCCTGAGGATATACTTTTGCCATCGGCCGTCAATGGAAACTTGCTAGAAAGAGTACTTTACAGAATGCATGTTTCGCCTTGCAAAAAGCAACTAGCTGAGTTGACAGGACATTAACATGAATAGAAGTCTAAGGTCTCCCAATTTTGCCTCTTCTTTAAGAAGCACATTTTCACGTTTATAATACTTTTCGGACGGACCATAACAGGACACATGAGGAGTGGAAATGTGCATATATCATCGTGAGTGGTGAAGACATAAGCGATGATGCGCACATCTTCATTCCAAGTGCAACTGAAAAGGTCGCGTAAACTCAGTTTGAGTTTGTATTTCATATTCATGTCACAACTACCATATTTAAATTATGAAATTATTCTCTGAGGTACCATAGTTCCTCCGACATTGACATGGATCTACAAGGCTAAAAAGCACTTTTAAATTGCTTCTCTGTGAAGCACATTACGCAGCAGAAAACATGTGTTTTCTATCTAAAAAAATGTATGTGTATAAGTTGTAATATGAATTTAATTACCTCATAGGAAGGTCTTGTCTTTTGCATCTTTTCCTTTACCACGAAAAGCTTCTTCCCCAGATGATGGATCTTCTTCACTGCTGAGTCACTGTTGGCATCTACGTAGGAACTGCTCCTTGACGAAAAGCTCGAGCGCTTGAAGGCCAACAGAAATCAGAAGTTAATCAATGATTTAATCAACTATTTCTCTATTTAACTTTATAATCAGTTTAACGTAATGTTTATACCCTACGTTTCCAAAGGAAACGACTTCTCAGTATCAATTATTTGCGCGCGATGTCAAGTCATAGTCCCTGAAATTTAGTCTGTCTTAAACTGAAAATACAGAATATTTACTGTCATATACAGGGTATATACTGTCATGAACAGGGTTCCTGAGGTCAGTAAAAGGTCTGTTAAAGTAATTATGATTTTGGGTTTTTCAGGTGCATCTCTAGAATGCACTAAAACAGCACTCAGAGTGAGAGAGAGAGAAAGAGAAAGAGAGATGGGGGTAATGGGTGGAAGGCTAGGGAGGGAGGGAGGGAGCTGGAAGGCAAGGGAGGGCGTGGGCAACCAACCATGACTGGGTTAGGGGCAGGCCTGGTTTGTCTTATTATGTAATAACCAGAGGGGGCAGGGTGGAGTGGTGTATGGTGGATGTGAGAATGGAGTAGATAAGCCTTCTGCAAACATGCGAACTGATCAGACAGATGATTTCACACTGATTGTTACCTCACACATCCCACAATAAGCTAACACATTTATGTGGGATTTAAACGATAAAAAGATGATTGACAGAATGGTACTCGATCAACTAACCTTCTCAGTTCCTGAGAAGGTAAAAACTAATTAAGAGTAACACATTCGGCATAACTTTTTGCTCTACATACCACTCTTCTAGTGCCCTGTTATGGGCCGTTCAAGACATGCTGGGTAATGCGGAACCCCTGCATGATCACATGCGTGTGCGCAGGGTCTATTTTTATACAGCTTTGGATGACTGCACCTCAAAATAAGCACATTTTTCACCACTTGGATATCAACACGTGGATTACCATACAAGCTCATACATATATAAAGAGTGTGCGTGTACCCATGCACGAAAGGTAAACAACGATATGTGAGTAGTATAAGAAAGTTGACGTTTTAACATCTTGATAATGAAAGGTAGCCTAATACATTTTTAATTAAGTTAAGTAATTTTTACTGCATAGATTTTGTTCAATGTTTGAAGCATACATTAATTGTACCACTATTGTCGCCATTGAATAATTTTGAGACAGCTATGTTCCCGCCATAGGCCAGTGAACGATGTAGGGAGGAGCTTGCCACCCCATTACACCTATAGAACGATGTAGGGAGGAGCTTGCACCCCATTAACACCTATAGAACGATGTAGGGAGGAGCTTGCCATCCCATTACACCTATAGAACTAGCTCAACAACATTTAAGTTTATAAAGGTGATGAAACAGGCAACTGAAGAGATTTGGTTAATTGGGTTTTTATAGTTGACTTAATTATTTTCGGGCGGTATTGCCTTTAATCAGGGAAAGTACTAAAATGTTTAAGCTATTTAAGTGCAATAACTTAAAAATTTGGTATAATATCCTACATGGATTGCTGTGTGTTAAATTGATTCAGTATTATAAAGAATTTAACCATAACTCTTTTCTTGGTGTCCTTTACAACAGTAATCATTCGAAACATGAAACGTATCATCTTTTGAAATTGTTCGCGAAATAAAAACTTTTTTTTCTTTTAAAAAAAAAAAAGTTATAAGAACAAACCTTTATGTCAACTGGTGTGCGTCCATTGACCACTTGGATATGTGACCCATCATTGTCCTCAAATACATTAGAAGTCTGCCTTCCGGTCACACTAATTGTCGACTCCTTTCTCTCATTTGTCATTCTCTCCATTCCCCCTCCTCCTCCTCCTCCTCCCAGGTCCTTCATCTTCACAGATTTTGGTGACGTATCGATGACGTCATTTGTATTGTTGAAGGCATCGTATTCTTCAGTGTCCCTGTGATGTTTGCACCAGCGACAGCAGCGAGTGGCGAGGAGAAAGAGGGTTTTTGGTGATGGGATGAGATTAAAGGGGACAGGCAAGGTGCAACCCGGCTGTATGAAGTCCATGTACAGTTGGGTACGAGCGAACTTCCACTCAATGTCCTCCTCTTGCTGAAAATATATCAAGCATTATATTATATGCTGTCAACGTATTTATTTTCGCGTGGATAAATAGCAGCGCATTAAGTACTTAAGTACACCTTTTCGTGTGAATTTAAATTCGCTCAGGAAGGAAGCCTCAAACCTTGTTTATGCAATAATTATACCTTTCTCGCGGGATTTATTTTCACGCACAAAGGTCGGTGCGCTAAATTAGCGAAATAAATACTGCGCGAACTTTGAATCGAATAAGGAATAGAATTCAATCGGAGTATCGGCGACCTATATATATTTCATCTTTTCCATGGGAACTTCTTCAAAGAAATTTCCCGTCCACTCGCCTAGACAATGCGGCTCAGAATGGCTAGTGCGCGGGTGAAACCTAGCAACCACGGTAACAACAACATAATTCAGGTCCCACAGCAATTAATATATATAAATCATATCTAGGAAACATATAAGGTCACATATATATTTCATCTTTTCCATGGGAACTTCTTCAACTTTTCCCATGCCACTTACAGACGTGTCTATTGGTACTTTGCGCACTTATGAACTTCTATAACTGTGCGCGCTATGTCTACGGATTATATTTATTATTTGTGCATATCGATTAAATGCACTTCTTATTAACCACAAGGTGGAGCTATTTTTCAATTTTAACTGATTTATTCTCACTACACAGCCGTACTTTTTAATGCGAAGGATGTGCAGATACATGGGTCAGATTTTCAGAAAATGTACAATTCACCTTCCCCAATCCTCTAAAATAATGCAAATCTAAGAGAAAATAATTATTACGTTCAAAATGCAGTTTAACACGAAGGAAAAGATAGTTTTAGTCATCACGATGCCATAACTACTCAGACATACATAACATTTATATAATAACCGTCCAATTTAGCAGAAGTTAACAAATTTGTAGAGCTGACAATTGTACATTTTCTGAAAATCTGACCCACATATGGAACTTGGTAACGCGGTTTATTAAAGGATTAGTGACCTGCATTGAGTGGATGTTGGTTTCGCCTCGGGATTATACACTAAACAGAACACCAGCAGGCCCGAAATGGAGGTTATCAATCATTTTAGTCTCTGCCTTAGGGTGTTATATATGGTTAGATCTTGAGAACATGTACAATTGGCAGCTCTACATATTTAGGAAATTCCGCTAAATTAAACTGAAAACTGCATTTTGAAAGTGATTTTTGTCTTAAATTTAGGACATTTGAGAGGATTGGTGAAGGCGAATTTTACATTTTCTTGCGATTTCACCCTTTAGCCCCTGGACTCATCAAGGGAGTGACTTAATGATGATAAGTAACACTTACGACGATGGCTTCAAAGGAGCGAGACATCATGGCAATGAGCATATTGAGAATGATGATGACGAGCGTCACGTTGAAGATGCCATATATGTTGTAGCCTATCCGCTCTGTGCAGCCACTCCAAGGAAAGCCTGTCAGTTTCACATCAGTCTTCTCTCCCATGCCAAACATGGCCCAAAACATGGTAGTAAACGTATCTTCATAACTGCAATGTAATGGGGTTGATTGTAAACTGCTTTATTCAGAGGGATGCACGAGAGAGAGAGAGAAAGAAAGAGAGACGGAGAGACAGCAAGCTTTACCTTTAACCGCTTAATTAAGGGAGAGAGTGGGTTAGTGACGTTGTGTGACAAGCAATGAGCTTGATTTTGTTCATATCTTTCATGAATGGTGTTATATTTTCAACACACAATGTTAATTCTGTGGTACAAGGAAAAGGAAACATACGTGCCAAACGCCTCCCCAGCTTCTGTCGAAGGATTTTCATGGAAGTCAGTTATTGCCACAACACTCTGGACGGACGGCTCATAATACCAGTAGAGGTTATTCAGGCCTATCATGAAAGCCACGAATATTATCACGAGGATAACCGAAAACTTTGCAATGTCCTGCAAAAAATACCACAGATTCCATATTAGTATAATGATCATAATAAGATAAGGCAGAGTACAATGTATGTATTTGTATACAACAATTTCTTTTGGTAATCTATATAGGCCTACAGACTGTATTTAGAAGAATCTAGACTATCTGTATATCTGGGAAGGAGACAAACATTAATGTGATCTAGGATACGTTCATTTATAATATACGCATTTAAGAATAGTATTTTACAAATGTATATGGGTTTCCATAGGTCCCTGTGAAATCTGACTACACTATACAAGTGGTCCTTGATGGACGTAGAATATATTTATATCAAATGATGGTTATGATATATATGTTTTTGGAGCTTCTGTAATGCACTTGTCAATTGCATCCACCCCCCACCACACACACACACCAGGGGGTAAGGGGGAATGGTAGGGGGATGTCTATGTAGCCCCACCCAGGCGGGGATTTCCCTTAGTTTACCATAGTATCAAGGATTTATAGGGTACTTTATATTTTTTCTATAATTCTTATAATAATGCAATAACAATGTACAAAAAATTGCCCCATATATGGGGTCGGGGAATTTACACAAATTTCTTGCTCGGGGGGGGGGGGGGGCGGGATTTCATCATATTTCCCAAAGTGCATAGGACATTCCCCCATACCCCGGGGATGGGGGTTGCAATTGACAAACTTGTACATAATGCTTCTCTTCCTTTACTTTCTCATCAGGTGTCAGAGGAAGAGCGCCTGCGGGCGACCTGAGGCCTATTAGTAAAATAATATTGACACATGTAACTGTTTAACCTACCATACTGGAATAAAGATTTGTACTTTTTCATTCAAAAAAACAAACCTACGGTGATCATCCTGCGGAGAGAGATCTGCAGTGGACCCAGCTGCTCGTTGGCTGCCAACAGGTAGAAGAGCCTGGTAAAGGAGATGACATTGGCAACAGCAAAGAGTCCCTCGGCAAGGGTCAATGGGTCCATGGTGTTCCAATACATGCGATCTGTCAAATATAGTAATTAAGAAATACATTGATATTATTGAATATGTGTTGACCTTGATGATAGAAATAAGCTCAAATTAGTTGTGATTCAATACCGATTTGATCCATGATTGTGTGAGATCGTCGTGTATATCCACTTGTAGTGTGTGTGGATATATATATACAGGTTAACTAACAAGTTGGTTGAAGGAGCGTGACGAGTTCCGTAGCAACGAATGCAATATTCTAAGCGACTGAATCCAACAAGTTAGTTGTTAAAGTAATAAAAATATCTGATTTATATGGAGTGTCAGTGGCTTGGCGTCGAGCTTTATTTATACTCGAGCATTGGCTTAATGATGTTAATTGGGTCAATAATCCAAACCCAAAGAATGCAATTCTTTACAGGGTACTTTGCTAGTAGTATATATAGGAGCTAGTCCATTAAAACCATCAGAACCATTATGGAATTCAACTCGTTGTGTTGTTGATCTTGTAGCTCAGTTCTAAGTATAATTTAATATCAATCAGTCGAGTACACATTCAACCTCTACTATTGGGCTACCAATATCAAGATAAGCATATAGCAGGCAGCTTGTATCACTTACCTGCAAAAAGCCAGTAGTATCTATAGAGAGCTTCAGGTGTGCCAAGGCGCAGTGCCTCCAGGCTTTGAGCTGGGTCCTGGGTGAAGTAGGCCAACGATCTGGCCGTCTGTATGGGGTCAAGGGTTCAAATATTGTTATTGATAATCTTTAATTTTCTTTCATCCAAAATAGGTATCACAATTACCGAATTGATGTTCTAACTACAAAATAGAATTTTAACACTGGTTTCAAGCGTGGTAGTAGGCCTACGGTTGTATTGGTTACGAGAAAGCACTTCTAAAGAGATTTTAGTATACTGTAATGCACTTGTCAATTGCAACCCCCACCGCCCCATGCCCGGGGATGTGGGGGAATGTCCTGGGAGTTTTCAGAAATATGATGAAATCCCCGACCCCTCAGAGCAAGAGATTGGTATAAATTCCCCGACCACATGGGGCACATTTGTCTTATTAGAGAACCGACCGTGAAAAAATAAAGCATCCCCAGCAATTTGTACACCTATTAAAGCATTGCCAGACCCTGGACGCGGAATTTGACCGTGAGAGGAAAATTGCTCGAAACTTTCTAACAAGCCTCTAGATCCAGTTTCTTCCTAACAGGCATGCATCCATAATTGTCACCGCACACATAAAAAGCTTTTGATATTCTCATGGCCCAAACGTTATTCTGGTGCCGTTATATGTTTATAATATACACAAAAATAAATTTGAATTGGCAGAAAGAAAACAGCCGCCGCTGAGCAATGATAAGTGAGGTCACTGCAGGAGAGGATTTCGGTGGGTCACCGAAATATAAATGTGGACTTTTATGAAGTTCTGTAGCAACAACAATCGGACAAAATCCTCCTAAATGTTGGTCAAATAACTTTTAGATGGATTGGAAAAGAACAGAAACAAGCTAGAAAATCTTTATTTTGCGAGCAATGATAACTGAGAATACAGTTTTAATTAGTCAATATTAATGGTACAGACCTTGTAGAAGCTGATGTATCTGAGGGTGAAGGAGCCGATATAGAGGCAGAGTGAGGCTGAGTCCATCAGGTTAAACAGAGACGCCAGGTACTCCTTGGCACTGGACGAGTACAGCTGCTTGGCCTCCTGCCACACCATACCTGTACATGCAAGAAATAGCTTTGAAATCAGGGCAATTTAAAAAATATCTTTATTTTCATGTAAGAATACGATCGCATTTTTTAATTTTTATTAGTCAGTGGAGCCCAAAGTTTTCTTTATTTCGCAAAATAAACCATGTATATAAATGACACCCATGCATACTTTGTTCCCCCGACTCCTTTTGTTGGTTTAAAGAGTAACAAAGATACAAATATATATGTGTATAATAGCGGAACTCCACTATAGGTAAAAAACGGCGCCAACAGGCAAAAACGACTGCGACGAATTTTTTTGGGACGAAATATCTAATCAAGTTAGATATTTTGCGATTGTTGGCAACAAATAAATGTGTTGCCAACAACCTATTTTACCCCCTCATCCACTAGAATTTTTAGTCATGTCGAATTTTCCGAATTTTCCGAAATGTCGGCGACGAATTTTGCATGTTGGCGCCGTTTTTTACCTATAGTGGAGTTCCGCTATAACTAATATGTTCCATAAGAACTACCAAACAAACCTTATGACTTTAACGGTATACATCAATGTGTATCACTGGTTACCTGTACATATCATAACCAAGTACCGTATTTCCAGGCTGCTGTATTCCAGTCGGTCATAATATATAGGGCATGTGTTAATGTCCCTTTTTATTTTAATGAGCTTTGGGTAATTGTACCTATCTATTTATATGCGTGTTACTTGTTTATTTATTTAATTGTATTATTGGCCGATCGGTCAAGAGGTGGTAGGGAGGGGGTCTGACCCCTGGGGAGAGCGAGCTGATGCAATGGAGCTGGATGATGAAATCCCCCAGCGACATTGCATGTGAGCTACTCCGCAATTAACTTGGAGGCTGATGCAATGGGCAGTGCTCCCTCAGCAACATGAGTTGCTGATGAAATGTCCACTGTACATTGTAGGACGCCAAGAAGGGATGATGAAATGTATCCAGAATCTGTTGCAATGTTTAGAGTATATAAGGGCTCCCAGTCACTGTATGGTCAGACTTTTCCTGAGAGATCTACTACCCAATGCTGTATAATAAAGACCTAAGCTGACTGACTGAAGCCCTGCCACCTCGAACACTGACCATGATATAACTGACTTGCTATACATGACTACTGCATGTGTTATTGGAAGACTAATAAAAGAAGCCATTCTGTACTCCATGCCTTACTTTATATCTACATACATCACAAGCCAAGTATAATCCCCATTCGAGACATCAATCCATTAGAAGTTATCCCCATTTATATATACATCACACGAGATCCGAGTATCTAGAGTAACTCCCTATTCCAATAGAAGTAATCCTTTATTGTAGTGTCCCCGCTCTACGGACATTAACACATGCAAGTCTCGTGGCCTCATTCTAACTAGGCTGGGAAACCCCCACTGACTTCACCCCACTTCAGGACTAGTCTAGAGCGGCGATGACAACAGGTTTTCTCCCAAATATGAAGATCAAATAATATATAAATAGTCCTGGGGCGGGTTTTGAAAAAGGGGGTTTTGGGTGAAAAGTAGTACAACAAAGGTTTTTTGATATCAAATGAAAGCTGAGATACTGAACATTCCAAATATGATGATCTTACATTCTAAAAAGTGACTGTTTGACCTTTTATCAGGGGTCAAAGGTCAAAGTAACGGGGTAAGTAAGTTTCGGGGTAACAGCAGGAAGAAATGCATTGATATTTCGATGCATAGGCATGTCGACCTATTTGTCTCTTTTTATTGTAAGCTTATCTTGGACAAATAAAAGATTTTCTATTCTATTCTATTCTAAAGGTCACCAAAATATATACCCAGGAATTTAATAGAGGAGGCCTTCCGGCGCTCTGGAGTCGCAACGTCGCCGTGGCGAGCGCGCGTGGGAGCGTCGGCTGCGGTTTGACCTACTTAGAAAGTATGATGGCTGCCGTGGTTGGTGAAGTGTACGGCAGCGATTGCCTATGCTAATACATAGAGAAATCTAAAGTTGCTATAAAAACGTTGTTTTTGATGCTAGGGCGTAGGGAAAAAGCCCAAAATAGATATAAAAATTAGGAGAATAAAATAACAAGATAATGGTAACCGTAGTCTAACCTCTTAGGGAGGCCATACACACCAAACAAGCCACGGCAGCAAAAGGCACCTCTACTATTTCGGTCAGTTTCAACAGGAGGCGACTCAACACCATTATGACGTCTCTACTGCAGGCACCAGTACATTGCTTATGTAACTGTGTTTTGGGGTTAATAAACCATCCTAAACTAATTTACCTTAGTTTGTTGATTCTTTCCTGAAATTCGCTCATGCCCACAAATCTGCTGTTCTCTATACCCATTGATTCAAAGACGTTGTTGTGTTGTATTGAATTATAGATTTCAAAATCTTCCACCCTAGGTGGTTTTACCCATTCTGGGGGGAACATTTTGTTTGTATTGAATTATATTTTGATGCGAATTCTTGTCTTAAGTTTGGGTTATTTGAGGGAATTCACCCACTCTAATAATCGTTGCGATACTACAAGCCTAGTATTATGTTTTTCCCCATCACATCTCATCTCATAATTTCTAACATCACTCGCCATTTCTCATGATCACAATGTAACATCACTAGTCATTTCTCACGATCACAATGTATCAACAAATAGTTTTTGCTAAACACCTAATCTAGATTGAATCTCCAGTAAACGGTTTAAAATGTAGGACAGTTACGATCAGGACACGACAACACCCTTCCACGGAATGAGCGTGTTTATGTATCACAATATCCTGGGATCAGTGATATATTTTTCTTTCTATCGATTCGCAATGTAGGATTTTGGTCAAAAGATATATGAGAAAACTCACCGATGATGAATATTAGCATCACAATCTGAATTGGAGTTGGAGCAAAGATTCTGAGATGTTGGGACGCCGGATAGCCTAATTGCGTGATGTTCTGCAAGTATAATATTTACAAGGTCGTCAGGAAAATGAGCAAATATTGGTCCTTCAATTGTCTCTGTCTGATGTTAAACAGAGACGCCAGGTACTCCTTGGCACTGGACGAGTACAGCTAAACTTAAACTGATTTGAAGAATTAAATACATCCTTCCTGTGTTAACTATAGTCGGTCACATGAAGATTATGTTCAGGTCCTATTAGCAAAATGTCACTTTAATTCAAGCATTTCGTCTTTTAGGTGTCTCTAAATATAATATAGCATGTTATAAGAGCTTATAAAGTATATTACTTATTCCCTGTAAAACTATGTTGTAATAATACTCAATGCCGAATACGGCGTATTTCACCCAATTCCTGCGTGGCATACATGTATACATATGCCCTATATATTGACTAGAATGTTCAATCACTAGATCGAACAGATCCACCAGAGAAATGTATCTTGACCAGGGGGGTTGTGTGTGTGTGTGTGTGTGGGGGGGGGGGGGGTAGTCGGAGAAGAAACAGAGGGCAGTCGGGCCAGTGGACATGCAGGGTAGATTGACTGTCACCCGTCAGCCCAGTATATACTCTCGTCAAGATTGGATTAATCCAACCGTCAGGCCGTTTTTCTATCAGTCAGCCGACTGCACCAGAAACCCCACCCACCCACCCATTCCCATGAACAAAATAGGCTAAGTGGATACAGGGCTTAACATAATGGGTCAGATTTTCAGAAAATGTACAATTCACCTTCACCAATCTTCTCAAATAACCCGAATTTCAGACGAAAATAAAGTTCAAAACACAGTTCAACCCAACCAAACAGATTGCTAGAATCAATGTAATGCCGAATATACTCAAATTTACCTAGTATTGACCAAATTGCAGCCTAATTTAGCAGAATTTACTAAATGTGTACAGCTGCGAATTGTACATTTTCTGAAAATCTGTGATGTGCCACAGGAAAATAAGTCACAAGTCGAACACTGTATCAGAATGTTTTAGTTTTTGCGGTGTTTAGCGCTTGTAGTAGCATAAATGTACATGTACTAAATTTCAAGATTGTACCAAAATTCAAGACTGTATATTGAAGGTATTTATCACTGGTCACCTACTATTACTATATTACTAGGGATTGACCATCAAGAAATATTGCCAACTTTTGTTTTCATGCATTAAACATAATTTATAATTGCCTATTAGATATCCTAATGATTACCATCATTAGAATCGGCTTGATCTGATCTTTTCAAATGTAATGGTATCTCAAAATCCATTTTTTGCGACTTGTGACTCATTTTCCTGTAACACATCCTATATAAGGGTAATAGTGTTAGGAATCGTACCGGCGTGAGCTTGAGAAAGGGCTTGAGTGTGGTGAATGAATCGTAGACAGTATTGTTTGAGGTGAGGTGAGAAGGTTGCTCCAGCGAGGAGAAGATGCACACGAGGAAGAGGAAGGTGAAGTAGGAGGTGGTCTGTGCGATGAACTTCACATACGGTATCTGCACAAACTCACGAACCTGTACAAAACAACACAAAGTTATGGAAAATAGTTAATGCTTTCTCTTTCAACAGTCCCTCCAGGCACACCAGTCCTTCCAGGGTTCTCCAAATACAAATGAGGACATTTTAGAAGCCCTTTTGCAAAAAAACACTGAACAAAATCCTCCAAAATTTTGTTCAAATGACTGTTAGATTGGTTGGGAAAGAACAAAGCAAGAAGTAGCAAATGTTTAGGTTTTGACCGACGTTAACTGAGAGTGCAGCTTTAATAGCATCATACAGTAATTAGACATGGGTGGGAGGATTACCTTGGATGCAGGAGCCAGTAGGTACACAATGCTGAGGATGGGCGTACTTAGTGCTATGCCCAACAGGAACAGTGGGTACCCCCAGCGGGGCATGCGCGACATGAACTTCCACAGTGACCCATACCATATGGTGGTCAGTTTCTTCTGGCAGGACGAGTGGCCTACAAACTATAAACATTTTCTTTAAATCGTTTTTATTTCGGTGACGACCTACATACATCACTTTTAGACACAGTACAGTTTAGATAACAGCTCATCGGATACACAGCTGTTATTAATCTCTAAAGTTTACCATAAAGGGAAAATAGGATCTGTTTTCAGGGGGTACCTTTTAAAGGTTTACTTATATTATCGTCCCATTCTCTTTATTATATTGTATTGATTTCAATCATTCTTGTAATATAACATTTTTTCTGTAAAATACCCTTTTGGCAAGTCAGGCTGTCCTGAGAATATTTGTACTGTATGCATGAAAATGTTCAATGTCCTGAATAAAATATTTTTAAATCTAAATCTAAATCTAAACTGATTCTTCTGCTGATTATTTATTTGATATTAACCCTAACTTCCATTTTGGATTTGACCTAATCGGGTCTTATGATTATGTTTATGATTGTGAATATTGTTACGTAATGTTACGTAAATAGTCATTCATTTTAATGCTTAAGACATGAAATAAACGTAAATGATTGTGATAATATTAGGCCTACACATCCCCTAAATGACAAGTTCCAGTGAACACTCGTCAATGTCCCTCTGAATATAAAAGATATTATCATTAAAAATGTATATCTCAATATGTATTTATTTGATGGCTCGCCACGCGGGGCGGGCTAATCAGCTCATGTACATAAGTGCTAAACAGTAGGTAGTAAGCATGTTACCTTCTTCTCATTATATCTGAGAGCAATGTGTAGGCCGGCGAGCCGTTCCTCCTGTCCCTTCTCTCCAGTGTTGAGTATAGCATCGAGCTCCTCATCTCCCCGCACACAGTCCAACAGCCTCACCACATAGACGCTCAGTCTGCTCCGCAACACTCGGTACTCGTCCTGAATACACAGTTGAACAATAAGGTGAGATCGTCAGAAAATGTACAATTCACCTTCACCAATCCTCTCAAATAACCTAAATTCCAGACGAAATTAAAGTTCAAAATACAATTCAACCTTGCCAAACAGATTGATAGAATCAATGCAATGCCGAATATGCTCGAATTTACCTAGTATTGACCAAATTGCAGCCTAATTTAGCAGAATTTACTCCATGTGTACAGCTGCTAACTGTACATATTCTGAAAATCTGACCCAATAATGTACTCGGTTATAATATGCAGCATACTGGTTACTCAATTTCAATTTCAATTTCAAACATTCTTTATTGTCTTTTTTGGTACAGAACAATCTTGGTTATCCAATTCTGGCGTGCCAGTTCTTCCTATGGGTGCCGTTACATTATTTCGTTTCAGGGACAATGATAAAGAAAAAAAAAAAAGTTGAGCAAGTAAAGTAAAGTAACACGAGTAGTAACATTAATGAACTCATCTCATGATGAGGAACAATACTCAGCTTTGTGAGCTAATTAACATGTATTATGCATATTAGGTAAAGTTACCGGACGGAATCGCGGTAGTGTTGATTTAAAACGAGAATTGATATTACACATATGTACAAGTGTTTACAAGTTGAAAGAATCACAGACGACAGTATACTCAGATTAAAATTAATGATGATAATAAAGTATATTAATACTATTACAGATACATGTATACAGTAGTAGTAGTCGTGATAGGGCAGTGGACATACATTTCAAGTTACTTGAATTTTTACAAGAATTCAAAGGTTTACTAGCATATTAACTAGTTGATTCACATGTTTGGCAACTATAAATATATATATTTGTATATACAAATATAGCTACGCAACAGACTCCGGTATCACATAGGGAGACTAGAAATACAGTAGAGTATCAGTAAGTAGTAGGTACAAATATAACCAGGACACAAATTTATGGAAATCAGAGAAAAGTGTAAGAGCAGCTGACTGACCAGAGAGGATTATCCAAGTTGTAGCTTGGTACAATAATGAGAGAAAGTATATAGTAGTACTTGGTACATGCAAGAGAGCAATAGGCTGATACTAATGAGGGTGCTCACCCAGGGGCTAGAAGGCACTCAGTGTATTTTCTAAAAGTCACTTTATTATCTATTTTATGGGCAACTGGCTTAAGGTCGTTCCATCTCGTTTGGCATTTAAATATTACTGAATTGAGAATTTTATTGGATTTGGAGGAGAGAACATTGAGGTTTCTCTTCCCTTCAGCGTGGCTACGTGTTGGAAGCTTCCTCAAATCAAGTGAAGTTTGGTCCTGAGCCATATAATACGCCATGTCTAAAATGTGCTTATCTCTTCTCAATTGTAATGGCCAAACGTTGAGCATTTTATGCTCTACATCATGCCGATGTATATATACACAGTTAAAGTCATAATGTTTCCTCGGTAGTTTTTATACCACATCTTAGATATTGTCATGTTTTTTTTATCTTTATATTATGCTCTTTAAAACAACAAAACAAGGAGCCTGGGGACCGAAAATGTTACTACCATGTATAAACATATGTTTCTGTTGTGAAATAAAGGAATCTTCTGATAAATTATTTCGCAAGCAGACATACGTTGATAACCCATTACACGGTCTCCTTTCATTAAACACGGTTGATTACAAAAGAAATATTCATGGCGCCATTTGTCACTGGGATCTTTTGAATAATTTTTCTGGAATGCCCCCGCAAAATGGACACATAAATGGGCTCCATTGAATAATAATAATAATATAGGCCTACACCCAACCAGGGTTTGATAATTTTTTCAGCGGAAAATGTAAGACCTACTTGTAATAACAGCCTAATTAGTATTTGGTGTTCATGAAGCTTATAGATGTATGATCAGAATTGATAACAATATTAATGAGGTACAGATATATACAGATATATTTATATATAGCGCTTATAACAAATAACACAGACGCATGCACCCTTATTTTATTCAAGATTTTGAGGCGTATCTTCATTTTTAAAAATGGTGATTGATGTTTCCTATTAGTACAAAATAAATGGCTTCATCGATCGAATGAAACTAATATGCACCCAACCAGGATTTACTGAGTTTTATAACAAAGATAGTAAATACATTCTTCATGTGCATCCATTTGTTGAGGTGTTAATAACAACATTGTTTGCTGCACACAGAAACCAACCAATTGGATATTGTTTTTTAAGTATCCAATATGATATGATATGATAATATATATTATTTTGTCAGTTGATATGCCGGTTAGATTTAATTGAGTCTCACCCTGTAGTGTTTCTCATTGACTGCTACTACTCCCAGCTTACGTCTCATATCAAACGCTGTCCTGATGGGATCTGTTGAGGCAAGGCAGATATACGCCTCACTAGCCATCCCCTGACAATAATAAATGGTCAAATATAGCATTATTATATTATATAGAGAGATTAATGGTATAATATAATATTGATAAATATAGAGATGATATTTCAAACGTAAACTGGGCGCGAATATATTCTTACAAGTCAGGTGTACTTATTTTATAAATACGTTTGATATTAGCAAATTAAATTTCTCCCCCATCTCCTCCAGACCTAATTTACGCGCCATGTACTAATTGATATATTTGACTAGGACTAGGTCTAGTCATAAATCGTGTATCATACATCATTTTTCATCTGCATATTTTAAAGATTTTTATTAGCCAGAAACAATTGACATGCAATTAGAAAATATGCATAATTGTTTGCGGATTTGTTTTCATGTGTTGCCATAGAAACAACCATCACCTAATCAATGCACTTATTGTTTACTACTTTCATTATAAATTTATTCATTACTCTACATTTTACATACACTTTACATAATCAATTATTGAATTATTGAATATATTTTACTTATATAAGAACTACATATACTACATTGACCTATAGGTCTTAATGCAGAAGCAATCTCCTACATACACTTTATCTAATTAAAATATATCAATAATATAGAAAACATTAATCTGGATATTATTGCTATAAATTTAAGATAAAATAGAATAACATTTTCGAAGTACGAAACTCAAGCATTACTACGATTATGGCTAACTCCACATGATGACGTCATCATATCTCCCTATGATTTTTTTTTTTTTTTTTTTTAAGTTTTTATTTTCTTTGACATATTCAGAAAAATTAGCAGAAATGACCGCCGCTGACAATAATATAGGAAATAGTAGGCTATATAATGATATAGAAATAACTCGGTGACCCTGACCTTGTAAGCGTTGAGCCTAGACTTGGCATACCTCAGCTCATCGCACTCCTTCAGCTCTAAACATTGCTGACAGTCACAGTTAAAGTCATGCGGCTCTTCTATCCGGTCGCCCTTTTTCAGCAGCAGTGAGAGGACCTGGAAACAAAAATGACAAATGAAGACCATCAGTCCACATGTTAACACCTTCATCCCATAACGTTAGCTTACCAGAGCATCATTTCACCTCCCGCCTCCACCTCTCTCGCTCTGAGAGGACCAATTATATACGAAATGATGGTGTAAATGCTGGAGAATTCCCTCTTATTGCAATCCAGTATTGAATACAAAGTTCTCAAAATTCAAAAACATGGCGTAAATCAAGCCCATCTCCCACTTCATCCAATCATACCGTCCTCAACTACCACTCTCTATATACTACTTACAGCCAGATGCTCGTGTCTCGTCCAAAAAGGTGTGACAACGGCTCGAGTCCTGCACCTATATAGTTCAGTTTCAGTGGAGGCCAAACAAAACTCCCCTTATTGCAAATCCCAGTCATCTACATCAACCAGCTTTCATAGGAAAGCGGTTAACTATGACATGTATAGGTGATGTGTTTCAGGAAAATATGTTTGATATTTCTGGGTGGGCAATTACCAGTAAAGTAACCAAGTATACTCCATATGAAGACCTTCCAAATGTAAGTATATATATTAAATACAATGTCCTGGAATTAGATTCATATGACTTCAAGTGCTAAACTCCCCAAAGATCAGAACATTCCCGTGAAGAGTTCTTGTGGATAAATCCCTTTGAAAAATATCAGTTTTGTGACTTGTGACTCATTTTCCTGGAACACATCACACATAACAAGTGTTGCTAGCTAACTTCCATATCAGGGGCCCTAGGCTATGGAACGGTCTACCAGGTCATTTTAGACAATAAAAATGGCCAGCTATAAAATCGTTTCTTAAAAACAATGATGACTGGTACACATAATACTTGTAACTATGATAGGTCGCTAGTAATGAAATCAAATGTCTATTCATGAACCTTGAAGGTAAAATAGAAATGAATACTGTTGATTTTATTGTTCATGTAGCAATTTCTCCTGTTCAGAGGTAAAAAAAAATGAAATATCGACACGATATCATGCGTTATATATCAGTGATAAAGCTTAAATTGTGGTACTTCGATGTAAAGATTAAATAGATAAATCCCAACAATTGAATAATTGATTATCATTTTGACTGGGTTTCATGAGATTACCATTGTACAACACAACGGAACTGGACTCGATAACATTTTTCTAAAAAAAAACCAAACTCACCTCGTATCTGTTGCGTTGTGCGGAGAGAATGACAGGTGTGGTCTCAGATGCGAACAGTAAATCCTCGCTACCCACAGCCGCAGCCTGTATGCTTTGTCTCCTGCGGGGTATAAGAAGGACAATGTAGAATGGAACGAGCTGCCCATAATCGAAAATTTATCTAACGAGATTCCTCCGCGGAAGTACGATGCCGATAGCAGAGTACTTCCGTACAACAATTGAGTTGTAAGGGTGTCGTTGGGGGGGGGGGGGGGGGGGGAGGGTCTCCACTGGCTGCGGTAAGCCTAGCGATGGTGTTGCGATGGTTCTATTATGGACTTAGGTGGTTAGGAGGGAAGAGTCTTATGGCATGTGATAGAGGACAAGCGATAGCGAGTTTTCTATCACACTCTATCACATGTCCATAAGGATATTCCCTCCTAACTACAATCTTACAAGTCCTTTAGGGGTTGACCACAGACTCAATCCGCTGGTAGGATTGTCCGTTACAAGGCAATTTAGGGACAAAACCGGACCGGAGACCCCTAAATAGGTGGAGAGGAGTGACGAGGTCCTCTCTATATGGTTTAAGGGTGGTCTCCACTGGCTGCGGTAAGCTCTGTGGTAAGCTCTGCGGTAAACCTTGCGATGGTGATGTGTTGGTGAGGAGTGGCGAGGACCTGCCTACATGGCCAGTGAGCCCTGTGGATAGGACCTTGTCATTCCTTTCCACCTACAAAACCAGAACAAACCATCGCAAGGCTTACTGCAGACCTTACCGCAGCCAGTGGAGACCACCCTTTACTGGCCATCCCGCCACTCCTCTCCACATATATAGAACCATCACAATAACATTGCAAGGCTTACCACAGAGCTTACCGCAGGCAGTGGAGCCCCCTTTACACACACACTCTTTAATTTTTTCGTCTTTTCATCCTCTCTCCATTTATAACGATTTTATCACAAAATAATTTCATCTCAAAATATATATTAACAAATTTATTTCCTATTGCACCTAATGACTCATTTAAATTTAGCTCATTATCTATATCTTATATTTATCAAAATGTTGTATCAATAAAAAAATGTATATCCCCAGATCTGCCTTATCATTTCTTAACCTTCGGCAAGATTAGGACATATAATTATATTGATTACTATCTCACCCATTATTTCCAGTGTTCTTGGTGTACTTAGCATAGAGAGGGTGTCTCAGGATGATCAGTGCTATCAGGTCGTGGTCCAGGGATATGGCCAGTAGTAGCGACTCATACATGTTCCTCATACCTACACCTTTATCCAGCAGCAGTTCCACTATCTGCAATAAGAACAAGAGCATTATTAGCATTTAAAGAGTGTTGTTTTGGGGGAGGTTTACCACATCTCACCCATTTACTTAAACTTCAAACACAAACTGGGGTAACTTTCAAGGAGAACAATAATTTAGTCGTCGGGAACTCGTTAAACGATAGACTTAAACATACAATAGCTTTTAATTTAGTAGATCAGATATGGGCTCAAAAACCCATTGGCTTAGGAGTTAGGACGCATGAAATAACAACACCACCATATTATACCAAATTGAAGCATTCCCCGATTAAGATCTGATATTGAAATTGTGTGATTTGGTGTGACTTTGGAGATATCTGCCTATATCTGAGGTTACCTTGGAAAGCAATATTTTTTGTATACAATTATGATTTCTCAAAAGATGAACGTATATATATAGGTAATTAAATAAATAAAGGTGAAGAATTGTCGTACACCCATGTGCTCATGAAATTTACGTATATTGCATGGATAAACTAAAGATCTTAGAAAAATAAATAATATTTGGGAGTTAATTGTCGTTCCACGGAAAACAAATGGAAATGAATTCTTGAAAATGCCCTTCCAATCCATGAACTGCTCCATGAAATCATGGACAGTTAGGACCAGTTCCTGTACTGTAGGGCCTACATTACTATTCTAGTGACCCCTCTTCAAACAATTCGGTCATTTTAGCCTTGTAGACATTAGAACCCATTTCAGAGGGTTCCGTATTAGGGAGTTGTAATGTTATTTATTATGATTGGAATGATTATATTAGTAGCCAAACAGATCTCACCTCTTCATTTTCATTCTGTACGGAGATACGTAAAGGGGTACGTCCCAACAGGTCGGTGCAGTTGACGTCTAATTGCGGACATGACTGCAGCAAACGTCTTAACGTCGGTACGTCACCAGCCTCTACGGCACGTAGAAACTCCTCCTCTTGCGGCTGCGCAAAGCAATGATTGTCAGAATATAGGGTTGTGTGGTAAAGTTAAACATATCTCATTTACTATGTACTGAAGTTTATTGTATGTTCATGGGAATGGATTATTGAATTAGCCTAACTGAAGCATGAATCAATCACCAAAGGGAAGGGGTGAAGGTGGAAGACATTTATGAATGAAGTTTTCCAAATGTGTCACAGGTACGGGTAGAGGTTTCCTCTCTGGGTGTTTTTATGTCATTTAAAGAACAAACAGTACACGGAAGATTGTCAGAAACGTTTATTATAAGTAGTATCTCGGAGTGAGAAAGCAGAACATTTGAAAATAGCCAAAAAAATCACAAATAGCTTTAAGTCAATTACTGAATGCACTTGTCAATTGCAGTATTAAAGGAAACCAGAAAAAAATTATCAATCTATCACCATTTTCTGCTAATCAATGAAATAGTAAAGGGACATACCCTATAGTCAACTTTTCTGCATACCATGCATATGCATTATGTTTATCCCTATCTCACCAAATTAACATATTATTCAACTTTAAACATGTATATACATAAGTTGGACCCTTAATCAAGGTAATAAACAAGGTATCTCCCGTCTATGTAGCCAAAACACACTTGAAATGGTTATCAAGATTATTAGAAACATACCATGCATATATGCTTATACCATGCGTATGCAAATGAAGGAGAAATGGGAAATATCAGATAATTGCATGTATGTCATTTTTTAATGAAATAGGGAAATAATGCTAAGGCATCCTAGCCGCTTTAAGTTAAGGCAGTCAGACCTTCAATAAGTGGTATTTTTTTCTATTTAATCTCTCTAATAGATATTTAAGTTTAATATTCTATAGTGTTACCAATGATAATACTAGATAATCTGAGTACACAATGATGAAGATTAATATGGCCTTACAAGCTCTGTTGCTGTGAGCTAATGTTATATAATTATGATGCCGAGATGTAATGATATAGTATAGGGGTAGTTCAGCTCTAAATTTAATGAAGATTTTTCAATAATTATAGGCCATGTTGATGAAGCCATGAATATTCAATACCCGAGTATCTAAAGGAAAAGAATTAGACTTGTTTTATATATAAATGAATTTGATGGATATCTTCAATTATGTGTCATACTGTGCATATGCCTTTGGCAAGGAGCTTATAAAGTATTCAAAAACTCTATAAATTTCTCCTAAAATTGACAACATATGTCAGACACACTCAACTACAAAATAAAGCAATAGTTATTCGTCATTGATATGATAAAGTTAATTGCAACTATGTAACATATACTTAAAATACAATGATTCCCACAAGGAAACATCCTCATAACAATCCATAGTTATTATCTCAAATCAATTTAGTCAAATCTCTGTGACTCTGAGACAATGGCAACCCGCAAATATATATGTTTATCATATTATGAAAAAGAAATCAATATATGAATAGACTGATTTAGTAAAATTAGCCAAAACTTGAATAAATCACATGGCATACGCACAGTATACTTACTTTGGGCTTCTACAGCTCAGTTAATATCCAGAGACCAATTTATGCACAAACATCCTTCAAAACATCTAGTTTCCTGATATAACAATTGTTTCTGATTCAGACCTATTTGAAAAATGACCATTTTTTACCACCCTGGATGCCAAAAAATAGAATTGACCATATACATGTGCCCCCCCCCCCCCCCCAGCTAAAATTTGAATTTCCTAGAATGACCATTGACCCGACCCTTAGAGACATACAAAACTATGTCATCACAGGTTGCAATTAACAAGTACATAAGAGAAATTAATCTGCATGTGATTTCAATTTTAGAATTGTATATGCCAAGAAATAAAGTATTATATTTAAAAAAAAAAAAATGAATCAATGGGGAACATGCCAGTTTGTTAACTCACATCATCAGTTTGATTAGTAAAGGGTTAATGGCCGACATTAGGGGTGGAGGCGTTGCTGGTGCACTGTTTGGTTATAATCCCGAGGTGATGCACAAACACAAACAGCAAAGAGTGCACCAGCAGACCCGACCTAAGGTGGTTATAGGCATGAGATCGTTTATAGCTCTGACTAAAGATTTGTACCCTTCTATTTTATTTTTTTTTTTTTTAACATAACATAACTTTATTCAATTTCCTGCCATCTCGGCTCCTACAAAACTAGCGCTCTCGCGGACGGACATGAGAATATAAGAATGCATGTGTTATCACGAGCCCTTGGGGTACTCTTATATTAGTTTTTTTGTGATTTTCAATTTACGATCTACTACCACTACTTATAAACAAACAAGAACAATACGTAAGGACCCTAAAGAACATTCAGTAACAAGACAAACATTGGTACAAGATTAACGACTCCCTCTACCAGGCATTTTGAATTAGTCTTATCTCTTTCATGAACTTTTCTACTTTCCCTATCCAGTTGGCACTGGACGCATGGAACTTGGCATTATAACGAATGGCCTTATATTTAACACACACTTCATTAATAAAGGCTTTGACACAAAGCGAGTTCCTATAGAATAACCTCTGTCTATTGATATAGTTTTTAGCCAGTAACAGGAACCAGTTCAGGAAAGCTCTAAACCTCCCCTTGCCCATATAACCTATAAGAATACAGCCGTCATTTATACCATGAGCAACCACGTCTCTAAGTATAACCCTGGCCCCCAGTCTTACACACAGGTCATCCCAAAATTCTTTGACTTTTGTACAGTGTATGAAAAAGTGAGGGAGGTCATCTCTCTCCTGACAATAGCTACATCCTGGGTGATCTTTAATGGTTTTATGCTTTAGATATACATTACAGCAAATAGTACCATGGATTAGCCTGTATTGAAGAGATTGCAGTCTTGGATCCTGACAAGCCTTAAATGGAATGTAAAATAACTCAGATAGCATGTCTTTCTCCGGATCAATGTACCTTTCATCTAGAAATATATCCCAGTGTCTCACCTTATCGTAGTCAGGGACGTCAGTCTTAAACAATTCCCTGACAATATCCTTACTCTGACACCTATATATATCAAGGACAGCGTCCTTAACCTCAAAGTTTTTACATTTGGCATCAGTATTAGCGTCTTCCTCAACCATTTTGACCCATTCCAGCCACTCCCTTGGAATAGCATTAATAACTTGGAGGATGTCCAAGAATGAACAGTTAACATGGAATTTATTGTTTAATTCTCGCGGTGAAATTACCTCACCATTGGGTTTTAAGAGGTCTCCCACACGAGAGATACCAGCCTCTTCCCATCTCTTTTTCTCTAACATCTTTTTGTCGCGGGTTTTTATCCATTTGTTGTTATACAATAATTCACTCCTAACCTCTTTCCCTGTGACAGGGGCCCTCTTATAGTATTGGGTATCCCATACGTCAAAGATCTCCTTGTAAAATTCATCAAGAAAAATTCTTGGCTTATTTCTTCCGAGTAACAGTTTTGTGATATTCATTTCATGGAACGACTCTAGTATATGGACCCATTTGGAGTTTTCCCTGGCCAAGGCCCGTTTGACCCACATTATTCTGTTAGAGAGTCACACTTCCCTGACACATCTTAAATTTATTCCTCCATCCTGAATATCCTGTTTGAGGAAGGCCATGCTTATTTTAGTACTTCTGGATCCCCACATCATTTTCTTGGTTATCTTGCGAATTTCTTTACACATGTAGTCTTCCACCTTAATACAACCCAGCACATATTGAACCACAGGAAGAACTAATGTGTTATTAACGATAGCCTTGCCTTTGAGCGAAAGATTCCTCCTGCTCCAACAGCCTACAATGCCATTCATTTTTTGTAACAGAACATCGAAATTCACCTTATTGACATTCACACGACTCTTTGGTTTTACAATTTTAATACCCAACACATTTATAACATCATCCCACGCCACTTCTCTGGCGCTTTGGCCCGTGGGGGCATGTTTTCCCATATAGATGCCGCAGGTCTTATGGACATGAATTCGGAGGCCCGATGCATTACCATATTTAGTCAACATTTCCATAGCCCTTTCTAAGGATTCCTCATTCTTCAGGAGCAAGGTTGTGTCATCCGCATATTGTACCACTTTATTACTCAAACCATTAATATCCAAGCCTTCGATTTCCCGCGCTTGTCTAATTCTGGCGGCTAGAAATTCAGCCACAATTGTGAAGATCGCTGGTGAGGCGGGATCCCCTTGTTTAACCCCTCTCTCTACTTTAAAGAAATCAGATTTTCTACCATTATTGGTAAAAGCAGACATGGAGTCTTTCAACAAAGTATTAACCCAGTCACGGATAAACTGCGGAAAATTAAATCTTTCGAAACAAAGGTCTATGAACTCCCAGCCAACTGAATCATATGCCTTCCGGAAGTCCACCGCCACTACTAGTCCCTTCCCCCCTCCCCCCCCCCCCTTTTAGAAATAAAATTCAAGCTGTCTTGAATCCTCCTCACTGCTTCCCCTATATATCTACCCTTAACAAACCCATACTGGTCCTCCTCAATGATTGATGGCAGGACAATGTTAATTCTCTCAGCGATGGTTTTGGCCACAATCTTATAATCAACATTGAGGAGGGTGATCGGTCTCCAATTCTGAATGTAACGAAGGTCTGAATTTTTCTTTGGAATTACTGAAATTATACCTCTTCTCTGTTCCTGAGACATCTTACCTTCTTCTTCAACCGCATGCACCATTCTAACAAACATCTCTTTGATGTCTTCCCAAAAAAGCCTATAGAATTCGACCGAAAAACCATCCGATCCTGGGGCCTTACCATTATTCATTAGATCTAGAGTCTTTTTTAACTCCCCGGCTGTAATCGGCCTAGCCAATCTCCTGTGTTCGTCTTCATTTAACCTATTGACCTCAGCCCCTAGAAAAAAGGTTGCATCCTCTCTACTCATATTCCTCTTTCTATACAACTCTGTATAAAAGTTACATCCTTCCCTGATGATTACATCTGGGTCAGACGTCTCGCCCTCCTCTGTAATTAAGTTAAAAATCGTTTTTTTGTCAAAGTTCTGCTTCTCGAGGCTCAAGAAGTATTTTGAGGGCTTCTCCCCCTCCCTGGCCCATTTGGCCCTTGATCTTAACAGGGCCCCATCAGCTTTTATCAGCTCTATTTGCAACATTTCATGCTTTATAAACTTTGCCTCCTCTATCTCCTCCTTAGATAACACCAGTTGAGAGTCTAGTTCTTCCAATCGTTTCAACATGTGACCTTTTTGTGACCTTTTACTTTTAGCTAGTTCCCTGCCCAACCTACAAAAAATCGATCGGCTTTTATCTTCTTTTAAATTTTCCCAGGTGACAATTGGGCATACACCATGATATTCATATTCCAGTTCTAGGATTAGCGCTCTAATTTCCTCCACAACTTGCTCATCTTGGAGGAGCCCATTATTAAGTTTCCAAGAACCTTTACCTCTTTTTGTTTGTTCGAATAACATCTCCACACATAATTCTTTATGATCGGATAAGGAAGTAATAGTGAGGGAACCTTCAGATGTTCTACTCCGAATCTCATTACTAATAAGGATATAATCAATTCTTGATTTCTGTTGATTTCTATACCATGTGTGCTCTTGAATACCTAACGCATTGAGAGAGTCGCACAGATCGAACCTTTCTACAAACAGGTCGAGCTTAATTGACATCTTATCAGCAGGTCTATTAACCATATCAATATTCAAATCACCCATGATAACCAGATTTTGGTATTCGATACTACACAATATATTATCGACCTCTGTGAGCGTCGTCTTTTGCAACACTTTAAATGATGAGGTAGGGAAATACACAGACATAATACACCATATTACATTCTCCATCTCAATCAAAATATACACAATCCTACCGTTCACATCATTACCCTTTGCTATAAACCTATAGTCAATGTCTCTAGTGCATAATAATGCAACACCGTTAGCGTTGGAGCGGCCGTGACTAAAGACAGCTTTACTTCCCCATTGGCGACACCATATTTCTTCTTCCTCTCGCTTGGAGTGGGTTTCCTGGAGGGCGATGAAAGTTCTTTTACGAGTATTTAACTTAGTAAACAACGCCTTTCTTTTCTTAATGCCACCGATACCATTGCAATTAAATGAATAGAAAGATGTTTTGCATTTCAAACCGTCTTCCATAGGTGTAAAGTCAGAATAACTGGATGTCGAAGGGTCGATGGGGTGTTGATGTTCGCTACTTGCTGCCATTTTGGTTGTTTACTTCCGGTAGCCCGGTGATGTCCCGTTCACTAGACACCATTCCCGCCCGCTCTCCGCCTCCTCTGTTCTCTGATAGCTTCCCAGGCGCGACCCATGATGTTGCCCTGCTTGGGCCATTGGCTTGAGTCGAGGACATTACGATGCTTTAGGCCAAGACCAATCCCCCATCGGTCGTCTGTTGGAGAGGCTTCCCCAAGCAGTTTATGGCCTGTATCCTCCAGGTAGTCAGCCACATATTGATTTTGGGCCGTCTTTGCCCTCAGGCCAATGCACACTATCTCCTCGATGTTGCCAAACCATTTCCGATATTTTGGCGAGTCCTCTCTCTCTTAGCTCGATTGAGAATGTCCTTGCAAACTGTTGGTTTATCTACAGACAAGATGGCTTGGGCTCTGGCCGCATCCCCCGTGGCCCTGAGGCACGAGTGAGCCAGATATTGCTCCATGCTAGCGAACAGAAATCCTCCTGATGAAAACTCCACTGAGTGATGGTTAGACAGAGGGGAGTCCATCCCATAGAAGGCAAACGCATTTTGGTCCTCCACCTTTGATAGGTGAATGGGATTTAGCTCAGTGGGCAAGAGGTTCAACCTATTGAAGGGCACGATGTCCTTGTCAATAAAGATATTTCCTGCGAATTGTCTAGCATCTTTATACTTCTCAATCTTTCTGGCCTGTCTTACAATGAACTCAGCCCTGGATATCCTCTCTCGAAGGGCTTTAGGTAGATCCCTTTTCAGGTACACCTTATTGGCAGTGCCAGAATATGTGTAGTCTTTCAGCTTGGTTTTCCTGGACCAAACTTCCGCAGCTCTGACTGCGTTCTCAAACATAATCTTAACATGTGGGCCAGCCCTGACTACTTTATAACCTTCCGGCACGTCGATGTCCAGTCCGTCAATAAGCACCTCCTGTGCGGCCTTCTCAATAAGAGCTTTATCGTCCCCTGTCTCTTTTCTAGGGATACCTTCGATTATTAAGTTCTTTTCCAGCAACTTAGTTTGATCATGCAGTCTGTCCATGGCGGTGGAGTCCGCCTCCTCCGCCATTTTCCGAAATGCAGGGTCATTTTTCTTAATGCAGGCTTGCCTCAGTAGGAGAATCTCCTGATCTTGTCTGTTCATTCTGGCCTCCATTTTATTCATACGGACCTCCTGGGCTGTTACGGTCTTCTGAAGCTGATCGATGGTAGCCTTATTCCCTTCAGCTAAGGGCTTTACGCCCGCCACAAGGTCGATCTTTTGCTGCAACCTGGTTTCCATAGCTGCCAGCTTAACACACATCCTATCAAAAGGATCCATGCTAATCTCCATGTTCTCGTGAGAGGTCTCATTCAAGTCTGACTTAGGCTTTTTAGCCAAGTGATCTCCTGAGTCCGCTGTAGAAGTCATTTCTCACTAGTCTTAATCCAACAGAAGGAGAGATTATATCACTAGACTGGTCTCCGTCTAGATTATACCTCGCCGCTACTGCCAATTGGGTCACTATGTCGGCTTTGCGCGCCAAGTTCAATTCACCCTAAATCGGTAATCTCCTCCAGGGAGTGACTGGATGAATGAGTCCCAGGCCTGAACTGAGAATGTTATTGTCAAAGTTCTTTTATGAAGTCACTATTGTCCTAGAATCCACTTAATCCTCAACTCTTTAACTGGAATCCACAAGCAGTTGGATTAAGGCTAATCCAACCGTCTACCTCCTGGGTGAGTGGACGATAATACGGCACGCGGTGCACGCTACACTCGAAATAGAAAAGATCTATTTGAGTGCTATAATGTCCTGGCTGAACTTTTCACACGATTCCTAGAGAGTCCCTAAGGCCTAATATTTCCCTTGTGCGAATCTGGCTAGACTACTCTAGCAGAAACCTGCCTAAAAAGGAAAAGAAACCTGGCCGAAGCCTAACGCTGAACTATACTCGTTGAGCGGTAAACCGGAAGTCCCCCTTCTATTTTATTAGTGAACGAGGTATTTTCAGGGTTGAGGGTTGAGTCCTCGGGAACGGCCAAATCCACATACACCCGAGGAATATAGGCCTAGCTAACAAAAAGATGCTCACTTAGTCTGATAATTATGTTTTTTAGTCCGACAGCCATTTGGGAAAGAGAGGACAGTTACCCAGTACTAGTACACCCTTCCAGGCAGGGAGCTCAAATCCCGCCCCTCGCACCCCCTACACATGGTGTACGCACGGGCTCAAATACTTTGGATCGGCCCAAGCGTGTACTAGCAATAATTAACTACCGCTTTTTGAGGCAATAAAGGTGCAAATATATTTTCTAAGATGATTTACTAAACGTTCAAAGAAGGAACAAACACAACAAGCAGATTAATCAATTAATAACAATACTTCTACCATATTCGTGGGTAGGTCTGTCTTTCTAACATGTTTTGAGAATATGTATTGAGCTTATAATTTAATATGATGTAAACACAGTTTAGATATATATATATAAGGTAAGCGTGGTAAATAACACAACCTTTACCGCCACCAGAATAATCACATCATAGAATCTACAAATTCGTTTTAATCTACCAATATATTAAAACACTCTTAATGGGGACACAACGGGCTGATTAAGGATGATCGCGGGTATTTCTCAGTTGCCAAAAACGGCGGGGATTTTACGACATTGACCATGTTGATATTTTTTATTTTTTTCATCATTTCTTTGAATAGTGATGTTCAGTAGTTAAAAAGAAACACTTCTGACTTTTGAACAGATTAGTATATGTTTTTTTTCTTGTTTGTTATTGTTTTACAACACCGTAAGCCACCTTGTTTACATGAAATTCAAAGCTAGTCCAGCTCTCAATCACTGCACTGTCAAGTTCGGGGGCCTCCAGGTCCTAAAGTAATCTGGGGACCACCCGTTTTCTTGTTATTTTCAGAAAGTATATCCCTTAAACTATGATATACTAAAAAATTAGCCAACTCTACTTACAATTTATGGTTTAAAATGGATAAAACGTTTCAAAAACGCCCTTTTCTCCATAGACGGCCATATTAAATTAATTAAATAACTTTTTATTTTCAAACGGAAATAGCAAAAAATCTAGTCTGGGGACCCCCCTTAAAAAAATTATATTTGAAATCAGCATGATTTGGAGTACAAAGTGTGAAAAAATCAGGCTGATCTATTTACTTTGGGAAATACCCGCGGTCATCCTTAAAGAATGTTTCCGTACAAGTTTAGATATCTGTTGGAGATTTTGAAGTAATCAAACATGATTGACATAAATATTCACTCACCACTTTCCGTTTGCGTCTGTTTGGGGCTGAGAGGAGGGAAGGGAACTGTTGGGTCTGTTTACTTTTCTTCTTCCTCTCTGTTGTCATCCTTCGATCTGTTAGAACGAAACAGCACGTTTTCAATATTCGAATGTTATTCTCAGTCAATCCTGATCATCATCAATACTGCTGAAAAGAACAAGAGAATAACAATAACGTAGAGTCCCTCTGAGTCCGCACCTTTACTTTTATTATTTTGAAGACCAAGCTGAAGTCCAAATTCAGTAAATGCGGCCATATGGACGAACCTATGGTGAATGCATTGAATATTACAGTTTGCTGCGTGCTGTTCTACATCATGAATCAACTTCACTCTAGGCTCAAAGTTGAGAGAATCCCTTCAAACTGAGGGAAAGCTTCTCGCTCCAAACTGCCAAATGCCATTATAATCTCATTACGACCGCAAAATGCCAATATAATCCCATTAGGATGTATAATCCTGAGCCAGAAAAGCCATTAGCCAATTTAGTATGGATGAAGTGTATTTAGCATGGGTGAAGTGTATTTAGCATGGGTGAAGTGTATTTAGCATGGGTGAAGTGTATTTAGCATGGATGAAGTGTTCCAGTCACATTTTCATGGATAAAATACTTAGTTCAAGTACGGGTCAGCAAACTGGTCGTTATTGCTTCTCACCTCCAACCAATCACAGACAGGTCATCAGTAGAGTAGGGTCCACTGGTCTCAAAGTATTTCTTGGCTGTGCCAAATGAAGAACCACAATGTGTAAACATATTGTGCAGAATAAAAACTTGGTTTAAAAAACTAAATATTAACATCTCCGAAGTCCCAGAAGAAGGGCAGAAGCTGTCCAAAACGTTGGACACAATATCATTAACATTATATCGGAATAAAAATCAAAAATCTAAATCATAAGTCGTCCTCACTGTGATTCCGCAACCCACACAACCTCCGGGTTAAGATCAGACTCCCACTCCCACAAAAAGACCATGCAATCTACGGTGTCAATAAGGTAACCAAAAGTTGATTTGAGTACCAGGCCAAAGATTGGAAATAGAAAAAGGCCAAAACATATTCTAGCGAGTGATTTGGAACCGATATGACACAGCTTTCAGTGTCAAATACTGTTTTAAACCTAGCCATCGGCGACAACCAACCATGTATATTACATACATATTTTATATAGGCCCAAGGTACGGTTATATTGCCTTGTTTTTCACCGACTCATATTAAGTACCGGTATTCATGGAATGATATATCCTATATATTGGCGCAACATAGTGTCACAAACACCAGCTAGAACAGCGTGACTTCTGAGTGAAAGTTGTGTAAGTCAGGTTGACAATCTAGAATCAGTACATCCTCAGCCAAATTTAGATTGAAACAGGCATCCCGCGCTGTCTGAGGTGGGTTAATATGGGTGGTGAGGAAAGAATAGTCACAATTAACGCTACCGTATTTAGGGACTGTTCATAATTAACCACTGCAAAGGGGGGGGGGGGGACTTGCGAAAAATTCTTGTGCAAAATTTCTTCTTCAGAGTCTGCACAAAAAAGGTGGTTCTCCCTGACCCCCTCCCCCCCCCCCCCGCCCCAGTGTAAAACCTATGTTTAGCCAGGAATGATTATCGGTGCTGCAATGTCAATTTATATGTGCTATACATGTTTCGATAAGCTTCCACCTTTCCAATCATGCATCCAACCAACATAGACATGTGCAGGTAGACATGCAAATCCCCTATTGTACAATCAAAGAGTCAGTTACTATATATATAGAGAGAGAGACATTATGTAATATGATATAACATTATTCAGACTAATATAAGTGCAGAATCGGGCCCGAGCCTCTCGAGTAGATCTCCCAGTCGGTCCTTAAGAACATACATTAATGATACAGAATACCATACATACGTCTACAGAATAACAATCCGTTTGGCTACATTACATTAGTTTTTAGCATGAGATTTGTAATCTTGGTCCATCCTACCGCTCTGGTTATACCAGGGATGCTAATTAAAAACTTAAAGATAGAATTCCCTGTGGGGTACTTTCATGACAATGGCCTTTTAATCCCTTTTTGCCCAGCCTAGTTGTCTACTCCCTTGTCTAGCCTCACCCTCTATACCCCTATTACATAATCTCTACCATAGACAATGCTAGTAAACAATAGAGGTATATGTGACACTTAATCTGTTTCGTTCACCCATGCATGAAAGAACCCCAAGAAAGGGAGCATTCGATTCTCCGAAGGGTGGAATCAAAAATAATTTGATAACGAAAAACTTTGTAATGGAAATATATTTGTAATAAAATCAATTCCTTGTTCAAAAAGCAATATATAGATTTTAAGAAAATGCGCTGTCTTAAATCTATCTCCACTGAACCTTTACACAAAGCAAATTATTTGGGTCATGATGGGTCATGAACCTAACACACCCAAATATTTGTTTTATAATGTGGGCCCATAACCACAAATAGAATCTATTTACAAAATTGACTGAGTTATATATTATAGGTGTGATTTAAAATTTAGAGGATAAACCATTCGATTTTGCACATTTTTCACATTTTTAGGATTGTATTATAGCATACATTGCTGTCTGCATGGTGTTCTCTTCTATTACAGGTGTATGTCTAGTTGGAAATGCTCAAGTTCAGTTAATATATGAATGTAAAGTATAAGAACATAATCCAAGATCATACCTTGCACTTCTTGGAACTTAATCCCGCACTAATATAAGGGTATAGACCTCGTTGATCATATTTATCTGAACCTGAATGGCGAGTGCGGCAGATTATAAAAATATAAATAATTGTCGTAAAACTAATAATAAATCCAGCAGGAATTAAGCTATGATAGAGATAATACCTGCCTGATTCCAGCAATGGACATGCTCTGTTTAATACCTACTAATATAATCTGTCACTGTATCGTGTGCCATTTTGTATTCTGGCTAATGATCATTTTTAAAACTTTGCCAACCAATACATACATGTATGCTGAAGCATTGCCCATTCCTCTCTTGGCGATTATTGTTTACAATCGGCGGCTAACTAGGTGCTGTATTTAACCCTCACCTCAAGCCAACTTAGCTGTACACATAGCTCCCTTTGGACATTTAATTTTGACCCTGGATCACAATTTAAGGTCTTCCGCCGCATACACATAATACATAATCGATACATAGAAATTAAAAGAGGGGGGATTAATTAAGGAAATGTCCTCGGGAATTAGCTGCCATTCAGGGTAAGGCCTAATGTATTTAATCCAATCGTGTGTATACACAACATGCTCACTAAGAACCAGTTGTAAACATTGCCGGGTAGAGCATATATATATACATACACCCCAAACTAAAAAGACATGCAGAAAATAAATTTTACCTGTTGGGTTGATGACCAGATAATAGTAATCCCAGTTATTAAAGGTATCCTAAGTGATAGTTAAAGGGAAATGGTGTAAAACAATCCGCAGAGTGTAAATTCCCACAGCTGGCAATGCATGCATTCAAAAGCCATCCAACCTTTTGAATGGTCAGTGCTTGCTTGGTCAACAGTACACCAGACTATGGGTCAGCGGTGCACATAGAACTAGTATAACTGTTAAATGCATGGCGAACTTCCTGGCGAGGCCCGGGTATTAGCGATGCGGAGAAACATTGGTAGAAAATAATTTGGCTCAGGCGTGGCGATTACATGTTTCATTTCATGTTGTCAAGATTGTCATGAAAGTCCTTAAATCAATATCTCCATACTTTTCTCAGAAAAGGATGACAGATTACTGTCACAAATTTTAAGTTAACCATTGTCGGGCATTGACATTGTGCGTTGACTAATGTTCCCCGTTTTATTGTATAACATATTTGATAGCACGAGTTAAAAAATGAAGCTGGTAGTAATTTTGAAATTGTGATTCTTTTTAGAATTTCATAGGAAGCAACTTACATTTTAGTAATTCATCGGTGTTTTTTATTTGCTTTTCATTGTTTTGGGGAAAGGATTGGGTGTTTTTGACTTCTCTTAGGTGGACACACCTACGGTAAGGGAGAGCTAGGGAGGCCCGGGTGAGTATAGGGCCACGCCCCCCCCCCCTTTGCCCGAACCCCACCCGTCACCCACCGCTTACCCCTATTGGGGATCCGGGTTTTATAACTGTCACAATCTCACGCTTGTAGTTCTATGCTCATGAAGAAAACATCATGCATATTTCGACATGTCCATGGAGTATGGCAGTTACCTTAAGGGAAACCTGGTTTTACATTGATGAAGGAGAAATTAAATAAGGCTCCTATAGTTGTACAACATATTTAGGTACAGATAAAGAATATATGTTGAATTGAAATATAATAAAGATGGAATTAAATGAAATGTGACCACGAAGTTTTGTTGGGTTTGCTTTATACGTTATACCGAAGAAGTGAGTTACTATGGGCGCCGCCATATTGTGCGCGAAAACGATGCGCAGTGGACTCGGGGGACAGTGTTACCCTATTAAACAATTAATGGCTATGCATAGCTATAAGGTGTCGGCGGACTTCACTTATCTTGCTCTTATTGTATTATACTGCTGCGACCTATAGTTTCCATCCTTCTTAGGGGTTTTGCAAGTATATAAGAGCCTTCCTCTCTCACTCACTATCTCTTCCTTTAATAGCTTTCCTTCTCTCTCCCTCCCTCTTCCGCGACTTCTCTTCTCACTTGCTCCCCTCCCCCTCTTCCCTCCCCCGTCCTCTCCCCATGTCCCTCTTCTCGTTCACTCTCTCCGTCTCACTTTCTCATCCCCCCACACTCTCCCTCCCCTCTTTTCCTCTCTCAACTCCCCCTTTTCTTTCTCTCCCTCTTCTTCTCCCTTCCCAACCCCTCTCCCCTCCCCTAGCTTCCCCTCCCCATCCCATCTTCTTCTCTCTTCCCCACCTCCACTTCTGCCTCCCTCTCTTCTCTCTCTCTCTCTCTCTCTCCCTTCCCCTGCCTCTACCCACTCTTCTCTCTCCTTTCTCTTACTTACTTCCCCTCCCTGCCGTAGCTCTCCTTACCCTGTGACCTTCCCTTCCTATTCACTTCCTGCTCTCTCCCCAGCCCCTGCCTCTCTTGGCTATACTTGTATGTATACATGTAGTTACATCTCTGGGTCGCATGCTCAATTGGCTGAAGAGCTCATTGAATCCCCCTAAAATCGATCAAAGTGCATTTATGGTTTTTCATCTAGGTTCTCTAAAGTCACTATATTATGCTGAAATGTCTTGTTGGGACTATTTCTAACTCCAAGCAATGTAACAAATATATGAAAAGTGCTCCTGACCCCCCCCCCCCCCCCATCCCTCAACCCCCCAAAAAAGGGGGGCCTGGAAAAGCCAGTGGATAGGACTGTTTAAAGTGTAATAACCTCAGTCTGTCAAGCACATGGTTGCATGGCTCAAGGACAAGTCATTTTGCTTAGAAACCTCAGGGTTTGAGGTTTGAGGCTTGCTCAATCTGCACCTTTTTCATTACCTTTTTTTGCATGCTGGAAAATGAACTCTTTTTATGTACAAACTGTTTATTGCAGTGCCTACAGTTACATCAGAATAACAATGTCAATTAAAATCATATAATAAATATCCCTGCAACAGAGATAAATACATGTATGTCAGTTCTTTGTTTAGGAGAACTGGTGTTGTGAAAAAAATAAGAGTTCCTGCTGGGAATTGAACCCTGGCCTCTGGCTTGGGAAGCAGGCTCTCTATCCACTCAGCCACAGAGGTACAGCTAAGAATAAGCAGTGTTGTAGCTTTATAGCCCAATGAACATACTATTGCCTCCCAAAACAAATGCTGACCCACATGGACAATATTAGATCCAGCCTCTTTTTCCAACACTTTGGATCTTCTATTATATTCAAGAAGTTTTTGCACTATGTATTACATTTTAATGGAGTCAACTACCTTTAATAAGATGGGTTTTCTAGCTGTTAACAGGGGGGGGGGTGAGAATTAATGATTAAGAGGCAACCAAGCAGGCACTGACTTGTAGTTGTCTTCAGTCAGCCTAGATGGCAGCACAACTGTTTTTTACTTGCACCATCTAGCTTCTATTACAGACACTATATATTAGAGATTCATATAGGCCTACAAAATTCCCTTTTCCTGTGTGTTTTATAATATATTTAACATGTGATTTACTTGTAATATATGTTGCTATTAAATGCCTAACCTGTGCCCAAATAATGGGCTGGCTATCACTCCTTAGATAGTAATTACATGACTTTGAATGTTTTAACCCCCCTAGAATTGAAGTGAAAAATGTAAAGTTGCCAATTTCTGTCTGGCAATGTAATAGCATAAATGTAAAGAACACCTGAACAACTTTTCATGAGAATTTGAGGAAATTTTTTTTCAAAACCATAATCACAGTTTCCTGAAATTATAAAAAGGTTCTCAAAACAGCCCCAGACTTGGTATGTGGGTGGTCGATAGGAATACCTATGAAGACCCACTTTCAATTTTCTAATATTGTAGAGGAAAATATGATTTTTTTTTGTATTTCTGTTTTTTTTTATCAAGGTTTTCAAAAGTCATTATTTTTTGCTGAAATGTCTTGTTGGGACTATTCGTCACTCCAAGCAATGAAAAAAAAATTAAACTAATTCTCCTGACCCCCATCAGAGTGCAATAAAGTATCAATCAATACCTTAGCCAGGGCTACAACTATGATTCAGTATACTACTACCCTTGGTGCTGCCATCTGTACTATAGGTTTGAGGGTTCCTCAATCTGTACCTTTGTCATCACCTAAGAGCCCTTTCACATTTATAAATTGTGTAGCTTTGACATAAATTGTTCAAAAGATATAGACTGCAGTATGTAATTTAGATTTACACAAAATTTAACATAGAATGAAAAGTAAGGCTTGGTTACCATGGCAACGGACATTCCAATGATACCAACAATGGGTTATTTTTCTTTCCCTTAATGTTAGTTATTATTTGTATGCTTTAGATTCCTAATACTCACAAGACTCGTATGTATACATATCTATTGCATCCTTGGTTGGATTCAATTAGGACTTGATGTACAAATAGTCAGCAATATTTTGATAAAAAATTGGACAGAATGTCCCCGATAGTATTGAAGATTGAAGCTCACGCAAGTGATGTGTAGAATCTAAATGCATGATGGAAGTTGTGCTCTATCGAAATCTATACAACTATAATAAATACGGTAGGTAAGTTTTAGACCAATAGGCAAAACACCATTCGCAATTGCAATATAATTATGATTTTGTTGTTGTTATGTTTTTTCATAAATTAACTCAGATATAGATGGGCTTGGTCTGTATGCCTACAACTGCAGGGTCTATCCCAACAAACGGCGACTAATGGGCCGCTTCCACATGTCGGAATAAGCCTTACGTCTGTATCGGTTTTAATAAGAAACCAAGCACATCGGTTTTCATAGGTTTCCAAAGGTTTCTCACTATTCCTACCGATCCGAACCTACACATCAAGCTCTACAGAGCGAGCGAGTGTGGGTCATCTAGGGTCATCATTACTTACAGGTCCTTTTCTCGCGGTCTAGGTCCTATTGTCATGTAAGGATATCAATATAAATATATAATCATACAATTGTTTCACATACTAAAAATAAGCAGCGTAGGTTTAGGCCTATAGGCTGAATAATTGCTCAAATGCTTTGATGAATTCAAGATTAGGAAAGACTATTGCAATACAATATTACATAGTTTATTGACATGTTAACAATGCAATATGTTTAATTAGACTAGGACAGAATTTCAGACTTGTGAAATTCAAAAAATAATCATTGGTAGTCTATTGCAGTAATTCTTTTTACCTTGTTCTGATATATCCAGGGATATGAGCATTAGAATGCTTATCTAATATAAGAGTAGGTCTAGTAGGCTACTGGACACACTGCATCTTGCTCCAAATGCATTTGGACAACATGATTTGGTGAGGTGACTCAGGCTTCAAAGCTATTCAGCTACCATACATTCTGTCAGGAACACAATCGGTAATCCCATTTATATGTATCTTCATTTGACTTGACTACTTGTGAAATGATTTGACTTATTGATTTGCTGTATAAACATTCTAAATAAAACAAAAACAAAAAAACATATAATTTTAATTCATGGGGATGTTGTTGCAAAGTATTGGGTCTTTGTATAATTAATTATATGAGTCAGATCTTCTGAAAATGTACTATAGTCAGATCTACACATTTAGGAAATTCTGCTAAATTAGGGTGAAAAATTGCCAATACTAGGTATATCCGAGTATATTTGATATTGCCTTGATTCAAACTATCTGTTTGATCATGTTGAACTGAATTTTGAACCTCACTTTTGTCTTAAATTTGGATCATTTGAGAGGATTGATGAAGGCGAATTGTACATTTTCTGGCGATTTCACCCATATATGAGGGATCTTTGATTTGTTTTTCATTGTTTTGCATTGGAACTATCAAAGTTTTGCCTCAAATTTTGTTATGAGGTGGGGTCTAGGGGGGGGCACGTGCCCCCCCAGCCCTCCCCCCCCCCCCCTCAATCCGCCCCTGATATCAACCATCTCACCTCTCATTAAGAATAGATTGGATATGCTTAGGCGGGAAATCGTCACCTCATATAGGCCTATCACCCTTTCATCTCACTTTTAAAAAGTCAGCAATGTCAAATGAGTTGTAAACCAACCGCATTTCAAGCGCAAAACCGTCTACATTGCAAATTTCAATCGCAACCCTTGCTGTAGAGCCCTTATCACATAGCAGAGATGTTTCGGCTGCAGAAAATATTCAACATGCTGAAAGATTCCCGTGACAGTCGCAGCACAAGAAACTCACATTTCTAGTCGCAATCTAACCCAGATACAACCGCAAAATAGGTCTCCACTGCTACGGTTGGTCTGCACATGAACTGCATTTGAATGTAATTTCCTGTTTTTCTATCGCAAGGCTTTATTTACAGTGTTGGTCTGTAAATACAGGCAGTAACTATTTAAAATTTAAAATTAAAATTAATATTTAAAATTTAAATGATGCCCTATTGGGTGAATTACTCACCTATGTCTGATATTTGGGAGTTGTACTCAAGAGATCGTGTTGATTTTTTTTTATAATTATATGGGGGGGGGGGCACGTTTTTGTTTACAAACAAGCGTCTGAATTATATGAAAATATGCTAAATATCGGCGATTTTTTTTGTATTTCATATGCCATTTAAATGCATCCCTGGGTGAGATTAGTATTTTGGGATAAAATTACGGCCGCTACGCTGACTCAGCTCTGGCTGTAACAACGTACTGTACACACCTGTAACTGTACAGTCCTTGCATTTTGAAATATTAGACATTGTGTGAGTTGTAGGCCTATAGGCCTAGGCCTACTGATCGTTTCCTGGAATCATCTAGACATCGTTAATCCCTCTCTCCTATTAGGCTATCATTAATAAGAATACCGGTATATCACTACCATAGTCTGGTTTTGCTAGATATATCACGGTAGGACTCACATGTAGTTTTCTATGTTGGTTATATTGTTAAAAGTAGGCCTACATGGAGTGATAAATAGGCCTACACATGCATAGGTGAACTAACGATGACCAAAATTGGGATTGTTAATTTCAGTATCTTTTAGTGCACTGTAAAACTCCCCAACGGGGTGAGTGTCAGTGACAGTCGATATCAACTGTCAATGGAAGGTGCAACTGATGGTCAAGACCGGCTCGCTGGCCAATGACTGTCTATATGAGACGTGCTCCATCAAAATGAGTCCCATGTCGGCCAAATCGATTTTGGAGTTAGCTATTGGATGGGTAAGCAGCAGGAAAGAGCTTTCCAATGATGTATAGAGCTTAATTTTAGGCCTATTGGGTATAATTCTATGGTTGCGGTGAGTATTTAAGGGACGCGGTTACTGGAGGAGCCGGAAACTGAGATACAGCCTGTTTAAGTTCGGCAAGTGACCTTCGGCGCGCCATCCTTGGTTACGGGCATTTGTTATCAAGCGATTTCTATGAAATTTGGGACACACTTTACTAACTGCCATAGCCATAACATATACCAAATTCAGTTCATTTACTTAGTAACTTATCATTTTATCGCGCGATGAAAATTGGGTGAAATTTGGGCAAAATACATTTCTAGGAGACTTTTGTGGGATTTATGTCGGACGCGTCGTCATGCAAAATGACCAGTTCATATGATTGGATTTTTCTCAGATTTGGGGCAGGTATTATAGACTAGTAGGGCCACAATATATAAAAAAATCAGTGCATTTCATTTAATATTTTTTATTTTATTACCCTGTTAACACGAGTATAATAATTCTGTACAAAATTCTTCAGTGCAGTGCTTGCAATATATACATGATAACACACCTATTCATTCTAACAAAACAAAATGTACAACAGTATTCACCAGTAATAAAATCAGTAATAAAATCAGTAATAAAATCAATAAAATAGCAGTCAGCCCCTACCCCTACCCCTACCCCTACCCCTACCCCTCCCTGGCCGGCGTTGCTGAACATTTCCCCTCCCCCTCCCCCTACCTCTCTTTGCTGGAGGAGGTGCAACCTCCCCATCCGAAGAAGATTCTGAAGATTCCCTTACCCTGCCCCTTCCCCTTACTGTTCCTCTACCCCTACCCCTACCCCTACCCCTACCCCTACCCCTAGCTTGAGGTTCCTCTTGAGGTTCCTCCTCCTCCTCCTCCTCAGAAGATTCATCACCACCTAATTCTAATGATTCATCAGAAGAAGATTCCCTGTCCCTTCCCCTTCCCCTTCCCCTTCCTCTACCCCTCCCTCTTCCTCTAGCCCTTCCACTTCCCCTCCCTCTACCTCTTACTGGGGCGACTGCAGGAGCCTGTACAATGTAGCCATCCCCCCCCCTCCCTGGCCCTTCTTCAGGTACAGTTGGTTTGGGGCACATAATGTCTTTGGTTTCTTCGGTACAAAAATCACGAATAGAATTAAAAAGATACCACTGTCTGTATGCAGACAGTCCAGGAGAAGGTACAATGGGTGGGTTGTCCTGAGGGACATCACCCACATCAACAGTAAGCATTTTAAAAGTACCACTATCTTCAGGGCCTACAAATGGCCTGAAAGAAATAACACCAGGTTTGTCACTAGAAAATTCAAAATGATGATACCCTTTGATACCTGGAAAAGATTTGGAGAAAGGTGACAGGAATGCCTGCCAGTCGTACAATGGAACAAAAACAGTACCCCTTTCATCACCTACAAGTTGGGCCTGGTTGACCCCCCCTGGCGTACTGCGCTGCACACTGGCTTTTAATTGCTGAAGAGAAGAAACGTTGTCCCGACGAAATTGTTTTTTCAAGAGACCAAAGCACCAGTCGGGGGCAAACTTAGTGTGCCCAGTAATCAAAAAGTTAAGTGTAATAGACCTGTGCCTTCCAGTAAGGACACGCCACATCAAATAGGCCAAAACATACCGGTTCTTGTTCTGGCCACTACAATTGTCACAGTTAAGATCTAAATCTTTCTCCCCCAGACCATAGTTTTCAAAGTAATGATTCAGATAAGAAATAACTGCATTTGACCCCTTACTGGTGCAATGGCTCTCATCTATAAGGTAGTTAACTTGTCTAGGCATTCCTTCCATGCAAATACCGAACAGGCCTACCTTCCTCGGGGTGAGAAAATAAAGGGGACCTGGTTGCATCGGGTAAGAAGGTAAATGCACTTGTTGTGCAAAGTCAAAACTGAGATGTACTCGAATGTCACATGAGCAAGGGGCATGTTTGCCAAGGGGGGGTTCACCATTGTCTCTGTACGCTTCTTTTGCATCAGCACAAAATTTCTGATAAAGAGTTCTTTCGGCGGTTACACTGTCTAAATGTTTCTGCTGTTTCTTTAACTTGGCAGCTTTCACAACATCAGGTAAATTACTACTACAGGAAATGTCTCTGTTATTACGCTGGCACTCCCAGCAGAGGTCTGTCATGGGACGACTTGTGACTATTTTAGGAAGATACTTGCGCCATAAATGACCAAAAGTGGAGTAGGCAACAGCCCTATTGCCAGTCTCTTGCATGGCTTGTGTGTAAAGACGATGAACTTCAGCTTTTGTAGAACGGCAGGGGAGAATTAAGATGTCGTCTCTGTGGTGAGAAGATACTCTGCCTGGCAAGACAAGAGCATGTGTTTCGGCATAAGATGTGATGAAGTTGATAGTGTTCTTCAGGTCATCTATTGGCAAAGACCTCACAGCACGGTGACCACCACCCTGTCGTGAACGAGTGACCAGACCATCCTCAGCGAAGGATTTTAGCAAAACTGTCAGCAAGTTTTGGCTAATCCTAGAAGTGAAGGGAGAGAAAAGAAATAGAAAAAATAATTAATAATAATTTAATCGTTGACAAAGGAAGAAATTGAACATAATGCAGGATCTTAAAATGACAATACCAAAATATTGATTCTTAGCAAATAATCATGTTATTATGAATAGCTATCTAATGTTCAGTATTAATGGGCACCACAAGATTCATGATAACACTCACTTGTAAAGGAATTTAAAGGTAGCTTTGCAAATAGGCTTGTTATGCATCCTGTAGTGGCTCTTTGGGTGTTTTCTCTCTCCCTTCCACTGGCGCCCCTTCTTGGTTGGACTGCATCGATCACTGTTGTCAGTAACAGTATTGAAAACGCCAAAGAGTGCCATGTCGAGCTCATCTGAAACGACAGTATAACAATAATGTAAAAATGAATTTGTGACTGACTAATATCACCGACACCAATCTTAGTCTGAGTCCCTACAGTTATCCTACGTAATTAGTTATCCTATGTAATTGCATGGGTAGCACGTGTCCTCATTATTTAACAAGCTACAGCTTAAAATACTGATTAAAATACTGAATGAGTATTATACAGGCATGTATAGGCAATGAGGCAATAGAGAAAAACATTATTTTGAAATTACCTCGATGGATTTGGTCATGTTCCGACCGATGAGAGATGCGCTGTTCCACAGTGAACTGGTCTATGCATGGCCCGCCGTTAAACAATCGGCAGTTACATCTGAAATGGACAAAATCCTAGATTTTAATTTGCCCATAATGACACAAACAAACAATGTATTTTTAACCCTACATTCCATACGAGACGAGTAAGGAATCTCAGACGTCCCAAGTAAATAGCTACTCCCCAGATCTCGAGGGCCTTAAACTCCCCACGCACGAACAACACCATGCGACTTAAAACATACACCAATTAAATTTTAGAACCTCTAAATATACCCACAAGGTATCTAGCACATATAACAGCATTGGATTATAGATTTGGAATGATTTCCAGGGATGTACATAGCATAGTTTTCAGATCGCGTCCCCCAGCATGTCAACACACACGATAGAAAAGATGGCTGCAGAGCACCAACACTTACCGAAACGTGGAGCACTTTTCCCGTTCCTTGTCCACAACTGCCTGCATGTGATCAATAATAAGAATAGGTTCTGATGCTTCCTCAACTTCTTCTTCGTTCGTCTCCGGAGTTTCAGGCTGATCAGGGACGTCTGGTTCTCCATCTGAGTCAGATTCCACCGTCTCTGTTTCCTCGTTGAACACAAAATACTCTTCGATGAGGTTACGCCATTCGGCGTTGTCGACAACACCTCCCAAATTGGCTCGAGCGATGCCATTAAGAGCGTCTGCGACGGTGGCCTCAGCTTCCATGTTTAAATAATAAACCTTGGTCCATTTAAAACTTTGTTGGAGAGTAAAACACGTCTTGTATCGTCTGGAATCGAGGAATAACTGGTCGCTTCGATTCAAATCCAAGACCACGCTAGAAGATGGCGTCAGCCGGAAGTTGATCTTTTAAAGCGGCTGGACCAATCACAGGGCTGTATCAACCCCTCGTGGGCTCCCTTGACGACCCTAGCAACCATTGTTTACGCCGAATGCACTTGGAGAGAGCTCTGTGATTGGTTTACTTACGCGGCGATTCAAAAGGGAAGAATCCCATTGGCTAGAGGAGATTCGCGGCTTTCCGAGGATACCAAATGTGCTGGGGTACCCTACGATCAAATGTCCATGGCGTACGAGTGAATTTAGTGAAAAATAGCCTTCGGCTCCTTTGTTTAAACCCATCCAACCATGTTAGGAAAATGTTTACCGGCCGTTATGAAGCGTAAATAATTGTTTTTGGTACAAAATATTTTCCAGTCTCAAAAAAAACATAATAAAGATTAATATTACGGGAAAAAAAGTTTTCGACCGAAAAAGTCCTATACCACCTTTGGAGCCCTATATCTCAAAATGAAAGTTGCCGACATGGGACTCTTTTTGATGGAGCGCCTCACATATGGTCAGTGACAGGTGATCCGACCAAACAACGGTCAGTGAACTGCGCATGGCTTGGCTTGCTACAACAGTTACAGTGCTGCCAGAGTTGTTCATGCCAGTGTTTTTTTATTGCGCTACCATTGCGCAATGGTCATTGCATATCTATTGCAGTAATGTAGTGACCATTTATTGTCTAAATCATTGGAATATGCGTTTTTGAAAGATATATGACCCCCCCCCTTCTTTGGACAACAATAGGGGTGGTTTAATTCCATATCTGAGTATATCGTGTATTGTATTTATTCAATAGATCTGTCTGGTTATGTTGAACTGTATTTTTAACCTGATTTTCATCTTAAATTTGGATTATTTGAGAGGATTGGTGAAGGCCAATTTTACATTTTCTGAAAACTTCACACCCATACTCATCAGCACAGAACGTTATGGCCGCGCTAATACTAATAGTTTAAATCAAAACAACGTAACAAGTAAGCAACACAGAGCGTTTCGTCCGCGTCCGCGCTGACACCTCCATGTCGCTCACACTGCAGCAAGCTCGGTCACCTAACAAGCTTGTCAAAGCACTAACACCTCTGCCGGGAATGACGGCAGTTGTGTCCGCCACCATTGCTTGGGACCCACGGTGTCAGGGGGCGAAGAATGCTTAGACTTCCAAGGGTATGCGGGAACGTAATTCGTATGGGAATATGGGAATCGTATATATGTTCCATAAAACCTTTCTCCTTCACCCTAAATTTTTCTTTTCCTGACAAAAAGATTCAATGTAGGCCTACTAGTATAGTACAACTACTAGTAGGCCTACTAGCTATCGAGCAAGCCTAATGTAATTTGTATGGGAATGGGGAAGGGGTTGTATTACTATTAATTCGCCTCTTATAGGGTCAGTGGTCGAAATAAGGAATAACATTTGGTTGCTCCATTGGGTACGCTGGTGACAAAATCAGGTTGCCCGCCAGAGTTTCTGGTTGCCCTAAGAAATTTTCTAGTTTGATTCCCATATATTAGATATTCAGTAGCCTATTCTAAAATTTCCCCCAAAATTGAAAAGTGAAAGTGTTATTTTAGGGTTGTATGATATTCTAGAAGTCATTGAAGGTCAATGTTGATGAACAAAGAGAATCGAAAAGAGAACCTTTTTAATTTGATGACATAATGGTCCTCTAAATGGTGGGATATATCTGACAACTTTTCGGAAGTTTTAAAACAATATGGATCTCAGTACATGTACATGTATTTCAATTTGATTTTTCAATGCCTTGGAAGGCATATCTGATGTTTTATGTTGAAACTTAGAACTGGCCGATTCGGTAAAATATCTTTAAAATGCAGGAACTAAAATATATACCGGTATTCATTCATCTCAAATGTACCATTCAAAGAGTATTTGTGCAAAAGATTACATGGGGGGGGGGGGGGGGGGGGAGAACCAGCCCCCCTTCCCCTGACACAACAACTATTGGCAGAATTTGGCTTGGATCTCAACATGCCCCCGCTCTGGCAAAAAAAGTCTGGTTAGATCATTATAATATATACCTTTATTATCTAGACAAATACATCTGATCCCATATTGGTATAGATTGTTAATTATTGTTGATACGAGGCTTTAGGTAAGGGAAAGCTACGAGGTCATGATGCTATTGTATCATATATCAATACATTTAATTACTCCCAGCAGATACAATATTTTCATAACACAATTAAAATTAAAACGTTTGAAAAACAAATGTAACACTGTTTCAAAATGTTATTTAAACAATGGGCAAAGACGTTCGAATCTGCAGCAATGTTAATCACCATTTCAAGTTTAATAAATGTCACAAGGAAATGATGGGGAATGATCGATGGTTATAAAATGGTTTTTAAATCTTTCTTCTCCTGACATTTTCTGTCTCCCTCTCTCTCCTCTCTACGGCAATCCAATATATATCCTATAGCCTAGGGGCCTACCAATATAGGATCAGATATAAGCCTATTGAGTAATAAAATTACATTATGATCTTGATATAGTCAAAATTCTTCATAAGCATGATCATATAGTTTAATAATACAACATATATCAAATGATACTGGTTATGCACGCCGAAACAACCCAAAAATCTAAACGTTATCCGCCAATGCACTGGTTTTGCATGGGAATTAGGCCTGCCACCCAGTGTTCGAAACAAGAACTAGGGCAGGCCTGCTGACCTACTTTTTGTCCAGAAGTATCAAACCGCCCATAATATGTTTTTTCCTGTGATAAATGAGGTGCTTGTGACTGACGTTTACAGATTGTTGAATGATCCCCCCCCCCCCCCCGCCCCGTCCCACCTAGTGTCTCCCCGCACACACCACCGTGTGTGCGGGGAGCACGCTCAATGCTATAAGCCTGGCCTGGGTGCCCTTAGGGCTCCAACGGGGTGGCGCAAATGGCGGTCGGCAGTCCCAACGCATCCCCATAGGATTAGTATAGAAATATCGAAAATCTATTTTACAGCCTAGATTGATTAGTTCTTCGGACAGAACTTGCAGAGGAAGTCATATCGTTGCGATTTCTGTGTAAGGTTGTCAGCTATCGGTATGTTTAATAGGAAAACGACACGGCCAGGTTGAGTTGTGGAATGTACTGAGACATGGCTGTGAAGGCCCGGGGCGACAGAAAGGTTCGAAATATGCCTGCTTGCGCACCGCCTTCTTAAGGCGGTCATTGGTCGCCTCTCGTCAAGCTAGAATCGCCCGTAGAATCGTTGGCAAAGCAAAGGTAAGATATTCCATTTAACAGGGCTCTCAAGTCTCACGCATTTTGCGTGTGACACACGCATTTAGCCAATATCTCACGCTCTCACGCTAAAGCTTCAAAATCTCACGCATAAAATTAAGTCTGGGTGAAAAAAATAATTATGTATATTAGACAATATTTACCCCCTGAAACTGCTTAAAATGTACCACAGAGCAAGGAAAACGCTCTGGCTTCTGGGGCCCTAGGCGGGCCCCAGACCCCATGCCTTATGGCCTGGGATAGTGTCCCGCAACCTTTAATGAAAAAGGTGACATCTCTGAAAATCAGCACTCATTTTTGCCAAAATATTCCCTGGGGAGCATACCCCCTAAACACTCCCTTGATGGAGGTTTGAACCACCTATATATATGCTGTCAATTTTTGCTGGCGAGAACACTGCACCCCCGACTGCACCATCATAAATATACACATCATAATGTGGAATTGCATGGTTAAATGTTGGCCCTAGAATGGTCCTTTCATTGATTAAAATCCATTTTTTTTTTCGGGGGGCTTACAGCGCCCCCCAACCCCCCAGCTGGGTCACTGGCTCGCTACGCTCACCAGGGATCTCACGCATTTCTGATCTCACAACTTGAGAGCCCTGCCATTATTACTCCTAGAAATGAAACTATCCCTCCCTACTCACTGCTCCCGTCATGTGATAAGTAGATCGTGTTTACAATGCAGTTCTTTATTAAGTGATATGGTGAAGTCTTGTGTATTTTCCGATTTTCGCTGGGTATTTTTCAAACACTTCTTTTCAAAATGGCGACTACCGCATTGTTTCAACCCATGGCGAATTAACGGCCAAACCGCTCCGCTACTAGTTATGAAACACTTTAGTGGAGGGCCGCTATTAACGGCAGTATCCGTTAATCGTTAGCTCCCGCTATTAGTTATGAAACGCCCCCCAGATTCATACCCGTCCTCTGTATCATCATCAGAATCGTCACTGTTCGTCACTATGTGAGCAGTGATGATAGATTTCAGGGTGAATTTCAGAATTCAGGACTTTTAATTAATTCAATCTGCTTTAATTGATCTCTCTTCTTCGGATACTTTTTTATTGTGATCTGTTTTTCTGATGGAGGGGCCTCAGCCGAAGGCTCTTGTTTGCAATATACCACTAGTGGCTACTAATATAACTTGTCAAAATGGCGGTCCTGTACTCGCGCAGGTCTCACGAATCATAACATGGGATATCACCAGATATCACCATATATATGTCACCATATATATGTCAGTCAACCTATATGTTTGAACTGGAGAGTATGTAATTGAAATATGTAATTCGTCAAAACACCCATTTTTTATGAAGATTTGTACCTACGAATCAATGGACTGTTGAGTATTTATCTATTGTCTTAATTATTTGAAAGATTATCTTCTCTCACATAAATTACTCCCGAAATTATTGTTAAAAAAGCTTAAAGAATAGAATGTACTTCTTCGTTTCGATTACCCATTACCAAATTTATTTTTTCCTTGAGTATCATGAGATTATCCTGTACCATAAAAATGTGCTCAATAAAATTTCTTTAAAAGAAAAGTCAGTAAGAATCCCATTGAGACGCCTACTCTAGGGCCAGGACAGGCATTAACGCAGTAGGCGTCCAATCACTGACGTACCATTTTTATCTGCTCTGAGAGGCTGCCTAGACTGATTAAGCAATGATGATATTTGATCCATTTTAGGAAAATAAGTCATAATCGCAAAGAATATTGAGATATCACCATATATGAAAAGAGGAGATCAAGTTGCTTCCAATGGTAGGACACTAGGACACCTAATAAGTATTTCTATAATTATTTCAAGTTTGATATTTTTTTGTTGAAAAACAAGGTTTGTTTCTGGATGTAAAGTAACATATATACTCTTTATGAAGGCCTTCAAAACGCAAGGATATATTTAATACAATGTCCCGAAATATGTTACATGGATGTATATTACTATATAATGCTAAACTATAACTATAAATTATAAACTATAAGTGCTATAAAATCAGAACATTTCAATGACGAGATCTTGTAGAAAAAAACTTTGAAAAATATCAATTTTGCGACTTGTGACTCATTTTACTGGAACACATCACACATTATTATTACAGTGACGTAAGCAATGACCGAGTTGGCCTAATTGTCACACGTTTCACCCTAATTTTCTAACGTATTTTAAACCTCATTTTCGTCTTAAATTGGGGTTGTTTCAGAGGATTGGTCTCAAAGGTAAATACCAGCGTTGTCAGCACTGCAGCCGGCGGGAATTCAAGGAACTAATGCATGAAACAATAGAAGTCAATATATTTTGTTCAAACTTTGTCTTGAGAAAGAACATGGTTGGGGGAATACAAAATGCCAAAAAAACTGGATGTTATCATATTATTTTGTGTTTTAGGGATGAGTGAAGTTTACTTCCATTCACTGTTGATTTCAATGGGGGAAACTCATTGCGATACAAGTTTAGCTTAATAACTTTTTTTAGTACAATGACCCCTTATTTTTTCTTAATTGAGAGGGTGGAATAACTTGTCAGCAATGTATATGCAGATTTTAAAGAAAATTGTATGATTCAATCATATGCAGAAAATACCCTTTTTCCCATAGACTTCTAGTGAACAGCAGTAAATTTCAGTGGTCCCTGAAATAAAAACTAATCCAATGCATGACATAATTATGGTTTTGGGGGGCTTTTTGGGTTCCCCCAACCATGTTCTTTCTAATTCCAAAGTTTAAAGGAATTTCCATGATTCATTCATTTTTGTATTAAACACTGGTATTTACCTTTAAAGCTGGTTTGGTTTGTTGTATTGGTTTGTTGTATTCCTGAAGGCGAATTGTACTTTTTCAGGCTACTTTACCATAACCTATATACATAGCAACTTAAGAAGCAAATCCCATATATCACAATTGAGTCAGCTTTTCAGAAAAAGTTACGAAATTGTCACGATTGACCTAGTATGGAATGTTTTCATATCAGGTGCACTGAACCATGATATAACCACACCACGTACACGGTCCCTGTGCCGTCTGTCCTGTCTACCACCCCTCCACAATATTCTCTTAGAACGATTACTTGAACCTAATTGATAAGAATAGGAAATAAGAAATAAGTTTACTAACGAGCAGGAAGTCGGAAGAACGCCAAAAAGCCGAATCTGTGAAAATGTAATACTGCTCCAAAAAAGAATTTACTAACTGTATTATATAATCGTCATAAAAATATTAATATCGCCGTTTTTCATGATGGAGTGGATTAATATCATATTAATTTGGAGGGAGTGAATCATTGTTAGGTTGGGTTCAATCCACAGGTACATTTATTAAGAATAAAATAGAAGTATGCCTTAAGAACTTATGCCTTAAAAACACACTAACATTCCAAAAATGAGATCTTATGAATAAAAACACTTTGAAAAATATAAATTTTGCGACTAATGACTTATTTTTCTGTAATACACTGTCGACACATTTCTGTAAGCTTGTAACACATCGCATATTAGTAGTTTGACACCTTCCCTTGCAGTTCCCTCTACTGTGTCTATATATGTGACCTATATTGAAGCAGAGTTGGGGGAAGCACTGTGCTAGTAGTACACACTGGAGAGGCGGAGTGGACACCATGCTCGTACTTGGTCTGATAGATATACCGCTATGGCTCATCCTTATCATTGCGGCGGCCTCTCTTATCTACTGGTGAGTAATGCAGTATTACATAAATCTCTTTATCTATTTTGATACGATTTTTAAAGCTTTCTAACCAATAAACATTGCTCGTTCTCTATTATATGTTGTGTATTTGGCAATTTTAAAATCAAATCAGTCGACTAAATGGTATGTCATGATATATGAGACAGTCCGGGTAATGGTTTAATCTTGCCTGATCTTGATATAATGATCTAAACATTTACTTGTGTATTGAATAGTTGCAATATTATGTTTGTATAAATTGTTTGTATATTGTGATTAAAAGTCAGCTTGTACTCAGGAGAATGTACTCTACATAATGTCAACACTGAGTGAAATACTTAAAACAAATATAGTAAACTTAGCTAGTCACAGCAGTGGGTCGAACACCATGGTCAATCATAATTGACCCTCATATATCTTCCCATATCCCACTATATCAAAGTGATCGACCATCAATAAATACCGCTATTTTTTCATGCATATGATATATGGAAGTTCTTATTAGATGTCTTTATGTTTACCATCATTGGAATCATTGTGATCTTTTCGTTGTGCCTTGAACTCATCTTTTCAAATATGATATCTCAAAATCCATCGACTCATCTTTTACACATTTTTAACAGATAACACATGACATGAAAAATTCAATAATTTTTTTCAAAAACAAAAATATTACCTGGCTTCAACAGGCAATTATAGCACAAAATCGTCTATAGTCGATATACTGGACGATTGGGGACAGCCCCCTTATAAGGGAAGCTATAGAAGCCTGAAATAGATAAACATTGAACCATGTATACCAATGCTGACCGACCATTCCACTGACCCTGCTATGAACCTACTTATCTGTTATGGAGTGTCTATCACGGCTTACTATAGTTCAGTATATCAATTTCTGGGACAGGTCGACGTTCATTTGGCCTGAATCCAGCAATAGACTGAACATATGTATGCAATAAAGAAGAATTAAAGCTGTATTCTCAGCCAATATGGCCAAAGGATTCTTACTAAATGTACTCATGAATTATGAGACCGAATTTAGCAATATTCTGCTGTTATATATTATGTTTATACAAGAATTTGAAGGTGGATCTACCGACAGTCCTCCAAATACAAATGAGGACATTTTAGAAGCCCTATAACAAAAGCAAAGAGACAAAATCTTCCAGAGTTTGGGTCGAATGATTCTTAGATGCACAATGCCTTCAATGTTTTGGGGCTATATAACCATCTAAGGCAAAGATTAAAAGGATTAATTGCTGGTGCACTGTTTGTGCATAATCCACCAGCTTTGCCTCAGGATTATAACCATACAGTCCACCACCAGCCCCTCAATGTTGGTCATTAATCCTATAATACCCCCACCAACTCATGATCTTTTATCACAGGACCACATAGATACATACATGTACAAATAAAGGTGACTCATATGATATTACAACATTGTAGGTATGGCACAAGAAATCATGACTACTTCAAGAAAAGAGGGATCCCTGGACCAGAGCCAACCCCATTCATTGGTGTGAATCGAAAGTTGATGAAACATGTGAGTAGATGGTGTAATGTTACAGCATTATGTAGATGTATCTTTATTTCAATTCTCATTTAATGAGGAAAATGGTTCAAAACCTCTGCATATATCCAGTTCTTCCTGATAGACCTTTTGCTTTACAATATGATGGCTACAATACTACATTAGTGTCAATTCAGATTCTTGTATTTACGTTATGTCTCTGCCATTTAGTTGAGAACGATCTTATCAAGCTTTATAGGGGGTTTCCACTATCGGCAAGTGGTGGCCAATGAAGATTGTCGCCCCCAACGGCGGGCAAGTAGAGGCTGATAGAAAATAAATTAGTAATGCAATTCTTAATGAGCTGTCCCACTGTGGCAAATAGCAGCCAATAGGGGCCAATGAACGGCCAATGACAAACTAGTGGCCGAAGAAATCAAAACGTTTTGATTCCAGGGTATTTAAAATCATTTGGAAGAGTTCAAATAAATCTCTCTATCTATAAGATGAAAAAGATGATTTCTACATTTGAATATTTTCTTATGAAGTGAGTGAGGAGGGACCAGAGTGTGTCGGCCTTATCACTTATACGTCATTATTGAACTGGTCCGATAAGAGAGATACTACTTTATTTATCGAACTCAGATTACATAAGAATAATCACACATATAAAAAGACAAATAGGTATACAGTCCTCTAGATTAGATCCAGGTCTCCCAGACGTTACCATAAGATATCATGTTGACGTTTTAATTAAGTTACTGAAGCAGTCGAAAAGAGGAAATGGACTACATAAGAGCAGATGCTCTTAATAAAGATTACTAAAGGTTAATAAAGATCTACATAGATGTTTACAACTCTGAATTTGCTTTCAAGTGTTCTTCTTTTTGTTCTTTCAGGATCTTCATACCGTTGATTCTATGTTGATAAAGAAATATGGCAAAGTCTATGGGTAGGTTTGAAACAATCGTTTTTTAAAAGAATTCTCAGAAAAAGATTTCTTCATTTTGTACCATAAGTTTATTAATATAATTATGTGCCTAATTTTGTCAGTAAACAGTGAATGTCTCCATTGATGTTAACTTTTCGTTCTGAATTGTGTAGCGTATAAACTGAGAAATTGATGAGAATGATCAGACACTACTCATAGCTGTGGGTCAGATCGTCAGATAATGTACGATCTACAGCTCTACACATTTAGTACATTCAGTTAAATTCAGCTGAAAAATGATAGTAATAGGTATGTGCAGGGGCGGATCCAGGGGGGGGGTTCGGGGGGTTCGAACCCCCCCCCCTCGGGCCCCATGATGCCCTTTTTGCCCTACCCAAAAGTGCCCTTTTTCCAGCCCCAAAGTGCCCTTTTTCCAGCCCAAAAGTACCCTTTTTCCAGCCTCAAAATGCCCTTTTTCCAGCCCCAAAGTGCCCTTTTTCCAGCCCAAAAGTACCCTTTTTCCAGCCTCAAAATGCCCTTTTTCCAGCCCCAAAGTGCCTTTTCTCCCACCCCTTTTCTCCCACCTGTCTTTTTTCTGCCACAAATGGCCTTTTTCCTGTCCCAAAACAATGAATTTGTCCCAAAATTAGCTTTTTGGGGGCTACAGCAATGTGACAATGTGACCATTCACTGTGTAACTTACCTATTTGCCCCCCATATTTGCCTAAAGGGGTCGTTTTCGACCCACCCTATATCTCAGAACTTATTCAAGGAAATTTCACTTTTAAGATTATTAAACAATTTTTGCAACCTTCGGTTTAAATTGGTTAAAAAGGGCCTCATTATGACAAATGATAATTTTTCAACTGGTTTTCTGACTGGAATCTATTAATTGTTTGAAAAAGTAAAAGGGGAGATTAGGCTATAATTTATCTAACAATTATTGCTTTCTTTCATGTGATGTAAGTATAGCCCTTTGTGCAGGCTATAGGATCTGACCCTTTTCTCATGTGCATGTAGGCCTAATAGATTGAATAATCCTTTCAACTCTATATGGGAAAGTGAATGGTGTACATAGGGGCATATAAAGTCTAATGAGGCTATTAAATTCTTAAGATTATTATTTTCACCTCATGTGAAATAATCCTTTTCGTTTGTGATGTGATGCCCTTACTGGTCATGAAATCTGGCCATTTTGACATGCATAAATAGTTGAGATAATGTTTTCAAGTGGATACAAGAGATTGAATTCTAATGGTGATTAGAGTGTGGCCCATATTGTTTTATTTCGAAATAGATCAATTGTGATGTGCTTCAGGAAAATGAGTCATAAGTCGCAAAATTGATATTTTTCAAAGTGTTTTTTTCACAAGATCCCTTTATTGAAATATTCTGATTGTTAGAGGGTCTAGCACTTGTAGCCATATAAATTTGTGTCACAAATTTCAGGACATTGTATTAAATAGATCCCTGAATTTTGAAGGCCTTTGTATAGAGTATATTTAATTAGTTACTTTACTGGTAATTGCCCATCCAGAAACATTGCAAAACTTCTTTTTTTTTCAAAAATAAAAATATAAAAATTAAAATATAGAAATACTTAATATATAAAATTTTCAAAGTATTTTCACCACAAGATATCTGTATTGAAATGTTCTGATTTTTAGGGGATTTAGTACATATAGTCATATATATATCGATGTAACAAATTTCAGGACATTGTGTTAAATATATCCGTGCATTTTGAAGGTTTCGTATGGAGTATATTTTTTTTATTTTTTTTTTTCAAAAATAAAAATATCAAACTTAAAATATAGAAATACTTATTAGGCGTCCTAGTGTTTACTATCATTGGAATCGGCTTGATCTCCTCTTTTCAAATATGGTAATATCTCAAAATCCATATTTTGCGACTTATGACTCATTTTCCTAAAACGGATCATATTTCAGTTAAGTTAAGCTGAAAAAATAAAAATATAGGTATATCTAGAGTATTGCGTTGATTCAAACAATGTAGCAATCCTCATTCTGTCTTAAATTTAAGTTATTAGAGAGGATTGATGAAGGTAAATTGTACATTTTCTGATGCACTTATCCACATAACCATAATTTGTATAGGGCTTTCTTGAGTAACCAGCCTGAGCTAACGGTGGCGGACCACGACATGATCACTGAGATAGCCATCAAACAGTTTCAAAACTTTCAAGATCGTAGAGTGAGTGAAATCCTACCAATTGTCTATTTACTCCAGACATGAAAGTGCTAACTATTGCACACTTGCCTAAAAGAAGTCTTTTTGATGTGTCCTTTTCTTATATCTCTTATATTGTGTTCTGGAATCTGATTACCATTCATGTAATTTTTATTAGACGAGTTTAGAATAATTACTGAATTGTATGGTTAGGATATTACTGTATCTTAAACTACATTATTTCCAATGCGTTTGCCTTTGCAGAATAACTTCTTCAGGGATCAGGTTTTCCAGGATAACTTACTCAGTATGAAGGGACAGAGATGGAAAAGCACTAGATCCAAGATGTCTCCTACCTTTACAACTGGGAAACTGAAAGTGGTAAGATTTCCCATGAAAATAAATAGGGGATTTGCATAGCCGCCATTTTTAATCTTGAATCACATGGAATTATGGGACTAATGGTACAGTCTAAAATCTATAGAAAACATGCCATGTTCAGAATTGGACATGTATTAATGATCTAATGTTAATATCTGTGCGTTATTGTTATGTACATAACATTGTGTAACCTCATTATATTTTTATTAATTATTAATGTCACTCTCTTTACTCATGAATCAATCTGTCTAGCTTGTAATGCTAAAGTACCAACTTGAATTAGTATCCATTGGCTCTGACCAATAGACAAAGCCACCACATACACTTATGATTTATGATTTATGTCTCTTTTCTTTATTTACCTAAATGTGTTTGTATTTGTATGTTCTATATGTATCTATATTATCTAGTCTAGTTCATTTTCCAAATTCAGGGGTACTTGGAAGACCAGTACACATTACTGAAAATGCTCCTTTTTCCATCTCTTCATATTAAACCTCTAGTCCACACTTATATTTACATTTGTAGATGTCTTATGGAAATAAAAATCTATCATTATTATTATTATTATCACCCATTTATTATATCATCTGTACTTTTATTTAGAACATTAAATCAGTTGCTTCGCCCTTCTCACGAAGATCACACATGTCTCAGTGTTCCTTCCATCACACCTTAACATTATACATGTTTCCATGACACAAGTCCCCTTCGTTCCCATTATGCATTTGGTTTTCACGGATCATTTTTACAAGCTCTGATGTTATTGTTTTTTAACAGATGGGCAAGGAGCTTAACAGGTGTGCCAAGTCCTTAGCTACAAAACTCAAATCAATGAAGGAACCATTTGAGGCAAAACAGTATGTCACATCATTCTTCTCTATGCTTCATCAGTGTTTCTTTTTTGTCAATAATTATTGACCAGGGGCCCAATTCATAACTAGTAACGGAAATCCGCTATCCGCTATTAACGGATTTTCTTTTAGTGGAGCAATAGCGGATATCTGTTAATGCGTTGCATAATCCAATCCGCCCAATGTCCCGTAAAAAAGCTCCGCTATTGCCCGTTCCGTTCCGCTCCATTCCGCTCCGTTCTGTTATCCCCCGCTGTTGTTAACGGACACTAGAAGTATTGCAATTACCTCTCGCCTGAATAAAAGTAAACGTTCTAGGTATCAAAATTCACCAGGTTCCAGTCCTTATGCATGTTTCTAATAACTTGGTAACATTATAGCCTCCTATTAGCCCTCATCTCTGTATGCCAGTCCTATATTGATGGAAATGATGTATATGTTACAAGAAAACAGGTTTTCACAGTGATTATGGCAACAACTGAAACATTATTGAATTATATTGGAACCATATGTTACCGATCAAAACACTCCTGTTTTGGGGAAATGTACATTTGCTTTCATGTCTCAAATAATAACCTTGGAGGATGCATAGTTATGGATTGGTATACTTGTAAAGGAACATTCAATCCTTATAAGGAATTCTTTTTTAATTGAATTTGAATCATTCTGTCCTGAGTTATTGAGGATTTAAGGGGCTGCCACACTCCTACCTACTACCGCAGGGTCCAGATAGCATCTCCCTTACCCCCTGCGCGCTTGATCGCCCTTTACCAATAACATCTCTTAGGCTGTCACCACAAGGTGTAGGGTTACTGAGACTGGGGCTCTTGAAGTTAAGGAGGGTAATATTCTCCCAAATTTCTGACTTTTGACATGGCATAACTTTTTTTTGAATAAAGATATTTTAATTCGGATTTTTGCATTTGAATCCACTGTGCGTCTAGTTTGCATTATTGCATTATTGTTTAAACTTAATTATATTCAGCTATATTTAATTTTGACCTAAACACCCTACTCATAGAGGGCCTCATGCTCCAAACATGTGTTAGTGGTTAAGAGCCGGCGAGGCACCGGCCGCTATATGGTCCCTTCTTACCGCAGACCAATTTAACACCCAAATTTGGTTGCTCAAACGCGGTAATAGGTAGGAGTGTTTAAATTGTAATTTCCAGAGTTGACACAAAACCCCACTTTCCCCCTCCCTTTTCCTAGCCCCTATCTGGCCCCTGCCTTCTTCCCCTTCCCCATCTCGTCCTTCCTTGGAAATCGTCATAGGTGGCATGCCACGCGGCATAAATTTGCGTCAATAATTTGCGTCAAAGCAAAGGGAGTGTCACAACGTTACTAAGTAACTGGATGTCACTTGTTGTCTGCTATGGTGTTGTGGTGAAATATTGTCCCCTGACTAGGCGCCGTTATTAGCGGAGGCTTTAACGGGGGCTAACGGGAGCGAGCGGAATTTTTTCGTTGACAACGAAGTGTAACGGGGGTCAACAGAATTATTTTTAGCGGAGCTAGTTCTGCAAAACTTTAGCGGGTGACCGTAATTTCTTCCGTTAACTTCCGTTCCATTAACGATTAACGGAAATCCGTTATTAGTTATGAAACGAACCCAGACCCAGGGCTGGCGTTCAAAAAAAGTTGGTGTTATAACACCAGTGCCTTAACACTAACACGGGTGACTAACACGGTGTTAGCGGTAGTGTCCATAAGCTAACACCGTGTTAGCGCGGGTGTTAGCCAGCACCGGTGTTAGCGCGGGTGTTAGCTAACACCTGCGCTATCCTCGTGTTAGCCAGCACCGGTGTTAGCGCGGGTGTTAGCGCGGGTGTTAGCTAACATTTATACATTTATAATTCGTCTTATAAGAAGCTGAAGCATTTTTTTTTTTTCATTTTTTTTTTTTTTTTTTTTACTTTTTTTTTTCATTTGCTCCGCCCAGAATCATCGAAGGCTCTGTAGATATATTTTGATCATGGAAATCGATTATTGAAACAAAAAAGGAGACCGAAAGTAAATTCTATAACAATTATTCTGTAATAACCACTAATAAGGGTTTGTAGTATATATCTGAGTATATGTTGAAATAATAAATTGTTAGTTCTCATCATTTAATATAATTTTGTAGGATCCCCAGCCTTCTAGAGTAGTAAATTTTATGTCGGTGATTGGGCGCCTACTGCGCCAATGGCTTTTCCAGCCCTGGATTAACCAAGTTAAGATTTTCAGAAATACTCCAAATTTCCATAGTTAATTTTGTACGTTGGTGATTAGACACCTTTTCCTCTCTCTCTTCCCTCTCTCTCTCTCTCTCTTCCTCTCTCTCCCTCACTCTTTCTCCCACTCTCTTTGTCTCTCTTCTTCTCTCCCCCTCTCTCTGCTCTTCCTCTGTCTCTTCCTCTCCGGGCTTCCTCTCTCTTCCTCTTTCTCTCACTCACTATCTTTCTCCTCTCTTTCATTAGGTAATGATGGCAGGCTGTATCGGATGTTTTTAAATGAAAAAAAAACAAAAAAAAAATAGCTAACACCCGGCTAACACGAGGATAGCGCTGGTGTTAGCCAGCACACAGGGTGTTAACTAACACCCTCGCTAACACATTGTGCTGGCTAACACCAGCGCTATCCTCGTGTTAGCGCTAACACCAGGCTAACACGAGGATAGCTAACACTCCACTAACCGGTGTGTTAGCTTTATGGACACGAATTAAACACGGGAGTTAACACTTTTTTTATGAACGCCAGCCCAGGTCTAAACCCCTAGAGATGGTGAGATTAGAGAGCTTAGAGAGTGTAACAGATGATATCTACATTGTTTTACTGTTTAATTAAAATTCTGAACAAAGAAAAAAAACCTTTATTCATATCATATTCATATTATCTGTTTATCTATTATTTTTTCCAAAAATTTCTATTGTTTCGTATGACTTAAATATACAGCTGTATCTGAGAAATGTGTGTAAATACATAATGTTTGGCTGAATAAAAATATTTAAATACAAAATACAAATATTGCCTGTCTCACTTCTTCAGTTATGTGGAGGGATACATGATGGACTGTATAGCCAGCACAGCCTTTGGTCTCAGGGTCGATTCACAGACAGATGAAGACAACGAGTTCAGCAATAATGGCCGCAAGTATATCGACTTCAATATGAAGACCATGAAGATGTTTATAATAGGTAATTTACCATAGGTTTCATTTGTTGTTATTCTTAACAATTTTCATATCAATAGGAAACACTTATCAAATGTTTAGGTTGTTTTGAGTGCCCGAGTAGGATATTTGCGGGTTTCTTTTTTGTTTTCTTTGTGTATCTTGCTTCTCTTAAATGTAATAGGCCTTAATTGAAAAAAAAAATGTTGAGTAGCCTTGGATCAACCAGAAAGGAATGCCAAAGGGACTATTGTTATGTCATGCTCAGGGCTCAGAAGAATACCACCGCAATGGTGAGCTGAGGGGCTGTTTTTTCCAATTTACCTTATTAACAATGATGTATGTTAGCTCATACCTGAATAAAAACGAATTAAAAAGAAAAATGCTGTGCAGACCTATAGTACAGGGAGGAGCTACTAATCTACCAGGCCTCAGAGAAATAAAAATCAATGATTAACCACATTATTATAAATTCCAAATTATCATTAACACTTATTATTACTTATCAAATTAATTAATCGCAGTGGTATGCAATTTGAGTAACATATACAAACGTACTAACCAATCACCAACAACCCCAACCATTCTACAACTCATGTGTCTCATAATAATTATAACAAAATATGTCTGTTATTCAAGCTCCTCGTATTATACCACATATACTGGAATATTACTATACTAAATGACTCATCAGAAGTCTACAATATGTAGGACTAGTTATATCACATACTTTGTGGATGTTGGGTGAGCGAGTGGTCTAAAGCGCTGGGTCGGCCCAGTGGTATGAACATGTTGTGGTTTAAACCCGGGTGCGGCTACTATTTCACCTCCTCCCCCAGGTACTAGAGGAAGACCACCAGTGGGATGATTTAGTCCTGGTAAAAAAATGTAAAAAAAAATGATATAGCATTGGTGGAGAACCTGGCTGCTTCAGCTCTGCCTGCACAAGCAAATACAGGGGCAGATGGTACAGACCGTCTAAACATTTAGTAAATCCAGTTAAATCAACTGAACACAATGATAAATACTAAATATGTATGTCTGAACATATTTGGTATGGTGTGTGTTTTGTTGAATTGAATTTTTAGTTTCATTTCTGTATTAAATTTGGGTTATTTGGACTCGGGTAAAAACAATTTTACCATAAATCAAACCACGGCTGCTTTGCTACTCATATTTATTTTTCCTTATGCACCCTGTTAGAAGTTAGTATACATTAAAAAGAATCAGTTAATTAACTTCATTGAAATGGGATAAAAAGAAATGCCTCTTCTGATATTTCAGTATTTTGGCCTAAGCCTGTGATTGACCTATTAGCTTACTTGGGTTTCAACTTGAATTTCCTGGACATGACAAGTGAGAAATACTTCTTGAATATCATCAATCAGACACTCACAGGACGCTCAGCTGGGGACAAAGTATGTATACATGTATACATTTTAATGTCTTTCTGCCAATAGTATTGATACCTTACAAAGTACCTTACACTGTATCTTATTACTGAAATTAGACATCAAGAACTACAAGCCCATGTGAAACAAGTATTGCTTACCCTTATCTTATTATCTTTCTTTATCAGTTACAACAGTTTACCATTGAGCTGTTTTCCTGTTAGTTCTAGCCCATTATTTCTGTTATTAGTTATAGGCCTACTGTTATCACTGTTATCTAGTTTAGAGCATTTGTTATTGACTGATGTTAACTGAGAGAGCACCATATCCTAATAACAAATTTAATAAAAATAAGAAAAGAAAAAGGCCTCCCTTGTAGATCTCCAGTGGAGAAGGAGCTTGCTCTTTTCTTGATTTACAATTATGTATATGTTTATTGAATAAAAGTTGTATGATAATAACTATGCTTAATCCTGACAGAGAGTGGATTTCATACAGCTCATGATTAATGCACAAAAAGGGAAAAGCATTCATGATGATGATGACCCTGAACACAAACATACAGAGGAATCAAGTAAGACATGAGTTTACCTCTTATTCATATCACTAACTAAAGGGCCTTGTCCACTAAGCCGATTCTCATGCGATTTTGTCCAGTTTCTGCATTTGTAAACAGGAATACAAATTCAATATACAATATTATAATCTCTTTTATGCAATATTTAGATCAGATGACCAAAGATGAAATTCTGGCCAATGGTCTTCTATTTTTCCTGGCTGGGTTTGATACACTGTCCACGGGACTGACTAAACTGCTCTATTGCTTGGCATGTAACCAGGAGTGTCAGGACAAACTCATCGAGGAGATCCAGGCGCTAGTTGGAGACATGGTAAGGGTTTAATTAAACATTTGTTATTTGTTTACTTCTGATGGCTCAAGGAATAAATGGGTAAGATTTTCAGAAAATGTACAATTGGCAGCGGTACACATTTAGTAAATTCTGCTAAATCAGGCTGCAGTTTGGTCAATACTAGGTAAATTCGAGTATATTCGGCATTGCATTGATTTTAGCAATCTGTTTGGTTAGGTTGAACTGTATTTTGAATTTTATTTTCGTCTGAAATTTGGGTTATTTGAGAAGATTGGCGAAGTTGAATTGTACATTTTCTGAAGATCTGACCCATGTAGGCTAGTCCTGACTCTAGCTGGCTCAAGATATGAATCATTCCCTGCACTCACATATGCAAAATTTAAAACATGTGGTTCTCGTATTCAGGCAAGTAATTAATTCTACAAAATAACATCGAAGCCTTGGTCATATTGTAAATAAACCTAATAACCTTAAAAAAATCATCATTTGGTTCTTGTTCTGGTTTTGATGTTAGTATATCTCTCATAAAACAATTTTACCTTATATTATGGAGGTCATTAGTAATTCTGTCTTATGTTCTCAGTAAACAAGCTCTAAGTGCAATGAATTACATGGAACTCTTAAAGTTGTATGTCAGTGTAAAAGCCATCCGCACTTTGAACAACACTCCCTTGGATTTAGGTACTAGCATTTCTGCCAGGGGGCAGCACAGGTGCCTTGTGACACAAGAACTGTAGAGGTGCAGTAGAGGTCTATAAGTCATAAGTCTATAGGTCTATAAGTCAGATTGTGTTCTTTTCCAGGATGAAATAACATATGACGTCATTGCCAAACTGCATTATCTGGACCAGTGCATCAATGAAAGCCTGCGAATCTACCCACCAGCCTTTAGGTGAGTCATTTTTGCAACTCCTCAGTTTAGACAAAAAGGAAATAGAGGTTGTGTTTCCGACACATTTTTTCTTTTTAGAAACGTTTAGAGATGTGTTTCCGTGCTTTAAATAGCTTTAGATAGCTTTAGATAGCCAGATCACAAACTTTGTTTGGACAAATTCAAGAAACTCCAGGTGGAGGAAGTTTTTTAGGTAGGGAAGGGGGAGGAGTAAATCAGAAACACACCTATTTCTTTTTTGGCCTTATATTTATTCCAGGGGCGCTGCACATGAAACATATGACTGGATGTGCAACTTAAACCACCTCCCCACTGGCTACTTTTAGTTATTTTATAGTTCAGATTCTAACCAAACCAGTGAACCATGTAGGTAAGGCCTTGCCACCCCTCTCCACCTACAGAACCAGCACAACAACAACAATATTCATTCCATAATGGACAGTTAAACCAAATGGTTTGTAGTAGGACAAGACAAGTTGGGAGAATCATGACAAGACCCATAGGGTTGAGACTTGAATTTCCAGCTTGTTGAGTCTTGATCGTTGAGAGAAGTTTTAGAAAAAATACAGGCCTAATGTTATGCAAGGTATAAAGTACTTCCATAATGTGGCTTTATTTTGCATTTGTTGAAATTCTTTTGTGGCAGATTATTACCTGATACATAAAGAACTGTCTGATCAGCAAACAGCTGGATGTTAGAGTTCCTGACACAATGAAATAGGTCATTAATAATAGGTCATTAACGTATAGGAGGAACAGCACTGGACCCAGGAAAGTCCCCTGGGGGACTCTGTATCAGACACTCTCAACCCTTGAACACTTCCTTTGATGCTTACTGTTTATTTTTTATTAAAGAGGTAGTCCAGAAGCCATTCATGATCTTTTTGATACATGCCAAATGTTTCAAATTTGTCCAGAAGTATATTATGGTCTACTGTATCAAAGGTCTTCCTAAAATCCAGGAAGGCCAATGGTGTGCCGTTCTTCAAATTGGATTGGCAATTGAATTCACTGAACAGTTTGTGGTGGGCATCCTGCAATGATTTATTTGGGGGAAATCTAAATTGGTACATAAAAAAATTAGAATTTCTTTCTAAGTAAGTTGATAATTGCATGTGCACAATCCTCTCCAACACCTTAGCATATATACCTGATGCATAAACTTCTCATTTCAGGATAGACCGCCAAGCAGTGTGTGACACTACAGTGTGTGGAATGAAGATGGATAAGGGTTTAGTAGTCAATATCCCCGTCCTGGCAATTCACAGGGATCCAGAAATATGGCCGGAACCCATGAAATTTGATCCTGAAAGGTAAACCCTTAGTCTACTGAAAATATGTGAAATGAGTCATAAGTTTGATATCTTTCTTATAAGTGTTTTATTCACCAGAACCCTTTGTTAGAATGTTTTCATTTGTATGGTGTTTGGCGCTGTTTGCTTTTACTACCAAACCACATATTAGCCGCAATAAACATGTGGTCTGGTGGACCCCTGCCTTATATTTCCATTGGGCCATGTCAAATTATCTATACTTTTGACTTGCATTTAAAACAACGTTAATTGTATGTGTGCAGGTTTTCACCAGAGAACAAGCCCAACATTAAACAGACCCACTGGATGCCCTTTGGTATAGGGCCTAGAAACTGTATTGGCATGAGACAGGCTCTGTTTGAGATTAAGGTGGCCGTTGTGGAGCTCCTTAAAACACACAGGTTCGTCACCAATGACAAGACTGAGGTAGGTGTCACTGCTGTCAACATCCTCAAAGAAATCTGTGTAATGTTGACTTAAATGTATCATTTTTACTTGTGTTGATGAAACAGTTCATGGGTCAGATTTTCAGAAAATGCACAATCTACAGTTCTAAACGTCTCTCAAATTCTGCTAAATTGGCGTGAAAATTGATAAATACTAGGTGTATCTGAGTGTATGCTGCATTGTATTCATTCAATAAATCTGTCTGGGTGTGTTGAACTATATTTTGAACCTGATTTTTGTCTTAAATTTGAGTTATTTGAGAGGATAGGTGAAGGCCAATTGTACATTTTCTAAAGATTTGACCCTAATGTAGACTTTAAAGATATAGGGACAAGCTTACTGGAACAAAATATCCTGTATAAGTAAATTAAAGCCTGTTTTAAACCTGTCTGATGAAATTTGAGTTTATTAGCGAAGTAAAGTTTACAATGTTTCTCTTTCACACAGATCCCTCTAACAATGAGCGACGAGAAGATAATGAAGGCAAAGAATGGAGTTTGGTTGAGCCTCGAACCACATTCCTAGTCATTGCTCCCTCATAGATGCAAGGGCCAGGTTGCCTAGAAGTGTACAATCGGCAGCTCTACACCCAGGGAAAATACGGAAGAAAAGTGTTATATACGCGGTCCTGGATCTAATGGCGATCTTTTTGATGTATGGGGGGGCCGTCTGTAATGTTTTAGAAGAAGCTACGCTTTTGCCTGAAAAAGGCGGAAGTGGCCTGATCGGTCTAGCTATTCGTCTTGTAAGGAAGCCAGTATAATAGAAACTTCTATTATTTTTTTGGATGTATAATAATCAAATTATAGTACTCGTTCTTTGTGTGGACAAGAAAATAAAGAACTTGATATACAGTGTAGAATATACACTGTGAATCTCAGAATATGGGCGTCGGTTGGGAGACCTACATATATCCCCAACATCCATGTATCAGGCAATCAGGCGTGATAGTCCGGGGGCAGAACCCCATTTTTGGGGTGAACCTTGCGTTTTGGGTCATACGATGTTTTTTGATTGATTCTAGATCTCCAAAATCTCCTGATTCCAAATCTGCCGGGTGCCACTCTGTAACCCTTGAGGAAAATTAATTATCGACGTTTTATCGAGTGGAATTACATACACAAAAAGTAATATAATTCATCATGGCTGCTAAAGGTCATATTCAAAGGTCAAAGGTCAAGGTCAAAGTCATTTTTTAGTCTTTTTGCAAATAACTCTTGAGAAAAATGCACAGACATCTTAGGTCAAATAAAATCAAATTTAGGGCACATTATTGCCTATCAATTGATATCAGTCACTCAACTCTACATTCACCCTGCACACGAGAATTATCACTTTTCTACAAAAATTGACCAAAACTATATGGGGACCTTGCACATGAGAATTATCACTTTTCTTCAAAATTGGTCAGAAATATATTTTCTCCCCAAGTGGAATTGATCTAATATACAATGTACATATGTCTGATGGTTTAACATCCATTTAAAACAACATTAATATATAGTTTCACACAACAAAAACGCCTAATTATGCTACCTCTCAATATGGGGACCTTGCATGTGAACATTGTCATTTTCTGAAAAACCAACCAAAATATATTTTCCCCCATGGTTAATCGATCTAATATATAATTGACATGTGTCTAAAGTTTATTCATTCATTTGAAACGACAATACAACATAGTTTGCCAGTGCACAAATAGATAGAACCTGATGAGAATGTGGTACAAAGGACACTATTGCACTGTCTGAGAACAAACAAACACTCCCACGTTGCTATGCTTACCTTATATGGCTATGTTTACTTGGGACAGGAAGTCATACCACATGCATGGAACTGGTGCAAATTACCACACTACTCCCGCCCATACAAATAGCATGTGGTACATACATCAACGTGGAGTAAAGGTAAAATATGCAACTTCTATGTAAGGGCCTTGCACTTGAAAATTGTCTCTTTTCTTTAAAATTGATAAGAAAATATACTTTCTCCCCAAGTGGAATCGATCTAATATATAATATATATGTCTGAGGGTTAGAAATCCATTTAAAACAGCAATAAAACATGGTTTGATACAGTGAAAAGGCCTAAATATGCTGCCTCTGAAAGGGACCTTGCGTGAGAGAATTATTACATATCTCCAAAATAAACCATGAATAAACTTCCCTGCAAGTGAAATCGATCATATATATAATGTAAATGTGTCTGAGGTTTAGAAATCAATTTAACACAAATATACAATATAGTTTGATACCGCACACAGCCTAATAAGTTCTAATAATGCTACCTCCTGACAGGGACTTGCACATCGGTATTATTACTTTTCTATGAAATGGAAATAAAATATGTGTTCTGCCTGAATGGAATTGATCTAATTTATAATAAACATGTGTCTAAGGCTAAGAAATCCATTTAAAACAACAGTACAAATTAGTTTGATAGTGGAGAAAGGCTATATTCTGTTACATTCCAACAGGGACCTTGCACATGGGAATTATTCAATATGCAAAATACACCTAGCATACATTTTCCCCAGAAGTGAAATTAATCTATTATAGAGGGTATATACATATGTGTTTAAAACAACAAACCATATAGTTTTATAGTGTACAAAGACTTTTGTTCTGCTACCTTCTAACAAGGACCTTGCATTTGAGAATTATAATTCCACCATAACACATACAATATCAAGTTTGAAGAGCTCTGGTCATAAAGTATCGACATCTACAAATTGGTTTAAATAGATTCCAAATGCTTCAAGCAACCATATCAAAATAAACTTTGTTTGGAATGGAATATTTGCAGTGAACATACCTTTAAATCTAGTTGGGACTTATGCATGGGAATATTAAAAGTCTAGAAATATTGGCCTTCCCTTCATGATTACTCTAATTGTACCATCTCTCTTCCCATTGTTTTGTCTTAAATTTCCTGTCTCCCTCCCTGTCGTTTCACCCACTCAGGGCAGGGACTGCTGAATTCCAGGAGAATCCCTTGAAGAATTCATGGGAAACCATTTTAAATAAAACATTTGATATTTTGTTAACTGTTAGACCCATCAGTTACACAATTTCATGTGCTCTCTGCTCCTGCCTGGAATGGTTTATTGTAGCATCTTAAAAGTGTCCCATTTGAAGTACGAATGTTAATACGGGGACCAAGTTACAGAGAGATGTTGAAAGAGGAAGATGGTGGGAGAGGGAACAAGGAGAGATGAAGATGTGGACCTCACTATTTCACTAGCAAATCCTGTGCATAGCATGGGTACTTGCTAGTTTTAATTTATTTCTGGAATGATTATGAACTTACATACTCACGTACAAGGCCCCTAATTTTTGTTGAAAAAATGGGTATCAGATATTTATTTAATGTACAGAAAAAAGTTGATGAACTAGAACATTTAAACTTAGTATAGGAGAAGGGATGTATTTTAGGGAATGAATATAAAAACGAGTCCCTGTAAATTGATCCAGTGTGAGGTGGTTAATTAACAATAAGTACAAACAATTGAGGAAGACACTTTAGGTATGGGACTATCCAATAGAATCAAATTAATATGAATGAACGTTTAGAACATAATTATACTACATGTTTGATATCATGGCTAATAATTTTGTATTGTAAAAATGAGAAAAAACCATCGATTTCTGACATTATCAAGGTGTAAATATTGTGGAAAGTCTAGAAAAGTACATATGGAATGAACGAGCGGGATGAGAGAAATCAAATGTGACTAAGGTCATCAGTTTACACAAATTATTAAAGAAGATATCGACAGCAATGTAATATTTGGGCAAAATATCTAGCTATAATAAAAAGGGTACCATATACCTGTTCTCAGATATAAATTGCCATGTATCATACATGATATGATAGTTATTTATCAACCCCATGATGTATTTGATCATTTATAGAAGTAATAGCATTGTTGAAAATATTCTGCTTCTTTCGATAAAGTGCCACTAAATATTTGTATGTCAAATTCAATGAGAATCAATCTGAGCATGCACTGTGAAAGACTTGTGCAGTGGCGCATGTATTGGCTATTACAGAACCAAACGTTCTTGTATAGTGATTTGTCCTCCTTATAATGCTATCAGGATTAATTATTTTGATGATTGTACACATATCCAAACAATTCCTTCCATTATCATCAATTTAAAAGGGTTCACATCAGGGAATACCCCTTTAATTGCTATGAACCCATGAACAGTTCAGTTTTATTCAGAGACATACAATATATCAATTGAAAGATCATATCATACACTAACACACATATCATTATGTTTATCTCTATCTTCAATATATACTCATGCAACTGTGCTTCCAAGAATTAGGGGCTACTTCATTTTCCAGCAGAAACACAAAATAGTCTAATTGATTTGAAAAGCCATTATATAAAAACTCCTGAGTGTAGAATCAAGTGACTGGTATCAATTAATAGGGAATGATGTGCCCTAGAATTGATTCTATTCGACCTAAGATGTCAGTGCATTTTTCTCAGAGTCAAGAAAACCTCGAAAATACCTTTGACCTTGACCTTTGACCTTTGAATATGACCTTGAGAGGTCATGGTCAATTTTCTAAATTTTGATATATGTAATTCCGCTTATAAAGTTAATGTCCCATCAATATTATGCATTTATAGTGGATATTGATGAAGAAATATTTTTTTTATTGATTAAATTTAATATTTAAAACATCGATAATTAATTTTCCTCAAGGGTTACAGAGTGGCACCCGGCAGATTTGGAATCAGGAGATTTTGGAGATCTAGAATCGACAAAAAAACATCGTATGACCCAAAACGCAAGGTTCACCCCTCCTGCCCCCGGACTATGACGGGAGGGTGCGCCAATGACGTGCTGGTATTGAGCATCCCTTAGACGTATACTTGGGAGGGTATAAATTCAGCCTGACACCGAAGGGCAGACGTCCACCAACTTCTAACCAATGGCATAGGCATAGCAGTGTAGTACTCACCCTACGGGTTTCATATGCCTTTGATCTCATTCTTTATTTTCGTGTCACTCTCTGCCTCATACTATAAGTGCTATACATGTATAATCATACTAGTTATTATATACGCATCCGCATAAGCACTCTGCCTACAGCATCAGGCTTATGCAGATGAATCTCGTCCAATAATTTTTTTATTATTGCCGGCTCGTTCCATTCTCTGTATACATGGTATCGCTAGATAAAGGATGATAAATAAACTGGATGTAAGATTATTAGTTGTCATTTCCAATTGATATTCTAAACTATTCTAAATTCTTGACTAAACTTATATACCAGGTTCACTACATAATATATGGTTAGAGTGTGTATGATTTAATTGTCTTTTGTAATACTGTTGGAGTTTGGGTTCAGCAGCATGATGGGCAATATGACATGGATGAGAGCTGTCAGCAATCTGTTGTGCCGAGTATTATCATCTATTTGTGACGTCATACCTCCATACCTACGAGTCCTGCCAGTTAAGCTTCGGACCAATAAACGCCATGCTCAGAGTTGGCCTTGCTTCCTCTTAAGTTATACTGATAGTGTCTAAGCATATAATATATAATGTATAGTATATAATAATGTAATTAGATGAAGAAGGGGCCTCCTGGTAGAGCTATGATTAGCATAGAATGTGGTACCCATTTCCAGATATTGTATTAACTATATTGATGTAACTGTAAGTGAACTGGAAATAAACAATATACATACGTACATACATACATACATACATACATACATACATAAACCACACCAACGATGTCAATTATGACTACTTTAATATTTACTTAACTGTGCTTTCTATGATCGCTCTACACAGCCACCAAAAAGTGAACAACTTGGAAATACCAGCAGCAACAATATATATTATATATTGCTAGTGTTTAGATTCGTATCAATATTATTATAAGAATAGTTCAGCACAACACCAGGTATATTTCAAAAATTTCAAAAATCTTTATTTGTTCATTCACGGGTTGTGTGGAATGCCCTGGTCGGCCTATATTCTAAGCGTCATCATCAAAACATTCAGATACCAGGCCACAGGAGTAGAAACAAATTATTCAAAGTTTAACAAAAATGTGAAATACTTTGACTATACTATATACTCGATTATGTTCTCATAATGTCTCTCTTAATGTTCTCATCTTTAGGGTATGTTCCGTTTAAGGTCGAATGAATGCATTTACCAAATTTCAAGTATTAAATATTTCCTTGCATTTCTAAGATCATCCTATAAAGTATATTTAGCTACTTTACTAGTAATGGTCCACCAAGAAATATCAGAAACTTTTTTTTCAAAGTAAAAATATCAAATTTAAAATATAGAAATAGTTATCAAATCTAACGTTCTCCATCATTGGAATCAGCTTGATTTCATCTTTTCAAATAATATGATGGTATCTCAAAATCCGATTCTTGCGACTTGTGACTCGTTTTCTTAAAACCCATCACATTCATGAACATTTAAATCCGCTCTTAAGAAGACAAAAGAAACTTATTCTTTTCGACATAGGATATGAAAATGTTAACACTGAACTACTTTTGGTTCACTTTCCTCTGGCCATCATGACTAATTGTTATGTGTTATAGAGAAATGAGTCACAAGTCGCAGAAAATATATTTTTAAAATATCATTATATTTGAAAAGATGAGATCAAGCCGATTCCAATGATGGTAAACATTAAGGACATCGAAGAAGTGTTTCTATATTTTATGTTTGATACATTTACGTTTGAAAAAGATGTTTGCAATATTTTTGGGTGGAAAATTACCAATAAAGAAGCTAAATATACTCCATAGGATGATCTTAGAAACGCAATGATATATGTACAGTGTTGAAATTTGGGACATATACATACATGATATTAACATCACTTAACCCTCCAATAATCAGAGTCTTCCAACAAAGAGAGCTTTTGAGTAAATCACTTTGACTAATATAATTTTTTGCGACTTGTGACTCATTTTCCGGAAACTCATCACAATTTGGGATTTGCATTTTCTAACCCTCTGCATTATTCTCTTTCCTTGTACACACTGCACAGAAAGTGTCCTTCACTGCTTTCTGGTATGTAGGCATAAGTGCTGCATATACAAAAGGATTAGCACAGGAATTAAACACAGAGAACCAAACTCCAATCTTCTGGACAGGTGAATTCATAACATAAGCCACAAAGCCCAGATAACCAAACAGATAGTACCAAAGATCATAGCCAAAGGAGATTACAAAGATGATAGTGACAACAATTGCCGTTTTGGTGAGCTCAGAGGTGGCTTTATCTATCACTCGAGAAGCACCTGACGCGCCGAGGTTCTGAGTCTTCTGCCGCTGTCTGAAACTCCAGATGACCTTACCGTAGAAGCCGATGAAGAAGCCACAAGGAATGGAATAAAAAGTGAAAAAAGTGCTTATTGCGAAGAAAGAGAAGAACAATTTAGCTGACTCTCCATCCCAGAAATACTCGCTGTAGCAACCATCCTCTCTCAACCTCGTTTGGAGATAAGAACCACAATTACAGACAAAACTGAGAATGTAAATAATCACCACAAGGCGATAAATAGAACCCAGGGTAAAATCTTGGAATTTGAACGGCCTGCAGACGCATAGGAACCTCTCGTAAGCAATGAGAACAAGATTGTAAGCAGAAATGAAAGCCATCTGCCAGTATATGGCTTGGCTGTGCCAGACCTGACACAGAAAGGCATCAAGACCATGAATCCCAGGCACCCAATTGGGAGGTGTGACCAGAATGATTCCAGCAAAAACGCAGACAATGGCGTCAACAAATGACTGATGGCGCAGCAGCCAAGCGATGGTCTCCCCAAACCTGGCTCCATGTTTGGTCAGGGTGATCAGTGTGGCTATATTGGCCAGGAAGCCTATAATGGTCATTACCAGCTGGCTGTTGTCTATGATAGCATTAAACAGACTGTTCTCTTCTTCTGTGCCTGTTATGTTGGTGCTATGGGTGGTGTTGATGTTGTTTGGGAGGGAGGGTGGGGACACAGAGGTGGCTGAAGTACCATTTGGTGTGAGAATCAGGAGACCTCTTGTTTCCATGGTGATCCCTGGGAGAGAGGAATAAAAGGTGAATAGCCGGAGAAGAGTTGACCCAGACATATATACATCAATTATATAAATTACTTAGCAGGGAGTGCAGCTCGATTCTTAAAAGGGGATTTGCATAGCCGCCATTTTTTATCTCGATTCACATGGAATTATGGGACTAATGGTCCAGTGTAAAATCTAAATAAATCATGTCATGTTTAGCATGGAGTATTTATCAATGCTCTATAGTCAATATCCATGTGTTATACATGTTTCCATAACACATGATTTCATCTTTCCAAAATCATGCATTTGCTTTTCGTAGATCATTTACAAGAAATATTATATCAGTGAAAAGATCCTTTCATTTTTCGATAAAAATATTGCTTAATTTTTGTATGTCAGATTTCCGCCAAATCCATCCCAACATGCACTGTAATAGGCATGCGCAGTGGCACACATTAAGTCATATTAGTGATGTGTTACAGAAAGATAAGCCTTAAGTCACAGAATAAGTCTTGAGTCACAAAATCTTTATCTATAGTAGTCAGGTAGATTGGTGCAAAAATATGCAAGAATTGTTCAAATTGGTATGAAAGCATGAAATTTGGTACAGTGATAGATTTTGGTATGCTGATTAATTTTGGATATTGACCCATTCTGAAATATTGTTTTCTTGGGTTCTGTTGCCATGGTAACATTTTTTCAGTGAAATTTTGGCCATTCCCTGGAAATACTGAATTCTAACCAATAATTTGATATGGTATACCCACATAAAGTAGTCTATGGAATAGTTCTCTAATTTTTCTAACTATTTCAGCTAATCATATGGTTGCTAGGCTATGTATGGTTGCTTAGCAACTGATAATATACTGAAATTTCTCCAAAATGGCTCATTTTATGTATATTTTATGGGGTAAGGCAATTATTTATGTTCTAAAATATAACATTTATTTAATGATAACATTTTCAGTGATAGGCTTCAGGTTTTAGAATCTCCAAGATGGCTGCCAAATGGTTCTAAGATCCAAAATGGCTGATCAAAAGACCCTTCAGGCCCACTTCCTAGTTGACTTGCCTTTAGTTTGCAAGCTCATTCATTGTTCATATCAGTATGTACTTCAACCAATTCTGAACATTAGAATAGATCTGAGAACCTGAAATTTGGTACAGAGATACATTTTAATATGATAATTAATTTTTTATATTGACCCATTCTGAAAAGAATTATTCTCTTGGCTTCTGTTGCCATGGTAACATATTTTTAACTAAAATTTCATCAATTTTCCTGGAAAAACTGATTTCTAACAGATAATCATTACCAATATACCAAAATAAAGCAGTTATGCAATAGTTCTCTAAATTAGGTAACTATTTCAGGCAATTCCATGGTTGCTAGGCTATTTATGGTTGCTAAGCAACGGAAAATATGCTGAAATTGATCTGAAATGACTCATTTAAAGCATATTTTCTGGGTAAAATCTATTTTTAATGTACTAAAATGTCATATTTCTTTGATAATCACAATTTCGATGATATGCATCAACATTTAGAATTTCCAAGATGGCTGCCAAATGGTTCTAAATTCCAAAATTGCAGATCGAAAGACCAGTTTTGCCTATTTATAGTGCTTCATTCACATTATCTCTACCATCTAGCAATTTAAGTCGTATGAATACATTTATCAAATTTCAAGACAATGTATAAGATATATTCTTGCATTTCTTGTAATTATCCACCCAGAAGTATTGCAAACGTTTTTTTCAAACATAAAACAATATCCAACATGAAATATAGAAAACGTGGAATACATTTAATCCCATCCTCCCAAACATGATGGTATCTCGAAATTATTTGTTTTCCAACTTGTGACTAATTCTTCTGACACATCACAATTATAACCTATAACTATATAATGGGTCAGATTTTCAGAAAATGTACAATTCACCTTCACCAATTCTCTCAAATAACCCAAATTTAAGACAAAAATCAGGTTCAAAATACAGTTTAACATAACCAAACAGACTGTTTGAATCAAGGCAATACCAAATATACCCATATATACCTAGTGTTGATGATTTTTCAGTCCAATTTAGCAGAATTTACAAAATATGTTGATCTGCCAATTGTACATTTTCTATCTGACCCATATATCTAGTGGTCAACAGGAAACATGTGGTATGACCTGGACTGATCGAGGATACCCCCTCCCCTCCTGACTACCCACAGAATCCGGCCATTTCCCTAGCCACCGAGCCATATTAATTCTACAATATATCAGGTCGGTCTAATATAGGTGGTGTTTATCCAACTAATCATTTTATTAAATATCGGAGTTTCACAAAGCAATTTGAATTTGAAATTATTCAATAATCAATGTTTGATAGTATAAATTGAAACACTCACATATGAATAAACGAAAACCAGGAATTTTGATAAAAATGTTATGTTAAGGATAGTCTATACCTACCTTTACTGAGAGATATATTGTTACCAATTCCTCCCAAATGGTTAGAAATGTTGTGCAAATCACAGGGTCTCGTCCTGAGCTTTATATGATGCATTACCATTGTCCATTCACATTAAAGATTTTAGGGATTAGTTCTTTAAGTTTCTCCTTAACCTCGCACCTAACACCCCTGGGAGGCCAGCAGCAGCCTTTTGCATAAGAAATCCTGACTTAAAGTGCTCTTTGCTAAGCTATTATTCCCTGCTTAGGTGGGAAATTCCTGCTGTAGGAATACAAATGTGATGTGTTTTATGAAAAATTGAGTCACAAGTAGCAAAAAATGGATTTTGAGATACCATCATATTTGAAAAGATGAGATCAAGCCGATTCTAATGATAGTAAACAGTATAGGACATCTAATATGTATTTCTAGATTTTAAGTGTTATATTTTTATTATTGAAAACAAAGTTTTTAGTATTTTTGGGTGAGCAATTACTAGTAAAGTAACTCAATATATTCATTACGATGACCTTAGAAATACATGGATATATTTATTACACTGTCCTGAAATTTGGTATATGGCAATCAGGCTACGAGAGGCATTAAGCACCCAAAAATGAAAACATTCCCCCAAATATATCCTGTGAATAAATCACTTAGAAAAATAATAACTTTGCGACTTGTGACTCATTTTCTTACAACACTTCACAAATTAGCACTACTGGTCAGCTTCTTAGTAAGGAAAGGAAGCTAAGGAAGGAAAATGTTAAGTAAGGATTTGTTATGCAACATACCCCTATTTCAGAGTTCAGAGGGATCACTTTGGTGTTTCTTGTATAGAAATGTTCACCCTGTAAGAATGGTTCGGTGGGACCCAGTTGGGAATAATTATGGGCGTGACAATTATATTGTGTACCATAGATGTTCTAGTTACGTTTTCCACTCGTTAAAATAAATTGATGTCACGTTCCCTACCAGCTGATTGTTCCAGGGTTAAGATATGTATTTCATTTATTTATTTATTTATTTCAAATATCAGTTAATTATTAAATATGCTTTATGACTGAAAGCTCCTACATCACACTTTACCGAATGTATGTACAGGTGTATAACCCACAGGGACCTGAACCTTTACCAACATAACAGCACTAGTATAATCCCCATAATATATGCCCCGCCCTTTTTTACTTCCCAGGGGCATCAGGGTTAATATAGCAGAGGCAAGAAGCAGTATTTTGCCACTGTTGTGGAAAGCTTTGCTATGAGGTCCTGATGTATAGCCATACTTAGTTTGTAAAAACCAAGTCGTCAAGAAATGTACAATTCGCCTTCACAAATCTTCTCAATTAAACCAAATTTAAGATAAAGAGACGTTCAAAATACAGTTCAACATAATCAAACAGACCATTTGAATCCAGACAATACAAAATATACTCAAATATATATACAGTATTTATCATTTTTCAGCTTAATTTAGCAATTTTCACTAAATGTGTAGAGCTGCCGATTGTACATTTTCTGACAATGTGACCCACATGTTTGGTGCATCTGCCAGGCTGGTGGATTTCTTTCAACTCTCCACATAAGAGACCTTTGTATGCCTCCATTGATAAATTTGTCCCTCAGGTTTAGAACACCTATCCATAGTTCTTGGCTTATGTTGATCTCTTTACTAAAATGTACTGAAAAGCTAGAAAACATTTTTTTAACAAATCTTATTTGACAATATTTCACAACGTGATACCTTTCAATACCAAGATATAAAATATATACACATATGTAGTGTTCTTCCAACACAACCCAGGTTCGGACTTAGTAAAGAACAACCAGAACAGGTTTATTCTCACAACCCTCCGCCGTCCTCTTGCCTGAAACTAGGCACAGAGGGTTCCTAGGTATAGTTTAGCTCCCTAAGAGATCAAGATGTTTAATAGAAACATACGTTGTAGCATACAAAGAGATATCATGAAATAGTACAAGTTGAGGCATTAAGCATGAATCACAGACAACACTCATGTACACTTATCAATTACATATCAGTGGACAAATACTATAATAGCTCCATACCTAAGTCTTGATAGGTAATAATTGCATTGATCATGTAGATAGATCAGATATAAAAACAATGGCTTTAGCAGTACAGCAAACAGTATTGCCCTCTAGTGTTATTCAGTGGAACTAATTACCAGCACCAATGGTATAAAATACAATGAAACCTAGAGTATTGAATATCACTACACATATTTTAACTCGTCATCATTAATTTCCATACATCTAGATAAAAAAAACTCCAGATTCCTTCTCCATTCATTCTGACATTACATGAAGCTCTTCATGCCCTTAGGATTCGTGCAAAGGTTTTTATACTCCTTGTACCTTCTACATGCATATATTTCTTCATATAGTAATTTGAATAATAATTTTTTTGTTATTTTCGGCGCCTAAATAAAGTTATAGTTGCTTTCCCAGACTTCTATCCTACTTCTTAGGTCACTATACCCTGCCCGCCTTATCCAATGAATAGGGGACTTGCATGTCTCACTGCGAATCATGGGATGGATTCACTTCAAATTTGACTTAAAAATAAAGTCTTGTTTCACGGAATCCTGTAATAAATATGGCTACTTACATGAAATCATTGTTAAATATTCTATGCTGAACATAACATGTTTTCCATTGATTTGACACTGTACCGTTAGTCCCATAAGTCCATGCGAATCAAGATTCAAAATGGCGGCTATGCAAATCCATGAGTACTGGAAGGCCCACAAAGCCCATATTATGATGTGTTACAGGAAAATGAGTCACAAGTCACAACAAAAAATAATTTTTAAAGTCATTTATTCGCAAGTTAGTCCCCGTTGATTGGTCTGGGCGGGACCCTTAGAAAGGCATAGAATGGTCCACACCGCCGTAGCCGGGCAGTCTAAGCCGGAAGACGCACCCATGGAGTTTAAAAAATGCCCATTTTTTACCACCCTGGATGCAAAATAATTAGAATTGATAATATATATTTCAAATTAATATATCTGGTAATATCAAGGAGAGTTTGGTAGAGTCCGGAGATCGATGCTTTGCTAATATATATGTAGATATATGACCAGAAATGTACATGTATACAATAATGAATCAAAAGTCTGGTGGTCTCTAGGGGACCATCCGACGTACACGTGGATACCATGGACCGTCGAGCGGTGCCTCCTAGTGGACCGTCCGACGGTTACCATTCTGGCACTTTTTGACGTGTATGTGTATACCGAGGACGGTCAAGAGCGACGGTCAAAGATGGCCATGGGTGGTCACGTTTGACATGTAAGTGGAAGCCCTATTTTACGGAGTACCTCCACACTGTGCATTCCTCCCTGCGCTCCCTCTTGTCCAGTGTGCCTATGTTACATAACACAGCTACTGGGTCAGTTTTTTTTCAAGTGTGCTGTTTACAAATTCATGGAGCTTAAATTGGGTAATGGTCAAAATTGAATTAAACAGAAATCATCTTTTTTCTGTCAAATCGTCATATTTTGGGTCAAGGATTTCAGGAAAACTTTATTCCAACAAAATCCTACCAGTGGTTGGGCTCTTCGTGGCCCATTAAAAATGACCTCCCAGTAATTCTCACGTACCATGTCCCTCTTTAAGTTGAAAAAATGTGCACTCATGATTTTAATAAAAATTATTGACAAAAATGTGAGAAAAATCGGTCATTTATCATGTATGACACTTATCATGGGATCCTAGATTTTTTAAACTCTACACAATACCTGTGCAGAATGGCAATAATACATAAAAATCGGTTTTCATTGATTTTTACATCAATTTCATGATTTCTTTTATCACTTCCTTTACAAATTTACAAATATCCTCACGGACCTAATATGCATAGTTTCTGTTCCATTATTACAAACACACTTTCTGACATCTATTACCATTTTTCTTTTAAGAAATTTTATTTGCGTGACATTTTCGGACAATCCGGTCACAAAGGAAAAACATATACAAAGTTTAATATACAATAGTAATTGCGTGAGAAATTTTACAGATATGTATCAACTGTACGATACTAATACATCTTACACAGCAGATTTCAAAAAGAAGTAATCAAGATATTGTTAAGGGAGCGATTATGTCTGATGTAATAGGCATCGTGGGGAATGTATGGGAGAGGCTCATCCTCGTCCCATAGGTTATCAAGCGAAGGCGAAGCGTGGAAACTCATGTTGAAGAGGGAGTATGCTAGGCTAGAATTTGTGCAATGACTGAAGATGGAGTTCTGGTGGATCTGATTCGCTTCTGAGGTGATGTCTCGTGGATCTGATTCGCCAAGATGGAGGTCTCGTGGATCTGAGTTACTCTAATATTCTCAACTGCTCTTAATCGACTAGAGTTGGCTTATCGAGGAAGGATGGTAACAAACAAGGTGCTAGAGTAATGCCCAGTTTATTAATGAACATAATGGCAATTTGTCCCATATTTATAGAGAAAGCGCGGGCCATAAGCAGGTCAGAATACACGAATCGTAAATATGCGAATCTGAGAAAGGTTCATAAAGTTTTAGAAAACCTGCGAATCTGCACGATTCGTTCTGGCGAGTCACAAGCGAATCGTAACATTTATCAGAGTTAGACATATAAAAATTATTTTTTATGCGATTCGTAACAAGGTATTTTCCCCCCAACATACGATTCTGTAACAATATATACAACAATTACCATCAGTTGAAGACATTATTATTGGTGTGAAATGTCCATGTCCTCTATCCTCTATCCTGCCCTTCATCAGGCTATGGAGAAACCTGTTTAAATAGGGACCTCTTACGTGAGAATTTCACCTAAAATTTTCAGCTTGTATTTTTGTATGCTAATAATCTCGTTTTTGCATCTTCAGCAACTCTAATATCACTTGAAAGGCTAAAGTTCCATCATCTCATCTTAATCAAGCAAATAAAGTGAGGAAATATGCAAATTCACCATTTTTTAACAGGATTTTGGAAAATATCAAATATTACATCATCAGAAATATCACTATTGTACCAAATGAACCGAAAATGAACCAAAAATAAATTATTTACCCAAGTGAAATTGATCTAATATGAAACAGACGCATGTCTGAGGCATAGAAAACCATTCAAAACATATAAAATAGTCAGAGTGTTAGAAAAGTGATCATTCTCACGTGGGTCAGATTTTCAGAAAATGTACAATTTAACTTCGCCAATCTTCTCAAATAACCCAAATTTCAGACGAAAATAATGTTCAAAATATAGTTCAACCTAACCAAACAGATTGCTAGAATCAATGCACTGCCATATATACTCGAATTTACCTAGTATTGGCCAAATTGCAGCCTAATTTAGCAGAATTTACTAAATGTGTACAGCTGCCAATTGTCCATTTTCTGAAAATCTGACCCACGTAAGAGGTCCCTACTAGTAGGTAGCTAATAAGGTCATTTTGCTCTAATAAATTACATTCTACTGTTGTTTAAATGGATATCTAGCCCTTAGACACATGTACATTATATATAAGATCGATTCCACTTGGGTAAAAATATAGTTTTGGTTTATTTTCTATAAAAGGGATAAATCTCATGTTGTCCCTATTTCGAAGTAGCAAATTAGGCATTTTTCCCTATCAAACTATGCTGAATTGTTATTTCGAATGAATTCTAAGTGTTGGACACATGTGCATTGTATAATTTGATCGATTCCACCAGTACTACCCTTGGATATTCCCTCACTCCCAGTCTGGTATGGCACTTGCTTGCCCCCCCCCCCCCGCCCCAGATGAGATGAAAGATTGTACCGATTGTACATTTTCTGACCCGTATACGTGACCTCGGTCACAATTAAGTTAAGGGTATGATCCACTAATCAGTTTCACCCTTATATGTCTTGATGTCATTTTTTAATTTTGGAAAATAACTGATGTAAGAATTGATTTATAAAATATGGCTGTTTGATATGCAGTCATTGCTCTATTCAATCCCCACCAGTCCAATTTCTATCTTATCAGGTTCTTCCCAATGAAAAATAACAACAAAACATAGCCAGAGCGTTAGCTGAGAACACTTGGTGGAACCTTCCGTTTACTTAGGAAATGCTTGGTTGCGTGGCAGGTCATTCACTCCCTCTCTCAGTTCTGTTTCCACCTACAAATGGGTCAGTTTTTCAGAAAATGTACAATTGGCAGGTCTTTACATTAAGTAAATTCTGTCAAGTTAGACTGAAATTTGGTCAATACTAGGTAAATTCGAGTATATTTGGCATTGCATTGATTCTAGCAATCTATTTGGTTAGGTTGAACTGTATGTTGAACTTTATTTTCGTCTAAAATTTCGGTTAATTTATAAGATTGACGAAGTTGAATTGTACATTTTCTGAAAATCTGACCCATAATTATATATATAATGGGCCAGGTTCTCAGAAAATGTACAATCGGGAGCGCCACACATTTAGTCAATTTTGTTATATAAGGCTGAAAAATTCTGATTGGATTATATTAAACTGTATTTGAACCGCATTTTTATCTTAAATTTGGGTTATTCAGTCTAGGCTCACAGCCTCTCAGATCAGATTAGAATGGTATGTCAGTTATTGGAAGGCTATTGCGCTAATATCTTTCCCGGCCTTGGAGTAGGCGTCCTAATGGAATTATAATTGCATTGCGGTCAGGATCGAGGGAGATGCATTTCCTCAGTTTGGAGGGATTCTGTCAGCTCTGAGCCTATAGACTGTATTTAAGGGGAATGGTGAAGGCGAATTATACTTTTTCTGGCTACCTGGTCCATGTTCCATCTATCTCTTTTTTTTTCTTTTTTTTTTAAATATTCATTTAAGGCCAATAGAATATTACTCTACGCCATATGCAGTGTCCATAAACGGTCCACAATGTGCACCAAGCGTGGAGACGCATTTGTACACAAATTCAATGTGTAGTCTTTAGTTGGTACCTTACCTCTCAACTCATGTCAAGCGAATCTTAATGGAGGCTTTTTCCCCCTTGCACTTGAAAATCTATATCTGCTTAGCAAGCAGCCAGGTGTACAAACTCGCTACACGATCTATGGATAGACTGACACGAAGTTAGTCACTTCACGGGATTCACAGTGCTTATTTCCCACACCTTGCCACGATGGCCTTCCACCACCCACTTCTCGGGGATTACAAAGGGATCATTTTTGCCTTAATAATTCTAGCTGGACTATTACTCTACATATCTTATACCCTTCAAGAATGCGTAGGAAATGTAAGTGGAGATGTTTTTGTGCAAGTTCTAGAACATAATGCCAATCCTTTCGGTGAATATTAGACACGGACTGGTTAGCTATCAACCCATAAAACAAAAAGCAAAAGTAAAATCGGAATACATGTGAATTGTGCTATATAGATATAACGAAAGATGTTAGAGGAGTATATGTTATACTGTACATATAGGCTATTTTTACAATTGTCTAAAACTAATAAGATGATCGTGATTTCTTGTATTTATTGATGTTGTTAGGCTCCTAGCCTAGCTCTAGCTCTCTTTATTCATCCAGGGAAATGATAAAAAATACTGTTGGGCTACTGTTACACTATATGAAGGTGCGTATATATGTGAGGGCGGGAGTGTGTGTGGGGTGGGGGGGGGGGGGCAAACAAACTTAAAGCATATAGGCCTATACCGTAATGGATTTAATAGTAGACATTATAAGGCAATGAAGCTAATCTGTTAATTTCAAGTAAGGAATTACTTAATATAAATTTCATTAATATATATGAAAGGTAGTAATATAAAATGTCACTCAATTTTTGTTTATAATTGGCCTACTTAGATTTATCTACCTAACTATTTGTAAAAGGTGCTGTTTTTTCAGGGCATGACGAAAACCATCCGTAATGGATGAGAATGCTGTAACTCTTATTAAAGTATTCAAGAATAATTCTGCGGGAAAAAACCGGTGGAAAGAGACGAGCGCCAGTGAACAATAATAAGCGAAACTATTGCCTCGTGTCTTATGTCAGTGTATGAACGTCGGGTGTTGATGCTTTTTTGGCAAAAACAACCGGGCAAAATCCCCCCAAAGTTGGCTTAAACAACCTGTAGATGGGTTGAAAAAGAATAGGACAAAAAGTAGAAAATATTTACTTTTTGATCGATGGTAACTGAGACTGAAACGTTAAGGCCCGACGGTAATTCAAGGAAATACGGTAGCGAACGTACGGTAACTCGAAACTTTCGGACAAGAGCCTATTTGCGGGGAAAGAAGAACCAGTGCATGACAACTAGCGATGTGACCTATCTTGCAGTCTGCACATGAGATTTCTATATTTACAGAGGATTGAATTAAGGTCCAACGAAGTTCAACGAGTATACTCTACACGCGTCCGTGGTTGGACATCTACCACAAACTAGATTTTCAGGTCAAACAATGCGTAAAGTTGCTATGGTTCCTTTTGCTATGGTTCCTTTGTGAAATGTCACAAACCTTTTTTGCATTCCTATTTAGGCCTAGGCCTATAGCTGAGAATGTAGCGTTATTAACCAGTGTGTTTTGTCCCGTCCTTATTTTAAACAAATATGCAGGTATAGAATATATTTTAACCATGGGCTGAGCTTCTTTGAAGAAGCATTAAACAATTTTAATGCAATATAACTGAGAAATGATATTTTGAAACGGTTTGGATACAGCAATGGAAATAACGTTAGCTCCACCGTAAGCTCCACCGTAGGCCTAATCTACAGGCCTACACTTTTCTATGATATACAAATACTTGTATTCTGTAGGCCTATATATATATCATATATAAATATATAGGCCTAGTGTTATGCACGGGTATAGCGTATATATAACAATACAAAGCTCTGCCATTGTCCTAGAGTGTCCATGAAAGATTGGATCGTAAGCGCTATATCATGCTGGAAGACCTGGACAAACCTTTTAAACCCCATGTAACCATTTTGAGTCGTCTCAAAGAATTCAATATATTCATTCATTCAGGTTCTTGTCAATATTTCCGAAAAAGGGTTTTTCGGGGTTAAAACCTATGGTGAAATCTATATATATAAGTATTATGATAGGATGTAATGAGGTTGGTTTCTGACTTAGTCCTACCGTATACGATGCCCACAAGTTTTTTTCGACCAGGGATGTCACGAGAAACCGCAGGGAGCAAGAACAACAGGATGAAATGTATAAAAAAAAATGTATGTGTTAACCGGGAATGTAACTTTAATTATCATTATTGAAATGGTATCATTAGGTGTCAAGAACTAACGGAGAAAATGTCCTGTAGGCCTATCTATAACAGTCAGGTATTAGTTACCGGTCAGCTGTGTGAAAGAGTTAGGACTGTCTGTTGAGCGTAGGTTAGTAGTATAAGGAATTTGGAGTGATTAACTCCAGTGCCCATACTCTCTGTTTAATAAACATTCTTATGAGGGTGAAGTCTTCAGAAAATATCGCCGTCGCCGATCCTTTAAGACAAAAGGTGGTTCAAAATACAGTTCAACCTCCCAGAACAGAGCTTTTATCAACATCATACCATATACTCAGATATATCAAGAATTTACCATTTTTCAGCCTAATTTTGTCGGATTTACTAAATATGAATTGTACATTTGTATAGTTTGTATTGTATACTATTTCATCAGGCTGTTTAGTTCAGCTCCATAGTTGCTCTTCCATGCACTAACTCTGGTAGTTACATCGCCTTTTGTTGAGAGAAGAAACGCTAATGGTTCTTGTTGTTATCGTCTTCTTCTAATTCTTCCAAACCACCTCTGGTAATTGTGTCGCAAACGCAATCGTGGCCTTTCCCTTTGCATCACAGTTCTACCTGGGAGGCCACAAACCAAGGAATATAAAATAAAAGCTCTATCTCACATGATTTGTTGATGTTTCAGAATTGCCACAAGGGAGCAACAGTGAATGCCAAGTATTTATCGACGGCGTTCAAGCCATTTTCTCTCCACCTTGCCCTGGATAAAATAGAGCCCAATGATTTGGGGCTTACCCTACTGGACTACGAGCCGGTCACCATTGACCGCTCGGGAAGTATCTTTGATAAGCATGATGCTATTATCAGGTTCGTATTGTTATACCACCAGGTGGACAGGCGGACCCTGAGGGCATGTCTGCATAGTTAACATTGTATATTATGTATTGTACGTGAAGGAATGTCCACCTGTGAGAGACACTACGTGTCCAGGTGGATTAAAAGAAGACTGGTACATTGACCATCAAGCAACATCAGAGTATATCAGTATCTACCATATTGCAACATCTGATATAGTCTCTGGTTCATGTGTATAGTATTATATATCGAGTATTGATATATTGGTGTTGTGTGGTTGGAACTACATCTGGTGGTCCATTGATGAGTATTGGTAATGCCCTTGTCAATTGTATCCCCCACCCCCCCACCCCCGGGGAAGTGGGGGAATGGTAAGGGAATGTCTGAGAAAACATTCCCCCACCCAGGCGGAGATTTCCCTTAGTTTACAGCAGTATCAACTGGATGGGTGGGGGAATGTCTGCCAGTGCCCACTCTATACCTTGGTTCTCAAGAGAGGAATATTTATGCACATTGCATGTTTACGTATACTGAATGTATTAGAATTAAGAATTTGGGACAGGGGTTGGCTCAATAGAAGGAGAAATAACGTAAATGAGACAAGATACGAATATCGACACAACAAATACTTCAATGAAAACGAACAATGAACTTTGTCGATAAAATTTTAATATTTGATAAGAACACAGGACAGTGAGGAACAGTGAATCCTATAAGAAGAAAGTAAAGACTCCAATTTGAGCCGTGGTGGGGGGAAATGGTATTATTAATTTCACATTTCCCATTTACATTTTATATATTGTATTGTAATAATGATCCGGATATGTACCATTTGCAATTTAATGACGTTCGTAAAGGTAAAATAATCTAATGAACTAGCTGGCCGCACCAGGAAGATCTGAAATAACAGAGGCTGCAAGCCAGGTTCTGAGCGATGTAAATGTAAATGTATATTGATGAAATCAGAATAAAAATACGATATATATATATAGGTGACATCCCATGTGACTGCCCACCCTGTGCAGTCATTTCTGACAGCATATAGAACAGATGGTAAGATGCACTGGTTCCAGTTCAGTCATCCTCCAACTGGCTTCACCCTAGCCCATACAGTCTTTGGAACAGCAGGTACAGAGGCATACTGTATACATGCAGATTGCAACCACTATCTATACGTTGTTTGGACAGCAACCACCCCCTATATAGTGTTTCCACCAGTTCCCACTCTATACCTTGGTTCCTAAGAGAGTTTTGGTGGTTTTCAGTGTGTATGGGCTTGGCTAGGCAAAGATCTAAAGTAACAAACCTCCTCCAATATATACACATAGAGTGTCACCTTTGAACATGGCAGGGATTTAGCACCACCTATATAGTGTTTCAACAGTGTAAACCCTGAACATGCCTTGCTGAACATGATGGGGGACTCTTCCATTCCATGGTACCCTATACTAGATATGTCAAGATCCTTTAGTGTTGGAGGTAGGGTTAGGGTAGGGGTTAGGGTATGGGGTCCCTGGGGGTGGGGGTGGGGGTGGGGAGGGCTCATGGGAGGGGGTTGTTGAGGGGGTTAGGGTTAGGGGTGATGGAGGGGGGGTATATGTCACAAGTCTCCTGTAGATATATGTGTGCTCCCCCCCCCCCCCCACCCTAAAAAAATGTCAGGAATTTTTTTTTCATCAATGGAGTCTAGGCTTTCCTTTGATGATGGGAAGCCTACTGCTCCCACCTTCTGCCCCTCCCCCCTCCCCCTCCCACCCACACACACACTAAACAAATTGAATTTTTGTGAAATTCTTTTTTTTCTTTGCATCAATCGAGTGTATCTAGGCTCTCTTCTGATGATAGGAAGCCTACTGCACCTACAAATCCTCATAATTGAAATAATTCCATATCTAATAATATTCCCTGGGGGGCTGTGTCGTATCGTGACATGCTTTAATAATTTGTATTTATGTCCTGCCCTGCCTGTCCTATGATAATACAAGGATGATCATTTTATATAATCATATGAATACATTGATGTGAATGCAATCATATTCCATATAAATTTATTATGAATACATATATAATTGAATATGAAGCATAGGTACCCTAAAGACTGTTGTGTCATAATGTGACATCAATTTGACGGACAAGATATTTAGGCTTAGTTCAGTGAGAATTTAAATATCAAGACAGAAATTGTCTAAAAAAAA